>JANRMT010062854.1:36390087-36502521 GCA_026402145.1 Polypterus bichir lapradei
AGATAGATAGATAGATAGATAGATAGATAGATAGATAGATAGATAGATAGATAGATAGATAGATAGATAGATACTTTATTAATCCCAAGGGAAAATTCATATACTCCAGCAGCAGCATACTGATAAAAAACAATATTAAATTAAAGAGTGATAAGAATGCAGGTATAACAGATAATAACTTGTTAATGTTTACCCCCCCAGGTGGAATTGAAGAGTCGCATAGTGTGGGGGAGGAACGATCTCTTCAGTCTGTCAGTGGAGCAGGACAGTGACAGCAGTGTGTCGCTGAAGCTGCTCCTCTGTCTGGAGATGATACTGTTCAGTGGATGCAGTGGATTCTCCATGATCGACAGGAGCTTGCTCAGCGCCCGTCGCTCCGCCACAGATGTCAAACTGTCCACATCTGCCTACAATAGAGCCTGTCTTCCTCACCAGTTTGTCCAGGTGGGAGGTGTCCCTCTTCTTTATGCTGCCTCCCCAGCGCACCACCGCATAGAAAAGGGCGCTCGCCACAAACATCTGATAGAACATCTGCAGCATCTTATTGCAGATGTTGAAAGATGCCAGCCTTCTAAGGAAGTATAGTTGGCTCTGTCCTCTCTTGCACAGAGCATCAGTATTGGCAGTCTAGTCTAATTTATCATCCAGCTGCACTCCCAGGTATTTATAGGCCTGCACCCTCTGCACACCGTCACCTCTGATGATCACAGGGTCCATGAGGGGCCTGGGCCTCCTAAAATCCACCATCAGCTCCTTGGTTTTGCTGGTGTTCAGTTGTAGGTGGTTTGAGTCACACCATAAACTTAGGCATAGAAGATTACTGCCTTGTATTTGATGTTGTTGTGACTGCAAAACTGGATTAAGTGAGTTTGGTAAATGGGTGGATGATGGATTTGTGTAGATGTAGGAAAAGCTAGGGATTTTCTTATAAATGAACAGTAAATTAAAGAAGAATACATCTGCATGAAGTACAGCAATCATTCAGATGTTACTGAGCATAGCGCTTACCTAATGAGCCACTTCACATAGTAAACTTTGACGTTTATTAGTCTGAATTCTCATTTGTGGTCACCCACAGTGCAACTAATTATGTCCAGCTGCAGCTTATTTATCATTGATGTTTGCTTAAAATGCTGCATTATCATATAAGGCCTTGAAACCAAGTGAGAAACAATGTTCCTTCTGAAGCTAAATACACTAAGCCAGGAGCATCTTTTAGTAAGATTAAAGTATACAGTTTGGAAAAGTGATGGGATTTTTATTCTTTTTTCTTATTCTTTTATTCTATGTTAATTAGTGTTCCCTAATTCTATTTTCTGATTTATTTTGTCTTTTTTCTCTTTCTTCATCGTGTAAAGCACTTTGAGCTACATCATTTGTGTGAAAGTGTGCTATATAAATAAATGTTGCTGTTGTTGGATCCAATTCTTTGTGAATATTCATGGCATTATAAATATTTAAGTTTTGAAGAGTTACTGAATCTGGAAAAATGTTTCTGCCTGTGTCAAACTGACCAGACAGGTTGCATTTTCATTGTCTTGTATTTAGTCTGATATTTGGATATAACCCGGTGTAGTCCCTGGGCTTTCCCTTTTTTAATGATACTCCTGAAGAAAAGATACAAAATAGACACTTAAAATATGTAAAATAATTAAGCAAAAGTGATTGTGATCCACCAATCAGGTACTTCCAATATATTATATCATAAGAAAGAGGTGTCAGTATACACTGTACATATCTTGATAATGTCTACCTACAACTGCACTTTAACGTCTGCCATTTCAGTTTCATCAGTAAAGTGTGTTTACAAGAAACCAATTTAAAGAAAATCAGAAAACAAGGGCAGATGAAAGGGTGAAATAAGTGACAGAGAGGAAAATGTAAATAGGTCAAGAAAGCAACATTACAGTGATAAGGTAAGGCAAAGCCAAGAGGTGCACTGCACTACAAAAGAACTCTCTGCTAACACGTGAAGCCCAGCTCTTTGCTGCCATTCTGATTTCATGTATAACACGAGGAGATATGCCTTCAGAGGCATGGCGCAGCAAGCATCCTGCGTGAGACATGAACAATCACTGCGCCACTTTGTTCCCATGTTTAATGACATGATTTAACTCCTATCATCATTAAAATGATATCACATATACATCTCAGTATTTTAATTATTCAGAGAGCTGTAATATCACAAATGTAATGGATTCTGTGCCCTTTTGGAGGAAGAGAAAGCCCGGAAGCATGTAGTGATTCACACACATAGAGCACATAGAAAATCAAATACAAAACAAAGCATTTAACATGCTATTTTAGTTACGATGGGATTTGAAAAACTAGTAAATTAAACAATTTTGAGATGAAGTTTATGATGTTCTACTTGAGTTTTCTCCACAGGGTGTCTGGGCTTTCCCCTAAAGATAGGGTGAGAAGCTCAGTCATCCGGGAGGGGCTCAGAGTAGAGCCGCTGCTCCTCCGCATCGAGAGGAGTCAGATGAGTTGGCTTGGGCATCTGATCAGGATGCCTCCTGGAGGCCTCCCTGGTGAGGTGTTCCAGGCACGTCCAACCGGGAGGAGGCCCCGGGGAAGACCCAGGACACGCTGGAGGGACTATGTCTCCCGGCTGGCCTGGGAATGCCTTGGGATTCTCCCGGAAGAGCTGGAAGAAGTGCCCGGGGAGAGGGAAGTCTGGGCCTCTCTGCTTAAGCTGCTACCCCCGTGACCCAACCCCGGATAAGCGGAAGAGGATGGATGGATGGATGGATGGAGATGAAGTTTATGATGTTCTGCTTTAATAACAAAATAAACTATGTGATTAAAGTGGAAATTTCGAGATTAAAGTTGACATTTTGTGCTTTTTTCCAACTGTGTGCCTTTTTTTTGTCTGTACCCTAATAAGATTTCATATGACACTCAGACGGTGGGCTACAACTCGCCTTTTCACGGCAACTTTGATATCTGACAACTTCTTTTTTATTTTGGGCACTGTGCAACTTTGTGAACTCGAGCTTTCAAGTTTTTCCGACACGCTATGTCACTCGATCAACTTTCTTTTGTTGTTTATACCACGGTTTAAACCCACAAATAGTATGTTTTTCCTTGCCTCCACTTGGTATTCGCTGAAATTCTTCCATTTTCCCTCGTACTTTTGCCATTGTCTTTTCACAGAAGGCTGATCTTAAGGGCTATTTATATTGATTTGCATATTCAAAGAGGCATAATTCTGGGAGGAGACGGGGCGGGACAGCAGGCGCGTGCATGTGCGTTACTTTTCACGCTGACCGGGATTTATGTAGCGGAAGAACGTGGAAGTTGGTGAATGCACAGATTTATGCATCTGGATTTTTTTGTGCGTAAGCACATTTCTGCTTTTGTGCTTACGTCATGTTATAGTGTGAATTCAACACATGGTGTTATGCATGAGGCCCCTGAGCGTGACATAATTACTGTACAATGCGCGACCTTCAATGAAATACTTTATTAAAGAAGTACTATCTCTTTCAAACGTACTAACCCCCAATTCTTGTCCTTACTTTTCTTTCTCCAAATATCCAATCGCCACACAATCAGCTCTGTAATAGCTGTTAAGCCATCTATAAGCTTAGAATGCAGATTCTTCAAAACTTTTAAGGAACATTGAAATATCTTCATAATGTTTAATTATTCTAACCATCTATCCTTCCAGTGTCGTGCCAGCCACAGCAAGAATACGGTGCGAGGCAGAAACAATCCGTGAACGAAGTTCCAGCTCCTGGCTAGCGCTGCGGAACCGTGTAGTTAAAGTTAAAGTTTTATCTGCATAATATAATAAACATATTTTGCTCCATTTCATCTTAAAAATGATATCGTCATCATATGTAAATACGCGCTTTATAAAGTGGCTCAGGTTGTGCAATATTATAACTATCGCAAGTTTACAGTGAGGTGACTGTACTTATAAGTACAAACAGTTCTACAAGGAGCAGTTGATGGACTAATTGAGTGCGTTTAGAGTTCTTGTGATGAAACTGTTTCTGAACTGCGAGGTCAGTACAGGAAAGACTGTGAAGCGTTTGTCGGGTGAGAGCAGTTCAAATAGCAAATGGCTGAGGCAGCGTGTGCTTGATGCTGTATACCGATAATTCTCTTTCCAATCAGCTGCTGTAGAGCTGTGATTCACACTCAGATACAGTGATATAAATACTCTGAGTGGTGCAGTGAGAGTAATATGGAAAAAGATGATCCGATGTGGCAAACCCTAATGGGAGCAGCTGAAAGAAGAAGAAGAAGGTGCAGTGAGAGTAACAACGCTAAAGTCTCTGACTACACCAGAAAGAAGAAAAAAAAGTCAGAGGTCACAAGGGCCCCGGTGTAAACTCTGCCACATTCATCACAGTAAACACTAAAATCTGGACTGTCTTCAAGAAGATAATAAACTGAACACCAAACATCACATTGAAAGCCAAGGTATCATTAAATGCTTTATCTGTACTCTTCAACAGCCAGCCAAATCATTGCATTGTAGGGCTTTTTTCAGGCTACTATTCAGAAAGGATAAATAATAACTGTATCAGGTAAAGTTTTCACTTGTATAGGTTTTTGATTTTAACCTACATATAAAGAAACCAAGTGATCTTTTCAAATACTGCAATCTTTACTGCAATACTGTAAACTGTATCCTGTAATGATTCCTAGCCTTCTCAAAACTGAATTCTTTTAGCACATTATTTAAATGACTGTCATATTATAAAGTAATACTTCAGGTAATGGGAAAATAGAAACAGGGGTAAGGAGTAAATCAGGAAAGCTGATTTGTGTTCACTGTCATTTAAAATGAAGTTGCATATTTAAATACAGTAGTTCTTGTTTCCCATGGCGCTGGAGGGAGGCGACATGTTGTATGTTGGTGAGATATGCAAGGAAGAATTTCATAGTACCTTGTACATATGAGTATAACTATGATGTTTGCTGGTGACATTGTGATCTGTAGCGATAGTAGGGAGCAGGTTGAGGAGACCATGGAGAGGTGGAGTTTTGCTCTAGAGTGGAAAAGAATGAAGGTCAGTAAGAACAAGACAGAATACATGTGTGTAAATGAGAGGGAGGTCAGAGGAATGGTGAGGATGCAGGGAGTAAAGTTGGTGAAGATGGATGAGTTTTAATACTTGGGATCAACAGTACAGAGGAATGGGGATTGTGGAAGAGAGGTGAAGAATAGAGTACAAGCAAGGTGGAAAGGGTGGAGAAGAGTGTCAGGAGTGATTTGTGACAGACGGGTATCAGAAAGAGTGAAAGGGAAGGTCTACAGGACCGTTTTGAAACCTGCTATGTTATATGGGTTGGAGATGGTGGCACTGACCAGAAAGCAGGAGACAGAGCTGGAGGTGGCAGTGTTAAAGATGCTAAGATTTGCATTAGGTGTGATGAGGATGGATAGGATTAGAAATGAGTACATTAGAGAGTCAGCTCAAGTTGGACGGTTGGGAGACAAAGTCAGAGAGGTGAGTTTGCATTGGTTTGGACATGTGCAGAGTAGAGATGCTAAGTATATCGGGAGAAGGATGCTAAGGATAGAGCTGCCAGGGAAGAAGAAAAGAGGAAGGCCTAAGCGAAGGTTTATAGATGTGGTGAGAGAGGACATGCTGGTGATGGGTGTAAGAGAACAAGATGCAGAGAACAGAAAGATATGGAAGAAGATGATCCATTGTGGCAACCCCTAATGGGAGAAGCTGAAAAAAGAAGAAGACACTCTTGAAATACATCAGTAATACCACACAAAATCAAGAAAATGTAGCTTATCTCTTGTAGTTGGGGTATGGAAAAGATTTTAAAATCCTCTAACAAATAAGGCCCTCTTTTCATAATAGAAAAGTTAGACTTCTGAACAAACTTACAACAGCCAGTTTTGTGTTTTAGGTTTGCTTGGCATGTTTTTCCTTTCCAATTGTCTTTTGTGTCCAGACATAAGCCATTATAGTATTCCTATAATTCTTGTGTTTATCAATAAATTGTGTTGTTGTGCTGGTTCTTAAAAAAGTGACTTGGTTACCTTAAATTAAGTCAAATGACCAGTACTCAGGTTTACTGAGAAATATAAGAAAAGGCATTAAAGTAGTAAATCAGAAATGTCTAATAAAGTATTGGCTTGGTCAAAATAATTAATTAAAAAGCAACATTTGTCATTTCCCTTGCCTTTTCTGGCTTGTTCATGAAAGGCAACCCTTTTTCCAACAACAAAGGAAGAGCTAATGGACAATTAAAGACTAAGTAAGCAAATATAAGGGCATGCTCTTGAAAAGAATAGTCTTCTTTTCTTTTTACTTTATAACACTTAACTTGGCCGGGTGACGATACGGAATTTTCCATTCTCATCTTCATCATGTAAAGCACTTTGAGATACATTATTTGTATGAACATGTGCTATATAAATAAATATTGTTGTTGTAAAGGGATTAAGAGGAATTTAGTGAAAATGCGAATCAGTATGTGCACATTAAAAAAAGCTTGGACAAGAATAGACAATTCAAGCAAACATAACAACATTTCCCATTCACCCAATTTTCCAAAATATCTTTGAGTTGACACTTGAACATTCCTATGGTGTTGCTTTCAATTGGATTATGTCACATGGTACCTCATTCCATGTATGTTTAGTTTTCTGCATAAAGATATATTGCCAAACAGTCAGACCGATAACCAGTTTCTTTCTATATCCTTGTCTTCTTGCTGAAGAACAGGTTTTAATATATCAAGTGGTATGGAGATTATGCTTGCACTGTCTTTATTTTGCTTTTGCAGAGCAATTATGTATAGGAAAAATGCCAGGACAGTAAATTTAAGAATATTGTTTTATAATGACAGCACTGTGGCTAAGTGAATAGCACTTCTGCATCATGGATCTGTTACCCTGGGTTCAAATCACACAACTGGCTTTAGTCTGTATAGAATTTGCACATTTCTTGTATAATGTTTTCTGCTAAAGATGTGTTAATTAGATTAATTGTTGACTTTAAACTGGCTCAATGTGGATGTGTTTGAGGACTAATGTCTTTTTCAGGGTTGTTTACTGCTTTGTGTCAGGTGGTGCCAGAATAAGTTCCAACTGCTAAAACGCCTGAACTGCATAAATTGGGTTTGAGTATTTATGTACTACACGTGTATACAGTACAGTATAAGGGAGGACAAATTAAATTTTCGCAGGCAACTTTTCCTATTAAAAGAGGCAAGGGAGACCAGAGCTTCTACGAGAAACAAAATGAGCAAGGCCAGAACCAACCCTGTATGTGAAATCAATTTCTTACTGGGTACACTCATGCACAAACCACTTTTACTGGGGCCAATATAAATAAATGAAAATGTCTTTAGACTGTGATAGAAAACTGGAGTTTCCAGAGGAAACTCATGAGAATCCTGGAAGAATATTCAAAGTTGAAGGCATTAGACCTAGGACCTAGGAACATAACCCGTGCTCAAATACTACGACTTCTAGTGGTATCCAGTTCACCTCCAGACATGATCAATAAAATGTAATAAATCTTCTTGAGGATGTTAGCCGGTAGAGACTTGGATAATAAATTACGGGGCAAATCGAGTTTAGCACATTGTTTATATAACAGATTTCTCCAGAGTAAAACCACAGGTCACTGAATCTTGCAGTCTACATTCTTTGTGCAGAGTGCAAAATGAAGGAGGAATAGCACTGCTGGGTGAAGGCTTTCCTTACCTTTGACATTGCAGGTGGAGCTATCATCAAACTGATTGTTAAAGTCTCAAACTCACCCTGTTTTGTGTAAAACCAAATTAATATTTGGCGATATCTGAAAATAAATTTTAGATATTTTAAAATGCAGTCCAGATTTTCAAATAATAAAAACTCAGTTTCAGACATCTCAAAATAACTTCCGCATTTGCAATACATTTTGAGATATCTCAAATGCGTTTTAAGATGACTAAAATACATTTTCAGATATCTTGTGATTTCAAGACATCTCAAATACATGTTGAGATATCTAAAACTCATTTTGTTATAAGACAACTATTTTGTGTAAAGTTTACTGTTCTTTAATAGGACTTCATGTTTTCTTTGTGTAGCGTTGAGATATGTTAAAATACATTTGAGATGTCTTAGAAAAGATAGAAAGCTATTTTGAGATATGTGGAAATGCATTTGAGATAATTTCATTTCAGATATATAAAAATTGTGTCGAGCTACTACTGTATATACAAAAACAACTTCCTGTCTTTTTAAAGACATCTGAAAATGTATTTCTGATATATTGGAATATATTCTTTTTAAGGTGTCTCTGACCGAGCTGCTGTCCATTTTAAGATATAAGACAATTTATCGGAGATACTGTGTCTAAAAATGTATTGTTTGGATCTCAAATGTGAGTCAATGTGAAAATATTTGAAAAGCATTTTAAGATATCTTGATTGCATTTTGAAAAACATTAAAATGCCATCTAGACCATCTTAAGATACCTGAAAAGAATTTCAGTATATTTTAAAATAAATGCTTTGTTCAATTCAAGATATTTAAAATTAATTTCAAGGTATCTTTAAACTTTTTGGGATATCTCAAAATACACTGGAAGTGTTTTCAAGATATCATAAAATCCATTTAAAAGATCTTAAAATACATTTCAGATATTTTGAAATATTTTCTATTTAGCAATTTTAAAATAATATTTCACCCAAAAATTACATATTTTTTGGTGTTACTCATCCTGTGTTGTTCATAGCAATAGCTGAGAAAATATTTTAATCTCATTCATTTACGAAGAATGGAGAAGACAAAGTAACTGACACAACAGGCTTCATTTTAGACTAATGATGAACAAACACTGCATTAAAATCTTAATAAAAAAAAATAAGTTTACTCCTGTTGCCTAATCTACATACAGATATCCAGTTGTGTGCTCATATTGTCTTAAACATGTTGTGGAGCCCAGACACAGACAGGCGGACATCGTTTTAATCACCCACACACGTTTATTTACACGACTGTTATTTACAGTGAAGCACACAACCCCAATCTCCCCCAAAAGTCCTGGCCAACAATACAATGCCTCTTTCTCTTCAGGCCGCCTCCTTGCCTCTCCTCCTGAGCTCCGTCCTTCTCCACTCCCGACTCAAGCCAACGAACAGAGGGAGGAAGCCCCTTTTTATGACCACCCGGATGTGCTCCAGGTGCCTCCCAATTAGCTTCCGCCGGCACTCCCCAGTGTAGTGGAAGTACCAGCCGCGCACCCGGAAACATTCCAGGTGTCCCCGATCCTCTTCCCCCCAGCACTTCCGGGTGTGGCAGAAGTGCTGAGGTCCAGGGCTCCATAGGCATTGGAACACTCACTGGTGGTGGCTACAGACCCCTACAGGGTTGAGCTTCAAAGCTCTGTACCCGTGGTCCCTATAACCACCATGGTGGTCGCCCCCACATGGTCTTTGGGAGACTTAAGCCCTCCTCCGGCCCTCCCAGCCACCTGTGACAATGTATATATTTACTAAAACATTGTTAAAAGATATCACTTTCTGAATATCCTCCTATAATTGGATAGTACATGTCCTCAAGCAAGAATGACCTTTTCAACTAAAGACCTGCCTTCCAACTTCATTGGTCAGGAGTCCTGCCCTGTAACATCTCATTCATTGACTACTCTTACATTCACATCATATCAGCATTGCAAAGGGTACTCTGAGAGAAGAGTGCAATTAGACATTAAAAATGAAATAAAAGCAAGTGAAAAAATTAACAGGTGAAAAGTTCAAAGTGAGACCAAAAAATTCCAAACATTTGGTAACAGCATGGGAGCATGATGCAGTCATTGAAAATAGTAGGTATCATATGCCTACAGTCTGGTTAATTAGTCGGCCAAGTGGCAGCGTGCAAGGTTGATTGAGTGAGTATTTCTGGTGTTTATTCTAATGTATAATTGTGCACGTGACTTGGATGATTTCTTTCTTCAAGCCACCAAGGGAGATTTCAATGGTCAATGATGATTGCATGTTTCAGCGCTGATAAACTTGCTCATAAAGAGTTTGTTCCCTGCAGACAGACTGTTAATCAACCCAGCCACAGGGGATTCACAATCCACTGTGTTTCTTTGTACCAGTCCCAAGCCCGGATAAATGGGGAGGGTTATGTCAGGAAGGGCATCCGGTGTATAATTTTGCCAGATCAATATGCGGACAATGAGCCCCGGGTTAACAACGGCTGCCACCAGTACTGTTAGCCAACAGGGTGCTGGTGGAAATTGGGCTACTGTTGGCTGAAGAAGTAGAAGAAGAGGGGGGAGACGTGTCTGGAGGCAGAAGGACAGGAGGAAGGTAAAAAGAGTGGGACTGAGGGTAGGAACTTTGAATGTTGGCAGTATGACTGGTAACTGAAGAGAGTTAGCAGATATGATGGAGAGAAGGAAGGTTGATATATTGTGCATGCAAGAGACTATATGGAAGGGGAATAAGGCCAGGTAGATCGAAGGTGGATTCAAATTGTTCTATCATGGTGTGGATGTAAGGAGAAATGGGGTAGGGGTTATTCTGAAGGAACAGTATGTCAAGAGTGTTTTGGAGATAAAAAAAAAGTGTCAGACAGAGTAATGATTAAAGCTGGAAACTGAAGGTGTGATGATGAATGTTGTTAGTGCATATGTCCCACAAGCTGGGTGTTCGATGGATGAGAAAGAAGATTTCTGGAGTGAGTTGGATGAAGTGATGAACAGTGTACCCAAGGAACAGAAAGTGGTGATTGGAGTGGATTTCAATGGAAATGTTAGTGAAGGAAACAGAGAAGATGAGGAGGTGATGGGTAGGCAGGGTGTCAAGGAGAGGAATGAAGAAGGTCAGAGGATAGTGGATTTTGCCAAAAGGATGGGCATGGCTTTGGTGAATACGTATTTTAAGAAGAGGGAGGAACATATGGTGACTTACAAGAGTAGAGGAAGATACACACTGATTACATCCTATGCAGAAGAGTCAATCTGAAGGAGATTAAAGACTGCAAAGTGGTGGCAGTGGAAATTGTAGTCAAGCAGCATAGGATAGTGGTCTGTAGGATGACATTGGAGATCAAGAAGAAGAGGAGGAGAAGGAGGGCAGAACAAAAGATCAAATGGTGGAAACTGAAAAAGGAAGACTGCAAGGTTGAGTTCAGGGAGGAGGTGAGGCAGGCACTGGGTGGCAGTGAAGAGTTACCAGACAGCTGGGCAACTGCGGTACAAGTAGTAAAAGTGACAGCAAGAAGGGTGTTTGCTGTGACATCTGGACAGAGGAAGGAGGAAAAGGAAACCTGGTGGTGGAATGGGGAAGTACAGGAGAGTATACAGAGGAAGAGGATGGTGAAGAAGACCTGGGATAATCAGAGAGATGCAGAAAGTAGACAAGAATATAAGGACATAAGGCACAAGGTGAAGAGAGATGTGGCGAAGGCTAAAGAAAAGGCGTATGATGAGTTGTATGAGAGGTTGCAGACTAAGGAGGGAAAAAAGGATCTGTACTGATTGGCTAGACAGAGGGACCAAGCCTGGAAAGATGTGCATCAGGTTAGGGTAATGAAGGGTAAAGATGGAAATATGCTCACAAGTGAGGAGATTGTGAGGAGCAGATGGAAAGTGTACTTTGAGAGGTTGATGAATGAAGAGAATGAGAGAGAGAGAAGATTGGATGATGTGGAGATAGTGAACCAGCAATTACAACAGATTAGCAAAGAGGAAGTAAGGACACCTATGAAAAGGATGAAGAATGGAAAAGCCGTTTGTCCAGATGACATACCTATGGAAGCATGGAGGTGTTTAGGAGAGAAGGCAGTGGAGTTTTTAACCAGATTTTTTAATGGAATCTTGGAAAGTGAGAGGATGCCTGAGGAGTGGAGAAGAAGTGTACTGGTACCAATTTTTAGGAATAAGGGGGATGTGCAGGACTGTAGTAACTACAGGGGGATAGTGGAAGCTAGGTTAAGAAGTGAGGTGATGATTAGTGAGCAGCAGTATGGTTCCATGCTAGGAAGGCGCACCACAGATGCAATGTTTGCTCTGAAGGTGTTGATGGAGAAATATAGAGAAGCCCAGAAGGAATTGTATTGTTTCTTTATGGACCTGGAGAAAGCATATGACAGGGTGCTTCGATAGGAGCTGTGGTATTGTATGAGGAGGTCGGGAGTGGCAGAGAAGTATATAAGAGTTGTACAGGATATGTACGAGGGAAGTGTGACAGTGGTGAGGTCTGCGGTAGGAGTGACGAATGCATTTAACGTGTAGGTGGGATTACATCAGGGATCAGCTCTAAGCTCTTTCTTATTTGCAATGGTGATGGACAGATTGACAGACGAGATTAGACAGGAGTCCCCGTGGGCTATGATGTTTGCTGGTGACATTGTGATCTGTAGCGATAGTAGGGAGCAGGTTGAGGAGACCATGGAGAGGTGGAGTTTTGATCTAGAGTGGAAAGGAATGAAGGTCAGTAAGAACAAGACAGAATACATGTGTGTAAATGAGAGGGAGGTCAGTGGAATGGTGAGGATGCAGGGAGTAAAGCTGGTGAAGGTGGATGAGTTTTAATACTTGGGATCAACAGTACAGAGTAATGGGGATTGTGGAAGAGTGGTGAAGAAGAGAGTACAGGCAGGGTGAAATGGGTGGAGAAGAGTGTCAGGAGTGATTTGTGACAGACGGGTAACAGCAAGAGTGAAAGGGAAGGTCTACAGGACGGTAGTGAGACCAGCTATGTTATATGGGTTGGAGACGGTGGCACTGACCAGAAAGCAGGAGACAGAGCTGGAAGTGGCAGAGTTAAAGATGTTAAGATTTGCATTGGGTGTGACGAGGATGGATAGGATTAAAAATGAGTACATTAGAGGGTCACCTTAAGTTGAATGGTTGAGAGACAAAGTCAGAGAGGCGAGATTGCATTGGTTTGGACATGTGCAGAGGAGAGATGCTGGGTATATTGGGAGAAGGATGTTAAGGATAGAGTTGTCAGGAAAGAGGAAAAGAGGAATGCCTAAGAGGAGGTTTGTGGATGTGGTGAGAAACAACATGCAGGTGGTGGGAGTAACAGAGCAAGATGCAGAAGACAGAAAGATATGGAAAAAGATGATCTGCTGTGGCAACCCCTAACGGGAGTAGACGAAAGAAGAAGAAGAGGACAGACTGTTAATCAGCGACGTTACATTGAATTGCTGTGGCATCTATAGGAAAGCATCATTAAAAACCATCTAGAGCAATGCCACACATGAAACTGGATTTTGCACCATGGAAATGGATATACACACACTGTGTTGTCAGTCAAAGAGTTTTTGAACAAAAACAATGTTGTTGTTGCTTCTGCCACCCTAGTATTTACCAGATCTCACTCCCTGTGACTTCCTTTTGTTTCTGAAATTAAAATTGAGACTGAAGGGTGGAAGATTTGCTACCACAGAAACAATCCATGAAAATATACATGAGGCTCTTAGTAATAAAAGATGAGTACAGGAAATGTTTCCAGGAATGGGAAAAGCACTGGGAGAAGAGTATTGCATTTCAAGTAGCAATATTTTGAAATTCACTAAAAATGAATTACAGTAAGTTTTGCCATAAAGTTCTTTTTAACAATTCTGGGGATTTTTGGGTCCCACCTCATATGCATTGCATTTCTTCATATTTGCGGAGTTTCAACAAACAGAAGGTGGTGCAGTTTTGACAGATTGCTGTTGAAAAGCACAGAAATATGGTGTTGTGTATTAACTATTAGCGGATGCAGGAAGAGGCTAGTCTTCAATTCAAAAGCAAATGCACTACGCAGCCGTTCACAAGAGAATTCTCTGGAAGTGATTTATTTAATAATATTTTATCATGTGTTTGCGAAGTTGTGCACACTTGATTGGATTATGTGACACATGTAAATGTAGATTTTTGCATTGATATTTGTATATTGTTTCCTGTTTGCTCAGTATTAGTCCCCAATGATGCCTATTGCATCAATAATTTTGTTTCATTTTCCACAAAAGCATGAGGTTCATTTTTTTGTCGGCCATTGCTAACAACATGGGGTAATAGAGGATACAAATGATCATTTTTGGGTGGAGTATTCTTTTAAGATATCTAAAATGCATTTTGAGATTCAGTATTTCTAAATGTTAATTCAGCATGCCATATTGCTTACCATATGTCACACTTACTAATTTCCATTTTTTCAGTTTTGTGCACAAGGAAGAAGTGAAGTAAAATTAGCAACACAAGCTAAACCTGGTGAAAGCAATGAAGTCATCCTGCATATGTGTGAATGATGTGCTCTGGTAAATGTGTCAGCAGTAAACCTAGCTGAGCATATAAGTGTTAATAACAAAATTGTGTTGTTTGTTTAGCATTGTGAAAATGTTTAAAGGTTGGAAACTCTGAATTGGACTGGAATAAGTGTGTACATGAAGTTACCCACATGACACACTGGCATCCCATCCAAAATTGGTTCCTGCCTTGCACTCAAGTACTGGCTGTGAATCCAAAAGAGGTGTCCAAAGATGGATAGCTGTGCCTGTTTACAAAATGGTATATGTGTGTCTGAAAAGTGGAGGTCTCGATCAGAAGACGTGTGAAAGATAATGAAAATAGGAAAGAATGCTTGTGTATTGTGTGTCTGTCCCCAGAATTGCTTTATTTCTGAAAAACACAACTAACAGAGTATAAAGAAAACATAATAGCACACACTCTCCACATCTCTTCAATGTAATACAAAGATCAACAGCACCAAAGAAAATAACTTCAAAAAGAAAAATCTAAAGTAAAAATCTTGTCATTTGCAGCCCAGATCTTGTTGTGCTATGAACTGGCCAGCCATGAGTAATGTGACATTGGATTTGTCTGACATGTGGGGATGCACCACTGAATAAGAGTGTTAGACCCAGTGGGAACCATTGGCCTTTGACTTCCAGCCATTGATATTGATCCCTGACTGGGACAGTTTAATGAGGCTAACATACTGAGAGAAGAGCAAAGGAACAGGAGAGGGAGAGGGAGCAGAGCTACAGATCATAATAATTCAATGGTGTATTGCACTTACCATTTGAAGCCAGATATTACTTGTCAGCACTTGATTTTTTTCATCCTGCAAAAAAATAAATAAATTCAAGCAGCAACATCAAATCAAAAAGCTTCTTTAATCTTTCCTGGCATGCTCCTTAAACAAATTTTGATGTCTTGCTTTGGAAGAAGTGGGTCAGAAAGTGGATGCTACTGTAAATGCTCCTTATGTTTACCCTGAATAAAAGAAGCAGCTAAGGAGCCTAATCTTTTTTTAGACTAAACGTCTAGATCCTAAACAAATATTTTTGTAACAATACTTTTGAAACATTGTTTCAAACCACTTCCCATTCTTATTATAATTCTCACTCAAAAAAGCTTTCCCACTAAACGTGTTTTAATTCTCACTGGAACAATACTTTGAAAACAGCTCTTTCACTAGTTGTGTCAAAAGTTGTGTTCCAACCCTCTCTGGAAATACAAAACTGAATGGCTTCTTTACTGATCATGTTTTAAATCTCCCTGGAAATGCAAATCTTGAACATTCTTTCACCAAGTCTGTTGTAATTCTCACTGGAAATGTAAAATCAAATAGCTCTCTACCAGTAAAATGTTAATCTCATCCACAGTCTGCACCTTGTTTTTCTCATCCCAGTTTATAAAAGCCTACCATACCAGCGAGAGGTGCCAAACAACTTTACAGAAAGATGGTGCTAACCTATTGCGGGATGCACTCATAACCCTAACCCTAAGCCTAAGCCTAACCCTGAGTTGATTTAAAGTTTTGAAATTATTAATCAACCAGGCATTCATTTGTGTATGTTGTGAAGAAACTGGAGTTCCCAGAAGAAAAAACAGAAAGACTTGGGGGGAACATGTACACTCCATCCAGATGGCAACCTTAAATAAAAACTGAGTGAGGATTTACATGATATGAGTTGGAAACAATGCCCTGTATTTACAATGAAACCCAATATGTCTCATCATTATATAAAAAAATCCTTGGACAAGATGAGCTTTTTAGATTTGGATGAGACACGACTTTTTCAGAGAGATAGTTTCAAATCCTGCAAGACGAGACTTTATGCCAAGAGATTTAACCACGCCTGGGGCTGGAAATAAAAGACAAAGAGTAGATGACAAAGTAGAACGTCATAAAGAACTCAAAAACGTTGGCATAATACACATGCAGAGCAGGTTAGAGGTAACTCAAATTCGAAAGTCTCAAAAAAATGATAGTAAAATATCGCATTAGCGCAAACAAACGGAAATTATTATTCGGTGAAATAACGGAACAGGAAAAAGAGATTGAATATATTGTTCGGATTTAACCTTTAAGTTGGAGACTTGTAGATCGTCTAATTTGTGTTGCCATCAGGGAAAAGTAGTGTTTCTTTCCGATAAAGAGGCATATCTGTGAGAATTAAAAGATTTGTTGTTTGGTGAAAGTAAAATCCACATACGTGAGCAGCAGAGACGCGAATTGGCTGGTGTGCAGCACAGGTCGGGGGGTTGGCGAGCAAAGCGAGCAGTGGGCAAAGCCCCCTAGTTGATTTTAAAATTAAATATGATATATAATGACTATTTCAACATTCATTTTTTTCTTTCATTTATTTTTACTAGTAAAATGCATCATCCATTCATGAAGTACAATTGATACTGTACATGAATTCTTCAAAATGTTTCCACATTTTTTTTATGATTAAATATTATTCTTGTGAATAAAATCTGCTGAGCCTTATCAAAATTGTAACCCTTAGTCTGAGAGGCTGGTACCCTGCTGATATTCACATTGTTGTCACTGAGTGAGTTGCTAACTAGGCGTGAACATCACTGCACATATATCTGTTCACAGTTAAAAGGAACACAGAAGTGTTGTGTGATTTTTGAAGGTAGATGGTGTTAAATTAGAACTTTATATCTAGGCATGCCTTCAGTCCCAGCACTATCTAAATTAAATATATACAAGGAGACAGAGATGTTTAAAAATAGACAAAAAAGTCTGAAGGAAGAAGAGCATTTGAGGCAGCAGTCAATCTCAACCACTGAAGAGAAGTGAGAAAAGGAGGCTGGGGAAAATGTTCTTACTCACAACTGAGTAACATTAAATAAAATCCCATTACAACCAACAGTTGCCCTCATTTTGCTGGTGATGATGAAGTGAAAGAAGCCACGCATAACTAACAGTACACCTAATCAAAAAGGCATTCAGAACTTGTAGGCAGCTAGTATAGGTTTTAAAGGAAGCAGAAGGAGAATACCCCAAGAAGTAATATTTTTTAAATATCTGCAACATAACTAAAGCCTTTTTGAAAAAGAGAGTGTGAGAACTTTTTGAAGATCCATTGTAAAACCAACATAAGGGGCAGTGAGGAAATATGAAAGAAAACATGTAGGCAATAAAAAGTATTCACTTCCACCATTACAGCTACACATTTTATTATATTACTTTGTGAATCCTTATCAAATTAACTGAGAACTAATTTAGACATTGATCCACACAGAAAAGATCTATAATTTCAAAGAGAAAATCAAATTCTATTCAGCCTTCTAAATTTATCATTAATAAAGGAAGAAGTCATACCTGAGGCTGCACACTGGCACAGTGCTTATTGTGGTAGCCTCACAGCTCTACAAAACTGGGTCTGAATTCCAGCCTGATGACTATATGTGTGGAGTGTCACAGACAGCCGAGGTCCTTGTCCGGATGGGACGCGTCTTCACTGAGGGGACCGGGGGAGCAAGCATGGACAGAACAATACCTCCCTTGGGATGCTAGATGGCAGCCCCCATGGGTGGCAGTGGTGCCTCGGATTCCCACAGGGCTCCATGGGAGATGGAGTTCTCTACAACCCTGTTGGGATCTGGGGGTGCCACCAGGGGATGCTGCAGTTGTTCCTGAGCCTGTGTGGGCAGTTCTTCTGCCATACCTGGAAATGCAGCCGGAAATAGGTCATCAAACACCTGGAGCAATTCTGGGTGGGCTATAAAAGGAGCCAGCAGCCACCAATTCAGGAGCCGGAGTTGGGAGGCAGAGGATGGAGCTTGAGAGGAGTGGAGGCAGCAGAAGAAACAAAGAAAGTGACTGTTTTGGGCACTGTGTTGTGTGCAAGAAAGAACTGCCAAATAAATAAGAGTGATCATTTGAACATCGTGTGTTGTTGGTGTCTCGGAAATCTGTACTAACCCCTACTTTCTCTGCTGTTCTTTTTCCGCTTTTTTGTGGTCGCGATCTGCACCACCACCACCCGATCAAAGCACCATTGATGGATTAAAGGCCAGTAGTCACGTAACCATCATCATCAAGTTCTTCCAAGCCTGAATACCATGAGGACTGATTGAGGTCATTTATGTCAGGTAGAATGCCTAGAGGGTGCTGGGGGGGTTTGTGGCCTCGGAACCCCTGCAGATTTTATTTTTTTCCTCCAGCTGTCTGTTTTTTTGTCCTCCCTGGCCTTTGGACCTTACTTTTATTCTCTGTTAATTAATATTGCCTAATTTGATCTATTTTGTTGTTGTTGTTGGTGTTGTCTGTCTGTAGCCAGACTTCTTTCACAGGAGCTAAGAAAGTTCTTCACATGTCTGTGTGCTGGCTGGACTTACCATCAGTTAGCGAGCTGCTATTGAATTTTGAAGGTGGCTTTTGAAAAATGTGTTGAAATTTATATATGTTTATACATTCAGCCTCAGCTTTATTTCTGATATCTGATATAAGATTAGATGATTAGATGTAAGAGAAATCAAGGGTCACTTTAAGGTTTTACGTTTACTGGAACACAGGACATATACTGTTTAAATTAACTGCTGCTATTGAAATATTGTACAAAAAAAAAAAAAAAAAACTTGATTGAAATAAAGTCTGACATAAAAAAGTAATCTCATGTGAGTAGCATACAGTAGATGTCTGGAAAGAAGGAGGTCTCAGATGAGGCAGTAAGGGAAGAAGTACTTGAGGACTCTGCCCTCTTGGTACAAGCTTCAAAAGAGAACCGACAAATGGAGGTGGGATCGTGCCATATCCTGTTTTGTGAATGGGGACAGGGTTGTGGTTAGGGTTTCAAAAAATAAAGAAAAGAGAAAATTAATTTAAATGAGCTGTGACAGTTAATAGCAACCAGAATGGGAATTGCGATTACATTTTCCTACAACTCCCAGACAGTTCATCGGTCAGTCAGTCATTCTCCAACCCGCTCTATCATAACACAGGGTCACGGGGGTCTGCTGGAGCCGATCCCAGGCAGCACAGGGCGCAAGGCAGGAACAAATCTATGGGCAGGGCGCCAGCCCACTGCCAGGCACACACAAACCTCTCCTACACACCAAGCACACACTAGGGACAATGTAGAATCGCCAATGCACCTAACCTGTACGTCTTTGGACTGTGGGAGGAAACCGGAGCACCTGGAGGAAACCCATGCAAACATGGAGAGAACATGCAAACTCTATGCAGGGAAGACCAGGGAAGTGAACTCAGGTCTCCTAACTGCGAGGCAGCAGTGCTACCAGTGGACTACCGTGCCGCTCCTCTCAGACAGTTTTCTTTGATATTTATGAGACAACCTGGTTAACCACGGTCATCCTTTTTCTGTTTTGACTAGGCATTGTAGCCTATTGGTGAATGCATTTGGATTTATAACCACAAGAATTTCATTTCATCTACGACTCACTCTCAGCTCTTTGCAAGTCTCTTGACTTCCCTCTGCCACTCATCTATACTTCTACACTTGTAAAGCAACACAAATACATACCGGCAATATTAAAACTCATACGCAGCTACAAGTGTATCTGAACATATGTTATCTATCACAGGACAGTACCGATCTGTGCCATCATCCTAAGACTGCTGTTCTTAACGGCTGCCTGACTTTCCACATTAACTACTGGCCCTGGACAGCGTCTAAAAAGGATGTGGAGTCCCAGTGCATGATGCGCATTTGCAGCTTTTGGAAGCAAAAGAAAATTGTAGGCTTTGGTGTTTTGTATGAGTAGAGGTACAACACTTATGCCATGGTGAAATATGCAGTTAAACATGCTATAGAATAAGCGACACACACAAAGGGGTACATCCCACTTGCAACTATTCAAATGTGTGTCACTGATACACATGCACATGCCACCATTCAACCCAGCTGATCCATTTGTTTCATTAATGTAGACTCTAGGTTACCACAGATTAGTAAGCATAGAGCTGTCTTACCACATCCATGATCTGCATTAAGCTCAGAGAGAAGTGTACTGTGAGGGATTGTGAGTCATTGGCCACGGGCCTCTCCATCCTGTTGTAGTCCTTGAGTAGCTCTTTGAGCAATGTGCGCTGGTGTGGACCTTGGAGGGTTACTGGAAGAAAGAAAAAAAATAAATAAAAGCACATTAAACTACAACAAATTTCAACTGAAGGGCCTTCTAAAAATGGATCATCAAGCAGTCAGGCAAGTTGCAAATGGTATTATGACTGCACCTCTTCAGCTCAGAAGCCCAGCTCTTCAGTGACTAGTCAGCGTGAGGGTGATCTTCTCATTTCAGATCAGACTTTTGCAGTCCTCTTTTAAGCATATTTGGGAAGCAAAATTTGGAAGCCCAAATTGTACTAGAGCAGAAAAGCTTGAACAGTCACAGATAGGGGGATTCAGCAGCTGATTCAAGTGGAACTCCGCAGGTAAACCCTGCTGCTCCTGCTTGTCATGCACTAAAGAGTGATAAACTAGAAATTCGTTGAAATCAGTTTTACGGGAGATTCGAGAAACATGGAGGTTCGGAATCCCTCAGACTTGCCTTTACGAACTTGACAGTGTTGGTGACATCCTTTGCAAAGAAGCTGGACAGCTCCAACAGCTGCGGTGGCACACGACTGAAAATTGCACATCGCGATAGCTGCATCCTGACTAAGTGTAGCATGGCACTCTGCCTACACGGGCACACATGCCACAGCTGCAAGATTCCACCGCTACCATTACTGAAGAAGCTCATCACTTCCATGTTGATAGCAACATCACTGTTGTATGATTCTAGTAGGCAGGCGGCTAAACGGCTGCCAGTCAGCCTGAGCTCCCTTCCCGCCTCCCCTTCTTCAGAGCTTGATGCAAACGGTGCACGTACCTGTTAGGAAAGCGGCGATGACAGCCAAGCGGAGGCACAAGGGGAGCCCCATGGTCTCAGGGGAGCAGGCGGGCAGAGGGTCGCTCCCAATGGGAGTCCGAGAAGTGAAAGAAAGACAGAAAGACAAAGGAATGATGATGTGCAAAATCAGTCCTGAAAAAAGACAGCGCTGGCAAAACGAGAAGAGCGGAGCGGCACTCCAATAATCCCTCACGCGTGCTCGCTCTGACAGCAGGCTGAGGAGTAGGGGCTGCGAGCTGGAGGGGGCGGGGTGAGGGGGAGGGTCTGGGAGCGGAGATGTGCAGCGACCGGCTTTCCTTCACTTCTTGCCTCTTCTCGTCTTCTTGAAAAAGCGCTGTCACAACGATCCGCTATAACGCCCGGCTTAAGCCCCGGTGTAACCAATCGAGCAGCCTTTCTTGTCAGTTTTAATCACGCTTGGTTCCGTTACTCAAGGATGTCATCGTGGCGTGACATGAGGCTATAGGGAGGAGGGTGATGTGGATTCAGATGATGGGAAGCGAATGGAAGGGTTTTGTGTGTGTGTTTTACATTTAGCTTATTTCATGTAAGAGGATCTAACAGTAAAGTTTCTACTAATTGTGATAGATCACCTTTCGGAATAAACACCTATCAGTCTGCAGAATTACTTGGAAAGCGGTCCGACCGTCAGCGTTTTTCGGGTATTTCTTTGAGATCTTCTACTTGTTTGGGGTTGTGTTTATTCCGAAAGCGATGTTGATGGATTTGCACCACATCTATCAGCACTGCAAACCCATCCAAGCTAGGAGAAAGAGTGCTGAACACTGCAAGAAACCAGATTTCTGTTTAAATGGGATGAAATAACATCCATCCTTGTTGCCATTGCGCCCTAGCAGTTGTTGACTGCAAGCCAAATTATACATTTAGAGGTGCCTTAATATGCATTTTCAGATATATCTAAATATTAATTAGCTTTTCCTTAGTTGTGCTTAATCTTACTCTTATACTTTAGCCTCTCAGAATTTTCAGGATCCAGCTGTGTGGAGATGCATTGTTATAATAGAAATTTAAACTGGGAGATGGCATAATGTAAAATCAAAAGAAATGTATTTGATATCAGATTTGATTTAAGAGGAATCAAGGGTCGCTTTCAGGTTTTACATTTTTTGGGCGTATGCACCTTAGATAATACTTTACTTGGGAATCTTTCAGTAGGTACCGAAGGTAGCCAGCGGCCACCGAGATTCAAGACTGGGTCACTGTCGTTCAGGCGTTGAGAAGAAGAGCTGAGGCTACAACGCGGTGACCGTAATATTTTAAAAAACTAGGGGGCCAAATCCGGCTACCCCCCCACGTCACCCCCCCAAACCCCCCCCACCACCCACCTGCGCTACGCTCCAGCCACTTTGCGTCTCTGCTGCTGGCATATGTAGATTTCACTTTCACCAAACAACAAATATTTTAAGTCCCGTGGATACGCCTCTTCATTGGGAAAAAACACTACTGTTCCCTGATGGCAACACGAATTAGACGATCTACAAGTCTCTGACTTAAAGTTTAAATCCGAACAATATATTCGATCTCTTTTTGCTGTTCCATTATTTCACTGGGTAATAATTTCCATTTGTTTACTCTAGTGCGATCTTTACTATCATTTTTTTTGAGAATTTCGAATTTTAGTACTTTAATTATCTCTCACCTGCTCTGCATGTTTATCGCACCATCGTTTTTGAATTCTTTACCACGTTCCACTTTGCCATCTACTCTTTGTCTTTTATTTCCGCCCCAGGCTGGTTGAATCTCTTGGCACAAAGTCTCATCTCCTGGGACTTGAAAGTATCTCTCTGAAAAAGTCACATCTTGTCCCAGGCTAAAAAGTCGAGTCTCCTCCCAAGATTTTTTTATATAATAATAGAAAAGATAGGAATCAGGATCCAGAAAGAAGAAATCTTGGATATGTCCAACAGTTTTTGGCTAGAAAAAAAAAGTGTACTCAGTTTGTTCCTCAGCTAGAATAAAATCTCACTGACCTGGGTTTATCACACTGAGGTAAGAGTGATATCAGGATCACAGATTTGCTCACTCCCTTAAAGTTGTGTAGCACCTCTCTTGGCGCCATTTTTAAACATTCTCATTGGCTGTTCAGCTTTTAATTGCTTATCCGGCCCTCGCTTTCTATGAAAAAGGTAATAACAGGGATGCTTGACTGAAGACAAAGTGGAAGCAATTGATGACGGTGTTCAACGGAATTTGGATAATTTAATATGGAATTTGTGTCAAAGAATATTTAACAAATATAGGAGAATAAGGCATTCTGTGAGAGAGAAAGGAGTACCAGAAAAGTATGTGAGGATTGCTCAGGGTATGTGTGGGGGAGTGTTTGGGTGACAGACAAGATTGCAATTACAGTAGGTCTGCACCAGGGATCTTCCTTAAGTCCTTACCTCTTTGATCTGGTTATAGATGAGTTGAGTCAGGGAAGTAAAGATTAATCCCAGGTGCAGGTTTTTTGCTAATGACATTTTGTTGTAAAGCACAAGAAAAGGGAAAGTGCAGAGAGAGTTGGAAGAAGGGTGGATGTGTGGAGTTACCAAAAAAGGACAGAATACAAAATGAAACAAACCGAGGTACAACAAAGCTGGGAGAGATAGCTAAGAAAGTACAGGAAAGTAGGTTGAAGTGGCATTAACATATGGTGAAGTGAGACAGTGAATATGAGGGCAAGGGAGGGATGGGAATGGAAGTACAGGGGAGGAGAAAGTGAGAGAGGCCAAAGCGGAGGTGGATGGAAAAAGTAAAAGAAGATGGGAAGGAAAAGTACTTGACTGGCGAGGAGGAACAAGCAGGAGCAAGCTGTTTGAAGAAGGTTGATCAAGCACATCGACCCCACATAAGTGGAAAAGATGAAGAGAAAGAAAAATAATTTTTATTTAAAAGTTATGATGTGCAATTTGTGTGTATTTTTGTTATTATGCGCACCTAACAGTTTATTTGCATTTTATTTACTTCTCCACTTATTTAATTTTTAAAGGATAGTTCAGTGGTGCAGCCTCACAGTAAGGAGACTGGATTTTAAGTCTCGGGTTGTTCCTGCTTGGAGTTTGTATGATCTTCCAATGTCTGTGTCGGTATCCTTCTGGTGTTTCAGTTTTCTCCCACATGCAGGTTATGTAGATTGGTGATGCTAAAATGGATGGTGTGTGTGTATGTTCACCCTCTAATGGATTGGTGTTGTTCCTGCCTTGCTCCCTGTGCTTACAGGGACAAACTCCTTAAAAATGATATGGTAGATTCTTAAAATTTACTTTATTCAGTTATTATTAATTTTCTATTTTTTATACAAATGTTGTATTTATTGTCATTTTTTTATTTACATAGTCTGTTTTTCACAAAAAAAGTATTTGTGTTTATTAAATTCTCACTGTTGATATTAAATAAATTAGACATTGCCCTAAAATAATGCAAAAAATTCTAACTCTACATGGAGTTTTTTGCTTAACACCCCAGAGTCCCTAATCACCTTTTCACCAGGTTATAGGTGTTTTAAATTAAAAGCAAGAACTTTAAATGATGAGTTACAAACATAAACAGTAGACATTTGGATACATACAGGTAACCCAGCATAATATTTGTAGGTTATAGTAGCATTGTCATTGTAATGTTTTCCTCAATACTTTGTTGCCAATTCCCACTTCCCTCCTTGTTTGTCTGCCTATACATTTAGGTCCATAAATATTTGAAGAGAGACAACTTTTTTTTAATTTTGGTTCTGTACATTACCACAATTAACTTTAAATGAAACAACTCAGAAGCAGTTGAAGTGCAGACTTTCAGCTTTAATTCAGTGGGTTGAACAAAACGATTGCATAAAAATGTGAGGCAACTAAAGCATTTGTTTAACACAATCCCTTCATTTCATGGGCTCAAAAGTAATTAAGACAAATTAAATAACTGGAAATAAAATGTTCATTTCTAATACTTGGTTGAAAACCCTTTGCTGGCAATGATAGCCTGAGGTCTTGAACTCATGGACATCACCAGATACTGGGTTTCCTCCTTTTTAATGCTCTGCCAGGCCTTTACTGCAGCGGCTTTCAGTTGCTGTTTGTTTGTGTGCCTTTCTGTCCGAAGTTTAATCTTCAACAAGTGAAATGCATGCTCAATTGGATTAAGATCAGGTGACTGACTTGGCCATTCAAGAATTTTCCACTTCTTTGCTTTAATAAACTCCTGGGTTGCTTTGGCTGTATGTTTTGGGTCATTGTCCATCTGTATAATGAAACGCTGCCAATCAATTTGACTGCATTTAGCTGGATTTGAGCAGACAGTATGTCTCTGAACACCTCAGAATTCATTCGGCTGCTTCTGTCCTGTGTCACATCATCAATAAACACTAGTGTCCCAGTGCCACTGGCAGCCATGCACGCCCAAGCCATCACACTGCCTCCACCGTGTTTTACAGATGATGTGGTATGCTTTGAATAATGAGCTGTTCCACGCCTTCTCCATACTTTTTTTCTTGCCATCATTCTGGTAGAGGTTGATCTTGGTTTCATCTGTCCAAAGAATGTTTTTCCAGAACTGTGCTGGCTTCTTTAGATGTTCTTTAGCAAAGTCCAATCTAGCCTTTCTATTCTTGAGGCTTATGAGTGGCTTGCACCTTGCAGTGCACCCTTTGTATTTACGTTCATGCAGTTTTCTCTTTATGGTAGACTTGGATATCGATACGCCTAGCTCCAGGTGAGTGTTGTTCACTTGGTTGGGTGTTGTGAAGGGGTTTCTCTTCACCATGGAAATGATTCTGCGATCATCCACCACTGTTGTCTTCTGTGGACGTCCAGGTCTTTTCACGTTGCTGAGTTCACCACTGCTTGCTTTCTTTCTCAGGATGTACCAAACTGTAGATTTTGCCACTCATAATATTATAGCAATTTCTCGGATGGGTTTTTTCTGTTTTCACAGCTTAAGGATGGCTTCTTTCACCTGCATGGAGAGCTCCTTTGACTGCATGTTGTCTGTTCACAGCAAAATCTTCCACATGCAAGCACCACACCTCAAATCAACTCCAGGCCTTTTATCTGCTTAATTGATAATGACATAACGACAGACTTGCCCACACCTGCCCATGAAATAGCCTTTGAGTCAATTGTCCCATTACTTTTGAGCCCCTGAAATGAAGGGATTGTGTTAAAAAAATGCTTTAGTTCCCTCACATTTTTATGCAATCATTTTCTTCAACCCACTGAATTAAAGCTGAAAGTTTGCACTTCAACTGCATCTGAGTTGTTTCATTTAAAACTCATTGTGGTAATGTACAGAACCAAAATTAGAAAAAAGTTGTCTCTGTCCAAATATTTATGGACCTAACTGTATGTTTCTCTGTTCTCCTCCTCCCTCCTTGGTACCATGTCATCTTTGCCTGTTTCTTAGCCTTTATCACATCCAATATCTCACTGTTGATTTTGATCTCCCATCCATCAACATCACTTTATGTTGCTCTGTCACACTTTCCCATCTATGATCTTACAATTCTTTATCTTATTTAGTTGAGATCTTTGACACATTATAAATAAAATATGCACATAATAGAAATAAAAAAGGCACAAATAGATATTGATGTAACTTTCAAAATCACTGTTTTCAGGCTTTAGCTACATCAAATGCAGTCACTGTGTCCTCCAGACCTTTGAACATCGTGTTCTAGTGAAATTAGAGCTAGGGCTGAAAGCCTCTTCTGGTACATGGTAGATCTCAAGTAAGAATTAATCAGCTTTAAAGATGAAACAACGTCTCTCACCAGAGGCAACACTGAAAGGAAGAGTCAGGACTGCCAAAGAACTAAATTTTGACTTCTTAGACTCTGTCTCACCGTTACCCACTCACACTTTGGGCGGATTGTCGCTGCTGCTTTTGGCCATACATTGACAACACTGGGGCTGGAGAGACTGCCTGAAGCCAACTCAGAAATGGCCTAAGGGTTGAAGGAGTGAGAGAGATAGTTGGCCAGTTAGAGACACGGGGTGATTAGGGGTCCAGAATGGACAAGACCAAGATGGGAAATTTAGCCAAGATATCGGAACCATCCTATTCTTTTTGAAAGATGCCCAGGGATCTTTTACAGTATCCCACAAAAGTGCGTACACCCCACACATTTTTGAAAAATCTTTAATAAAAGATATTTTATTATATCTTTTCATGGGACAACACTGAAGATATGACACTTTGATGCAATGTAAAGTATTCAGTGTACAGCTTGTATAACAGTGTAAATTTGCTGTCCCCTCAAAATAACTCAACACAAAGCCATTAATGTCTAAACTGCTGGCAACAAAACTGAGTACACCCCTAAGTGAAAAATGTCCAAATTGTGTCCAATTAGATATTTTCCCTCCCCGGTGTCATGTGACTCGTTAGTGTTACAAGGTCTCAGGTGTGAATGGGGAGCAGGAGTGTTAAATTTGGTGTTATCGCTCTCACACTCTCTCATACTGGTCACTGGAAGTTCAACATGGAACCTCATGGCAAAGAACTCTCTGAGGGTCTGAAAAAAAGAATTGTTGCTCTACATAAAGATGGCCTAGGCTATAAGAAGATTGCCAACACCCTGAAACTGAGCTGCAGCACGGTGGCCAAGACAATACAGCAATTTAACAGGACAGGTTCCACTCAGAACAGTCCTCACCACGGTCGACCAAAAAAGTTGAGTGCACATGCTCAGCGTCATATCCAGAGGTTATCTTTTGAAAACAGATGTATGAGTGCTGCCAGCATTGCTGCTGAGGTTGAGATGGTGGCGGGGGGGAGGGATGGGGGGGTCAGCCTCTCAGTGCTCAGACCATATGCCGCACACTGCATCAAATTGGTCTGAATGGCAGTCGTCCCAGAAGGAAGCCTCTTCTAAAGATGATGCACAAGAAAGCCCGCAAACAGTTTGCTGAAGATAAGCAGACTAAGGACATGGATTACTGGAACCATGTCCTGTGGTCTGATGAGACTACGATAAACTTATTTGGTTCAGATGGCATCAAGCATGTGTGGCGGCAACCAGGTGAGGAGTACAAAGACAAGTTTGTCTTGCCTACAGTCAAGCATGGTGGTGGGAGTGTCATGGTTTGGGGATGCATGAGTACTGCCGGCACTGGGGAGCTACAGTTCATTGAGGGAACCATGAATGCCAACGTGTACTGTGACATACTGAGGCAGAACATGATCCCCTCCCTTCGGAAACTGGGCCGCAGGGCAGTATTCCAACATGATAACGACCCCAAACACACCTCTAAGACGACCACTGAGGGTAAAGGTGCTGGACTGGCCAAGCATGTCTCCAGACCTAAACCCTATTGAGCATCTGTGGGGCATCCTCAAACAGAAGGTGGATGAGCGCAAGGTCTGTAACCACCAGCTCCGTGATGTCGCCATGGAGGAGTGGAAGAGGATTCCAGTGACAACCTGTGAAGCTCTAGTGAACCCCATGCCCAAGAGAGTTAAGGCAGTGCTGGAAAATAATGGTGGCCACAGAAAATATTGACACTTTGGGCACAATTTGGACATTTTTCACTTAGGGGTGTACTCACTTTTGTTGCCAGCGGTTTAGACATTAATGGCTGTGTGTTGAGTTATTTTAAGGGGACAGCAAATTTACACTGCTATACAAGCTGTACACTGACTACATTGCATCAAAGTGTCATATCTTCAGTGTTGTCCCATGAAAAGATATAATAAAATATTTACAAAAATGTTAGGGGTGTACTCACTTTTGTGAGATACTGTATGACCATAAAGAGTCAGGACTTGTGTTTTACATCCCTTCCAAAAGACATCACCTTTTTTACACCACCGTGTTCCTGTCATTGCACTGTGGAATTGGGATCCACACACAAACCACAGGGTAATCTTCTAATAGCCTCACCAACACCTCTTCCAAAAGCAAACCAAGCTTTTTCTAGATAACGTCCTATCCATGTTTTGGTTGGGTGCAAAACAAAGAGTCAGTTTTGAATGGCAGATCAATTTGTCACAAGGCTCACACACATTTAAATGTTTCTAGTTCATATACGTTTTTAATGTTGGATGATATTAAAGTACATAGAGAAAATGTCACTGTAACACAGGGAGAATGTGTAAATTCCACACAGACGAGGCTGAAATTTGAATCCAGGATGCTAAAGCTAAGGTCTGTGTAACACTCCATTAAAAACATTAGACCTCTTCTTATTTGTTTGCAGAGACACGGGTCCTGACTACCTTGTGCAGCTGCAGACCTAATGCCACCAGATGATGTGTGATTGCAAGAACTAATGAAGACATCAGACCACAACGGTGTGTTAAAGCGTTTGGCTATTAGTGCCTGTTCACTTTGGAAGAGCCATGATGATTGTAATGTCTTTGCATGCTGGGCCTTCTCTTTTTGTCTATGACTATATATCCTATAGACACCACTCAGTTCTTTAAAGTCTGCCACAGAAGTACTGACTGACTCCTTCTTTCTTTTTTCTTTTATTTTGCAGTTATCAGGGGTTTGGGTGACAAACAATTTTGCACAATTGTGACAATTTCTGAAAAAGTGTTAATGGAGAGCTTTTTCAGGAGCAATGCAATCACAAAATAATCTGTACTTACTGAGGCTGATCAAACTAAAAGGGACTAAACGTTTCTTTCATCTCAGCCACTATGAAATATCGTTCCATTTGCTGTTCATAAGTTGTTCAGTTCTTTGGTACTTCATCAAATCCATCTATTTTCCCAGTGCCCACCACAGGTTAGTATCAGTGTAGTGTTTTTTTTTTTGTGTTTGCGTGTGGGCTGTACAGTATACAGTATCTCACAGACATTGCTCAGTTGATTGAAACATATGTGCTGTTAATTTTTTATTCATCACTTACAAAGTTATTATTGTTATTATTACAATCACCCTAAGATCATTTCCTAAAGAGGTTCTAAGAGAGCACTGATATTTCATTAAGAGAAGTGACCGCGACGTTAGCTGCAGTATATTGGTTATGTACTGTCAGACAAGTGCGAGTACGAGGCTGCTAAAGGGCTTAAGTAATGGTAATACCACATCCGACCAGGGGGCAGCCGGGGGCACTGACTGTCTTTCTCAGTTCCCTGCAAACCTTTCCTGAGAAATCTTGCCAGGTTCTGGCACCTCCAAAGACCTCACATCTGGTTTTGGGCCCTTCAATGAAGTCACTTCCGGTTCTGGGCCCTTTGATGACGACACTTCCTATACAGGCATTTAAAGCCGCCATCTTACCACCAAAGAATCAGTTCTGTTTTGGACTCAGTATTGTGAACAACTCTGTTATTTTCAAAAGCCTTTTACAGCCAGGGATATCATACGGGTGGCTGCCCCTAAACTTTTCACGATGTCTGGTCTGTGTTTCTATCACAGTATGTTGAATTAAACCTTGATAAACATTAATCATTAATACTGATTAATGTGGAAAGCTGATTGACGACTGAGACATGCTGACGTACTGGTGTCATTCTTACTAGTGAAACTGGAAATAGTACCGAGGTGTTTGTTGTGTCATTGTTGTCTGTGAGTTAATTAAAATTTTGTACCTAAAAACCTTTTTTTGGTGGCCCCTAAAGAGCTGTGCAGGATTATTTTTTTTTCATCCGCAGAGCAACATTTGGAAAGCTGCTTGTTAATTGTACTTTTTCTTGTTAGTTGTATTCAGATCTAGCATCGGTGATGTGAGGAGAGGCAGAAAGCGGTAGATGAAATCAGGAAGTCTGTAAGTAAAAAACCAATATTGTAGCAGTGAATAATTTAAAAGTAACAGCAGTTCCTCAGTGGAAAAAAGTTAAGAAAAAAAAAAAAACTACTTAGATATACTTGGAGGGCGGCACGGTGGCGCAGTGGTAGCGCTGCTGTCTCACAGTAAGGAGACCCAGGTTCGCTTCCCGAGTCCTCCCTGTGTGGAGTTTGCATGTTCTCCCCGTGTCTGCATGGGTTTCCTCCGGGCACTCCGGTTTCCTCCCACAGTCCAAAGACATGCAGGTTAGGTGGATTGGTGATTCTAAAAATTGGCCCTAGTGTGTGCTTGGTGTGTGTCCTGTGGTGGGTTGGCACCCTGTCCGGGATTGGTTCCTGCCTTGTGCCCTGTGTTGGCTGGGATTGGCTCCAGCAGACCCCCGTGACCCTGTGTTCGGATTCAGCGGGTTGGATAATGGATGGATGGATATACTTGGAAATACTTAGAGCAAATTTGTCACTCGAAAAGTAACTCCATAGCAATAGTAAAAAGCAAGGGCATACATGTTCATACCTAAGGAGGAAAGCATTTGTTTTAAATCCACATTGCCGACTAACTTGAAATCAGTAAAGACAGGGGCTCCGTGGTACATAAACAGGGAGTAAACAAGATAGGGAGTAAAAAATTTTACTTGATAGAACAGTTCTTAAAGGTCAAGAAAGTTAGCGCAATTAACTTCAAAAAAGACATACAGCAGGTAGTTGAGGGGAATAGTATTAAAGGAGTTTAATTGGCCAACAAACTTTATGCAGCTTCAATAGTTGTTTATTCTATTAATTTATGAATTGTAATAATTTAAATTAAAACATAAATTTAATAAAGAATTGAGAAATTCTCAATAGAAGTTCTCAAGAATTGAGAATCCGAAGGCAAATTTTAAATACAATGCAGTACAATGCAAGTCCTGTTGAATATTGGACTTTTTGGAGTATGGCACAGAGGAGTCAGTCCTATTTGAAGGCTAAGTCTGCAGGAGATGCCAGCTGATCCAGCACCACAAGCTCAGGGTCACTGAACTGAAGGAAGATTAGGCTCGCCTGCGCTTTAATAGAAAACTAGATAGGTGAGTCACAGCTGAAAGGCAAAGGATGCACACTGTGTGGGCGCATTAACCCCAGAATTAGATGTTTCAAACCATTTTCACTATTTAAGAAGTGAACAGTGTTCACCACATGTTGATCGATATTTATAAATAGAAGTGGACTAATTAAGTTTAATAATTCATTGTGAAAATAGCATGTTATTGATCTACATGTATCTCACGGCAATGTATATTATTGTAAAGAATTTTAAATACATATTTGTCTATATTATTGGAATTTGATTAGCAGCTGTAGTACAAACATACATCTCACAATTACTCGCTCAGAGCTAAAATTAGACCCATAATAGTGTTACATATCCAAACTAAGCTTTCCCAATCTTACTATAATAATTACTGAGATACTTCAAATACAGTTGCATGATTAAAAAGATTTTAGTGGGATCAACTGAGTCAAGGGTATAATAAATTGTTCCAGTTTTGCCTAAAGGGATATTATTGGAACTTTAACTTCTTTCAGATAACGAAGTTTTAATACATCAATATTAAAACTTAATATTTGAAAAAAAAAAAAAAATCAGATATTCAGATATTTAATATTTTGTGAGCCAGATATCAGGATGCTAGACTATCAGAGGGTCTTTGGCATTTCACATTTATTTTCTGGCTTTCTTTCCCTTAAGATGAGTAAAGGGACTCCTCGAGTACTCAGTTATTGACACAGCTGCCAAACTGCATTCCTGGGTCAGTCCAAGTGCCAGATTACCTTTCAGTAACCACTACTTACATCCCAAACATGTTCACATTAGGTTCACACTAAGTTGGTTCATTTTGAGTGCATGAAAGCGTCTGAGTATATTCTGAAATGATCTGGCACGCCCTCTTGGTTTATGCGTTGTACCCAATTCTGTGGTAGTAGACATTTGTTTCCATTAACCTATACTAGAATGAATGAATTCTGAAAATTGATTGATGATGTTAACCAACCCTCAGTGCTATTATGAGTCTTATTACAGAATTACCAGCTTCAACTTTCTCTACAGATATCCTTGCATAATATCTATTTCATATTTAATTTTCCTTCATGAACAATTTTAGACAATTATTGTAAGTGCCATGTTCAAGTTCTTTCTTGAAGCACTACTAATAATTCAAGGAATATAAAAGTTTTAGAAACCAGCCTTAACAGATAGCCTAGACTTTGAGCAACTCATGATTTTACTTATATATCCTGCCAATATCTGTGTTCAACTTGTGTGGTACCAATAGGCCACTAATGCAGACTACATCGGTCAAGTATTTACATGGACCTTCTTTCCAGATCTTTCTTGTAGTTCTGTTTACAAAAACCATACCAATTTAATTTTCAAATAGTTATAACAACTTTCAAACCCATTTTTTAAGAGTGAATAACTCCCAACAGCTTTACAGAAGCTTGGCATATTCCCGATAGACGGATATTTTACAGATACCACCTGCCCAGCCAGATGTTGGGGTTTACACTCATGAAATTAATTTACAAATAAATGGTCCTGGATTGACTATATGCCTGCTCTAAATATATTTCTCACACCTTTGAGAACCAGCCTGAATATCATACTACATGTCAAGGAGTTTAGTATGGTAGTGCATTTCAAGGATATCCAGGGCATCCAAGTCTGCCAAAAAATCAGGCCTTTTCCCTCTACACACTGCCAATTTATTTTTGAAAAATGCAAAGACTTGGATCACACCTTTCCTTTAATAACCAAATAATTTGTGAAGCCAGAATGCAGCAGAATGGTACATGAACAGCTTTTACACCATTAATTCAGAGTCAACAAGTACAAAAAGTACATTAGTGCTAAAACAAACAGCATAATAAACTATATTGTTTTTTATCTTAGATTCAAAGTTCAGTTCATTTTCAGACAGATACACATTTTATATGGAGTTTGCTATTCAGTACATCATTGTGTATTTAATAGCTTTGCACTCACATTCAGTGGATTCATAAAATATTCATCTTTACTTTCTACACACTTTATTTTGTTGTAGATTCGATTTTAATTTAAATGGATACATTTTCCATTTTTTGTCCATAGATTCTCGTATACTCAATAACCCATAATGATAAAATGAAAAATCGATTTCAGAAAGGTTTGCAAATTTATTAACAATACGAAACTGGGAAGTGTATGTAAACTACCATCCTCAAATATCTCTGCAAATGCTCTATGGGTTTTAAGTATGGGCTTTGGCTGGACCACTTAAGAACAATCAGACAATTGTTCCGAAGCCACTCCAGCTTTGTCTTGGCTGAACATGCTGAAAGGTGAATCTTCATCCCAGTCTGAGGTCACATGCACTCTGGAGCAGGTTTTCTTCAAGTTTCTCCCTGTGTTTAGCTGTATTTTTAGAACATTAGGATAAGCTAGATGTTGTCACGCGCATGTAATTAGAAGACAGTTTATGGGCTCAAATAAGTGCATGTTTCCACCGGACCAGGCTGTCCTCTAACTCTTTCTCCTTTTCTCCTGCAGAACAACTGATTTAACATCAACCTAACACCACTTCCGATCCCTAGAAGACAACCTAACAGTACTTCCTGTTCTGGTCCCAAGAACCAACTTACTCCTGATGTCATTTCCTGTCCCAAGAACCCACCTACTCCTGATGTCATTTCTGGTCCCAAGATGCCACTCTACCAATACATGACTGTGATGATGCAGGTTCGTTGCATGCTCCCATCTTCTGTCCGGGAACCCTTGAACCGTTACCGTCGGTAATGTTACCGATGAGCTAAGCAGTGAGGCAACAACATAGCAAGGGGATGGTGCAAAAGTGTACAGTGCTTTTATTAAAAACAATCAACAAAAACAATGTTCAAATAAATAGGTGCAGTGCTTCAAAAACATCTTCAAATAAATAATCCATAAAACAAAAGTGAAGTGGAGGTTAAAAAGAAATAGAAAAATCTTCTAAAAACAATGAGGTTAAAACACAATGCAGGAAACAATCTTTAACACAAAGCCTGGTGCTTCTTTTACCCTGGCGGCTCTCCTGCTTCTCCCGTCTGGGCCCTACAACAGAAGAGCAGCAGCTGACCTTTTCTCCCCTCAACTGGTCTGGAGGCCTCCCGATCCCTGTCTTCGGTCGCGCACTCACCCCAGACCGAGACTTGGTTTCCTTGACGACCAGGACGATCACATCAAGGACTTCACCCACCAAACCTCCCGACTCCCACTGCCTTCACGGCCTTACGTGGCCTGTCGTCCTTCAACTGGTCACTCCAGCTCCTTGCTCGCTCAGCTGGAGCGACCACTTCCTTCTGCCCCCACTGAGTGTTGACCAAACACCCTTCTTGGGGCTCACCTACTAGATGCCTACCTGTGAGCCTGCACTCACTCACTCGCTCATTCTCTCGTTCACACTGGCTCTCTCGCCACACTGCTTCCTGTTCTCCAGCAACCTCTGTCTTTCTTTGTCTCTTTCTCTTTTCTTTCTTTTCCTCTAACCGATTCGCGCTTCTATTTATCAAGAGGGAGAGGTAGCTGTGGCAAATCAGCAGCCCCGAGCACAATCACAGATGTGGACGATTTCTCACCTGTGCACTTCAAAGAGAAACGGCCACATCACAAATCATCCCGGGACCCGCTTCAGCCACACTACTACACCCCCTCGCTAAGCCGCGAGCGTGGTGATTATTTATTTAAAAGTGGCCTTTTTTACATGAGCTGTGGACCCACTACACAACAATCACATTCTGTTGTTTGATTATATATGAAAGCCATTTTGTAATCTCTTCAGTTCTGTTTTGGACTCCTGTCTGTAAAGACATATTTTCACACCTGGATTCTCAAGTATACGGTGTGGATCCCCAACTCTTTCACCAGGTTTTGTGTCTTTTCTTACAATGTGACCAGGTCATTCAGCCCAACAAAACTCGCCAGTCCAAAGTTATTAACCTCACCTCAATTCTGACCAGCCTCAATTCCAATCCCACGGCTGTCCCAGTTGTGGAGCAGCACCCCACATCATGATGCTATCACCACCATACTTCACTGTAGAGATGGTATTAGACAGGTGATGAGAAGTGCCTGGTCATCACCAGGCATAGTGCTTGGAATTCTTCTGAAAGAAATTTTTGTCTCATCAAACTAGAGAGTCTTTTTCCTCATGCTGCCAGGGTCCTTAAATACCGTTTGGCAAACTCCAAGCAGGACATAATAACTCTGATTAATGGAGTGTTACTACGATGGTCATCCTTCCAACATGTTCTCCCATCTCAGTAGAGGACATCTAAAGTGCTGTTAGAGTGAACATTGGGTTCTTAGTCACTTCAAACATAATGCTTGCAATTCTGCCCAAACAATTAAATTTTTGTGTCATCAGGCCAGAGAATTTTTTCCCTCATACTCTCAGAGCCTTTAGGCAAACTTCAAGCAGGCTGTTAGGTGCCGTTTACTCAATAGTGGCTTCCTTCTGGTTAACAGGCTGTTGCTGAGATCATCAGCCTTTCTACAGGTCCTCCCATCTCAGCAGAGGACTTCTGAAGTTCTGTTAGTGTGTCCAATGGGTTCTTGGCCACCTCCCTGACCAAAGCCCTTTTTACCAGGTTATTCAGTTTGGCTGGATGACCAACTCCAGGATGAGTCTTGGTGGTTTCAAACTTTTTCCATTTCACAGTTATTGGGGCAAATGTGTTCTAGCGAACACTTAAAGCTTTAAAACTGTTTTTCTACCCTTGCATTGATCTACTCCTCACCACAATTTGATAGCAGAGATCTACAGAGAGTTCCTTGGATGTGATGGTTTGGTTTTTACACTGACATGCAATGTGAGTTGTGAGGTCTAATACACTCAGGCGTGTGCCTTTCTAAACGATGTCACAGGTTGACTCCAATCAAACTGTAGACACATCTCAAGGATAATTAAAGCAAACATGACGCACCTGACAACAGTTTGGAGTGCCAGAGCAACGGGTCTCAATACTCACAATAAATGAGTGATTTCAGGTATTGATTTTTAATAAACTTTGCAAATTTGACATAATGGATTATTGAGCATAGATTGATGGTCAAAAGTGAAAAAGGTATCAATTTAAAATTAAATCTGCAACACAATAAAGTGTGCAGAAAGTGAATGAGTCCAAATACTTTCTGATTCCACTGTAAATAGCCTGCTTTTGTTACATTATTTTTCCATCTAAAATATACAGTATATACATTATTTCTAAATGTTATTATTACTGTTATTATCATTACTGTTACAGTGCTTGCTTTTCCTTTTTTATTATATATTTGTATTTCTATGTCATATAAATCCATGGCAAAGTATTTTTTTGGCTCTGCCTGGGGAAAGGCTGAGAAAGTTATTTTTCTGAGAGACCTCTGGAAAAGGGGTAGTTAAGCTCCTAGTTAGTCTTTGATTGATTTATTATACAAAAACAGTATTATTCTGAAGTTACAAAATAGAATTTCTATATCCTGCTATTTTGAGAGCCTCACCCCTACTGGACTCAGGATTCACTGAACCACCTGGGACAGACTTTTCTGCCTCCTCTAACAAGATCTGAATAAGACAGCAGCCTGTGCGTCAAAGCACCTTAGCTAATTTAGCAAAGAGGAGCGAGATCAAAAATTCATGACAGCTGTATGAATATTCACCATATCAATATTGAAATGGAGTTCTAACTGCAATGTCTGACCTGGACTACATGCTGAAAAAAATTTCTGGTTCCCACTGTTGTTATTATGGTTGTTATTTTGTTGAGGATTAGAGGTAGCATGATAAGTGGAAAGGACTTTTCCCAATGTGATTTCTAGCATTGGACATGCTGGACATACCTCATACACTTGTAATGGCAGCACCAGTTTCAGGAAATGGACGAGTGGCTCTTTGTCATGTGGTACCTATCATAGTTTACTATAACTAAGGCTTGTGTTTTAGGTTGGAATTCATTATAATAGCAGTGTATGAAAACTGATGATTGCCTATATCCTTCGCAGAGCTTTTAACTTTTTCAAAGGATGTCCAGTGGGTGTCCATTTACACTATTTAATTATATCTTTTCATGGGACAACACTGAAGATATGACACTTTGATACAATGTAAAGTAGTCAGCGTACAGCTGGTATAACAGTGTCAATTTGCTGTCCCCTCAAAATAACTCAACACACAGCCATTAATGTCTAAACCGCTGGCAACAAAAGTGAGTACACCGCTAAGTGAAAAATGTCCAAATTGTGCCCAAAGTGTCAATATTTTGTGTTCAAGAGGAGGTTTTGGAGGAGTGACCACATCTCCTTGGGGTGCATTCAGCCCCCTCTACACAACACGAATGGCAGGGACGTGAAGTGGCTGGTGATTAGCACAGAAGAGGGGGGTTGGCGAGTGAAGCGAGCAGGGGGGAACCCCCTAGTATGATTAAAATATATTACTCCTTTCTGATCATGTACTAAACCACACACAAAATTATATGTTTTTAAGAAAAACAACAGAAAGATCAGAAAAAATAAGTTCATGCCTAATTAAAGGAAAAAAACAAAACACCCGCCTCACATTCTGCTTAGCCTGGTGAGGGCTATGGTGATAACATGCTGAGCTGGACAGTCCAGTTCATCATGTCCTCCAACTGGCTTTTCCAACTTTTTCCTGTGGAATGCCCTGATTCTCCCAAGCTAGTCAAGCAATATAATCTCTTCAGTATCTCCTGCATCTACCATTTGGTCTTCTCCTGGTAAACATCTAGGGTTCTTTCCAATTATGCGCCCAAACGACCTCATGTGGTTCCTGTTTATCTGAGACACAATGGCTATACTTCCAGGTCCTTCCATATTGCTCCTCACTCTTTCGTGGTTAGTGAGTGCAGAAGCCCTGCTCATGAACCATATTTCAGTGGCTCATACTGAACATTTCATTCTTTTGGTCACTACCTGTAGCTTGTGGCCACAGACTGATAAATCAAAAGTCTTATGCAAAGTCTTAGTTCCTGCTTTAACACCATTCTCTGAGACAAAATCCACAAAACAGCTGCCACTGAATCAGTTCATTGGTCAATCTCCTCTTCCCTCGCTTGAGGATCAAGAAATATTAAAACAAAATTCTATAATTAAAGATGCATTCTGGTAATGAAATGTAAAAAATGGTTCTTTGTGATTTTTCTTTGGCATTTTTACTATTTAAAATTTCATACCAAAAGACACTGCATTAGCAGTTTCACTATTCAATATAACACAAGCTATGGGTTGAGTATAAAGTAACTCTCCTATTTAAACATCCATCCATCCATCCATTATCCAACCCGCTGATTCCGAACACAGGGACACGGGGTCTGCTGGAGCCAATCCCAGCCAACACAGGGCCCAAGGCAGGAACCAATCCCGGGCAGGGTGCCAACCCACTGCAGTATTTAAACATCAATTCATATATTTTTGAACTAGCCTTTTCTGTTAAATGCTAGTCATGAATCAACGCTTGATGGGTCACCAGTACTTTTTCAAGGGTGCACTCATGTGCACATCCACTCTCAGTTCTACTGGCCCACTTATCAATTGAAATATATGTATAAGAAATTAATAATTGCTTTAACATGTCACCTAATGAGTTAGATAAAGGTCATCTTTTCTCTTTTTTTATTTTTCTCTTTAATTACATTGCTCTGTCTGATTTGAATTTTTGTATTTTAGTTTTGTTTATAATTTGTGTTATGAATAAATAAAATGCACTGTATTATTATTATTATCTCCCTCCAGTTATAGTTGTCATACTGACTTAAAATACTTCATCCTGTTTTTAGCATAAATGAGCCAGAAGCTCATTTGAAAAAATGTCAACAACTGTTACAAGGGTAGTGAAGCAAGCGTCCTTTACTGTATAGGGGTTTCGCTTTGCTTAGATGTTTTAATTTCTGGCTTCCTCCTCTGTAATTTTAATTGCTAATTATATTCTCATTTTCATTTTCTAAGTAGAGTTTATTAGACGTCCATATCTCTAGCAACAAGCTCCAGCTCTTTCTGGGTAATTTCAGGATTATCCTACAGTAGGTCAGAACTTCAATCCTTGTAGCCAGCATGCCCTGTGCCTGCTTGTGAGTCTCATGTTGGTGGGCCATATCCACATCATTCATCACTAATGCTATCCATAATATATATATATATATATATATATATATATATATATACCTCCCCACTACCATCATGATGTGAGGGCTGATTTTGACGAAAATCATGGATTTGGATAAAGAGGTAGTCCTCATGTTCACCAGACCTCATGATAATAGACGTTTTTGTTTTAATGGGGTCATGTCAAAAATAATGTTTATCTCACAAAACCACCACAATTGGTCATTTGGAAACAGTCAATGAAAGAGAATGCACCCAAATACCAAATGAAAAGATCTGTAAATCCATTGGTCCAAATTATCATTATTATTTTGGGACACCCAGAGTGTGTGTTTCTGTATGTATATGTACATATATATTATATATGGCCTCAGGATCAACACTGTATACACCTGCAAACCCAAGTCTGTCTTGCTGGAGATTTAGAAGCTCTCACAAGGTTGTAAATATTTCATAAAATACTGGATATTATAAATGATCTTGGGACTGATTTTTAAGAGTTTTGAACTAGAAACTTGTCAATGCTGTAAGGATTGCTTGTCTTAATTCTTGACATTAAGAATTTCAAAAAGATTGTATTCATATGCCAGGCCAAACATAATTTAGTTTACACTCTGACATTTGGTTTGGCTTGCATATGATGAAAAAAAACTTTAAAAGCAAGCTGGCACGCAGGAGGTTGGTGTGATTACATTACAGTGGACAGGCCAGACTTGGTCAATACCACTTAATGAGAGTTGCTTGGGAATCCTTTTCTTTTGTGAAGGACATCAGTTGTTTAGTTTGTATGTCTACGGTTATTGAAATAACCCCAACTAAATGACTTTAAACATCATACCAAAACAAAGAGCTTATTTGTAAAGAAAATAGTATTTTCTGCATTTCAAGTAAAGCTTTTCAGCGGCCTATGGATTATGAATTAAATGTAAGTCCCTATTTTACCCTGAGCAATCAGGCTTCATTAAATACGCATTCATCCCACAGTACATTCAGCCATTCTTTTCTTGACTACATTGCAGAAAGTATTGTGCTTGCTAACCACACCAATGACTTAAATAGATGTTATAGAAAAAGAAAATTAATTTGCTTAACCCACTAACTCCCTTCCCTAACTGATTTCTAACTCATCCTGATTATATCTGGCAGAGAGTACCTTAACCAAATTGGGCTAAGAGCAATCAGATGGGGGTTTATGAGGCAGAGAGACTAAAAAAATTGATCAATCCTGTCAAAGCTGTAGTTTGGGATATCAGAATGTTTAATTAGGAGATCTCAAAAGTGCAATCAAATTACTTCTTGGACCCTAGTATCTTTCCCTGGACAAGTCTCTGCCTTCGTTCTGAAAGCTGACAGTCTGTGCCATGCCAATGTGTAAATATGTTAATAGGGCTAGAATTTAATCATAAAATATATAAAGTTTATATTAGTTTATATATTGCCATTCATAATATTTAGGACAAAACAAATTATTCCTTGACTTAGCACTCAAAAAAAAAAATACAAATCAAACAATTCAGACGTTATTAAAGTGCACATTGCAGACCTTCACCGAACGATATTTGCAACATTTTGGTCACATCATAACACATTTTATATAAGGTCCCCCCATTTCAGGGCATCATAATGTTTGGGACTGTTGTTGTCACAGGTTGTTAGGTTAGTTTCTACCTAAAGACTACCTTTGGAGATTGTAGTTGCAATTGTTCAACATGAGGACAAGAGCACTGCCAACCAAAGTCATTATAGGGCCTAAAAGCAAGAATAAGACCATTAGAGACATCAATAAAACTTTACAATTGCCTAAATGAACTGTCTGGAATATCATTAACAAGAAAGAATGCACGGGTGAGTTCAGTAATCTCAAAGGGATAGGTAGGCCAAGGATGACCTCCACTGCTGATATCAGAAGAATCCTCACTATGGCTGAGAAAAAGCCTCAAAAGACCAGAAACAGTCTTCAGGAGGCAGATGTGGAGGTGTCAGAGACTTCTATCCACAGAAGACTTAATGAACTGAAATACAGAGGCCACACTGCAGGATGCAAACCACTAGTTAGCAACATAAACAGGAGGGCCAGGTTATAGTTTTCGAAAAAGTATTTAAAAGAGCCCACAAGACAAGACAAGATAAAGATGAAACTGTATCAGAGTGATGGCAAGAGCAAAGTGTAGAGATGAAAAGGAACTGCCCAAGATCCAAAGCACAACACCTCATCTATTAAACTTAGCTCTAGGGGTGTTATGGGTTGGGCATGTATGGCTGCCACATGTATTGGCACACTTAACTTTATTGATAATGTACCTGCTGACAGCAGTGGCACAGTGAAATCTGAGGTACACAGACCCATCTTATCTGCTCAAGTTCCAGTAAATGTCTCTAAACTCATTGGATGGTTCTTCATCCTACACCAAGGTAATGATCCCAAACATACTGCTAAGGTAACACAGGAATGTGCCAAACCAGTCACCCGATTTAAACCCAATTGAGCATGCCTTCCATATGCCGCAGAGAAAACCTACAGGAACAAACCCCAGAAACAAGTAGGAGCTGAAGATGGCTGCATTAGTGGCTTGGTGGAGCATCTCCAGAGAAGATACTTGGCACCTGGTGATGTCTGTGACTTCAAGCAGTAATTGCATGCAAGAGATATGTGACAAAGTACTAAATGTGTTCAAATATAACTATCATTGCTATGTCCCAAACAGTATGGTGCCCTGAAATGGTGGGCTATGTAGAAATAGTGTTGTCATTCCTACATGGTATGACCAAAATGCATGTAAATCCCCTTAAATTAAAGTCCACAAGGTTGACTTTAATCACATCTCAGTTGCTGATTTGTAATTGTAAATTGTGGAGCGGAGGGGTAAGTCAAGGAAAAATATGTCTTTGCTCCACACATTATGGAGGACACTACACAAATGCTTGACGAGAGACCTGCTCATTTATAAAAATATGTCTAGAATGACAATATTCTAAGTTTTCCTAAATGATTTTTAAAAAGTGCATGTGCAATAATAAATGTTCCTAAAGCCTGCAATTTACAGCCTATTTGTAAATATGAGAGAGGTCGCAAAATCAACCGGAATGTTCAAACAAATTACAGAAAAAAATCAGATCTAAATCCGTTAAGTATTTCTCTTGTTCGCTAGCTAAATGGAGGCAAGGTTAGTTCCGAGGCTGGTGTGTGAGTGAGGAGGGCCCCACCTGACTCTCCACCCCTGTTGTCACGCTTCCCCCTCCTTTCGGCCTGCAGCCTCTGTCTCGGATTAGGGCGAATATATCACTCCTGCAAGCGAAAAATGATTCTAAGGCCGGAGTTATACTTCACGCGACGCGACGCATGCTGCAGAGGACGCTCCTGCTACGCAAGCGTTGTAGGGTTTATACTTGCGCGCGTACTTTACGTAAATCTGGAGGAATCCACCAGGTGACAGTGCGAGATATTATCACGGTGAGAACATGTTCGGCTTCTCTGTGTTGTGAATTGCCTAAAACACCTATTGAATTCCGATAACACCTTACCGCAATATCTCTGAAAAGGATGTTTATTGATTAAATCCATAAATCCAGGGATGTGTCCATTCCAGCAAGCATTGGGCACGACTGAGAAACAATCCCTGGACAAGGTCTCCGCTCATCGCATTGTGAATACAAGCACTCGCATACACTAGCGTCATTTTAGCGGCACCAAATCCCCAAATCTGCATATCTTTGGAAGGAAACCGGAGCACAGTGTGGAATACAAGCAGGATATACCAGCAACATAACTCCCTGTGAGACAGCAGTGCTATCACTCCGCCGCCGTGTCACCCCCATGTGTGTAATTATTCCCCCCATGTGTGTAATTATTAACAGTATTCATTATTTAAACAAAATTATATGTAAAATGTAACATACACACTTTAATGCATTTAATCATGAAAGTGATATCAAGTACAAATCTAAAGATTCTAAATGTGCAGAGAGTTGAAATATCATACATTTAATTTTTCTGTGTGGTGATATATTGCTGCTTGCCACAGCTGTCAGGTCCAAGAAGCTCGCAGCGATTAAAAACTGGGATGACATTTACGATGGTCTGCTTTAATGATAAAGTAAACTACGAGGTTAAAGTGGGCAATTTGAGATTAAAGCCGAAATTTCCACTTTAATCACAAAATACACGTTTTCACCGTGTCCTTTATTTTTTTCTCAGTGGCTCAAATACAGCGATATACATTATGTTGCTGTTGTTAAGTTGCAAAAAAAAAAACAAAAAAACAAAAAAAGACGGCACAAAGATGTTATGTGAGACTTTTAAAATGCATCGTGTCATTACAATCGGGAATATGCGACGCTTGAATATAAAATCACCACGAATGCATCTGTATGTCAGCATTGTGCTTCACCACATCAAACCATTCACCAAACAGCAAAGCACGCACATCGATCCCCGTAGGATCTGCATAGAGGCTTTCTGTCACATGTAGATAGTAAACAGAGACTCTGACGTCACATTCCGACTTTTAGCACACTGCGCCCCCCCGACTTTTTGCTGGTACTGCAACTCGCGCACGCGTCGCTTTAATTTCTGAGGACCTGCTCAGAGGACGCATGAAATGAACGCTGGGGACGCGTGGCAGCCATGATGCGGGCGCGTACGCGTTCTGAGCGTGAAGTATAAATGAGCCCTTAGAGTGATGAGAGATGTTGTAAAATCAACCAGAATGTTCAAAAAAAAAATTGGAAATAAATTCTGTTAAGTAACGTAGATACTCACATATAAGTTGGATCTTGAAACCCAAGAAATTGATCATAAAATCAGAGCCCGACTTATACTCCCATTCATGTTAAATTTATGCTTACATGTCATCAGCGTGAAATTGCTCAGGGCCCCTGTCTTTCTCCATTTTGCATTTTCACACAGAAAGGGTGGGCACAGACTCAGAGCCTTAGAGTCAGAAAGCACACATCTACCCAACTGGTCTATAAGGGAACTCCTCTTAGGTCAACTTGGTACTTTCTAACTGCAACTGCAAGGGTGGCATAGAAACAGGGATATCTCACGGTCTCTGAGAATAAGCCCCCTGACAAAGCACATGAATCTGCATGTTGTCACTGCTCAAAGAACAGCCCAGATATCCTTAAGTAAACAGCAAGAAATCACTCATGTTAAAATGACAAAAGAAACGGCAGATGATCTGCAAGTTTAATGTTTCTTATTCACGTGAGTTATTGTTCATTTGCTGAAGGTACTTGCATGACAACACAGGTGTAATCTATTGAAACTATCACATTTGGAAATCTCCTCTTACTTGGAAACAGCTCTTTTTTCAACGGATTGACTGATGAACTATGTGGTGACAACTAAACGATAACCTTCATGATAGCAAGTAAGTTTGACTGAGAGTAGACCAAGATGCTGCCGATCTGCCTGCATGTTCTTATCTAGAGGAGAGAACGTCCACTGTGCATAGTAGAGCACTCAAAGGGTGAGATGCAACTGATGGCAGAGGTCTGTAAGGATTGCTTTTGCTGAACCACTCATTGTCATTCTCAAAAAAGTCTAATTGACCTCTAAAAATGTGCTCTGTGCCTAATGGAGAGTTGGTGAAGTCCTCTGGTAGAAGAGAGGCAGCCAGGGTTCCTTACTCTTCAGAGATCACTGTCCATGTACAGTATATGGCAAACCCAGTCCCCTAGTTCATTTTATATGATGCTAGACTGGTGAGGTCAATGTCTGTATCCAGTAGGAAATGCAGTGCCACGATGACCCAGGTTCATTGTTGTGAAATGCACCATGGATAGCTCACTCCACTTACAGTACCATCTCGAAGCCACAATGACAGCAAAACAACAACAACAAAAAATAATCATGACGCAAATGGAAAGTTTAAACTTGTACGAATTAATCAATCAGCACTGCTGGGAAAACATCATCTGGAGTTAGGACACTTGTTTTCCTCTCTCTCCATTTCTTTGTTTGTTTGCTTCTACTTGCACCATTATGAGTAAGTCTCCTGACTGGAAAAAGACTGAGTGTGCCCAAATATAAGTTGGTGCTCAGTTTATTCAATTTACATACAAACAGAATAAGAAAGTTTTTAATGGCTTTCAACTTTTATAAATGATACTTTGTTCATCAATTTTTATGCACAATTAATCCCATGAAACATTTAGATTAAATCTTTTTCCTAAATGGTTTTATAAATGAGGCCTCTGGTGCACTCATAAGAATGTAATTTGTTGGAAAAAAATTTGTTTAAAAAATACTCAGCTCTTACTGTGCGGTATCTTCTGTTTTATATTAAAATTGTAGCTGGCCCAGTCTGTGATAAATGATGAACTACAGGATTCTCAACAACAGTGCTACTGTATGTAATGTGCTATCTGTTGGCACAGAAAATGCAATGTTTTTAATTGCTACATGCATAACAAAATACATTCCACTAGATGGTGCACCACTAGTAATGGGTGATTCATAAAAGATTTGTTCCGTTTTGAGCTACCTTTTTTCAGTGAATTATATGATTCATAAGCTTGAATGAATCAGTCCAGTGGAGCTCAATAGGACTGCTAAAGCGCATGTGTGTCCTGTGTGATGTCTTCAGTGTCTTTTGTTTTGCTGATGTCAGTAAATGTTTAAAGCACATGCACAAGAATCACAAGTCTCACCTCATTTTATTTGTGAACGAGTTGCTACCCGAAGCCCAGTCTAATAATTCTCATTTATTTAACTCCTGCAAATTAATTGAATTGATGATTGAATGAATCGTCATGAGTTGCATAATTTTCATTAAACAGTGATTCTGTAACGTAATGTCTGATTTTGATCATGCTTTTTAAATATGTTATCATGCTTTGTGTACTGAAATGTCATATGAATTATGTTAAATATATAATTATTCACATGCATATATATTAAAATAAGGTATGAGCCATTAAATTATATAGTTATTAATTCCAGGACTTCCCATATACACCAGACTTTCTAAATGAATCAAAATTAAATGGGTAGGTCAAAAGAACTGTCAGTGCGACCATAAAGGTTAACACTTTGTATGCCCAGCAGAGTGTAACTGTCAGACAGACAGACAGAAACTCGCTTATAATATACTAGCTGATTACCCAGTGGCTTCGCTCACTGAGTGCAATGGGAAAAAAATAAAATGTAGTATTTATAAAATAAGTTATTAAGTAGTAAAACATTTTGATAAAAGAATTTGAAGAACATATAAGAAGCGTATAAATTATCAAACAGTAAAACATTTCCATAAGAGAATCTGAATGATATACTATGAAGTGTATAAATTATTAAACAGTAAAACATTAACATTTAAGAAGTAAAGATACATTGAGTACTACTGCAGTGGTTTCGGGTAAACTACCTGCTTAACAACCGTGCACTACGTGCCTGTGATATAAGAGGAAAATTATTCTGGGAAATGTGGACGCGGCCTTTCCGTGCTTAACAGGCAGAAGTTCCAAACAATTCCCAAGTCCAACACTTCACATGAAGAGGTCGGTACATCTTCTTAGATGTAAACCCTCCATCTTCTTAAAAGAATTCATCACAAAAATAACCTTGAATGTTACGGGGTTTTAGTGACCTGAACTCACCTTAAGGGACTGTAAGTAGCCGTGCACTGCAATTTACCAAGAGAGTCACGCTTTGACGGCGCCAATTACACTCATTCGCAAAGATTTCCACTGTCCAAGGAGCCGACGGGGCTCTTGAGGTGTCACAAACAGTGCGAGAAGAGAGGACGCTGCCCGCTGAAGGTGGTCTCGTCTTCACATTGTTTACAACTCGGCGCAGTTAATAACAATTCGTAAAGACGATATAAAAATGGCGTCCACAAACGAAGTTATTAGTTCCTGTATTATAATATGTTATGTGGTCATACGTAATTTCAGTTTCGCATGGTCATACGCAATTTCTGTTTCAAACGTGAAAAGAATTTTTTTTATATATATATGTCTCCATCCATCCATTTTCCAACCCGCTGAATCCGAATACAGGGTCATGGGGGTCTGCTGGAGCCAATCCCAGCCAACACAGGGCACAAGGCAGAAACCAATCCCAGGCGGGGTGCGAACCCAATGCAGGACACACACAAACACACCAAGCACACACTAGGGCCAATTTAGAATCGTCAATCCACCTAACCTGCATGTCTTTGGACTGTGGGAGGAAACCGGAGTGCCCGGAGGAAACCCACGCAGACACAGGGAGAACATGCAAACTCCACACAGGGAGGACCCAGGAAGCAAACCTGGGTCTCCTATCTGCGAGGCAGCAGCGCTACCACTGCGCCACCGTGCCGCCCATATATAGATAGATAGATAGATAGATAGATAGTGGCACTATCCAGACATTTAAGTTCTGTGGTCATAAATTATAAGATGAAGATTAATATTATTCTTTTTTAATCCATAAGATTTATAAAAGCTACACACAGAATTACATATGAATAGATAAATCTATACAATATGGCAAACTGTCATGCATGCATGTCGGAGGACTTCCTCATAGGATCAGTCGAAGTATGTATTAACAAGCTGAGACGAGAGGGGGTGTCACCGCTATCTCCTTCTTTCTCCACAGTGCCGAGAAACTGCCCACTGAGGGCAACTGACCCCCTCCCCTTTCTGGTTCAGTTGCCATAAAAACCTGGGCGTCCCAGAGGGAGGCATCATTAACTGACTCGAGCAGCCTGTCGGATGGAGTGAATATGACTTGGCTATCCAGCCCAACACTGTGCTCCTCCACCAAAGATTGTTTTCTTTTTGTTTTGATTTACTTTATCTCCCAACAATGAAACTGGACAACCCAGCCAGCATCCCAAAAATTCTTGGAGTATTGGAGCTATCATTCCTGCATCCAGCCACAAAACATTATAATTAGTCCTAACTAATCTATGATGAGTTTCAGAAAAAAATAATTTATAGCTACAGTATGTAAATTATATGCCAACTTCTTTCTATCAAAGTATTTTGAAGTTTTAATATCTAAAAATTATTGCTGAAAAGTTAATAATATTTTGATTTGTTATTTTTTCACTTTTTGAAAACTGCCTGGGGGATATATTGTGCCCTAAAAGTAGACTCATTGGGAATTATACAGAGGAGGAAAACTTGGAGTGATTTTTAATTATGAGTTTCACATTTCTTCTCTGGTAATTTCAAATCCTTTGAGATCCGAATGATACAAATTAAAATGAAAATATTACTAATTTACAGATCAAATTTTTTGGTAACTGTAATATAACCTAACATTCTCAAGATCTGATGCCAGCAGCACTGGGTATACGGTGGGCAGTAGAGCTGGATGGGACACCATTCACTAACTCACGTATCCACTCTCTGGGGCCACAGCAGAATGTCAAGTAACCTAACCTCATACTTCGAAGGATTATTCTAGTTTAATATTCATATAGACGTGGAATTGTCTATCTTTCCACTTGACTGTTCAGGGATTTTCAAAATAGCAAAAAGTGCAATGTATAATTAATACATTAAAATTAATATTCACTCATGATGTTGACATTGAAAAATCTAATTATCTCTCCTGTTAATAAAAGCATTTCAGCTCATTATGTAATTAGGGGGTTTTTATCTGCTGCTGTCCTTACCAATAAATATGCAGGAAAGAAACAGAATTGTACAGTATCCAAATACATTGCCTTGAATTTAAAGCTTTCTTTTTTGATTTTCTGAAGATACATTTCAATGCATCTGTTTCATTGTGGTAGAGTCCTTGGCTGACTCAATTCTCCCCTTTATTATGTAGACCTTAACAGAATGCCTCAAATCCTCTCTATTGCCTTTATCTGTTTATTCTTATGAACCTAGTTATCTCTTTTGTTTCTTTTATACCTATAACCCCAGGCAATTAGAGTACTAGAACAGACAGGAGAGAAAGTTACATATTTGTTCATCATGTATTATAGATAATAAGTTTAGGGGGTTGTTGTTTGTTTTATCACTTTTATATTATTTATATGTTTTCCTCTTCTCAAGCTTTTTTAAATGGTATAACTAGTGCCATAAAAAAGCAAACAGAATGTGGCTTTGCAAACCTCATACAACCATACAAGCAGATCATCCAAAGATAGAAAGAATATAGAGCAAGGATAAAAGTGAGGCTGAAACGACTCAGAACTGCCCTGTCTCCATAAATGTGGAATGTGTGACTGCTGTTTAAAGAACCTGGATGAACTTTCACATGCTATGGCAAGTCACGGACTGTTCCTGGTACTGTGGCATTTGTTTATTGCTAAGAACTGGCTTAACTGTATTTCAGATGCTTTTTAATGGTTTACAGTTTTCATCTGATAGGATCAGACAGAGTGCTAAAACCAGGAGAGTGTCTGAAGGAGACACGAGCACATTACAATTAAAGTTGATAAGTGTGATCCAGACTTCAAATAACTCGCTGATTGAATTTGTCCACGTTACTGCCTAGAAGCAGTTGCAGCATCCTGCTGATGTTTATTTTTAAACCAGAATGATGAGTAATGCTGAACCAACGTTTAATGGCATGTTTCTTTTTCGGACACAAGCTGGACCTGCTTTGTTCAAATGTTAATGCCTTCAAATGAACATCTGGCCAGGTGTGACCATCTTACTGCCACCTGTAGTAATTGATTGCAGCGTCCTAGCCCGATATTCTTATGTGTGTTTAGGGGGTTACTGTTTGTTTTATTACTTTCTAGCTGTCCCCTGTGGCTCCGTCAACACAGTAGTGAAACAGAATAAACTTTAAAAATCAGTAAACAAACAGGTATCACTAGCTAAGTGCAGGCAAAGTACGCTCCAAAACATGGCCACAGGTAGACAGATTGGAACGGAGGCTGGCACGTGAGTGAGGAGGGCCCCACCCGATTTCCCCCTCCCCTCGGCCCACAGCCTCTGTCTCGGATTAGAGTGAATACATCACTAATGCAAGCAAACTATGATACATAGCATGATGAGAGAAGTCGTAAAATCAACCGGAATGTTCAAGCAAATTACAGAAAAAAAACCTGATTTAAATTCGTTAAGTAGTTCTGTTGTTCGCTAGCTAAACAGAGGCAAGGTACGCTCCGAGGCTGGTGGGCGAGTGTGGAGGGCCCCACCTGGCTCTCCACTACCGACGTCACGCTTCCTCCTCCCCTCGGCCCACAGCCTCTGTCTTGGATTAGCGCAAAGATACTTAACACGATAACAGAAGTTGCAAAATCAACCGGAATGTTCAAGCAAATTATAGAAAAAACTCAGTCTAAATCTGTTAAGTACCGTATATAATCGCATATAAGTTGGATCTTGAAACCCAAAAAATCGATAATAAAATCAGACCCGACTTATACTCCCATTCAAAAACGTGGCACTTAATTTTTTTTTTTTTTTTTTACATCTTCTTGCTTCCTCAAATCTCGCACCAGTTTCTCAGACACATTGAATTTTGTTGCAGTAGTGCTGTTACCAATTTCTTTCGGCACTTCAACGACTTTTAATTTAAAACTAGTTTCATATTTTCCTCTGATCAATCGCTCCATCATAGATAAGGGATGCTCTTATGATGAAGGTGTGTGAGGGTGTGAGATACAAAAAACACAAATCAGTGCAAACGTTGCTTCGGAATAGTTTGGGTATTACTGTGTGGTCAAGTAGGCACAATACGTAGAAAAAAAAGGCTGTGTGCTCCATGGTTACCCTATCAGATGGGCGTTAGCATATCATAATCTCTTGGACCAACAGCATGAGTTTTCCGCATTCGATTTATATGACTGACATTATAAAATACTGGACTTATCTCGGGGAGAACATAAATGTGAGTATATACGGTAGTTCTCTCGTGAAAAGTGGACAGACATATAGACATTGGATTTTATATATAAATTATTTATATATTTTCCTCTTTCACAAGCTTCTGTAAATTTCTAATTTCCCCTTGGGGACATATAAAGTATACTCTCTCTCTCTCTCTCTCTCTCTATCTCTCTATCTGATAGTGCCAGATGTATAGCTAAAGATGGTAACTTGTAGTTACACTCGATTTTCTCTGGTCGGCTCTCTTCTTAGCCAGCTAATCATCTACCTTTATACAACTCTGACAACATTTATTTCTATAGCACATTTTCATACACAGGATGTAGTTCAATAAATCCAAATAATAACTGAAGATGAATAATAATGAAGAAATAACACAAAGAATAAATAATCCACACTTACTGTACATAAGATAGATATATAATTAAAGACTTGACTTCTCTATTATGTATTGAATCAGATTTTAAGTCTCTAAAGATGGGTCCAAGGCCAGGGAGGACAGAAAAAATAAGACCTCTCAACAGACTTGAGCTGCAATCTTTGACTGCACATTTAACATCAAACCTCCCACCACTATAAAATCAACATTTCTTAGGAAAACAACTAGGGTGCTGTACTGTGTTAGCCATTATGAATGTAGTGAGAAGTCAAGCAAAATGACACCTTTTATTGGCTAACTAAAAAGATTACAATATGCAAGCTTTCAAGGCAACTCAGGCCCCTTCTTCAGGCAAGATGTAATACAGAGACTGGAGTTCCCTGTGTTTCTAGACACCAAGACAGACACAGTATTGGAAAACCATTAAGTGAGACATCTTAAATAACAGAAGACTTTCACTCTGGAACAGCTAGATAAGTAATAACTAAATAAATAACTTAACTTAATGTAAGAGAGGTAACAATAGGACATTAGGTGCAGTAGGTTTAGACACTTTCATCAGTCAAGATACGTATGGACTATGGGAACAAGCAGCACCTTCTCAGTCTCTCTGAAGTGGACTTTAGGCAGCACTACTGTTTACCTGACCACGGCACAGAAAAGAGGCCACTGTTGGAATAGCTGGTATCACAGATAATTTTCTTTGTTCTGGTCTGACGTCACTCTGTGTTGTTGTTTCTGAAGTCAGGGAGACCTCATCCAAAGATGTGTTCATCTGACTGCACCACTCTCTATAGAGCGTTCTGGTCCCACTGTGTGCTGTTGTCAAACCAGGTGGTAGTACTTACAATCAGGATACTTGGTGGATGTGTACGAGTTCTTTAGCATTCTTGGTGGGCAGCCCTGAAATCCCAGAGGCATCTGAGGTAGCAAAGACGTTGTGGTGCCTTCTTCACTAAAGTACAGGGTGGTCCAGATCTAATTATGCAGATCCTGATCTTCTGGATGACTTTGATTTATGTGGGGACGATTCCAGTTCGGCGCGAAGACAATTCTTCATGTCGTCAGTTCGCACACTTCTGGATGGTCCGGAATTTTTCAGGTGATTTTCTATGTAATAAACTTAATAAGTTATAGCATAATGAAAAGTGCATAATTAGATCTGGACCACCCTATATTGATGTGCTTGGACTGGGTCAAGTCCTCTGTGATGTAGATACCAAGGTATGTGTTCCAAAAAGTGCTCTACTTGCGATTTTATTTCTGTTTTGAGTTTGTATTGTTTGCTTAGTAAACAAATTGCATTTTCTAATTATAGTAGTTGTGGGTATCCTACACATAACTGGGACTTGCCATGGCTACACTGAATTGGGCACTACATAGAAAAGTACAGCAGTGCACAGTCACCTTATCTTGCCAAACCAGACTTCATTTAATGAAGAGCTGTTAACAGTTCTCTGAAATAAAAGAAGAAAATGATGCCTGAACCGCAGCCTTGGTGCCTTTCTCAGTGCTGGGCCTTCCATCACTTGGATTTCAATTGGATCCGTTTTCTTTATTTAGTATGAGACATGTCTGCAATCAGTCATTCAGCCTGTTTAAATAGAGAAAAGTAGTCATTGTGCTGTTTGGTGTCATCATGTGTCCCACACTGAACACAGACCAAAGAAAGCAAAGGAGAGAGTTGTCTGAGGTGATCAGAAAGAAAATTATAGACAAGCATGTTAAAGGCAAAGGGTATAAGCCCATCTCCAAGTATGACAACAGTTGCAAATATTAAGAAGTTTAAGGTCTATGGGAATGTGTACAAAAGAATATTCTTAAAATTAATGATTTGCACATATTCAGAGAGAATCATAAGTATATATGAAAAGATGTTTTCTATCCTAATGCACGCTAGTACAGTAAGGGTTAAACTATAAAAAGTCCTTGCCTGCATATTTTATTATTTTTCTCTTTTCAGCTGCAAATCACCAATATCTTGTTGCTAAGCTCAAAAACCTTAGTCAAGGACAATGTGTACTTTGAGAGGGTTAAGCAGGCCATTGTTTTAGAAATGCAGCTGCTCAAAAAACTCTAACCTTGAGAGATGCGTGAACGTCAAGTAACTTTCATTTGAACAGCACAGTGTCTCATCTGTGGGTCTTCCAGGTTTTGACTTAAGATGTGTTCTTGATCAATGAATTAGTTTCGGACACCTGCATAAGTAATGATGGCAGTTTCGGTCAAGTAATAAACATTAGGTAATAACGGTAAGAACCAAAAGGAGGAGAGTTTTTTGCATAAGTGATAAGACTTGTAATAAATGTAAGCTCGCTAAATTGGCTAATTGCTCATCTCACTTGATTCGAGTCAGTGTACGCATCACGTAGTGAAACTTGATTCCGCTATCTTCCTGAGACTCTGTGTGCCTTCTTTGAGCAGCTTGTTTCTACCACAACAAATGTAGCCAACTTCCCTGAACGGCAAGAAGAAAATCGACCTCAGAATGGGCACAACGGCAAACAAAAAGCCAATGACAACTTCTAAAGAGATACAAGATGAAGTCCAAGGTCAGGGTCTCTCAGTGTCTGATCACACCATCCGTCACTTTTCGAGTGACAGTGGGCTCAATGGAAAGAAAAATATAAAAAGGCCAGACTGGAATTTGTTAAAACGCATATTGATAAGCAATAATGCTCCTGGGAGAAGGTCCTTTGACAAAACTGTCACATCAGCACTGTGTCCACAGATGAAAAAGTGAAAGCTTCAAAGAAAAGAACAGCATACCTACAGTGAAACATGGAGGAGACTCACTTATGTTTTGACAAGGCTTTTCTCTAGCTGGCACGAGTGTCTTGAGTCTGCACAGGGAACAATGAAATCTCAGGACTATCAAGACATTATGGAGCCAAACATACTGCCTAGTGTCACAAAGCATGGGGTCTATTGCAGGTCGTGAATCCTCCAGCAGGATAATGATGCCAAACACACAGCTAAAGTAAAAGCACCAAAGAATGGCTAAGAGCAAAGCATTGTGAGTATTTCTGAAGTGGCCTTTTATGAGCCCTGATTTAAATCCTATCATCTATGGAATGAAATGAGACATGCAGTATGAAGAAGGCTCCCTTCAAGCCTGACACAGCAGGAGTACTTTGCTCAGGAAGAGCGGGCCAGAAGTCTCACTGAGAGCTACAGGAATCGCTTACCTTACCTGCAGTGATTGCCTCTAAAGGATGTGCAACAACAGATTACATTATATTTGTCCAGTGCAATTTTCATTTGTGTGATTTAAAATATTCAGTTCAATCAAAACTCTAAAGCAAAGTCTGATTTTTGTTAAATACGGAATAAACAATCATGGGTGCCAATTACTTTTGTCACTTTCTCAAGTTATTTTCGAGGCAATTGTCGGCTCTTCTTTCTTCAAGATGGGGTACAAACAAATTTGTCCACATCTGTACATCAGACTTTGAGATTTTATCACAATCATTTATAAGGTAGCTCAAGCATAAGCACTTTTCAGGAAGCCACACAGCCCATCATAGCTCATCAGTCTATACCCATCTAAACTTTGATTCAAGATGCTAAGTTCCCAAACTACCACCATCATTCTGTACTGGGGGTGCATTTTCATAAATTTAATTACACCCAAAGGCTGTCACAAACATTTTTACAAGGAATGTAAGTAACATAACAGCAGTTTCTTTTCATCCCAAAACCCTTCGTAATAGGAATATAAAGTGCTACTTTGTTAACTCCATTGCAAAAGGTGTCCAAAAAAAAAAAAAAAGCATTAAGGGGTCGACTGAAAAATGAACGATTGACAAGGGGATGGTGTTGAACGAGAAGTCAATTTCACACAGCCTGGGCCCTGCGTTGTAAGTCAGGATGAGCCTCCAAGTGCAGTTTGCCTGTTCTTCTGGCCTTTGGGTGTTTCCTGTTGCGATCCAAAGACATGCTGACTATAAGCTGGCCCAGTCCAAGTACACTCCATCTTTGTATTAATACGTCTTAATGGAAACTAATAGAAGGCTGCATAGCAATTCTAAGCACAATGTAAAGTGGCAGACACTTCATAGCCCGGAAAGTTTTTTCTTCGTATCTCAAAGGATGGTTGCTTTACATTGCAAAGCAAAAAAAGAAAGAGGAACGTCTCCAAGTTAAAATACAAAAAATAACAACTCATCAATAAATCATTTTATTTAAAAGAATATGTTACAATTTATTACACTAAGTGACATTACCAAACAGGTTTCTTCTTCTGTCTATTTAGAGCAGTTAGGTATTTTTCTTTTCATTTTTTTTTTTTTTTGTTAAACAAGAAATTAAACACTGTTAGAATTTTTCTTTAATCTTTTCACATTTTTTTAAACAGATCACAAACAAACATACCATGATGAAAACACAATTAGAATTTTTTCAAATAAATTTTTAACAGTGCAGGATTGCAGTCTGGTCAGAATGCTGCTAGCGGGACAGTGTAAGGCCGCAGTAAGGGCCACAGCCGGAGGGGACTGAAGAGCCACCCCAGGCGCAGGCTGGACTGGGCCCACCGTCACAAGATGATAAAAATGCCAACTAATTAAGAAATGCACAAGGATTCTCTTTCTTTTCTTGGTGCTACAGTATGCATCTTGAACAAAATGAAGGAGGATATGATGGCATGAGGCTATGGTGTCTCGATTAACAAAAATAACATTTAGAACAGGCACTGAAATCACTGCTTTGTCTAGAATGCCAGTTACAGAGGCAGCACTTTTAATGCCAAACGGTGACACTGCCATATCTAGAATTGTAATACCCAACAACTGCTTCCACCCAAGCTGCTATAAAAAGCAAATTTTTGGGAAACAGTAAATCAAGCAGTCTGGTTGTTTCTTTTAGTACTTAGAGGAGTGCAAAGCACCCAGCCAGTCATGGCAACGGCTATTTTGCGGGTAGAATTATGGGGGGCTGCACTAAAATGCAGTGCATCCAAACATCTCTGCTTTGAAATGAAGCCTGTGCTTCCTAGCACCAACATCAAATTACACAATTGTGATTAAAGAGAGTGAACACCACAAGTCTGTGCCATCAGAACATGATTTTCATTTTACAAAACACATCAGAACTATAAAATGCGTGTATCTATAAAGGTCCATAATAACCCTGTCTGCGTAAGTAGCCAGTGACAAATGTTTCCTGTGAGCAAACTGCTAGAGTGACTTGCTCGAAGAATAAGCTCAAACACACCAACCCCACAACCGGTGCCGCAATTTTCTGTCCCATACACATGGCACACAGAAGGTCTCGCTTTTCTTCAGTTTCTTAAACTATCTGACTAACAGTCATTTTTGGGCACCATCAAAAAATTTTTCTTCATCAACCCACATAAGCACAGTCACATCTCTTTCTCTTGCTTTTTTCCATTTATGCACATTTTCTTGAACTTAGAAAAGCTCTAATTTTAAACACAATAAAGACAAAAACTGCATTTTTGGTGCTGTACTCTGTGCTTCCACCTTAACCAAAATCTCCCACTGATCAACAATAAAAAGGCGGAAGATGCGCAGAAAATATTCCAGTGACGTCAAGATGGAACTTTACTTTAAATAATTCCTTTTCATTCATTTTTAACGTGCTCATTCAAGGACTGACGTTGCCTGCATGCCCAAGATCAAAATCAGACATGTTGAGCCGGGCGCTCTGTTAAAGTGTCTGGATGCCCGGCTCATGGATCATTGTCAGCTGGCTTCATTTCACATGTCTGGTTAACCCTGAGAGGTAAACTGGTAACTGTATTAGTCCACCAATCTGTAAGATCTATGAAATGTTAGAAGGAATTTAAATGGCATCCATTTCTCAAAGTGAATTCTGTCAGTCTAAGAATTGAATATCAAAATTTATCTAAGGATTTATTTTATTGTGGATTATTGTAGATCTATTTTTGTTAACTGCTGCCCTTTTCAGAAGTATGATAGCTCTGGATTTGTGTATCTCCGGATGTTCCAGCAGTGGCTGGCTTTTTGAAGTGTAGGTTCTGAACTGTACAGGACAAAGCTGACAGGTGTGCTCCGTTGGTTTCTGCTAGGAAGTTTGTTAGTGAGCATTGGTGCATTAATCAGTCAGCGTCCAGCTTGAGCGGGTTAGCCTCTCAATCCTGCCTCAACAGTTTACAGCCCTGAGGGACAGGCCAGCCAGTGAATATTCAGCATCAGCATGGCCCTCAGAGAGAAAACTCTGCTTAAGCAGAGCAACACAGATAACTTCCCCAAAGCTGACAGCAGGAAAAGATTTCAAGTCCAATGAACAAGCTCATTTGTTACTGAGCGCACTGATAACTAATGGACTTTTACCTTGATTAAGGGCTTTTCTCATTGATTAAGGCAGCATTCCATTAAAGCTTGCCTGTCTCACAATGAGGGGTGGATGTGTATTTGTGTACATTTACAGCTCCTAAAAAATCAAGGCACTGAAAATACAGAAGAGGAAACGGAGAGCAGTTTCTTTGCCGTTGGGCACTTAACATTTCACAGAAGAAAAGAGTAAATAGAAGGTAAGCCAAGGTTAAACATGTTTTTCCTTTAAATCCTGAATTCACTCAATTTCAGCTTATGAAGAAAACTCTTGACACAATATCCACAAATTAAAAATTGGAAACATCTTTAAAAGCAATAATGACATCAAGATGAATAGTTTTCTTGCTGAGCTGTTGCTCTCAAACAAACCATGTGCAAGTCACAGAGCAAACTCTCAATGCTGGGGGCACCTGCCATTCTGCAGTTTATTATATGAGCGGCAGGGATTGGGGAATTCTGTAAAACTGCCACGGAGCAAAGAAGGCGAGAAATTAACATCTGGATACAGCAGCAGTAAAAACATACAGGAAGAATAAAACACCACAAAGTGTTCCTGACAGATGTTCGGGTCCAATAAATTGCCCTGTACTATAGATATTATGCATTAAAATAAGGAGTGCTTGTACATACAAAGTCTTTTCTATGGTCTTTTATTCACAAAAGGGTGCATTAAATATGTGAGGCATACTACAGGATATCAAAGCAGTAATAAGATCCAGAAGCAAAAGATAAAAACAAGTATGGAGTCACAAAAGGCTGTGCACAAATGGCAATCTTGTACAGTTGTCTGACTGCTTTGACATCCATAAACTACCAAAACTGGCTTGGAAATACTATAGAAATGTTAAAGGATAAAAAAAGCAGCTTGTACATTCTTTGGTGATGAAAATGTTAAGTAATACTATTCTGGCAAGCAGACTCAGACTGCCAGGCCAAGTCAAGTACTCAGCAGGGGATCTTTGCAAATCCATTTGTGTGCAGTAACTGTGATTACATATATTTTTTTCCTGCTGACTTCAATGAATGTGGTGCATTAAGTTTAAAAAAAAAAAACTTCAGTATGTGATTTTTTTTTTTTTTTTTTTTTGACCAGGCTGCTTCCAGCACCTTACCTGCTGTGAAATCTCTCAAATGACAGAGCTCTTCAAGTAAGTCATCTCTCTTTCTCTTATCTGTCTCGGGGTTTCTAATGTATAAAAAAAAAAAAAAAAGAGGAGGGCTGCTCCTGCCAAAGAGAATTGTAGAAGCGAATGATTTGCTTTATTTTTGGCACTTTCGTGTTAGTAACTTTATTCGTTACTTATAAATAGTAACTTGTGTATGGAACACACCCTCCCTCCCGGTTTTGAGTTTCTCGTCGACTTACTTTATATGGGAAGCCATTTAAAATAGTGCAGAAAAAAATTTACTCAAAGTACAGCAACATTATGCAAAGTAGCCTTTATAACCAATGAAACTTCTTCCTCCTGATCAAGCACCCCAACCAGATGACTGGGTGCAGATGGGGATGTTCAGCAATGAGATAGCGTTTAAGCAAAAACAGTCCAGGGGGTCAATGCTAGAAACAGATTAAGGCCATAATGTCATTAACTCACAGAATAAATTAAAAAAAGGTTGGTGTGTACCTTACGACAAAAAGGTCTACACTTGTCATTTTTGTAGAAGAATCTTTGCTTTTTACAGGTTTCATCGGATAGCATAATTCCCTATTTCAGTGCTTAAATTTGTGGTCCTCACTGTTTTGTCTGAAATCAGTTAGGGACTGAGAAAGAAAAGGTGACAACAAAACCAGGAGATTGACATATAGGTAGCTTCATTTTCCTCAACAATTTAGCTAATTTTTTTCTTGGTTTGTAATTACTACAGAGCAAGAAAGCCCCCGGTAAAGCATTTGAGACATAACATGTAATTCACAGGGGCCGTTTTCCCAAGAAACTCGAATCCCTACAGTACTAGTAATGCCTGTCTACTTCAATTTACCCGATCTGGACCAAACTGAAAACACAAAAATAAGACAAAAAGTTAACAAAACTTCAAACAAAAAACCTTTCACTTGAGGGCTCTTTCTGAACATTTTCCCTATTTACAGAAGGTCTTAGATCAAATTAGCATGAAACTACAACAAAGATTTGCTGAAGGTACAGGCAGGACAGAAATCCAGAAAGAAGAACCTGTAATACAAAATTTTAGTGTTCTAAGCACAACTGCTGCTTGGATGAAATACAGCGAAATGTTTTCCACCATTGCTCTTTCAAACACCTTCTTGGACACATTCACCTACTTGAAGCTTGTTGCTGAACAATGGTGCCATCTTCTGTGAAGTGCAGAAAAGGTGCAGATCTGCTACTTGTGTTACCTTCTGGTTCTAGGTTCACACTTTTAAAGGCCCAATATAATCCTTAGCGTTTGATCTCTGCTTTGTTCCACTCTGTGTTGCCCCACTTAGCCTCCAGGCACTATGCTGGGCACGTTCTTCCTATCTCCATGTGAGCCAGGATCTGTGAGAGGCTATCGAACACCTTTTGAGCATCCTCTCACACTTCCCTTCAGTTCAGGATGCCGTAAATGACAAATGACATTTGACCAATGATACTGTTGATTCGAGGACAATTCTGGCCTGGGTTTAAGTACTCAATGAAGACAACACCTAGGATGTTCTTAATGTTTAAATCTCATTGCTCAATATTTTTTTCTTCCATGTCCGTGGATTTTTGAAACTAATGATTTTTCTTTTTTGCTTTTATGATGTTGCGATCTCTCCTCCTAGGTGGCACCATCCCTTCTGTTTGATCTCAACAGCAGGAAGATATTCTGAAATAGACGAGAGAAAGAAATGCTTACTCAGACTACAAGTCCTCAGAAAGAATCCCATCTTAAAAAATAGGCAGGTATATAATAAAAATGCTAGTACTTTTGAAAGTATACCACAAAATGCACAAAACAAGGCTACAGAAGATTATACTTATCATCATGAAGATTATTGTTAGTCACTACTGACAGAGCTCATTCAGAGCTGCTAAAAACGATAAAACTGTTGACTCAAAATACCTCGGTATATCTGTACAACTTATTTAAGTATAGAAAAAATAAAATAAATGAAGAAAACATGAAATCATACTAATCTAGGGTTACTGACACAATAAGCAAAAGTCAAAATATATTGTTCATTGCTATCAACAGTCTAAAAATGATCCAAGATGGGACGCTGATACTATTACAGATGACCAGTGGTGTAGACGCACCATCTGACATTTAATTGTTTGACGCTAGAGAGATTAATGTCATGCTGATTATGTTATTAACAATTTAAAGTTGCTAATACTGTATGGAAAACTTAAAGCAGTAAAAGACAGCCAAGGAAAATTTAAATGGGCAAATACAAACAAGGCATAAACAAGTAGATTAAACAAAATTTTATTTTAATATCTGTTTATTATCAAAATGGATGCCTTATGTAAAAAAATGTTTAGGTGAGACATGAATTCTGCAAAAAAGAAAAAAAAAACTTGAAACAGAATGAATTTAAAGCAGTTACAATTTATTCCCAACCCTAATGCCTGACACTGTCAAGCTGGTACCTTGTAAAAAAAAAAAAAAAAAAAAAAAAAAAATATCACCTCTTAAAATTGCTTGTTGGCAACTGTGCAGATTTACTTAATTTCCTGATGTAGCTTTTTTTTTGTACATTTGGTCTAAATGCCTAGATTCATTGCAGTTAACACTTGAATGAAATGACATACACTGATAAAAAGTGTGTCAGCAGTGATGCTCACAGCAAAATGACAAATCACGGAGGGGAAGTGATTTAGCATGTCACTGAAATTTGGAAAAGATTAAAGGGGAAAAAGGCTGACTGAAAATACTGCACTTAGTACTGTGAAGAGTTTCTGGAAAAATAACCTCATGCTGAGATAAAAGTGACAAAATTGATGGCCACCACTATATGGTAAGGGGAAAATGCATTCTATATTACACCTTGCAAAAATATTCAGATCTTTCAAAACATTTTCAGATGTTGCTGGAGAAATAATTGAAAGATATAATTAGGTGTTTGTCAATAAATATTATAAAATAAACCAAAAAATTAAATGCGTTTTGTATAAGTAGAAAATGTGCATACTTCTGCAAAACACTGTGTGTATTCAGTCAAAGACGTAATTGTATTTCCTTGTAAATGAGGCTATGGAAGACATCAGAGAGCTTGAAACTCTAGACAGCCAGATAAAGGGCTTGTAGTAATCAAAGATAAAACTCTTGAGCTGAGCAGTGGCTAATGTGCTGTTCTATGCTGCTGTCAGCTTGGGAAGTAGTAACAGTTTTGAATATACCAGCTATATGAATAAACTAATCAGAAAAGCGGCATTATTCACTAGCATAAAAAGAGGATGATGGCAGAATCATATGCCAACAAGACCAAAGCTTATCCTTTCCATGAAGGTACTGTAATAGAGCACATTTAGCCACCTGTTTCTCCCACCATAACATGCTTAGAGGTGCTATTCAGGCTCTTTTTGCTTAAAGCTTTCAGAATTCCTCCTCACATTGTAGCTGTCTTCACCCAAGCCGGATATAACAGCCACTTCTTTTGGGATGTCATATATTCAATATACACTGGGTTTATTATGAGTATTGTTCTCATACTTGTGTATCGGTTTGCACTATGCTTATAAGCACTTCTTATACAATGTTGAACCAGGATTATGAATTTACCTTGAGAGATCAGTACTGTAATATTAATTTCTAATCCATAATGGTCACAAATATTCTGTACACTATGTGTGTGCCTCTCCATAAACACACTTGTACACAGTCTCTTAAAGAAAAGAGCATTCTGCCACACCCTCTCATCAATGAACTCCGTTTCAGTGGCCACGATATATGAAGAAATACAAAGTTTGTCAAGTTAAGTGCACATTTATGATGTGAGGTATGCATGTGGGGAGAGAAACACTCCTATTAGGTAACGATAGCAGGAATACTGAAATACCACTGCTGTGTTTCACAACTCCCCAGTATGGAGCCATTATTACTGAAGATTGGCATTCAGAAATGTAAGTTGCCTAACTGTGGGACTTGGAAAGCTGACACTCAGCATGCCTCACAACCTGTAACAGTAATGGAGATAAGTAGCTACCACCTATGGCACCTTGAAAAAATACTCAGCACACATGCCAACATTCTTAGCCACAAAGCTTGGGATTTGAATGCATTACACTGGGACAAATTTAGGTATCACAAATTCTTCTTTAATGAGGCACTACCCACATGAAAAGTTAAACAATATATGGTTGGTTGATTTATGGTTACATTAAGTTTAATTGCTTTATTGATTGTCAATCTATGTTTATAAATGTATTAGTTATTACATCTTTTCACTTGTGGCAATCTACTGTTTTTTTTTTACCTGTCCTACTACACTTGCTAAACAAACAGGCCCTCGCCTAATGTTACTCAATTAGGTTTACCTCTTTTATGAGTTGCTTTGGATAAAAGTGTGTGCCAAACAAATAAATGTACTGTATATGTAAATGCAAATTAAAACATGTAGCATTTTTTTTTTAAGTTTTTAAGTATTATACTTAGTTATGTACTTTGTTGAACTGTAGCAGCTACAGCAAGCAGATACTATTTTGAATAACACAATAAACACTTGATAACACCTAGAGTGTCAAATTGATTGGGAAAAGGTGATGACGAGGGGTTCTGAAGTCTGGTCAAAAAAAGTGTGATGAGATTAAATTTAGGACTCTGATTAAATAATTCAATCACATCAGTATTTATTTTTTAAGCCACTAAAATGCCGATTTGGCAATATGCTTTACTCATCACCCTTCTGAAAAACAAATGTGTTCCCCAAGTCCCTTTTGGCAATTGACAGCAGTGTTAATTCTTCTGGTCAATATGTTGTCCTCCATTCATCTTTCTCACAGTCCTGACAAAACCATCCCCACTGGATGACTATGCCACTGTAAGGATAGCGTGAACTGGGGATGCCAGCAGGATTTGATTTGTTTAACATTCAGAGCAAAAGTTCTTTTTTTTTTTTTTTTTTTTAAATTTACTCCTGTCAGACCACCATACATACTTACATATCTGCAAATCAGCTCTAGGGATTCTTTCATCTGTGTCATCCATAAAGGTCCATTCTTATGGAACGTATTAATGATTATTGATCCATGACCAACATTTTTACTCACAGCCAGTGATACCTGTTAACTCATTTAAAAAGCTTCTTTTGCAGTAGCTTCTGTAAAAAGTTGCCTATTCTAGGGCTATTAAGCTTATGGTACAGGCAAGTCTACACAGTAAAAATGTTTTATACTTTTGGGCTATGGACTACATAGAGCTGCAAGATATGTTTTATCCCCTTAGAAAAAGCTTTTCTAGGATACCCCAGACTTTGGCTTTTCTGTAATCAAATCTCAGACTTATATAATATAATATATTGTGTAACTTGCAAAATACTGATTCAGTGCACACTTACAATTACAAAGGAGATGAAACTCCTTTAAGCAGATTATTTTTATTTTACATTTTGGGTGAACACTTCCAAATCCTGACAAACCAGATTTAGCATATTGAGCAAAGATTTGCAAATCACAGAAAAAAATAATTCAGTCTATTACAGGTTTAATGTCACACACAACAAAATGAAGGAATTTGAATATATTTTCAAGGACTGTACATAGAAGCAAATAAACCTCTGCAGTCCTGAGTAATTCCGCTCACAAAAGAATGATTCTACGGAATATTTTATCCCTAGTGAGTAATAACTCTGAGTACAAGAAGAAAATTGGTAACAGGTATTTACCTCCTTAGAATTACATTTACCCCAAGAAGAATGAGCCAAAAACTATGATTTTATTTTTTCAGCAAGAAAAAAAAATATTATGTGTAACAGAAACATGCACATATTCAAATCATCAACATAAATACTGATGCAGATTTAGTGCACGTCCTTTGTGAGGTATGTTTTGAGACAGTCACCAAGCCTGATGTTGTAATTGAGACAGTAGAATTCACCAGGCCTATTAGAGCGGTTTGGTCATACAGTGCCATGTCATGTGTCGATATTTGATAACCAATTCAGATCTTCATCACTATTGCTCGATTCGAGCGGTGATTCAGGTTCAGTTTGTTCTAAAAGTGCCTTTACTGCTTTTTTGCTTGCCATTGTGCTTTTCTTTAGTGGCTCTGCCTCACTCATGAATATTGATGAGTTACCTTAGTGTTATCATAAAGAGGTAGAAAGGACAGAAATATTATTTTTTTGTTTTGCAGCATGATATATCATCCACTAGATAGCAACAGAATACTGTCCCAAAAGTTATTTGGTTTTAACCATAAAGATTATCATCACTCATCACCCTGAGCCTGAATTGGGTTTAGTAGTTAATTGCATAAAATTCCAAGCAGGTTAAAGATCATGAATATTGAACAAAACAAAATGTATTTCAAGTATAAACAAAATCAACTGTGCGTTTCAATGGCAGCAATAATTGATTACTATTACCAAAGTCTTACACTTAAACTATAACTACTGTATTCATGGGGAATACAATGCTAAGAATTAATCATTAAGTGAGTTCTTTAAAATGATTTTCTGGACTATGACAATTGTAGATGTGCATATCCAAGGATTTATATCAACACTCTCAAAACACTAAAATGCACAACCCTACCAAATCCATACCCTATTTTGGCACTATCATTTTATACTTAGTAACTTTACTTTTATTAACAAAACTTTACAATAGATGAACAGTTTCAGCTTTAGATTAGATACTGCAAAAATAAAAGACATGTAAAGATGTTAATGACTTATTAACAAAGGTTAAGTGTTACCAACATATGTTTAATCATTTAATGACATTTAAAAGAACGTGAGTGTGCATGAACATATATCCTGTTAAGAATTATATTTGTTAATGAAACGAATTATACAGTGGTACCTAAACAAGATCTGGCCCCTTCGGGCCATTAACGTACAAACCCACGTATACATGAGGTCTAATAAGAATAGTTATTTAACAAAATATGCATGTTTTAAGATTGTGGGAAGACAATCTGAGTGCCTGGAGAAAAATGTACACACCAGTTTGATCCCAGAAAGCTATCTCTGTGAGGCAATCAATCTCAATTTTTATGGTGTCTTTCACAACGTGGACCATCATCACGCAACTTACAGGGATGACAAGATCTCAATACACTTATATTAAAATAATTGAACTTCTCTCTATCTATACATACAACCTTTACACAATATTAAAAATACATAAATAAAATAATAGTTTCAAGAAATGTACCAGTGGAATACACTAGGTGGACCGTGGAAGTACAGTGGTGTGAAAAACTATTTGCCCCCTTCCTGATTTCTTATTCTTTTGCATGTTTGTCACACAAAATGTTTCTGATCATCAAACACATGTAACCATTAGTCAAATATAACACAAGTAAACACAAAATGCAGTTTTTAAATGATGGTTTTTATTATTTAGGGAGAAAAAAAATCCAAACCTACATGGCCCTGTGTGAAAAAGTAATTGCCCCCTTGTTAAAAAATAACCTAACTGTGGTGTATCACACCTGAGTTCAATTTCCGTAGCCACCCCCAGGCCTGATTACTGCCACACCTGTTTCAATCAAGAAATCACTTAAATAGGAGCTGCCTGACACAGAGAAGTAGACCAAAAGCACCTCAAAAGCTAGACATCATGCCAAGATCCAAAGAAATTCAGGAACAAATGAGAACAGAAGTAATTGAGATCTATCAGTCTGGTAAAGGTTATTAGGCCATTTCTAAAGCTTTGGGACTCCAGCGAACCACAGTGAGAGCCATTATCCACAAATGGCAAAAACATGGAACAGTGGTGAACCTTCCCAGGAGTGGCCGGCCGACCAAAATTACCCCAAGAGCGCAGAGATGACTCATCCGAGAGGTCACAAAAGACCCCAGGACAACGTCTAAAGAACTGCAGGCCTCACTTGCCTCAATTAAGGTCAGTGTTCACGACTCCACCATAAGAAAGAGACTGGGCAAAAACGGCCTGCATGGCAGATTTCCAAGACGCAAACCACTGTTAAGCAAAATGAACATTAGGGCTCGTCTCAATTTTGCTAAGAAACATCTCAATGATTGCCAAGACTTTTGGGAAAATACCTTGTGGACTGATGAGACAAAAGTTGAACTTTTTGGAAGGCAAATGTCCCGTTACATCTGGCGTAAAAGGAACACAGCATTTCAGAAAAAGAACATCATACCAACAGTAAAATATGGTGGTGGTAGTGTGATGGTCTGGGGTTGTTTTGCTGCTTCAGGACCTGGAAGGCTTGCTGTGATAGATGGAACCATGAATTCTACTGTCTACCAAAAAATCCTGAAGGAGAATGTCCGGCCATCTGTTCGTCAACTCAAGCTGAAGCGATCTTGGGTGCTGCAACAGGACAATGACCCAAAACACACCAGCAAATCCACCTCTGAATGGCTGAAGAAAAACAAAATGAAGACTTTGGAGTGGCCTAGTCAAAGTCCTGACCTGAATCCAATTGAGATGCTATGGCATGACCTTAAAAAGGCGGTTCATGCTAGAAAACCCTCAAATAAAGCTGAATTACAACAATTCTGCAAAGATGAGTGGGCCAAAATTCCTCCAGAGCGCTGTAAAAGACTCACTGCAAGTTATCGCAAACGCTTGATTGCAGTTATTGCTGCTAAGGGTGGCCCAACCAGTTAATAGGTTAAGGGGCAATTACTTTTTCACACAGGTCCATGTAGGTTTGGATTTTTTTTCTCCCTAAATAATAAAAACCATCATTTAAAAACTGCATTTTGTGTTTACTTGTGTTATATTTGACTAATGGTTAAATGTGTTTGATGATCAGAAACATTTTGTGTGACAAACATGCAAAAGAATAAGAAATCAGGAAGGGGGCAAATAGTTTAATTTCACACTTGCTGCTTAAAAATGTCACATATACAGTGGTGTGAAAAACTATCTAGGAGACATATATAAATATTAACAGTAGTGATACACAAGGTAACCTGAAGAGCAGAGCCAGCACAGTTACAAAATGAAACAGCAAAATTGGGCACATATTTACAGGCTATAAACCCAATTTAATACTGTACACGTCCAGTGAGGCAGTGACAGCAAAACCTAAATGACTAACAAAAGCCATGTGTCAAATTACACTTTTAAATAGATCTGCACAGCCCTGGGTATTTCTAAGACAATTAATAAAGTAAAATAAATCTGAAATATAATGGTGTAATTTTTAAACAATTTTCATCTAGGCTCAAGCATCATCCTTAACCTGAAAACAAATCTTATCTTAAGATAAATAGCCCAATACAAGATGGGATTATAATTTCATCTATTATCCTTTACTTTTGCATTACTGCATCTTGTTTTATGACAATCACATGAATCTTTATGATTTCAATCTCCTATATACTATAAAGGGAGTAAAAATCAACAGATTTATTAGCAGTCTAGAAGAATACAATACAAACTACCAGAGTTTCAAGACTAAATAAATCCACTGGTACTGTGGAAATGACAAAAAGACCATTTACTATCAAAGAGAGTTTCAAAACTCTTTGGGAGCTTCAAGGCTGCCATAAATTCAAAAACAGCTATGTTAGGACCCAATGAGCTGAAAAAACTTTACTGCCTTTTTAGGCTCAGAACAAAGAGCAATCCATCACAACTGTTATGAGCCACAGAGCCTTGCTCTATACCTCACTGAATATGATGTCTACATGACCTGTAAGAAAAAGTCTGCTTAAACCATGGTATGTTGCATATCCTGAAAATGTTTGCATATCAACTATCTCGTTCACTTGGCATTGTGATCACCTCAAACATACTATCAAGGCAGTAATTTCAGAATGCTGTTTATAGACTACAGCTCCTGCCTTAAACACAGATGTACCCACAATGTTGCATATAGAAAAATAAAGAACTGGCAATGTCTACCAACCTATGCTGGATTTCTGAATGGCCACAAAAGGACTGTAAATGTGGATAGATCAAACCTTATCTAAGCATAACTACACAGTTCAGCTCCTCTGGGATGCTGCCACAGATCCAGACTATACTACTTTATATATTTAAAATTAACTAAAAAGCCAATTTATTAACATGATAAACTACATATAGTAATTATGTGGCACGGAGGCTGAGGGTAAAGTCTAAAACAGGAGACGGCTTAGTAGGGTTTTGTTTCTAAATGCCAAGCATAAAAAGACATTCATTATTGTTTCTTGCTATTACTGCTGCAGGCAAGGAATCTTAAAAATGAATTTGTCTTGCACGAAAGCACCATTACAGAAAAGAAGGGGATATGGTTCCATAAACATAAGACACAAAAAACAGGAGATTCTGTGTACATTTTATTAATATCCTAAAATAAAGACCATAAAGCTTTGGACATCTATTAACTAATGGATCCACTTTCCAGTGTTGTAATTTCTTGAATGGCAGTAAATCTATTTCAACAGCATCATATTATAACTCTCTCTGAAAACCTCAGGTTAGTAAAGGAATCAAAGCATTAATAAAAGTTAACTGTCCAATTTTGAATATGCCAGCATAAACTACTATTGCATTTTCAATTTCTCAATGATAAGCAAAAAAAAAAAAAAAAAAAGAAAAATAATGTTTTTGCAAACAACTTCTTAGGTTATCAGTGTAAATTGCTTGGAGTCTATACAACAGATACGTTTACAACGGAGGCATGTGATCTAGCTCCACTATAAAGAGAGCAGTTATAGCTGACAGGAATGGCACCCAGCGTGGTCTCCTGCTGCTGCCTGGTAGTATATTATATTAGTAGAGATATTGTGTGTGAAAATCTCAGCAGATGTACAGTTTCAGAAATACTCAGACCAGCCCATCTGGTACCAACAATCATTCCACGTTTAAAGTCACTTAAATCACATTTCCTCCCCATTCTGAAGATCTGTTTGAACTTCAGCTGGTTGTTTTGACAATTTCTATATGCCTAAATGCATTGAGGTGCTGCCACGTGATTGGCTGATTAGATATTTGCGTTATCAAGCAGATGAACAGGTGTATTTAATAAAGTGGCCAGTGAGTGATACCACAATGAGCACAGCTGAAGTAAGCTGTGAAGTGCCATTTAAGATTAAACATGGTCTTGAATGATACAAATTCAGTCACAAAGGATTATTGCAACAAAAACAGAAGAAAAATAGATTCCGAAGGACAAGGTCTGAGAAGCACAGATTTGTGCTGCTCTAGACAATGTATTTCAGAGTTCTCCAATGTAATCCTCTTTTATAAAAATGAACATTGCAAGTATAGTGGTTTAGAAAGCATTGCTTCTGTGATCATGTAAGGGATTTGGTGTAAACATTTACCATTTGAAAACACATTCATTACAGTTACAGTATGATAGAAGTAAATGAACGATTAATTCCAAATAATTAGTAATATTTGTTCCAGGTGCAAATAAACCTGACCAAGGGCCATGGAAGTTAAGAAAAAATGAATAATTAATCTTCCTTGCAATAATGCTAACAAGATTACAATATGCAATATGCACAAAGAATAATGTGCATAATTTGCATTAACGTCAGTCTTACAACAGAATCCACCATATTCGTCTGTCCTGTTATAGACGCATTACAGAATATTGGAACCCACAGTTTAATATATGCATGTCGATGTTATGAAGTTGAAGATATGAAGTCATTATGAGATACAAGCTTTGAAGGAATACAGATAAACAAAAAATGTGAAGTATCTTAGTGTAATTCCGATAATATGATCACAGCAACTAATCACTATGCATTTCCACTTTCATAAACATGTTCAGTCACATATACCTGAAAGATGTAAAATCTAAAATTGTAGCAATACTGGGGAATAACACCCTTGAAAAATGAAGTACCTTTTAAAACTGTTGGGGGGGAATTTTACATTACAGCAAAATACTGTAAATATGTTGGTTCTCCTCTACAAAACCCATACTTTTTAAGGAAAAAAAAATGAAATATGATAGGGATGTCTATTTACTACTTAAACAGCACCTTCAAGTAACCTTGCAATGAAACGGCTGTATTTGCACAGCTAGTAAAAAAACTCATCATGTGCCCACTACTATTTAGAGGATAATTACAATAGAACTTTCACATACAATGGACTAAAGAACCTCACTAGCGTGGACTGTGCTTAAAAGAAAAAGCATTATCTACTTACTCTGCAACAAAATAGACATACTGATGCCAGAAGTCTAAATATGAAGTTCTGCTTTAATAATGTCAGATAGCTTATCTAAATTAAAAACTTATACACTGCCATTACAAAACACGAAAATATGCACCATATGATACATTATCGTAAGTTTAATATTTTGGGTAACCAATTCTTGACAGGAACTACTCAACATTGATTTTATCTGTGTCCTGGTAACATTATGTGCACTTATTTGGATAACCTGAAAAAAAGCAAAAAACTTTTTAATCTCTTATGGCTGTACACCTAAATTTAGATTGTACACTTCACTAGTCATCCATACATCCTAATCTAGCAGTCTCCTATCATTTACATTTAATAAAGCAAGTCTTTGGCCATAAAGAGAATTAGTTACATAAAATAAACAGTTTTTAAAATATTTTTAAATGTAATATATTACCTTCCAATACTTAAAAATTGTGACTTTTAATACTACTTTGGGGACTACTTTGGAGAAAAATGAACTTGTGCAGGATGAATTGAATATGACATTTTCATATTTTGCTTTTAGGGGGAAAATATTAAATGATAAGAACAATTAAAATAATAAATGAGAAAGCATTTATAAATCCACCCCAATAGCAATGACTGGGCATGGGACTTAAACCAGGACTTGACAACAGCAATTCAACAACACTAATTACTATGTTACCATGCAGCTCATGAGTATACTTTTCACTTTAATGGTGAACAAATAAATAAAACCGAAAAAGATAAAATAGGAGGTCCATGCCCAGTGTTAATCCCTGTCTGGTGCTTGATACTGCCAAGACAGGCTCTGGCCATGCTGACCATGAAATGGTTAATGAGTTAAGATAATATACAGTACACTGTAGGATTTTATACTCTTGAATGTGGAAAAACAATTTGTATAAAACAAGTTTTACAGTTGTTATATTTATAAAGTTAGCAATGGTTTATAACTAAAATAAGATTACTCTGTGTGATGTCACATGAAATGACCGCATTATAAAACAGTGCAATTGTTTAATAAACAAACACAACATTTTATGGCATTTGTTTAAAATACTTTGCTGTGATTTTTTGGTGTCTAAGACAAAATTTAAAAAAGCAAACATTATTTAGCTAGAAATACAAAAAAAATGTAAGATTTCTTTTTCATTGGAGACATTTACTTTATTTGTTTCTAATGAGTACAGAGTTTTGCAAAAAAAAAAAAAAAAAGCTCTTTATTAAAAGTGACTTGCCACTGAAAAGTCACTAGGAACTCAGACAGCCTTATCTTTTTAAAATAAACTGAGGAAGTCACTTGGATGAGTGATGAAAGGTATCAGGAAAAAAACTATATCCAGATGAACAGAATCAACTTTCTAAAATTTCCTTACCTGGATTATTGAGCATGCATCGAGATAAAATATAAATGTGTCACCAACATCTGGCTTGCTGCTCCATGCTTACCTTATCATATAATACCATAACCTATAATTCATGTGAAATGTATTAATTTACATGCACTATGGTTGATCTTGATATCTGGACAATTCTGTAGGATGACAAATGATCAACACATGAACTGTCAAAAGAGAAAGAATAACGCTGTGCATATGGACTGTGGCACTGTGAAAGGTAAGAGGAAAAGCCCTTGGTTAGGTCCATTAGGATCTGGAGTGAGGATGCCACCTTGTGTTTAAAGGAATGTTTGGATGCTATGTTATAAATGCTTTTTCAGTGCCTTGATATAAAAGAAATAACAGTGTGATGTCAGAAATGTAATGTTTGAATGGACTGGGTTGTGCCTATCAAGATAATTAAACTTTTGTCCCCACATTACAAGCCCTGGGTATCAAAAAATGTAAAAAGTATGAAATAAAAAGAAACTGGTTTATTGTCAACATCATGTGATAGCTAAGGGAGACACAGAAAGAGAAATTAAAAGACAGATTAAAATTGACAAATGCATATATAAATAAAAAAATGACACTGGCCTCAGGTAGCTCTAAGGAGGTATGACAAAGTAGTAAAGCTATGACCAGTGTTCTTCATAAAGAAAGGGGAAACAGCCACACTGGATCTGAGAGTACAAATGAATAAAGAATGGCTAACATGTTAAATAATTTTGAATGTGTTTCTCATTTTGAATGCGACAGCAGCAGGGAAGTTGGACAGATTAACACTTTTCTTACCTCTACACATGCCATTACATAGCAAACTGCATGATGTTATTAATGTACTCAAAAATTATATTTTAAAGCACCTAAGCCCTGCTAACATCTGTGGTTAAATGCTGAGACACTGTGCTGTCGTCTCCTGTTTTAACTTCTATTTTTAGTCTGTCAATCAGAGTATAATACAATTTCTGTAGAAAACCTCAATCATTACTTATAAAACCAAATTGGGAACTTTGTGAAAAGAAATCATTACAGTCCCCTCCACAATTGTTGGCACCCTTGGGGAAAAATGAGTGAAAACTGTTATAAAAACACTGAAAAAATTAGTAGATTTATGAGAAAAAATAATGCCCCATCAAGAAATCATTATTTTTAACAAAACTACATGCACCATAATTATTGGCAAGTAAATGAAGCATTGTTTCCATCTATATCTGACCTTAAGTTGATCAGAGTATGTAGGAGGTTTTAAGCAATTATTCATGACTTCTGTTCACTGGAGTATAAATATGAGGTGGCACAGAGGCAAATTACCTAATGCATTTATTAACAGGGTAAAGATATGAGAACATACAATTTAAGAGAGGGAAAGTGTGTTGACCTTCATAAGTCAGGGAATGGCTATAAAAAAATTAAAAAGCTCAGATAAACTGGGACTGTTACTAACTTGCCTGGAAGAGGACCCATCTTTAGTTTGACCCCCATGTACAGTGATCAGGAAGATAAACGACATAAATCCCAAGAATCACTGTTTATATACAGATATATACAGAACAAAAGTAGATTCTTGCGGACACCAACTCTCCAAATATACTACCAGGCGCCACTCTCCATGCCAACAGTACTGGAAGGCATACCAGAAAAAAAGCCTTTAATTTCATTTAACCACAAACATCAGTGCATGGAGTTTGCCATATGCTACTGGAAGTTTGATTGGAGCCATGTTCTATGGTCAGAGAAAGTGAAAATTGAGCATTTTGGTAACAAGCACTCAAGGTGCGTTTGACATAAAAATAAGAATGGCTACACCAAAAAAAGCTGATCCCACTTGTGAAGTACAGTGGAGTCTCTGATGTTGTGGGGCTATTTTTCCCCAATGACCCTGGGAACCTTGTTAGGGTGCATGGAATCATGGACTCCTTAAAATACCAGGAGAATTTACATTTAGATCTGGCTGTCTCTACCAAGAAACTAAAACCGAGTTGATGTTGGATCTTCCACCACGGAAATGATCCAAAACATATGTCCAAACCAACACACAAATGATTAAAGGAATCAAGCTTCTGCATTTGCTGTCTCAGTCCCAGGACCTACACCCATTGGAAAACCCATGGAGAGAGCTGAAGAGGACAGGGCACAAGAGATGGGACACTGGATGATCTAAAAAGACTGTAAAGCGGAAAGGTCTCAGATTGCCTGCTCTGTATTCTCCAAACTTTAAAATATGTTACAGGAGAAGACTTAGTGATGTTTTATTGATAGAGACTGGAAAAAGTATTAAATGCAGTGGTGCCAATAATTGTGGCAATTGTGGTTTTGTAGTTATGAGGAATTATTTTTTTCTGCATAAATTTACTTCAGTTAAATGTTAGATTTCTCCTATTTTTTTTAGTGTGAGGTTAAGGTAATTCGCCAAAAGGTGATTTATTTATAACCCTTTTTCTCATTTTTAGTGAGGGTGCCAATAATAGTGGAGGTCATATCCATTCCTAAGAATTTATAATGATCTAAGCATGACAATTAGTATCCCATAGCTTTAATTTCCTTGATTAAGAAATGCTTGGAGAGACTCTAAAAACATACACCCAGCAGCTACTTGATCCTTTACAGTTGCCCCAGAGTGTCAATAATCCCTTTTTAACTCACATGTGCATGAAGCCTCACAAATGTATATTAAAATGGTATTTTTCAGTTTTTCTTATGATTTTAATACTATTTAATCTTATATTTTGGTTCAGAGAGACCCACATTTTTGCAGTAGTCCTTCTGCTTTCTGGTTGTAGGTTCCAGTAGACAGCCCTGTTCAGAAACAGAGCAAAATATCCTTTTATGAATACAGCAATTGAATGATTTTCCTTAAGCATTTTATTATTGTTTAGAACTTTAATTATCTGAGACTAGGATAGTATAACAAAGTTTGCATTTGTGTTAATTACTGGTCATTGTGTTTGTGCATATAGGATGGTGAAATAAATGTGGTTTGATAGGGTAGTTTGAATTTCATCTTATTTATGTTTGTCAGTCTACCCAAAAGGATAATTAAAGTTACTATTAATTCCAATATAATTCAAACAACAACAAAAAAAAGCAACCAGCTACTAGATGAAAGTGTTGATCCCTGACATCTCCACATCTGCCATGCCATTCAGATTTGCAAGGCAGGTACAGCATGCTGGAAGTCAGAGTCTAAATAGGCAGATCTTTGAGGAAAGATCTAAAAGCATAGGCATTGCAGGAATCTGTGGGTAAGAAATAATATGCTCTTCAACTGGCAAACATCCACCTTAATAAAAGGACAAGTGTCTGTATGTGTGTGTGCATGTATCCATCCAACGGCTAAGGTTTAGGAAGAAAAATGTACAGATATGCAAAATATTTACAAGGCTTAAAAAATAATAATAATAAAAAAAAATAACAGTGTAAAAATAAGAAAATTGCTTAGTCTATTACATTGTCTGATGTTATATGCAGGCAACAATAGCATGATAGCAACTTTCTTACACCCGCTTGAACCATGTGACTGAGGCTCAAAGCCGCAATGTTAACGACTGATATCTTCATGTGGTGGGCAATGAATGAGTGAAAATAATGTTAATTGATGCATGGGTTGGGAAAACAAAGCCCCAATACAACTAGGCTAGAATTTCTAAACCAGGCCAGTGTTGTAGCAACCACCACCACATTTCCGCAGCAAAACAGTTTGATTGTAAGAGTTGTCAATTCATTGAGTGACAGCGAGAGCAAGCAGTAAAAACAGGCACTCTGTCCAAACAGGAAAAGGCTGTGAAAGGGAAAGGGATCGGGTGTGTATAATTATACCTTATCAAATGGACAATCCATATATCAGATAAAAAAAAAAAACACGAGGTGTATGTTGATTAATTAGATTTCAATCTGTCTTAGGTGAGTAGCACATGTATTATTATTTACCTGTGTAAAGAGTACTTTTGGCATTCATTTTTGTATGAGGTGTAAAAACAAGTATGACTGTCTGAAAGTGATGTCTTGCATGAATAATTTTTGCAATGGCAAAAATATGGTGGTCAAAGCCTATCCACTATTAACAAACTGAATGTACAGTGGAGTTAAATGAATGCAATACATAACAGAACATCTCTCTTTAAGCATGCTATCAGGACAGTAGTTTACAACTTGGCCGGATTCGTATAGATTATATTATGTCTCACCTGTCAGCTACTCATGTTCCAATCCATTCTCTCTCCCCCTTTGTTTTACACGCACCAGTAAAAAGATTTATTTAGCAGCATCAATTGAAGAACTTGCTAACTACCTGTGGTTAAACAACACGAAGGGTGAGCCTCGAAGGGGATGCAATGGGAGAGGTGGTCAAACATTAAAAAAAAATTGTCGTTTCTGTCATTAACACTCACTTGTTCTCAAGAACGTACAGAATAAAGACATTAAGGAAAACAAACAGTACACAGCAAAGGAAACTTCAGACCAATTAGTTACATGGAAGAAAGCAGTTTTACTGCAGTTAATAAAATCCACATACATGGAACTTGATCTTGCCTTGTCACATTAAGGCTTATGGAGACATTTTGTTAATGTTCCAACTTTCCTAGAAACAGCCTTATTGTGTGACATTTAGGCAAGGCCTTACCTTGCCACACATACCATCTTTACTGCAGTTCTTGTTGTCCTTGTCAGTCACCTCCTCTTCCACCTGTGAAGATGAAGACAAGATAGCCTTATTATTATTAAACTGTTTAAGTCAGAGGTCAAAGCACTTAATTTTGGTATGTTAGCAGACTGCTGCAGGTACTCACCTCCTTTCGCCATTTGAGTTCACAGAATACTCTCTCAAAGCACTCGTGCATGTAGTTGAACTGCAAAGCAAGCAAAAGTGTCTTTGATATAGGGGCACAAGGTTTTTTCAGTGGCTCTACATAACTCAAATATGCAGTCAGATCAGTTTTGATATTCAAATAACTACATAAACATTTATTTTCCTGCAGAAATTAATATTTCATGCTTTATCATTTTGATCGAACTATACTAAAAATTTCAATGATAATTGGGAACAAGAATATTGACAGCACATGTTAAGTCCAAAACATAACCTAATTACATTTTTGCAAACAATTATGTACTGTACTGTTGCAATGCTAGCTCCTGCTTGTGTTTCTATGGAATCTGTACACAAATAATAATTTTGATATTATAGTATTAATTGTAGATTTTTTAACATACATTCATTTTGCAACAAGTATTATTCTCCACTGCTTGTGCCCTGTGATTGCTAACTTACATACCCAACCTCAATAAAAAAAAAATTATTTGGTACTCATGTTGGCTTTATTGTCAGATACTTCATGACTTATTCCATTAATTTAAGAATATCCACTGACAACTGAAAATAAAATCTGGCAAGAGCCATGCTGAATTTAACATTTTTTTTTCAAACTGACTACAGTAACATATGGAATTATGGAAGCCTGTTTCCACCAAACAAAAAAAAAAAAATTGAATATTTCATAATTACGACAGCCTACTTCATATTTTTCATTTAGGATTTTATTATTATGCTTGATGCTGCATTCTATTTGAACTGGGAAGTCAGCATTTCCAAGTTCCTTGTCAGAATTTTCAACAGGAATGCCCACTCAAGTCAGATTTCCTACTTAGAAACTTGGGCCAGGTCTGTCAAGTCTGAGTTTGTCTGACTTCAGATTATGACATTAATCCAAAAAGGCGACTAACACTGTGAACTCTAGTGGAAGCTGTAGCATTATACTGTTTACTGAAACTTCTGTCTATTTGTGTCTAATTAAATCAGTTGCACACAAAGTATTGTCCAACTTGTATCTGTGGATGTGCTACTATGGTGTTTAGATAAGCAAAATACAATGAAAAGGTTGTTATCAACTAGTATTAATTCCGTATAAGCGAACACAACAAAGGATTTCCTTGAGGTGTCCATATTAGTTTTTTTGAATGTTTTACTGGAATGCAGTCAACTCGGGTGTGACCCCATTTGCAGCTCATACATCTGACTTTTGAGGTAAATGGAATGTAACATGAGTCTCATAATTATGACTTCTCATTTCTCTTAATTCTGATTTGGTATCTTCATATTAAGACTTACAAGTTTATAATTTCAATTGTTGTATCTCTTATTCTTAAGACTTACCACCTCATAATATTGATTTACTACATCATTATAAGGACTTAACCATCTCAAAATAATGACTCCCTACCTCATTTTGATTTACTATGTTATCATTAAGACTTACTATCGCAACATTCTAACATTCATTGGATAATATGATGTCACATGATTCTGCTTGTTTACTCAGGCTGTAAAAGCAGTGCTAAAAGCATTAGTCCCAAGCATCACTCGGGAAACTGCATAGACGTGTATCATGTAAGCGTGAGACCCAAGGATTACTCTGGCTGTAAAAACTCGGTAAAACTCTTGCGTAAGCGACATGCCCGAGTGTTACCCAGGCCAACTATGCAGATACGTCTTCTCACAGCCTTACAATGGTATCTCATAAGAAAGGTTTTTCAGCAGCCCAGATGTTGCATGCTCTTGACAGTGATATAAGCAGTGATGATGAAGTGAATCTGTCTTTAGGCAGTGAAAATGAAACAGACTGTGATGAATCCGAAATTACGCTTGTGTCAATCACACATGTGCAGTGTGCTGTTCAAAAGCTGATCAATCTGGAAAGAAAATCCACCAAGGAATCACGCTACTATTGTCCCGACTGTGAGGTTAGGTTGTGTACTTCACTGTGCTTCAAGATATATCACACAAATCACAAATTTTGACAGTACATACGGAATTAGTGTTATTATTGTTACTTGTACCATTGTTATACTTTCTAAAATTCTGACTTTGTACTTTTAGTGTTTTGCACATTTTATAGTAGGAAGATGAGATTTAATAAATATGTAATTTTTCATGCCAAAAACAATATGTTTTTTACGTTTTTCTCAAGAAAAAAATGTAACGCGTACGAAGCTACATATCCTACTTTCCCACCCTATATGTCTTTTGTGTAATACTGTACAATCAGTGCAAGTGTTTTGAGAATGCACAGACCCTAAGGATCACTAAGAAAAAAGTGGCGAGGTCAAAGGGTTGATGTCAGAATAGCACACACACACAACATCAAAGCAAATAAGAAAAAGTACTGTTTAAATGGTAGGAACACTGGCACACTGGTAACAGGTTGTTATTTGAATGAGATCCGTTAAAATTTAAGATCAAAAAACAGACATTTTTTAGTCTTCTTTAATGTTTCCATCATGTTGACATCTTCTTAAGGACTACAAAGTGAATATGCAAAAGGATGCCAACATCATGTGTGTGTGTGTGTGTACTTTAATATGCTCTCAAATTGTTCATTTACTTATTAGTAATACTTTTGAGGAAAACACAACTCTTTCAATGATAGACTTAAAAGAAAGCATTACGGTAGGGTCTGTTGTCCGGTATTAGGTCCCATAAGCCTAAGCACATGCTTTGTAGCTGTCATGAAAGCTCTGTCATGCATAAAGTCTGTGCCACTACAGACAAGACATACAGTGGTGTGAGAAACTATTTGCCCCCTTCCTGATTTCTTATTCTTTTGCATGTTTGTCACACAAAATGTTTCTGATCATCAAACACATTTAACCATTAGTCAAATATAACACAAGTAAACACAAAATGCAGTTTTTAAATGATGGTTTTTATTATTTAGGGAGAAAAAAAAATCCAAACCTACATGGCCCTGTGTGAAAAAGTAATTGCCCCCTGAACCTAATAACTGGTTGGGCCACCCTTAGCAGCAATAATTGCAATCAAGCGTTTGCGATAACTTGCAATGAGTCTTTTACAGCGCTCTGGAGGAATTTTGGCCCACTCATCTTTGCAGAATTGTTGTAATTCAGCTTTATTTGAGGGTTTTCTAGCATGAACCGCCTTTTTAAGGTCATGCCATAGCATCAGGACTTTGACTAGGCCACTCCAAAGTCGTCTTTTTGTTTTTCTTCAGCCATTCAGAGGTGGATTTGCTGGTGTGTTTTGGGTCATTGTCCTGTTGCAGCACCCAAGATTGCTTCAGCTTCAGTTAACGAACAGATGGCCGGACATTCTCCTTCAGGATTTTTTGGTAGACAGTAGAATTCATGGTTCCATCTATCACAGCAAGCCTTCCAGGTCCTGAAGCAGCAAAACAACCCCAGACCATCACGCTACCACCACCATATTTTACTGTTGGTATGATGTTCTTTTTCTGAAATGCTGTGTTCCTTTTACGCCAGATGTAACGGGACATTTGCCTTCCAAAAAGTTCAACTTTTGTCTCATCAGTCCACAAGGTATTTTCCCAAAAGTCTTGGCAATCATTGAGATGTTTCTTAGCAAAATTGAGACGAGCCCTAATGTTCTTTTTGCTTAACAGTGGTTTGCGTCTTGGAAATCTGCCATGCAGGCCGTTTTTGCCCAGTCTCTTTCTTATGGTGGAGTCGTGAACACTGACCTTAATTGAGGCAAGTGAGGCCTGCAGTTCTTTAGACGTTGTCCTGGGGTCTTTTGTGACCTCTCGGATGAGTCATCTCTGCGCTCTTGGGGTAATTTTGGTCGGCCGGCCACTCCTGGGAAGGTTCACCACTGTTCCATGTTTTTGCCATTTGTGGATAATGGCTCTCACTGTGGTTCGCTGGAGTCCCAAAGCTTTAGAAATGGCTTTATAACCTTTACCAGACTGATAGATCTCAATTACTTCTGTTCTCATTTGTTCCTGAATTTCTTTGGATCTTGGCATGATGTCTAGCTTTTGAGGTGCTTTTGGTCTACTTCTCTGTGTCAGGCAGCTCCTATTTAAGTGATTTCTTGATTGAAACAGGTGTGGCAGTAATCAGGGCTGGGGTGGCTACGGAAATTGAACTCAGGTGTGATACACCACAGTTAGGTTATTTTTTAACAAGGGGGCAATTACTTTTTCACACAGGGCCATGTAGGTTTGGATTTTTTTTCTCCCTAAATAATAAAAACCATCATTTAAAAACTGCATTTTGTGTTTACTTGTGTTATATTTGACTAATGGTTAAATGTGTTTGATGATCAGAAACATTTTGTGTGACAAACATGCAAAAGAATAAGAAATCAGGAAGGGGGCAAATAGTTTTTCACACCACTGTACCTTAGTAAGTAGAGTTAATGACATTGACCGACAGCACATAAAACACTGCCAGTATTTAACACTATGCTAGTAAATGAAGCACTAATACAGTATGTGCACCAGAACTGCCTCTTTCAGTACAGTTATGGCAAGTATGAAAAGTATTGAAGAAAATGGTTTTCAAATTAGCACATACATTCACTGGCCACTTTATTAGGTACACCTGTTCAACTGCTTGTTAATGCAAAAAATATCTAATCAGCCAATTTTACATGGTAGCAACTCAATGCATTTAGACATGTAGACATTGTCAAGACAACCTACTGAGGTTCAAACCAAGCACCAGAATGGGGAAGAAAGGTGATTTAAGTGATTTTGAACATTTCATGGTTGTTGGTGCCAGATGGGCTGGTCTGAGTATTTCAGAAACTGCTGATCTCCTGAGATTTCATGCAGAACCATCTCTAGGGTTTACAGAGAATGGTCAGACAACGTGAAAATATCCAGTCAGTGGCAGTTCTTTGGGTGAAAATGCCTTGTTGATGCTAGGGGAGAATGGGCAGACTGATAGAAAAGGCAGCAGTAACTCAAATAACAATTCATTACAACTGAGGTATGCAGAAGCTTGAGGTACACAGGCTACAGCAACAGGAGACAACACCAGGTGCCACTCCAGTAAGCTAAGAACAGGTAACTGAGGCTGCCATCTGTACGGGCTCATCAAAATTGGACATCAGAAGATTGGAAAAATATTGGTTGGTCTGATGAGACTTGATTTCTACTGCAACACTCAGATGGTAGGATTAGAATTTCACGTCCACAACATGAAAGCCTGGATCCATCCTGCCTTGTATTAATGTTTCAGGCTGGCGGTGGTGGTTTAATGGTATGGGGGATATTTTTTTGCCAAACGTTGGGCCCCTTAGTACCAAATGAGCATTATTTTAATGCTACAGCCCGAGTATTGTTGCTTACCATATCCATTCCTCTATGACCACAGTGTAACCATCTTCTGATGGCTACTTTCAGCAGGATAACACACCATGTAACAAAGCTCAAATCATCTCAAACCGATTTTTTTGAACATGACAATGTTCACTGTACTCAAATGGCCTCCACAGTCACCAGATCTCAATCCAATAGAGTACTTTTGGGATGTGATGGAATGGGTGGTTTGCATCATGGATGTACAGCTGACAAATCTGAAGAAACTGTGCGAAGCTATCATATCAATATGGACCAAAATCTCCCAGAAATATTTACGGCAACTTGCTGAATTTATGCCATGAAGAATTACTGCAGTTCTGAAGGCAAAAATGGTTCAACCCGGTACTGGGTGATGATTGCTAAATTGATTTTAAAACTAATGGGTTTTATGTATGGGATAAAGTGTCAATATATATTAACAATGTTGTCACATCTCAGACAATACTTCTCACTATTTAATTTGGGGTGTGTGTCTGCTATTCTAAAAACAATCTCAACTCAACAAACTTTTTTTTTTTTAGCTCTCCCGTGAGATTTATAAAATCTGCTTGAATTGAACAGTACAGCGCAAAGTTTACTCACATAGACAACATACTGCCTCTTGAACACTGGTACATGATGTTCAAAACGTCATAACCTTTGAAAAGTTAGCAGAAATGTGACACAATACCATCCAATGATAAGGAGAAGACAGTAAATAAAAATTTTATTTTATTTTATTTTATAGTAAATCAAAAGTGAGATAGTGTGTCATAATTAAGAGATAGTAAGTCAAAAAATTAAATAGTATAACATAATAATGATAAAGTCATAGTTATGCGTCAGCATGTCATATTTATGAAATTATAAATCCAGATTATGATATACACTTGGTTTCTTTTTTTTCCCCCAGAGGAATGGGCCTCCATATGAAATAAAAAAAGGCCAACATAAGTTTAATTATTGAAACCAATGCAGTATAGCAGTATTCCAGTGTTTACTAGAGGTGATCAAAAATCTACCATAATTTCTTAGCAGTGCTGGCTAAAAGTCAATTTACTGTAAAAGTCATACTGCGCATTGTCTGGACTTTGCATGTGGCTTCACCGAGTAGTGTGTTATAGCAATAAAGTGAAATGGTTATGTCACAGCACAATACTTGAATGATTTCTGAGTTTCTTTCGAGAAAAACACTGCAAAGGACACAGCTAAGATTGATTCAGAAAATACAGAGTCAAATATCAGATCTGCCTTTTTGACTCACATCCCATGCAAGTTAAACACACTTATTCTGAAAGTCCGGGAAAGATTTAAATATTTAAGTCACCTGCTGTGTAATAAGCATTTCAAAAGAAAAATTGCAGCACTGAGCATACCTACTAAAGAAATTGCACACTTTCCAAACAGGATTAACACAGAAAACCCAAAACTGAATACACTGGAGGAACTGTACGGTGATTTATGAATTAATTTTCTGCAATGTAGTGGAGCAAAAGATGTTTTTCAATTTCATTGATAACTCTTTACATGGGAATGTGTTTGCCATGACCTCAGTTATTACTCATTGCTATTCTGCTGAGTAAGCTACATTATTGTTGAGCTGCAGATTATGTTGACCTCTGAAAAGGTAATGATTGTTTTTGCAATAGTGGAAAGCCTGTCTTGCAGTATGGCATGAAACAATAAGTTCCAAACTTGCTGCCCTTTTCAATTAGTATATACTGAATTCTAATTAATCCATTTTTAACAATAATCATGATGAAGAAAAAATAGAAGCTGACTGACCAAAGCACATATGGACATGATCAGCCAACAGATACAATAGCATGACTGTCAGAAAGGTTATGTCACCATTATTCTTAAGTATTGAGAGGCTACATAAACCTGGTACAAGGCAGAAACACACCTGTCTGTAGACTGTGGGCCAATCACTCACTCATTCTCAAGCATGCATGCTCATGAGCCAATTTAAAGTCAACAAGTAGCATTTCAAGCATGTGTTTGGAAATGTGAGTGGAAAATCTATGCACAGGGAACAGCTTGCAAACTCCATATTGACAAGACTAGACACCACAATCAAACTTGGGATGCTGGATTCATAGTGCAGCTGCGCTAACCTCTGTGCCACTGTGAAGTATATATACAGCATTTAAGTTGAATATTATGTAGTGTGGGAAAGCAAAATCTGACATTTTCTAAATATTGTTCATGTTGGTTTGTGCAGTGTGTCTCTTTATGGCATTTTCTCTTTCAAATGTGTATCTTTTGATAAAAACAGTGGACCACTGGTGGTCACGAGAGCTAGCAGCGGATATTCATCAAAATATTCCTATAATCAAGCATTACTTTTTTCTGTTTTGTCTTTAATGCAGAAACGTTTACTACTTTAAGATTAATTTATTTTCAATTTTTCAAACACAGTTTTTGCCATACGTTATCTGTAACTTGCACTTTCAGTAAGAAGCCACAACTGTGAGCCTTCCAAGGGCCACTCTGTTATCCAATATGGTGGACACTATACAAGGACTGACATTTTTTAACCTGCACTGGGCCTTTTGATGTAATAATTGTGGTAGAAATACATTTAAGTCTGTAGCCTGCTGTAATTATAACACTACAAATAGCCAATTCTATTTCAGAAAAGCACTGTGTAATGTTACTTCTTTTGCAGAACTTGAGAGTATTCATCTACCTTGCACAAAGTGTTATGGGCTTAACCTGAACCTTTACACACACTTACATATGGAGTGAAGATCTTGACCCATCGTGGTTTCTTCTCACCACGTGCGTACTCAAAACAGAATGCCATGCCCTCCTCATCTGTATCCCACCTCTGCATTTCATTCCACTCAAACGCAATTACCTGGTTCTAGCAGAGAGAAAAAATGTAGGCATTATGTACTTCATTTGTGGAAAATCCTGTGAAAGCTGTGCATAGGATTGACACCTGCACAGGGTGAATTTTAAGCCTATTTGGAAAATTTGCCAAAGTTTTACAAATGTCCAGTATCTGGCTACTTTGAATAATCCAGGTACCTACCTCCAACTGTCCTTCTTCAGTGCAGGCAAGTAGTTTAAAGTGCTTAATACTAATTGCGGTGATCACGTGCCCCTTTCTCCTTGAGTCACATGCACAGTGAGGGAAAGTAATTTCATTGTATCCTTCACAAGAACGAACAATATTCAGATACTGCAAAATAATAAGAGATATTTTGTTACAAAGTATTTAGCCATTTTTAAGAAATGAATACTTGGCCAAAAGGAAAAAAACATACAATTTTACACAAGTTAAACAGAATAGTAGAACGCTTTTGACTTTCATAGCAATGATCATTTAAAATGATTAGAACAATATTTGTGACCCAGCCAAAGTGACTTAATCAATCTTTACTTTTTCTTGAGCCCTCCTGCACTAGGAGCCATATAAAATTACAAGGTTAAACAAAATTTAAATAACAAAAAGTAAAGAACGAGGCTAACAAATAAACATATTATAAGGAAATAAACTGTGAGGTATCTACAAAACTAAACAAGAAATACATAGCAGAATCACATTAGAACAGGGGCCCTCAAGTCCGAGAACTTCTTGTTAACTGTAACCAAAAATAAGAAAATGTAAATAAACATGGTGAAATGTTCGGTTTGTATATTTTTGCTTTAAATCTACCTTTCTTTATACCTCCGCCTCTCTCTCTTAATTCCTAAGTTGCCATAAAGTGATTTTAAATAGACTGTCCTTTTAAGGTTAAATGTTGTTAAAAGCATGCACTGATACAGCACGTTGCTGTTGGCCTCTGACATGCTGGTCAGTCTCAGTATAAAGCCTGGACGACTGATGAATTTAAACATGTTCCTCCACTGAAGGCAGGAGACAGCAGCACAATTCTCTGCAATAGCGATGCATAATTGCAACACCACCTTTGTACTTTAACTGTATTATAGAGGCTATACATTATAAAGGAAGGACATCAGACCTCAGACCATTGTGTTTTATATTACATGCATAAATTTGCTGTGTACTTAAATAAGAAATAAGGTTATTATTAATCTGGCCTTGACTTTTTATTGATCTGGAATTTAAGGGCTTCAACCTAGCAACCTAGGTGCCTTTTAGGAGAAAATAAAACATTATTTGAGTTCAGCTATATTGAAGTTAGATAGATAGATAATCTTTATTCATTCCATGGGGAAATTCAAATGCATAAATCAACAGAAACATAAAAAACAAGAATACAGACTCACAGGACAGATAGTACAGCCAATCAATCAATCAATCAATAAAAATAAACTTTATGAGTACATCGGGTGGAAGCATTACATTGCCTGATAGCAGTAATCAGAAAAGATTCCCCGAGGTTCTTCTTGAATGAGACTTTCATGACTGCATCCAGTTTTGCCCTCATCCTCTTTTCCACAACAGCTTCAAGGGTGTCCAGGTTTCACCCTGTGATGGAGCAGGCTTTCCTGATAAGTTTGTTCAGGCATTGTGCTTTTGTGCTCAGGTTGCTTCGACAGGAAACCACAGCATAGAACAGCACACTGACTACTATGGACTGATAAAGTATTTCCAGCAGTTTGCTGCACACATATCCTTACCAAATAGAGTCTGTTCTGGCCCTTCTTGCACAGCACCACTGTGTTGCCAGAGCAGTCTAGTTTGTTGTTTATGTGAACCCCAAGGCACTTGTGGTTTGGCATCATTTCCATGTCCTCCACCTAAATGGTGACTGGTCTCAAAGGCTTCTTGGCATGATGGAAGTCTACCACCAATTCTTTTGTCTTGAGCCTATGACGGAGGAGTCATCTAAAAATTTCAGTAGATGGCAAGTGCTGGTATTGTGCTGGATGTCTGTTGTGTATAGCATAAACAGGAAGGGAGACAGTTCCCTGAAGGTTCCAGTATAACACACCACCATTTCTGACACACAGTCTCTCAGTCTCACTAACTGCTATTTGTTGATCAGGTGGTCCAAGATCCAAGAGATTGTGGGAGTATCAAGTTGCAAAGCCTTGAGCTTTTTCCCCAGATGTGCAGAATGGTGTTTAAAGCCAATGAAAAGTCAAAGAATATTATCCTGACTGTGGTACTGGCTTTGTCTAAGTGGGTGGAGGCTCTGTAGAGCTGGTAGATGACAGCATCCTCCACACATATATGTGCCTAATTGGCAAACCATTGAGGATCCAGATGTTCTGAAACCATGGGTGGTAGCTGTTTAAGGACCAGACTTTCAAAGGTCTTTGTGATGTATGAAGTAAGAGCATCTGGTCTGAAGTCCTTAAGATAACTAGAATGCCCTTTGTTTGTCACTTGGGCCACACAGTATGTTTTCCACAACTGGTAAACATTCTGCAAATTCAGGGATAGGGGTGACAAGTATTGAAAGATACCCCCAGAGCTGGCAGGCACATGTTTTCAGCACCCTGGAGCTCATTCCTTCTGGCCCTGAAGCCTTGTTTATGCAGAGTTTTCCCATCTCTCTACACACTTGATTAGTACAGACACACAGTCCAGGGAGTTGAGGGGGTCTGGAGACCACAGATGTGTTGCCATTGTAGGAGACAGTCGTTCAGGATGCACATGGCAGTTGGGATTCCAGAACCTACTCAGCTTGCACACAGAGACTAGCAGTGTTGGTTGGCACATGTACTGAATTAAATATTGAGTAGCATACATTATTTGATGGAACATGTTTACACATGTAAAGAAAACCTACTGTTTATTGTTGCATTCGCATACTTTGTTATGTCTGCCATGTCTTTGAAAAAATTGCAAGTAAGCTGCTCCACTCTCAGATTGTTCCATCCACAGTGTGCATTCTGACATGTTCTCCTTTCTGCATGTAAAACTAATGCTGCCTGTACACTTTGTATATTGACAGCACTGCTGCTTTATCAGACAACTGACACACTTCGTGCAGAACATGCATTGTTAGTATGAGCATACATATTAGTTAATGAACAAGAGTTCAGTTTTATATATTTTGGAAGGTCGCCCTATTCAATATTGGCTACCACATTTCTGTGATGTTATTCTGGTCTCACAAAGCATCATGGTGCACTGAGGAAAAAAAAGTCTGTCTAAGCCAATTGCAAGGCAAACTTTGAAGGAAAAAGTCAAATGAAGTCCCCAGTGAACCAAGCACATTTGATGTGAAAAACACATTTAAGAATTTTGTTGATCAACAATATTCCTGTTGAAACATCTATTCATAATATTAACATTTAGAAGATGGAGTAGAACTTCATTTTTTGCAACTGAAACCTTTACACTAAACTTAATAAATGTTGCACATGGTACATTGTTAGACATCTGGTTCTCTCTTAATCAAAAAGGTACCCACAATTCTGCTTTCTCCTCTACAACTTCATGATATATGGTTACTTAAATATTAAAAAAGAAGATTCTACTGGGGTTATTATGACAACTGCAGACTCATTTGGACTGTTCATAGCTACCTGGGCAATCCAAATCATTCATTACAATATGGGCTTAAATATATATATAATTTAGTACATTTAAACGGCCGCATTGCTGTGCTAGGTTGCTTTTCTATCCAGGATCTGAATTCTTTACCAAGAATTTAATGTGTAAACTTACATTTTCTGCTTTATGCAAACTTAAATTTTATTGCCATGGTGAAAATACTGCAGTGGAAATTAAAAGTACTGCACTGTAGATTTCAAGCAGGAACAGAGTTAATTGTAGAGTATATATATGTGACATGATGCGCAAGACTTGAGTTTGTAAAAAAAAAAAAAAAACCCATGCTGATCTGTGTTTTACTACTGGAAGATTTTTTATGAAATTTGGTGCTTATTTATAGGATAGGTTAACTTAAAAAAATGCTAATAAAATTTGTTTGATGTCATCTTGAAACTAAACAGAGGCCAGGACTTGACATTCACACAAAATCCAAGAATCAGTCTTTTGATCTCCTGATTAGTAAGTCAGAGATATATATATATATCTATACTAATAAAAGGCAAAGCCCTCACTGACTCACTCACTCACTGACTCACTCACTAATTCTCCAACTTCCCGTGTAGGTAGAAGGCTGAAATTTGGCAGGCTTATTCCTTACAGCTTACGTACAAAAGTTAAGCAGGTTTCATTTCGAAATTCTACATGTAACTGTCATAATGGTCGACAACGTCCGCCATGTTGAACTTTCTTATTTATGGCCCCATCTTCACGAAATTTGGTAGGCGGCTTTCCTGAGCTAACCAAAACCGATGTACGTACATATTTCAGTGGTATGATGCCACTGTCGGCCGCCATATTGAAGTTTCCAATGTCACTAATTCTCCAACTTCCCGTGTAGGTAGAAGGCTGAGATTTGGCAGGCTCATTCCTTATAGATTACTTACAAAAGTTAAGCAGGTTACATTTCGAAATTCTACGCATAATGGGCATAATGGTTGACAACGTCCGCCATGTTGAACTTTCTTATTTATGGCCCCATTTTCACGAAATTTGTTAGGCGGCTTCCCTGCGCTAACCGAAACTAATGTACGTACTTATTTCGGTGGTATGATGCCACTGTCAGCCGCCATATTGAACTTTTCAACGGTCTGTTACTTATGGGCCCATCTTCAAGAAATTTGGTACGCGGGTTCCCAACGCTAACTGAATCCTACTTACGTACATATATACGTCCATAGCCTGCAGCTCGGTCACCGTGTGAGGCGGCGTTGGGTTCCCCATCCCAACGCCTTCCACGTAGTTGGCTGCCTGCCTATATAAGGCCGTCCGTCGCTCCAGTCTCTACATTCCCTTCCTTGCTTCGCCATGGGATTCACGTCTCCCTGCTGATAACTACAGCCTTTTTATTTAATCCACGGCTTCTCCGGTGTTTTATTGTTCATTTATTAAGATTATAGTTATTGTGTGGGTAATTTAGACTTACTTTACATTGTTCAGGTACCCATTTCCTTTATCATTCCAACCGTACCCCCATTAACATGTCTATCGAGGTGATCACCATCGATCAAAGAACTGTCACTTACCGAGTGGTTTCCATGCCCGGAGATGGCACCTACCTTTTCCATTCTCTTTGTTACATACTGCACGGCCATATCAGGCTCACTCTTGATATCCGGAGGAACATTGTGTCTTATGTATTGAATGAATGGGACAGGTTCAAGGTGTGGACTGATGACGGTACAGGTGATAATTATACTACACAGGAGCACTATAAGAGTGAAATGCTTAAGCCCTTCACCTATGCATCTGCATGTGAGTTGATGGCTGCTGCTTAATTGTTCGGTTGTCACTTTCAAGTGTACCGAAATGGCCAAATATTTTACACCTTTCGACAACCGTCAATGCCGCTTAAACATCTTAGATTGACAGGTGACAATTTCAGTAGTGGACACTTTGATGTTTATGAATGTTTAAACTCTCAAAAGTTGGATGTGAAGTTATCGATGAAACCAGTTGTATGCTTACAACGCTTGACAGTTGCCGAATGTCACTTCAACACAAGTCCTTCAAATACTGTCGTGATTGAAGCAAACCATGAAACTCAAACCGATTATGACAGCAACAACCCAAGCTGTGAGATTCGAAACAAGATTACTTTTCACATGGCCAACTGTACGTTGCATGCTCAAGAGTAAGCTCAGCGCACAGCTTGGTCATATTAAAACCGGAGGGCCGAACTGACAACGTGGTATAAAAAGAGATCCTTAACAAATAACTATTGGTATATTTTCCCTCATTTTAAAAAGGTTTAATTTTCTTCTTAATAAAAATTTTAAGGCAGTACTTCGCCACTGCAAAGCGCGGGTATTTTGCTAGTATTATATATTAAAGATATATGCGGCACACGCAGAACCCTGCGGGAGTGATTCACTCAAGGGACCACCACCACCAGTCTGCAGAAGGGCCGTTTCTCCCTGGTGCGGAAGGAGGACAACAGGCATTGCTGGAGTGCAGCGGGCTCCTATGAGCGAGGCAGGAGCCTCGGACAGACGGGACCCGGAAGGTAAGTGCCCTGCCCAACGACGGTTGGCCCTCCGGGGTCGGCCTTACCTTTTCTGTTGTAGGCAGGGACTGCCCAGATCTGCGTCGGTGGCAGGCGCGTGCCGTTCTGTGGGGCTTTCCCTGCGCTGCGGCAGCCCGGAGAGGCTGAGAAGGAGGAGACGCTGCAGCCTGAGGGATCGCGGCAGCTGCGAGGCTGCCAGGAGGCACGGCACTGCACCGGGAGAGAGAGACACAAGATGGCCACGGATTGGAAGTCCCTCCCTGTGACAGGCACGGGATTGGACGGTGTGTCTTGCGTGCTCGCCGATGATTGGATGGAGGCAGGACGAAGGAATGTCCATCACGTGCCGGGGAGAGACCCGATTGGGCAGGAGGGAAAGGCCCACAGGAAGCAGCTGACATGTGTTGCTAACAGACAGGTAAGCCCACCATCGCTGACTCTCTGTCCTTGCCTGTAGTGCTGTGCAAACTGGAGGAGTGCCTTCAGTCCGCAGGGCCATTATTGCAGGTGCTGAGTGCTCTCCGTGCAGAGTTACAGAAGCTGGAGGGGAAGGCGGTTGCGTCATTACAGATGCTGCGTGCTGCAGCAGAACAGCGCGATGCTGGATCCTTTGGCCGGAGTAGTACGGCAGGGAAGTGGGTAGAGCCGACCCTGTAAAGCATGCGGAAGGTCCCACCGAAAAGGCCCCTGAAACACATGATCGGAACCAAGTAGGGGGATCTCCAACAGTGGACGTGGCAGCAGGTGCTGCGGACGTGGTGAGGGGGGAAATATTGAGAATGCTGGTAGGACAGGGGCTGATGAGTGCCCCGGGTCCTGGCGGCCTTGCGTCATTCCACCGGGACACAGTCTCTTTTTATGCCATAAGGAGACTCAGACCGTCATGGCGTCCCAGAGTACAGGGAGGAATTGAGGGGAGAATGCTGGTTCCTCCGATAGGAAGGGATGTGATGCTGGGTGCTCGCGTCCAGAGAAGGGCCGCCCTCTGCGGAGGCAGAGGGAAACCCCACAGCTGGCGGAGGTGACGTGTGCGATCCCGTCCGATGTCCCAACATGGGGGGCACGGAGGTCTCAAAAGGGGGGCTGAGGTGGGCAAACGCCAGGGTGCCGGTCAGAGGGGGGAGCATTGCCCACATACAAAATGAGGAGTCGCCGAGTGGCAGCGTCAGGACATCTCCGCCCCTTGTTCCGATTTATATTTTGCAGGACCGGGCCCTGGAGTGGAGTGTGTCGGCTGCCCGTCATGGAAGACCTGCCCTCATGGGATGGGCCACTGGCCCCTAGGGGTCTCAGCTTGTGGTGGGGTACTGTGGCACGTGGCTGGGGGTGGTACCCAGCTGGGACGCCCAGGAGGACCGGAGGAGGGCTTGCGCCTCCTCCAGACCACGAGGGGGCGACCGCCCTGGCTGCTTTGGGGACCACGGGTAGAGAGCATTGAAGCTCAGCCCTGTAGGGGCCCATGGTCACCACCAGGGGCCGCCCCAATGCCTGGAGAGCCCTGGACCTTCTGCCACACCCGGAAGTGCTGGGGGGGAAGAAGAGCAGGGACACCCGGAGTGCTTCCGGGGATGCAGCCGGCACTTCCGCCACACTGGGGCGTGTCGGTGGAAGATTGCCGGGAAACACCTGGACCACGTCCGGGTGATTACAAAAGGGGCCGCCTCCCTTCATACAAGGGCTGGAGTCGGGTGGAACAGGACAGAGCTAGGAGGAGAGGAGTGGAGGCGGACCAGAAGAGGCATTGTGAGGCCAGGACTTTTGAGGGTGATTGATGCTGTGGCACTGGGTTTGTGCACTTTGATTCTGTATAATGGGGCATGATTTTAAATTAATTCTACGCCAAAATATGGGTGTTGTGAGACGATGAAGGTGGTGTGAATTCAAATTAATAGTTTTAATTGTTTAATCCTTTTTAGTACCGGTACAACCTGTGCTGCCCAGGGTGATGTGGGGAGTGCATGTCCTGGATTGTGTCGGTGTTAATTGTCGGGCGGTAGTTGCATGATAGTCAGGAAATACCACCCAAGTGCAAAAGGCTGCATAAAAGGGATCACGTTAGTTCAGAAAGGATAGAAAAGACAAAAAAAAAAAATGGAAGAGAGTGATCACCAGTTTGGGAGAGGTAAACTGAGGAGTGAAGAATTGGGCAGTGCCATACAGCTGATGAATTTATGTGGAGCAGGACAGAAGGTTGGAGGAGATCTGAGAGGTGTTTACACACTCGGTAGCTAAAGAAGCTGAAAGGTAAAGGTGTCGATAGAGTAAGTGTGCAGGAAGAAGGATGGAATCCCAACAAAGCGGCATCCAGGAGAGGGAATGGTGCTCTGGGAGGTGCAGTGACCAAAGGAGCTAGATGGATGTGGCGCAGGATGTCTGTGGGTCCTGAAGAGGACCGGAAAAGAGAGTAAGAAAAGAAAAAAAACAAAAAAACAAAAAACAATGTGTGATTTTTGACTTTCCTCATTGGATTTTAACCTATTTATTCAAATATGAATTTTAAACATCCTGAGACACTTTATTAGTTTGTATGGTTTATTTAATCCATTATTTATTGAAGTGTTTATTAATTGTACTGTTTGGAATGCACTTTAATTTCTCCATGTTTTGAATAAACCATTACTTATTTTTGCTAAGTAAGTCTCACTTGTTTACTCACAAATGACTACTGATACCCTGGGAAAAGGGCAGTGCCAAAGAAGAAAGCACACAGGGCATCACAATAAGGTACAAATTTAAAGGGATGTAGCAAAAGGAAATCTGTATTTATACCCTGAATTTCTTAGCCTTTCTAGTTCAAACACCACCAATTCCCTATCATCTACTATGCCAGGATTATTAATAAAGTGCAGGCCCAAACTTTGAAAAAACAAGCACTGTTTCTTTCACAATCAGCTTTATGTGTCATGCCTGAGGGTGAGAAGCAGGGAACAGTTTATTTTTCATCCAAACATAACTAAAAATGTGCTATACTTGAAAATATTGCATTAACATAAATTATGTGACAAATCATGGAAAATATGTAGTGTTTTCAGATATTTAAAAAAAGATGTTGGTAACTGAGGATGACTAACATATTAAGATAAAACCTAAGGGATACATTTTAATAGTTCAATGTGGGCATGTCTAAATAACTCCCTCTATAAGAATGTTTTAGGAATTTGCAATTCAGTTTTTAAATAGTACTTTAAAAAGTATGTAGATTTGTAATTACCTTACCTGGTTAATAAAAAAAATAACTGCATACACTAAAGCAGAACACCAATATCCATATTTGATTTTGATGGTTGGAAACACTAGAACAACAGTTTCCTGTTCAAAAAACACCTCCAGATATTCTCTACATCTTACAAATGGACTTGGACAATGGACTGAGCATTAATGGCACAATTTTGTACATGCCTGTGTTGATTTTCAAATTACTGCTAAACACAAACAGGGAGAACTGCAGAAACAGTAGCCCACCAATGACACAATTAAGGAAACAGAGCCCTGAAGGTGGTAGGGGGTGCCAAAAAAATGGAAAGAGTGTAAAATCCCTTGCACACAGCTCATTAAGCCCACAGTTGCACAAATAATGCATACTTCACTTACCATTCCCATTTTTCTCTGCTCTGCCAGTTTCTGAAGCTGGTAGGCCTTCTCCCCAACTTTAATGTATCCTTTTTTTACATCATCTACTGCCTACAGAAATTAAGATCATAACAATATGTGATTACGTGAATACAGCTATTTGATTTTCACAAAATAATAATCACATTATATATGCTCTGTAAGTATGATTGAATCAAAAAGTGGCATAAATTCAATATCTGACACTCCAGAAAAATCTTACACATTCTCCATCTCATTTACATTTTTACATGGTATCACGTAGGTAAGAAACTCTTTGTTTATCCTTCTTAAAATGGTTTTTGTGTAGAGATATTCTTTACAATACACAGAGTAAAAAACATATTGATAAGCAACGTATAATTGTAAGAAACAAGCAGAAAGCATTAATCGAAGAGGCAGTTTACTTGAGTGGCTTGCATATTATAACTTGTTTATAGACGGACTGATTTATGAATTTTAAAATGCTGGGATATGTGGAATAATCTGCAATCTTTCTATTTGGGATGTTATGATCTTTCTTCTTTTACAGTTGAATGAATGCCCATAGTTAATACTTAGAAGTATGATCAGTATAAAAATTAAAAGGGTGGTTTCTAACTCCATCCCTCACATCTAGAAAGATGTTTCATAATATTCTCTCTAATCATCCACCTAGTGCTTACTGACTATAATTTCATAATGTATGTCTTATATTGCAAATAAATACTACAATTTCATTTCAGTAAGTTATTTTTCTTTAGTTTGGTATATTAAACTGAGACAATATTTAAAATCGCCCACGAAGTGTAGGTAAATCACTTTCATCACTTACAGTTTTATTGAGGAACATATTTACAATAAATGTCTGAAAATGACACATCACAGGCAAACTAGCTCCAAACACTGCAAGAACAAAAACAGTCCATTTCAAACCATGGGACTTTTTATGACAATATTCTTGTCTCTCTTTACATGCATGTATTTATTAGATGGTTTAATCTGAAGTGACTTCTAAAATCACAGTTTAGGGGCAGAGGGCACAGAAGGCACTTTTATTTGGACTCTTGAGCAAAGTAGACCTGCTGATAATGGCAAAATCAGTGACTAGACCAGGTGATGGAAGAATTGCACAATACAAGAACAAAACTTTAGGATGGAAATAGGTTTGGGTTTACATTTATAGAGCAGTTTAACTCCCAAATAGTTACAGTAAATAATGAATAACAATAACGGACAACGTGAAAAATAAATGTGACTAAACATATTTTTAACAATATTGTCAGTTTATTATGAAAAATATAATAAACTAAGTTGGAGCAGTACAGTATGCTGAAAGGGGCTTGTGTGTCAATGCTGGGAATCTAACCATGAGGTTTACCCCTTAGACACCATTGTGATTCTCCTAAAGTGATTGTCAGGTGAAATGACTGATGAAGTGACATACAAAACTGGCACTACAAAATAAATTCCCATTTGTGTTCAGAGAAATGCAATGAGTTAAACTATTGGTCCTGTAAACGGTGCAGCTGGATTAGGCTTTTTACTGAAATCCTATTCTGTTTGATATAATGTGGGACATACATTTCATAGCCTTTTCAAATCTAACCATGGAGTCTCACCAAGTTCAAGTTTACCAAATTGACTGGACTAGCCAAGATATTTATCCAGAGTGCACATGCTGCGATTACAGAAACAGTGAGAGTTTGCCCTTATTAGGTCTGTTGTGAAACAAAGGGAAGTTATTGCAGGAGCGAATATCAGAAAATATTTTGAAGTTAAACTTTCTATTAGACTCCTGTCTAATGCTGCATTCTATACTGGTCCACTGTTTGTATATTTGTCATGTGTCTATTTAAACACACAAGACAAAATGTTACCTTTAATATAACTACAACCCCCTAGTGACTGGGTAGTTACACTGCAACTAGCAGCTCTTGCATAAATACTAGGCTGGTTTCATAGCAACAATATTTCCAGACATTGCAGAGAAATCCCAAAATAGCATCATGGTTTCATACAAGATTTTTTAGCATATTAGTTTAACATTGTTTGCTCTGCAGGTGCAAGAATAATACATGGTGACCTGACACAGCTATATACTCTGAATGTGTCAGAATAACAGAATAACAGAAATGCTATGTAATAAGGTTACCTAGAGTAAGAACCATTTCAGTAAACACAAAATTGTAATTCATAGGACACATTAGATACTATGATTTTGAAACCAGTCCTCCTTATTGTACTTTATATTTAATTGTTTTAAAATATCTACTGTTATCATGCTAACAGAGTCCCAGCCAGAAATGATGAAAGTACAAGTAAGGGAGGAAGAAGACATGTTTGGATAACAGACAACCATCTCTTTTTCTGATGTCAGTAGCAACTGCTGTATTCATGCCAAGAAGTACTACTGCAATCCAGGAAATGGAAACTGCAGAGTTAGTTATAATTTCATTTTTCTTTAATGGTCTTTCAGCACAGCATTAGATTTCCTAATTACTGCATTTCAAAATTTAGTGCTGTTCCACAAAACAAAAGAAGAAATCAACGGTATTATTTCCTCAAATGAGAATAAGGATGTAGGGTTTTGAAATGAAAGGTCATATTTATTTTTGGAACAAAGACCATGTAAGCACATGTTTAATGTTACAGGCTATAATTTGTACAGCATTTTAGTTAGTTTATCATTATAATAGTCCCAAAGTCCCAAAAATGATTAATGATTTTAAAATGAGAATTAACAATATATATTATCTTAAAATCCTTAAGAGTCATCACATGAGGAAAAAAAAATAAAATCAACTGTCAGCATATTTGATATTAGTATATTTAATAACAAGATCGGTTCAGTATTTGTGCACAGTTGGCATACACACTTGTACAGTGTGCAGCAAGGCAGCAACCATCCCAGGATAGAGTGCCAGTTCATCTCAGGGCTTACTCATGCTTAAAAAGCAAACAGCAATGGAATGCTGAGTGTACTTCATGGTCAAGTTTATATTTATTGTCACAAGGACGGTGACTTCCTACTTGTATGTGTGATTAACAAGCACAAGTTTATTTTCACTTGTTAAATATTTCAATGCCTATGAAGTATGTATTACAAATTTTGGACAGTTGGTAATATTATGCAGGTTATCAGAACCTGGTTATTTGAACTTCAAATAATTAATGACTAACATTAAATCTTTTTACTTGAGTTTCCTTATTTCTGACAGCCTTGCAGTTGCCTTTATTTTCTCTGCTCACTTTGCTAAAACAGGCAAACCACAGAGCTACTTTGCTAAATGAACCACTCTGTACTGATGCTCTCTCCATATCCAGGGACTGATGGCAACACTAATGCAGTGCTTTCTGAGCCTACTCATTACATTAATTTGAAAAGCTTAATTAAAATATCAAAATGCTATGTGACCAAGAAATGCATTTTAAATAAGTGAAAAACTTCGTACAGCAAAATCATGAACTCTAACCTGCCATTTTTCTTTTTTTGCTTGTGCTTATTATATATGCATGTCCACAATCATTTCAAAATCTGTTATGTTGTTGCCCAAATAAAGATAGTTTGAACCTAATTTTTAATACTTCAGTTATTGTATACACAGACACACACACACACAAATAATAATAATGGTCATAGAACTTTATTTGTCCCTGGGGGAAATAATAAATGCTATTTATATAGCACCTTTCCCATGCTTAAAGTGCTACATAAAAATTCAGAAAGAACAACAGGGTATATACAACAATGTACACGAGTAACATCCACATGAAACACTAAATAAAGATAAATATAGGATATACAAGAAATATTGAAATAGAATAAGAGACAAAATAAAATACAAAGTGCAAATACTATAAGAAAACCCTGAATCATCCTGAGCATCTGGACAAAGAAGGTAAACTAAAAGCAGGCTTAGAAAGTTAAATACCTTCCTCAATAAACAAGTTTTAAGTTGTTTTTTTTTTTTTTTTAAAAAAAAAAAAAGAATGAATCAAGTCAGCTGTTGGTTTGAAGGATCCCCAGTAAAATGCTGCAAAGTCCTCAGTGTTATTGTGTCAGAGAAATGATGTACAGCATTCTTCATAATGGCACTCCGGTTTGTTTTAATTCTCTCCTTTGCTACTACCTCCTGAGGGTCCAGAGTGTGTCCCATAACTAAAATGTACAACCCGTCACTGATGCGATGTGGACCCCAAGTACTTGTGTAAGAGTGCACCATCTTTACATTCACTCCCTGAAGAGTGACTGGGCATAGAGGCTCTTATGTGTGGTGAAAGTCAACAACTAACTCCTTGGTTTTGCTTATGCTAAGCTGCAGACAATTCTTTTTGCACCAAGAAAAAAAAAATCTCTGTCTGACTTCTATACTCTGTCACTTTCTCCTTATCAGTACATCAGAGTCACTTGAGAACTTTACCTGACCTGGTGATATATTTATAGTCTGAGGTATACAGAATGAAGAGAAACGGAGACAGAACTGTTCCTTGTGGTGCTCCAGTGTTGCTCACATCCATATCAGAAACACAGTCCTTGAGTCTCACAAACTGTGGCCTGTGTGACAGACAGTCCATTATCCCAGACACCATAGGCTCATCTACCTGCTTATCTCAGAGTTCACCCTTTAAGTGGGATGGCTTGATGGTACTGAAGGCACTAAAGAAATCAAAAAGATATAACCCTCATAGTACAGTTCTGCTGTTGTCAAACGGAAAAAATAAAGTTCCTGTTGCAAGCCTGAATGGAAAAACAGAACTAATTTTTGATAATGACTCAACACCAGTTAATGGCAGTCTGGACGGCTAGAGCCTGACACCAATCCAGACAGAGTGAGTAATGTTAGCCAGTTATTTGCGCACTTCATATTAGACATTATAAAAAAAAAATTCAGTTTCTGAAAGTTGCCAGACCATTACCCAAGGTCATTTTTGATCCATCAAAATAACCTTATCTTTGCACATGGGAGAAAGATTTGGTGCCATGATGGTCTTAGGTAAGATTTGTTAGTCCTCCTATGGTGCAGTTTGTCTTGGTTTACAATATGGTTACTGAAACATATTCCTTCCAGTAACCATGGTGTTGTCTTGACAGCCTACTGTCACATTCTAAAGCCGTGTTACACAGTCATATACTGTAGATTTTTTCTACTCCATAGATGTAGGTAGAGGCTGGGGAGGTAAATGCATTACACCAAATTAACTATAACTCAAGAAAACACCACGGAGTTTCATAACTTTCTCACAAAAACAACAAACCAAACATCATTTACAAAAACCTTAATTAACAAATTAAAACAGAATGGATCTATGTCCTTGTGAATCTGTGCCATATCTAGCACATCCTATTAACAAGCATTTGCATTCATCAGGCAAGTATTGCTTTTTTAGTCCTCCAATCGAACCCTTTAGTTTGGAACCTTATATACACTATAAATGACTAGATAAGACAATCATGTATCTGAAAGGATTTTTAGCCCACTGCCAAACTGATCTGCAAGCTTGCTGACTATAGTTGTGTTAGCCTCTGCTGGCCTCTTTCTTTAACTCTCTGTTCCTGACCATTGGGCTGCTGCATGACAGATGTCCATTCTCATGGTGATACTGTTGTACCTGAAAAAACCCAAGCAACAATGCAGTTCCTAATATGTTCAAAAACAAAACCAGCAGCTAATCACTTACGCAATTTTTTTTTCCTTTTCAGACCCATGTTCCCATTTCAAGTTTGTCCTGGCAGCAGTGAACACAACACAGGAATCCACCCTGGACATAATGCCAGACTATTACGGAGTAAACTTCCACATGTAATAAGAATCTCTGATCTATGGGCCAATTTAGAGTCTACAATTAACCAAAAATACAAATCTTGAGGACACGGAAGGAAACTGATATAACAGGATAGAAATCCATACACACTTGGAGAGAATGTGAAAACTCCTACACAGACAGTGACAAGCCCTGGGTGTCTGAAAAAAATCTCTTGGAATTGTGAAGTTATAAATACTACTAAAATACTCTTAATGGAAACATTCTGCCAGCATATGAATAGCACTGGCCCTCGGATAACCAAGTGTATCTGATTAGGGACACATGGATTTAAATGGAGATTCATTGTGTACATACCTTTCACACACCTTTTGCATGTTAACATATTTTTTGATAAATAATGACAAAGTAAATTTGTTATGTGTAGTATGTTTCCTGAGGTTGGTGTAAACTAGATGTTGATTAGTTAAGTCATGATATGTAAAAACATAGGAGAGCAAAAGGTGTGCATGCTTTCGCACTTATATATAACCTATTTTAGTAACAAAATCAAAAGATTTCACTAGTCTCAAAGCTTATATCACAAATTATCAGTAAGTTGACTTAGCTCAATGGTAATTTTAATGGACAGAGATTGTTACGATACATTTTTGAAGTTACTGTGCGTTTAATTTATACAATATCAAGAACAAAATTTGATTTTATGTAAAAGTTAGTGCACAGGTTAACTGAAAAAAAAAAGTAAGGGTTAATGTGATTTATAGTGATCTGACATGATTTACAAGGATGGTTCCTGCTTTGTGTCCAGTGTTGCCAGTACAGCCTACTGAAGCACATTCCCATCCATCCATTAATTCATTTTTCTAACCTGCTTATCCAGCGTGGTGGGGAAGCTACAGCCTAGGTTGCCAGTTCATCACAGGGTGAAAACACACATACAGGCCACTTGACAATCTACATAACCTGCACTGCAGTGGACTTTGGGAGGAAACTCACAAAAACACAGGGTGAACATGGAAACTGCACATATGGAGGACTGGAAATTGAACTCCATTCTCTTTGTTTCAGGGCAGCAGTGCTATTGCAACTTGGAATACATGTCCCTTAAGTAAAAATGTGGTTTTTGAACATGTTATATTTAATGCTTAATGCCCATGTTATTGTATTTTTGCTAATTAAAAAATAAATGTCTGAGTGGTATATCAATGTTTTACTGAAAATAGCAGCTGACTTATTCATGCAGAAATAAGGGGTTTTGTCTTGTATTGTCTTAGTATAATGAATGGTTCTCTAAAGAGATAAGAAACTGCTTTACAGGTCAGTAAGTTTGTTTTATCTATCATTTAAGCTGAAGCAGATGACAAGCAGAATACAAAAGTAACATAATACTAATTAAAAATGGCCACTGTCCTCCTGCTTTGTATTGTCTTGTCAGAGCTGTAGAATATGAATTTCAGGTCTAATTCATTTTCAGTTGATAATCTTATATTTTGAAAGATAAGGTATGTATTTTTTAAAGTTAGAGGCATGTAGTTAAGCGTTTCAAAAAAAGGAAACATGATCTGTACATATTGTAAGCAAGGTCCTTGTACCAAATTTGCTACAAACCAGAATAAAAAGGTGAGACAGGCTACAGTCCTTAATACCAGAACCATTTTCTTCAAATACTTCACTATGTACTAAATATCCACATTATTTTAATATTATATTGACATATAATAGATGGATAACTGTACAGCTACAGCAATAGTGTAAAGCATCAAAAGTAACTCACATTACATAGTTTGATTACTCTTTACAGTAACAAGTAACCTAGCGAAATATTTATTTTATTGAAATAAAAAGTACCTGTGCTGGTATTATCACAACAGAAATGGGTGAAAGGCAAGAATCATATCGATGCACCACTCCTTTGCAGAGTGCAACCGCAAAGTCAAGCAGAAAGGAGTGTGCTGCATGCAATCCAGTAACAAAAACAAATAAAATTGTTAATTTAGTTTTAATCCAGCTATTTGCTACAAATATGTTTAAATAATGTGATCAAGTGAGGCAGAGGCCAGTGTTCATAATAAGAATCATCAGGGGCTCAGATCAAGGATGTAAAAAGGGGATGAATGTTATTTACTTCAGAGCACATGAAGGACTATACATATTTATAAAACACTAGACGATTATCACAGGCTTCATGTTTGTTTTCGGATTCACAAAATGTCTTATAATAAATATTATATTTTATTTTATTATAATGTATTTAATTAATTACAATAGATGGTTAAAGATTAAGTAATTTAGACCCATCAGAGGTGTGTGTCTAATTTCATATGGAAATTTTTATGACAATTCCAAGTCACAAGCATACCCTGCACATATTATGTACAGTGTGTGGTCAATCATCATCACTCTTGCCGATTTTGAATATTTCCTTCAAGTGTCTCCCAACTAACTGGGGTTCTTTGACTAGTATTCAGATCCTCAAATGAGTGTCTCCTTAGAATTCCAAGAACAAAACTTAAAAGAAGTGGTGAGGCGGCCTTCTGCTGCTATGCACCTAAAATCTGGAATAGCCTGCCAATAGGAATTCGCCAGGCTAATACAGTAGAGCATTTTAAAACACTGCTGAAAACACATTACTTCAACATGGCCTTTCTATAACTTCAATTTAACTTAATTTAACTTAATCCGGATACTCTGTATGCTCAATTTCCTCATAATAACTATTCAGGGTAGCTCTAAAATCCGTACTGACCCCTACTCTCTTTTCTGTTTCTTTTTCCGGTTTCTTTGTGGTGGTGGCCTGCACCACCTCCACCTACTCAAAGCTTCATGATGCTCCAATGATGGATGGATTAAAAGGCAGAATTCTACGTGACCATCATCATCAAGCCTTTCCGTGAGAACCCTAAATCCAAACAGGACTGTTTCATTTATGTTAGGTAGAATGCCCAGAGGGGACTGGGCGGTCTCATGGTCTGGAATCCCTACAGATTTTATTTTTTTTTTCTCCAGTCGTCTGGAGTTTTTTTTTGTTTTTTCTGTCCCCCCTGGCCATTGGACCTTACTCTTATTCGATGTTAATTAATGCTGATTTATTTTGTTTTCTTATTGTGTCTTTTATTTTTCTATTCTTTATTATGTAAAGCACTTTGAGCTACTGTTTGTATGAAAATGTGCTATATAAATAAATGTTGTTGTTGTTGTAGTATGCAAGCACAAAATATGCCTAAATCGATCCTCAAATTGCAATACAATAAACAAATTGGAAGATAATTAATAAACAAATTAAACAAATCAAATGAATATTGCACATGACAGCTGCTGATGTTTCAGTTTGAATTTTTGTCTAAACTGGTAAAAAGCAATGCTGCACTGAACATGCTGAAAAAACAGAGAACTTAAGCACATTTGATAATAAACCTAATCTTTCTGTGATTTTCTTCTTGTTTAAATGAACCTCAGTGCTAGAGTACACTAGTGAAACTCCAATTTCCATAGCAGTGAAATCAGTTGGTGGACTCCTCAGTAATCTCAAATGCCCATCTTCTGAACATGGACACAAAGAAGGAGTGAAAAAGAGATTGTGACATTCAATCTTTAAATAAAAGAAATTATTAAAATCATCATGAATTTTAGATGGGGCTCTGACTGCAACTAAGTTGTCTATGGTGCCTGTTCATATTTGTGTGGTGCTTTTGTTCTGATTTTGCCATTATTTATGTTGATTTCTTTGGTCAATCCATATGAAATCAGAGGCATTCCCACTAACCATCTCTGATTTGAATCATACTTTATGGAAAGAATTGTGTTGTTGTACGCAGAAACTAGTGTGTCAAATTTTAGGTTTCAACCTTCATTAATTTTCTGAGATATGCAGACTTTAAAAGGGGGCACTGCCTTAACTATTTTGAAAAGATGAGAGCTACAAAAAAAAAAAAAAAAGACAATGTTCCATAAGTTATAACTTTTAAACTAGATTTTAGATGCATTCCATTTTCAGGGATTGTTCTTTAGTATTAGATGCATTTAACGTTTAAAATAGTTGGTCCGTAATTGTATATTTCCTAATTTATGGCTTGATGAAAACTGTATAAAAAAGAAATGTCTTTCATGTGTAGAATAACTTTTGGCTCTCTATTTACCCTAAACCACATCAGATCTTTCAAATTTTGATAGGTATTACTCATTTTATAGATCTTCCTTAGCAACTACAGGTGTCCATCTGAAGGAAATCAAATCTTTTGATTTATGAGGAATTAAAAAGAAGAAAAAAAAAAAAAAATCATGTCATGTCTATATTTCCAATACATACTGGCCATGTGTGACAAAGTCTACCATAAAAATACTTACACATCTGGAAAAAGCTTGTTTAAATTAGCAAATAGACAAAATATTAAGTTGGTCCCTGAACCATATTATATTTAATAAGAAATCCAACATGGCATTTTTGACTACAAAGAGAAATGCAAAGTATGGAGCTACTGTATACTGCTTAAAACATAATCATGGACCTGTGTAAAATTATTCAAAAAATGCATCAGTGAATTCATATACTGTATGTACTTTATGTCTAAAATACTAAAAGAAAATATGCTTTTATTCTGCCATATTCTGCTAAACCCAGTTCTACAATTGAAAGCAGACTGTAAAGAAACAGTGTCAACTTTAGGAGTTTGAACAATGCATAGATATCCTATTTCATGTCCTTTGAAATTTTATCCTGCCTACCCATTTATGTAAGTAGTCCATCAATGACCTTAAGGATTTGCACAAGAGGGACCCATAGGATGCATAAGAAAGACTTGTACATTTTGTTTCTCCTCTGATGATGCATGAATGTTGCCTATCCACCAATATTGGTCAAAGACAAACACAGCACATTTCCCAGGAGCTGCATTTGTGAGACAGACTCCTGATTTAATGGTACTTGAAAAATTGCTTTTGGGTGATTCCCAAAGCCACACTGAAGTTAGGACCATTTGACACCCTGCTGCACACAGCTAGTTTAGAATGAATGGCACAAGTGGATGGTTGTCTCTTGTTCCTAAAATGGTGGCTGATCTAGAAAATCTTGTCTGCAGCGTTTTTTTCCCCCACACTCTGCGACACTTGCTCTTTAGCAACTCGGATAAAACTGATGCTCTTCATAGTTTGATTCAAGGTACCAAATCCCTAATATGTGCATCTTAAAGACAGACCTCAGTATGTGCGTCTCGGGAACTGCAGGTCTGGCATGGTGGTCAGCAACACAGGAGCGCCGCAGGGGACTGTACTTTCTCCGGTCCTGTTCAGCCTATATACATCGGATTTCCAATACAACTTGGAGTCCTGCAACGTGCAAAAGTTTGCAGACGACACTGCTATCGTGGGCTGCATCAGGAGTGGGCAAGAGGAGGAGTATAGGAAACTAATTAAAGACTTTGTTAAATCGTGCGACTTAAACCACCTACAACTAAACACCAGCAAAACCAAGGAGCTGGTGGATTTTAGGAGGCCCAAGCCCCTCGTGGACCCTGTGATCATTAGAGGTGACTGTATGCAGAGGGTGCAGACCTATAAATACCTGGGAGTGTAGCTGGATGATAAAAATGGACTGGACTACCAATACTGATGGTCTGTGTAAGAAAGGACAGAGCCAACTATACTTACTTAGAAGGCTGGCATCTTTCAACATCTGCAATAAGATGCTGCAGATGTTCTATCAGGCGGTTGTAGCAAGCGCCCTCTTCTATGCGGTGGTGTTCTGGGGAGGCAGCATAAAGAAGAGGGTTGCCTCACGCCTGGACAAACTGGTGAGGAAGGCAGGCTCTATTGTAGGCACAGAGCTGGACAGTTTGACATCTGTGGCAGAGCAACGGGCACTTAGCAGGCTCCTGTCAATCATGTAGAATCCACTGCATCCACTAAACAGTATCATCTCCAGACAGAGGAGCAGCTTCAGTGACAGACTGCTGTCACTGTCCTCCTCCACTGACAGACTGAGGAGACCGTTCCTCCCCCACACTATGTGACTCTTCAATTCCACCCGGGGGGGTAAATGTTAATATTATACAAAATTATTGTCTATCTGTTATACTTTCATAGTTATCACTCTTTAATTTAATATTGTTCTTTATCAGTATGATGCTGCTGGAGTATGTGAATTTCCCCTTGGGATTAACAAAGTATCTATCTATCTGTTTATTCATTAAACAAAGCTCTTTCTAGTATTAGAATTATTTTCATGATATACTTTATTATACATGGGCAATATACCTTTGAAATATAGGCCTGAAATGATTTTTTTCCATTTTTAATGCACAATAATGTCTCAGAAAGCTTGATTTCTTTCAGACAGACACTTAGTTGCTAAAGAAGAACAGATATGTGACCAATACCTATCAAGATTTGAAAGATCTGAGTGGTTTAGTGTGGAGACACAGAGAGCCAAAGTTGCCAAAAGCACCACAAAAAAAAAAAAAAAAAAAAAATACAATTTTCAGCAAGCCATAAATTGGCAAGTATGCAAAAGTGGATCAAATGTATGTTATATTAAGTATTATATTTTACATTAAATGCTAAATAGCAGTCCCTTAAATTTTCATGCATCTAGCAATAACAGTTTAAAAGTTATGACTTATGGAATACTTTCATTTGATAGCAGCAAAATATAGTAAAATTATGGCCGTAGGCCCTTTTTAAAGTCTTCATATCTCAGAAACAAATGAACAGTGTGAAGAAAATTACAGATGGTCAATCTGAAGCATTGTCTGAAATTATTTGACAGATTAACTGTTGTGAAAATGACCCTGCACTCCAGCTACAACTGCACCACCATATGTGACTTGTGAGAAAATGGAACAAATCATGTAATAATTAACAGACTTAAGATGCACAGCACCAGAGACTGAGGGCTGGGGAAATGTTAGCATCTACAGTACACAAATACAACATGCTTTCTGTCCAAAATTCATTGCGAGTTGTTTTAAGACATACCTCCGACATAGACTTTAGGCAATAACATGATACCACTCCTGCCACAAGTCAAATGCATTACTGCAATTGTCACATCTTTTCACAAATATAACTTATAACTTAATTGACTATGTTGACATATGACATTTTTTTGTAACAATGAGTTGTATTCAAGAATAGCTAATGAAAAAATGCTATTTGAAGTGTTTAAGTAGAATATGTGAAATAGATGCGTTTTAAAATGCTATACTGTTATATATTTAAAAACAGAATATAGGTACCATTTTAAGCTTTGAATGTTGTAGAAAATAATGTATACCAGAAGAAAGCCCTTATTGACAAATAGAAACAAAAAAAAATGCAGGCCATTTTCAATTTCTTCTGGACTTCAATAGAAGTGGGATTCTTTTGTTGGATAAGACTAAAACACAAATTTCTTGGTCACAGTCAACACATTTGGTTAAAGATGAGGATGCATTAAAAGAAAATAACCATCACAAACATTGTAAAACAACATATGGTATATGTACAATTTTTTCTATCCCTGGGTCTGTATTAATAACAACACAAAGATAAATCAAAAAGTAAAGGCAATATGCAAATTACAGGTGGTTGCAATGGATAGAAGCTGACATAATACAATATGACCTTGATGACTTATGGGTAGTTTCAGCCTGTACAGTGCAGCAGTATGGTATTAGTCTAGTTGAACCCAATGTTAAATGAACATGGGATGCTCCACTGCAGTACTGAACCATTGTTGTACCAGACGCCATAGTAAGATTTCTTTGGGAATGAAACATTCTAAAATTCACTGATATAATAATATGTGGAACTCTGTGAGCAACACTAAAACACAATTTATAACTACTGAGTAAAGATTGTGTGCAGACTGCAATGCAAAGCTCACATGCAGTCAGTGACTAAAACACATTTATACTTGTGAAAACCCATTCAATTGGTACCTCGCTATTCTCCTAGTCAGTAGGTGGCAGTGTTTGATCAGTGTCACAGACCTTTCAATTTCACAGCAGAAGAAGCGAATTGTTTACATAACTGTTGAGTAAAAGAGTTCAATGGCGTTTCAGCTGTTTATAAAGCATTCACATGAAAAGATTAGTGTTCATTTCTTCCCATGCTGCGCAATTGTTTATGGTAAGATACTGTGATTTTTAATGTGATTCGTTTTGAAAGAACAGTAACAATATTTTACATTAAAGAATGCGTACTTTTTTTTTTTTTTTTTAACCTTGATCGTAAGCTCAGCACTAGATCAGAACAGAAAATTGATTCACTAAGGAGGAATACATTGTAATTGCAGAAGACTCATTTATTTAATTCAGTTACTCTACGTTCACCTGTGATACTCCATGGGGTGCAGATACTATTTTCAGTGACATTTACTCATTGCCCCTGTAGAAGAGGTATTTTAAAGCCAAAAGCATTGTGATCATGTTCTTTTGTTAGTTTCATTTTCATATTTAGAAAGACATTACAGCTGCTGTGAAATTGTTTAAATATATTGTACAACAAATAAGAATGAATGAACTCTGTTTAATCCTCTCTTCTGAACCCTGGCCTCTCTTAATGTGGTAGAGATAAGCTGCAGAAGACTGAATTCTGGGATATATAAATATCAAAATAGTTGCACATTGTATTAATAAAGCACCTCTTCCTTACACAAAGCACTGAACAAATATTTAAAATGGAACAGAAGTATGAAAAAGGATCAAAACACAAATCTCAATAAATGAAGCTGCATAGAAGTTGAATACTGGAAAATGATTAAATACACAAATACAATCAAACCAACAAGTTAGCACCAGTATAATGACGGTCTGAGCAAAAGCTTGTTTGCATCTGCCAGGAAACGTCGACGTTTTTCATAGAGCTGGAACATTTAGCATGACAACAATCCAAAACATACCTAAAACCCACAACTGACGTAGATATGAAATAATGGAGAAATAAAATCAACATTTTGCAATAGTCATTTCAAACAACTAACTTAAACCTGCTTCAAATCCTGTGATCAAGAAAGATATTAAAATTTTGAAAACACTTTACTTTAGATACTGCAAAAATGCATCTATTACTCATTTAATGTTATGTAACAAGACCTTCTTTTTGTGTTAATGATACTTACAAAGCATCAGCAAATAACTCATTCATACCTATGCAGTGTGGCATTTGTTATGCTGGCAAAATTACTTATGAATATGAAGGATTCACAGGCCATATGTTAAAGTATGAAATATCAAGAGAAATATGTCTCACTGGGCGGCATGGTGGCGCGGTGGGTATCGCTGCTGACTTGCAGTTAGGAGACCCAGGTTCGCTTCCCAGGTCCTCCCTGCGTGCAGTTTGCATGTTCTCCCCGTGTCTGCGTGGGTTTCCTCCGGGTACTCTGGTTTCCTCCCACAGTCTAAAGACATGCATGTTAGGTGTACTGGCGATTCTAAATTGTTCCTAGTGTGTGCACGCCCTGCAGTGGGCTGGCATCCTGCCCGGGGTTTGGTTCCTGCCTTGCGCCCTGTGTTGGCTGGGATTGGCTCCAGCAGACCCCCATGACCCTGTAGTTAGGATATAGCGGTTGGATAATGGATGGATGGATATGTCTCACTTAAGACACTTGTGACCATTCAAAGTGTAGTTATTTTAGTAGGCCACATCGCGGAGATGAATAAACACTTTACTGATGCTTTGTAAGTATCATTAAAACCAAAATAAGCCCTTTGTTAAAGTCTCATTACACAAGATTAAATGCGTAACAGACACATATTTACAGCACCTAAGACTTAAGTGGTTACCAAAAATTTTGGAAAAATAACACATGGATGACTGAAGAATGTTTTGGAAGAAACTTGGACTGATCTTATTAAACAATATAAGAAAAGACTATATATATGCTGTAGCTTATGCCAAAGGTGATTGCACCAAGAACCAGGCAGACATTAGAACACTTTTGACACAGCTTTGAGAAAAAAACATTAAAAGTAATTTGTGGCTTTCTTTGTAACAACTCTAGGTACAGAATATATACAGTGGTGTGAAAAACTATTTGCCCCCTTCCTGATTTCTTATTCTTTTGCATGTTTGTCACACAAAATGTTTCTGATCATCAAACACATGTAACCATTAGTCAAATATAACACAAGTAAACACAAAATGCAGTTTTTAAATGATGGTTTTTATTATTTAGGGAGAAAAAAAATCCAAACCTACATGGCCCTGTGTGAAAAAGTAATTGCCCCCTTGTTAAAAAATAACCTAACTGTGGTGTATCACACCTGAGTTCAATTTCTGTAGCCACCCCCAGGCCTGATTACTGCCACACCTGTTTCAATCAAGAAATCACTTAAATAGGAGCTGCCTGACACAGAGAAGTAGACCAAAAGCACCTCAAAAGCTAGACATCATGCCAAGATCCAAAGAAATTCAGGAACAAATGAGAACAGAAGTAATTGAGATCTATCAGTCTGGTAAAGGTTATAAAGCCATTTCTAAAGCTTTGGGACTCCAGCGAACCACAGTGAGAGCCATTATCCACAAATGGCAAAAACATGGAACAGTGGTGAACCTTCCCAGGAGTGGCCGGCCGACCAAAATTACCCCAAGAGCGCAGAGATGACTCATCCGAGAGGTCACAAAAGACCCCAGGACAACGTCTAAAGAACTGCAGGCCTCACTTGCCTCAATTAAGGTCAGTGTTCACGACTCCACCATAAGAAAGAGACTGGGCAAAAACGGCCTGCATGGCAGATTTCCAAGACGCAAACCACTGTTAAGCAAAATGAACATTAGGGCTCGTCTCAATTTTGCTAAGAAACATCTCAATGATTGCCAAGACTTTTGGGAAAATACCTTGTGGACTGATGAGACAAAAGTTGAACTTTTTGGAAGGCAAATGTCCCGTTACATCTGGCGTAAAAGGAACACAGCATTTCAGAAAAAGAACATCATACCAACAGTAAAATATGGTGGTGGTAG
>JANRMT010062854.1:36502531-36523875 GCA_026402145.1 Polypterus bichir lapradei
TTATTGCTGCTAAGGGTGGCCCAACCAGTTATTAGGTTCAGGGGGCAATTACTTTTTCACACAGGGCCATGTAGGTTTGGATTTTTTTTTCTCCCTAAATAATAAAAACCATCATTTAAAAACTGCATTTTGTGTTTACTTGTGTTATATTTGACTAAAGGTTAAAAGTGTTTGATGACAAACATGCAAAACAATAAGAAATCAGGAAGGGGGCAAATAGTTTTTCACACCACTGTACGTTTGAAGCTTATAAATGTGTACATCTATTTGAATGCTGCCAGGGTAACTGCCTACATATTAAAAGCTCTGATGTCTGAAATTACTGTGTTATGTTACAGGACAATACAATTATCCGCAAAGACAGGTCTGCAGGAAAGCTCCAAAGAGAGAGACACTCTTTGGAGGTTTCATTCCTTAATTTTTTTTCAACATGTACAGAAATGTGATTACTATACTCCAGTATTATGTTCATCATTAAGATGATTGAAGAGCTTAATACTAGGGGTATATGTGTTACTTATAACACTATAATACATTTCATAAAATTTTAAAAAGAATGTTTCTCATGCTTAAATTATTTCTACAAGTACAAAAGCACAGTTAAAAAAAAAAAAAAAAAAAAAAAAAACTGCCAATGCAGGTTAAGTGACTTGCTCAGAGTTACTTAGTGAGTCAAAGGTGGAGGCCAGACTGGCCATGCTGGGGTTTAAAGATCATTAGTAATTAATTGTTCTTAAACACAGAAAAATTTTAAACTCAGTTATAGAGAGGAACTTCAAAAAAATACTATGACTTTTTGAATGAGAGGTCTTGAGAATCATTTTTTCCTGAAATAGCACATAATTTAAGGGTTATCTTTGCTCATCTTTCTTTTCCAGTCTGTTTTTCTTACAGACATCCTGTCATGGCACATGGTTCTACAGCGATTTAACCAAGCTATTATTTCTGGGCACAGAATGAGATGTTAGAATGGTTATGCAATCTGTAAACAAGCAATGCACTTTTTTTTATGGCTACTGCGGGTTCAGGGTACAAAAACACAAGGAGCCGCAATATGGGCTACTTGCCTCATGTCCATGTAGCTAAAAAGTAGCTAAAAAGTGGTTGACTCTGAGCCATGATGTAATTCCAGGGGTGGACTGGAAGTGATTCTCTGAGTAGTTTTACAGCTGCCTAATAATAATAAAAAAAAACACTAATGACTCTGAAGTCAAGATTAACACTAAAATTACCAGAGCTTACGAAAAAACTTGTAGATCCGGCCCACCTTAAATCCCATCACACCTCTCCGCCAGCGTCCTTTGTCCTGTAAATGTGCTGATAAAGACAAGCTGCAAGCAGCCGGCTATTCCATCCCCACACCGACTTAGAACGTACACAAACTTCTCCCAGCTCATGCCTTGATTGATTATCTGGGAGTGAAGTGGAGTTTTAGAGTGGAAATAATAGATTGTTATTTGGAACACATGCATTTCATGTGTGTTCCGTTTCTACAGTAATCTGTGTAAACACATTGTTACAACAGAAACTTTTTCATATTTTAGTAATAAATGTTACAAAATGTAGTAATAAACTATAGAATGTGTGAAGCATGAAGTCCAAACATCAAATGAACACTTTCACAAAAGGTTCAAGAGCAATACAATAGCTTCCTTGGCTTAGTGGTAAAATTTGCTGACTCAGAGCGCAACAAGCTTGCTGTGGCTCAGAGACCCAAGTTCGATTCCCCGTTGGGGAGAAAGTGTTATTTTTTTTTTCTTTTTAACCTCAAACAGTCATAAAATGTATAAATTGGTATGCACTGTCAGTTAATGAGATCGTTATATTTTCATATGGGATTCTCCTTTTAAATTATTTTTTAACAATTGAGACTGCAATTAACATGAACAAGTGTCCTTATAACTGTTATTTTAAGAGCCATAACACACAGACAGACAGAGCACTGCGTAATAGAGAGACAGAGAAGTCACTAGATATATACAGTGAATCCGGAAAGTATTCACGGCGCATCACTTTTTCCACATTTTGTTATGTTACAGCCTTATTCCAAAATGGATTAAATTCATTTTTTTCCTCAGAATTCTACACACAACACCCCATAATGACAACGTGAAAAAGGTGGCCTATCTATGTTTTTATAGATAGATAGATACTTTATTAATAATAATTAATAAAGTATCTATCTATCTATAAAAACAAAGTTAAAACATTATTGAAAACATGTCAGAAACAAGACATCAAATAAGAAACCTCAAATTATATATTTAAAAAAAAAAAAAAATCAGAGGAACATTTAACAACAAGCTTATGATCCATCAGATGGCTTGCTAGAATGCTTCTTTCCTTGTATTTAAAACTAGCAAAATACCCGCGCTTCGCAGCTGAGAAGTAGTGTGTTAACGAAGTTATGAAAAAGAAAAGGAAACATTTTAAAAATAACATAACATGATTGTCAATGTAATTATTTTGTCACTTATGAGTGTTGCTGTCATCAAGGATTTGATTATTATTATTTCTTTCAATCAGGTTCATATTTGGAGGACATGTTGTGTTCAAATTGCATTCCGTGTTTGTCAACCGTTGTAAAGATAACAGGTTTCACTCATTGAAGTGTTCACTACCCAAATCGCTACTCGCGAATCTAAGATGTTTAACAGGCATTCCCGGTATTAAGTTGTGGAATTGCCTGCGAGTATTTAGAGACAGCATCTCTATGAACTTGTGGATTTGCCTGCAAGTATTTAGCGGCAGCATCTCTATTAAGTTGTAGATTTGCCTGCAAGTATTTAGCGACAGCATGTCTATTAACTTGTGGATTTTTCTGCGAGTATTTAGCGACAGCGTCTCTATGAACTTGTGGATTTGCCTGCGAGTATTTGGTGGCAGTGTCACAAAGTTGTTTCCGTCTAGCTGCATCAGAAAATGTACCACAACGTCTGACACGCCTCCTTTTTACTGTTTTCTTACAGCTTGGATTGCTGCTTTCATAATCAGTTTAAGCTTCATGGTTTGTTTCAATTACATTAGTATTTGCAGGACTTGTGTTGAAGTGACATTCGGCATCTGTCAAGCGTTGTAAGCATACAACCGCCTTCATCGATAACTTCGCATCGTAACGAACAATAAAATAGTGGAGAAGCCGTGGATTAAATAAAAAGGCTGCAGATCTCATCAGGGAGATGTGAATTCCGTGGCGAAGCAAAGAAGGGAATGAAGAGACCGGAGCGACGGACGGCCTTATATGGGCAGGCAGTCAATTACGTGGGAGGCGTAGGGATGGGGGACGCAATATAGGCAGGCAAACCAACTATGTGGGAGGTGTGGTGATAGATGACGCAACGCCGCCTCACACGGCGACTGAGCTACAGGCTATGGACATATATATGTACGTAAGTAGGATTCAATTATGACCATTACGCGTAGAATTTCGAAATGAAACCTGCTTAAGTTTTGTAAGTAACCTGTAAGGAATGAGCCTGCCAAATTTCAGCCTTCTACCTACACGGGAAGTTGGAGAATTAGTGAGTGAGTGAGTGAGTGAGTGAGTGAGGGCTTTGCCTTTTATTAGTATAGATTTTAAATGAGGTATGTGGCAAGGTGAAAAAGATAAACCAGTGGGATGAAATACTGCAAATGAATGAAAGTGGGCAGTGAACATTCATCTGTCTAAAAGATCATTTAAACATTTAGTCTGTCAAGGTTAGAATGCAAAAAACATGCAGTCCCATGTCTCGGGACAAAATGAAACAATGGGTGCCACTCACAGGGTACAGTTGCTGATAAGCCCTAAGGTTGGGTTTTCAGGTTCTAACAGTAAACACCCATGCTACTCTTTGCATCTCTCCCCAACACTGAACTGGTAAAAGGGTTTTATTTGTTTGTGTGGCAATGTGCACCCCTCCAATGGCTCTTTGTCCAGAGCACAGAGCACTCATATTTGACCTACACTTATGCAGGGGTTTGTCACTTGTTTAAAATGTGAAGCCATTGCACTGTGCCTCATTGACTATGCTACTGATGGGTTCAGATGTGGCTTTTTACCACTTCCAGGTGAGGTCAATCCATTATACAATATGTCTCTTGAAAAAATTAAGAAATAACAAAGAGCTAAATAAATGAATAGCTTAAAGCTGCTGTGATACATTCTTGGGCAGCATGCTGCCACCAAGTAGAAGCCACTACAACTTGTGCAATTAGCATAAACATACTATTGCAAAGGTGTTTTTTGTTGAGTTGATGTTTTCAATGACCAGCATAATGGCAATGATTTAAAAGGAGCATGTTGACGGTGTGCTCTTTAACTGATCAAGCCAATAACATTTTTGAAATTACAAATTGTTAGAATGTGGTAGAAATAAATGCTTCATGAAGCATATCAATCATTTTATTGGTGGAGCAGCTCACCTGAGCAATACCTAAGTTGTCAGTTTGAAAACAGTGTCTGCATTTCCAGAGCAAAACCAAAAGGTGGTGCTGAAAAGAGAATTGCATTCTCATCTTAATCAAAGTGAACAAAGCAGCATGGTGGTGTTTAAGGTTCAACAGCTTAGGTCAACCATCACTGTAATTTGTGGTTATTGCTGCTCTGCTTCCTATTCAGGCAGTTAGAGAAACTACTCCAGTAGAAATGATTTGCAATGCTGGACCAAAACACAGTGAAGCAAATTGCATGAAGCAGCGCTTCCTTTCAGAGTAAAACAGCAAAGCTCTTATTCATTAAGTGTTTAGTGGTTATACCTGAGTAATTTTCACCCTTCCTCTGTGTTAAGATTAAGATAAACTCAGCATTGCACACTTTCTCTACAGGGCTTATATTTGTTCCTTCATACAAAGAAAGAAAAAAATTCCACCTAAAGATTTAAAAATCAAATGTGCTGAGAAAGAAATAAACATTTAATACCTAGGTCTCAACAGAACAGTATATATAGCACGGCAGGGAAGAAGATCTGAGCATTTTTGTCAAATCTTTTATCTTATATATTCGCAAGCAAGATCATTGTTACTGTCTGCGGTATACAAAGAGCTATTTCATTCAACAGCAATTTGTTCATTTTTTAGTGCCTCCAGTTTAGGATACTCTCTCAGAAAACAAACAATAATGCAGCAAAGTATACTTCATTAAACAAAAATAGTGGAAGTCATATTAATGCTATCTATCCGTTGCTAAATTGAGGGCTATGGGAAGTCAAAACTTCACTTAACAGAAAGGCATGCTACACAGAAACAGATCAGGTATATAAGTCAAACAAAAGAATATGTATACAAAACCAGTTTCAGAAACTTGCAGTGTAAGATTCAAGCAGGGCAACCATATGTTTAGGGCTTTGCATATTTCTCTCCATTATTCATTCTGCCTCCACTTAGCAGATTGCAATAATTTGTGTATATTTGAGGTTAAATTTATTTAAATCTATTATTAAATAGGAATAATTCATTTTGCTTTAATTTAAAGTACTTCTGTCAATATCCACCTTAATAAAAAGGACAAATGTCTGTGTGTCAGTTATGTGTCTGTCATTCCAACAGATGGCATATCACAAATACTTGTTGATACAACATACCTTGCATTTGTCAGTTTAACAGATGGAAAAAAACTGCTTTTACAAATCCCATACCAAACAACATATAACAGAGACATATGCATTGCATTTTTCATTCCAATAGATGGTGCATCACAAAGATTTGTAGTAATGCATTTTATTGCTACATGAATTACAAAATACATTCTAATAGATGGTGCACTACAAATGTTCTAGCATTTTGTCAGTATTGTTGGCAATAACAATGAAGGCAACCAAGTAAAGGTGTCACTTCAGATCTACACATTTTTGCATTATTGTGGCACTTGTAAACCATGCTGAAGTTCTGGAGAAGGAGAAGAAGATTTTATAGGTTTTAAATTTCTGAATACTGTGAATTTATACAACAGCAGATACACACATACAATACACAGAAGAACAATTATTTTTTCCACAGATAGGATGCTATTAAAATCTTTCATTTGAATGCACAAATGTTCACCCTTCTGACTGAAATAATGACTGCTGCAGTAAAAAATAGAAGCAAAGAGTAAAATTAAAAAAAAGCATGACAGCTTTAATATAAAATGTTACTGTGTCTTCTGTGTACTGGTAAATACTTCGAAACCTTTACTACTTGAATAGTTAAATAAGGTTCTGACCTTCGTGACAAGTGTTCCACTTTTGCTTAGGGCAGAATTTTTGGATGTTATCTACCCTTATTTTATTTAAAGTATATGTACCCTATTTCTCTCCTTAGATGTGAACAGCATATTTGCATTTTGTAGTTGAGAGGAAAAAAAAACAATAAAATTATCATTAACTAAGCAAAATGAAAGCCTAAAGGTACAACAATGTTCTAAATAATACATATGTATTTATTCATTGCCAGACCTCCTCACCCAGTCAGCAGTAGTAGGTTCAAGGCAGGAACCATTCAAACACAATTAGAATTACTTAACTTGGGAAAACTGGGTATCCAATCAACCTAACCTACCAGACATTTGGAATAAGCAAGATTAAAAAGCCACAGAGACACTGGAAGAGACCAGGCCTGGGACTTGAGTCTAGCATGTTGGAACTAAAAGACAGCAGCGCTGTCCATACCACTCTTCAAAAGTACAGCTAAAACAAAATATTACTAATGGAAACATTGTTATTAAGATATTAATTTTAAGAACTTCCATCCATCCAACTTGACACTACAAATTATTATCAGTCTGCCTGTACTCATTGGCGTAAATATTTTAAAATTAAAATAACAGAGGAACCTTATATCAAGTAACTACAGTAACAGCACTAAAGCATAAAACCTAAATGCCACTGAACATCTGTGTGTCTGTTTGACCTCTTATCCATCACTCATCAAAATAATAGCTTGATCTGTATGACATTACACAAGTACCACAATCAGAGTGATAAAGCTGTATTAGCTTTCACACACACTACTAACAGCATTTACATTGAATTATTTTTAAATGATTAAATATCTTTATCCTTTGAATGATAACAAATGACATCATTCAAGTAAATGAGATCTGTCTGTAGTCTATTCATCAATGTGTTATCTATGAGCAAGTCTTTTTCTAATTTATCCTCATGCATATATGGTAAATGTCTTGAAATTACACTACTTTACCATAACATGTCATTATGTATATTTTCAGAAATACAATGTCTTACTTGTATTTCTGAATGGATGAATAGTCATTTTCTCAAGCTAAATAAAGAGAAAACTGACATTTTAGTGATTTGCAATAATGGATTCAATGAGGTTATCAGAAATAAACTTGATGCATTAGGATTAAAAGTCAAGACGGAAGTAGAAAACTTTGGGGTAACTGTTGACTGTAACCTGAATTTTAAATCTTATATTCATCAGACCACTAGGACAGCATTTTTTCTCTTAAGAAACATAGCAAAAGTTAGACCTCTTATATCATTGAAAGATGCTGAGAAATTAACTCACGCTTTTGTTTTCAGTCGACTAGTCGACTACTGTAACGCACTCCTCTCAGGACTACCCCAAAAAGACATAAATCGTTTGCAACAAGTGCAGAATGCAGCTGCTAGAATCCTAACTAGAAAAAGACAATCTGAACACATTTTTCCAGTCTTGATGTCACTACACTGATTACATGTGTCTTTCAGAATTGACTTTAAAATTCTGCTTATGGTTTATAAAGCCTTAAATAATCTCGCTCCATCTTATATATCGGAATGTCTGATACCCTTTATTCCAAATCGTAACCTTAGATCCTCAAATGAGTGTCTCCTTAGAATTCCAAAAGCAAAACTTAAAAGAAGTGGTGAGGCGGCCTTCTGCTGCTATGCACCTAAAATCTGGAATAGCCTGCCAATAGGAATTCGACAGGCTAATACAGTGGAACACTTTAAAACACTGCTGAAAACACATTACTTTAACATGGCCTTCTCATAACTTCACTTTAATTTAATCCTGAAACTCTGAATGTTCAAATAATTATTATAACTATTCATGGTGGCTCTAAAATCCGTACTAACCTCTACTCTCTCTTCTGTTTCTTTTTCCGGTTTCTTTGTGGTGGCAGCCTGCGCCACCACCACCTACTCAAAGCATCATGATGCTCCAACATTGATGGACTAAAAGCCAGAACCACATGACCATCATCATCAAGTCCTTCCATGATAGCCCTAAATACAAAGAGGACTGTTTCATTTATGTTAGGTAGAATGCCCAGAGGGGACTGGGTGGTCTCATGGTCTGGAATCCCTGCAGATTTTATTTTTTTCTCCAGCCGTCTGGAGTTTTTTTTTGTTTTTTCTGTCCTCCCTGGCCATTGGACCTTACTCTTATTCTATATTAATTAATGTTGACTAATTTTTCTTACTGTGTCTTTTATTTTTCTATTCTTCATTATGTAAAGCACTTTGAGCTACATTTTTTGTATGAAAATGTGCTACATAAATAAATGTTGTTGTTCTATGTTGCCTCTTGTTTTTTGCCTCTTGCAACCCTTTAGATCCAAAAAAATATTTTGAAAATGTAATGTGTGCTTGAATGTCACTTTTTGTGACATTTATTGTGGTATGTGCAATTTCACAATGCTAAATTGAAAACCGATATTTTTATTATCTTAACACAATAGACCAACTTAAAAATAAATACATTAAAAATGTGATCCACTGGAAGGAAACTAGATGACAGATCATGAGCATTCTATTTATAGTGAAAAACTGAAATGGAGAACTCTCATCTTGTAAAAGCACATGAGGAGAACCTAAAATCTGTACCTGATGGAAGCAATATGCAATGGCGAGGTCATTGTCATTTAATAACACTTCCTCCTCTGTAGTGAATAGCCATTTCCTGATTGCAAGACATGTTCCTGGCATCGCAGAGGTGTAGTTCTGAATGTATATCTTGTGAGGAAATTCGTTGGGAGCCAGCTTCCGAACTGCAAAACACCCACAGCAAAAGAATAAAAAAAGAATTTAAAGGATTTATTTAGACACATAAGAACATTATTTTTAACAATAGTTATCTATTATATATTTTTCCTTGAGATAAAACTGTGTAAACTTTGAATAAACACAAATAAGCATTGATATAATAAAAAATAAGAAAAATGTTTTATGTTGTCCAAAAGACAGTATATATTTTGTAAGATCGCTAAAACACTACACTGCATGCTTGCCACACACACACGCATACATACTGTACATATATATAGACTGAGCTTCACTTATCTATAGACAGTTTCCAATTCTCCTTAACACCAGTGTAATACCAATGGTCTTTTAACACCCAGTAAATTTTGTCATCAATGATGATAGTTGGTGAAATGAGAAAACACATGTCCTCTTGGGCAGATACCACAAGGTGAAATCATTTGCTGCTCATGCAATAAAGCACATTAATATTTAAGTTCTGTTTCTTTCTAAAAAAAATCAGTCCACATTTTTCTTGCAAAGATAAAACAGGCTCAATGTAAACAGGAATGGAATCTTTAATTCAATGCACTGTTGATACATACAGACTCCAAAACTTATTATTCAATTTATTATTGCTGAATTTCCTACAGAAAATACAACATAGTGCTGAGCTACAATTTTACCTAAAATGGCTGGGCTGTAATTAGAACTGGGTTTGTTTTCCCTAGTTGAGGAGCTGCCAAGACAGGTAATTTGTGTTACAAAAAACAAGCTGCTGATATATAGAATTACTAAAGAAAAGTAAAACAACATTTAGTCATAATAATTTGAAATTAGATGATCATGCCTTCATAAAACTTTAGAGAATTCATGAAAGTACAAGAGAATTAAAAGTACGGACTTCATTGCCCATCAGAAAAAAATATTATTGTTTCTAGCAGTGAGGTTAATTTCATCATGGTAAGTCCAATTTTTATTTTTGTTGTTGTTTTTGGGTAACTTCTTTTAAAGTATGACATGTTACACTGGTCTTTTCTGCCATGGATTTTTAACTTTGTTTCTTGGCTATACTCATACACACCTTCTGAGCTTTCAAATAATTTTTTTTAATGGAATAACTATCAATAGGTTTTTTAGCATGATTGTGATTTTTTGGAGTGTAACAGAAACAAGACCCAATGCTTTGTGCCTTTTAAATAACTAACAAAGCCCAGGAAACACTTATCACTGAGATGAATGGGATAGACGGATGGATAGGATAAATCAATAAATGGAGTAGAAAAATAGCACTTTATTTGATCCAAGGGGGAAATGTAGCATTTTACATAAGCTCAATAAATAAATTATAACAACAACTACACCCCTCAAATACACTACAGACTTATTAAAAAGAAAGGAAACCTCCCGACTTGGCCAAAGATAAAAGGAGCAGTTACAATCACCATTAGGCATTATAAAGGCATATTGCTGTTGGGGAAAAAGAACACCAGCAGCATTTGCTTGCAAACTTCTTCTGAATAATTCATGACCCTGTATTTAGGATATAGTGGGTTGGATAATGGATGGATGGATGGTATTCAGTATTAGTATATCATAGACAGTATGTGCAGCATTGTTCATAATGGCTTTTAGTGTTGTTTTTATTCTCTCCTTCATTACTAATCATAGCAGGTCGAGGGAGCATTCCATAACTGATTAGCACAATAATTGACCATTTCTAAAATAACATACACCAGTGGCTCAGACAGCTTTCATTTGATATGCAGACAGCAGTGGTCTTTTTGGGCATGAATTATGAATCAAAGCTGTAGGCCTGCTGAAACAATCTGCTAAATGCACTTGATTTGCTGTTTTCAATGATAGCGATATATGCTTCATTTGTAGCAAATAACTTGTGAGAGTGTAAGGGAGTGACAATCCTGTATTTCAATCCTAATTGCTGCTTTTATACTTCTGTGTAAAACTGGAAAAGAAGACAGTATTAACATATCATAAGTGTATATGTTTATTCAAGAGTGAGCAATGTGGATTCTGTCCAAGCCATTGAACAATGACCCAGCTCTTTACCCTCACGAGGATCCTTGAGGATGCATGGGAGTACGCCCAATTGGCCTATATATGTTTTATGGACATGGAGAAGGTGTATACCCATGTCCCTCGAGGGATTCTGTAGGGTGGTGCTGGGAGGGTAGCACTTAACAATTTATATTTGGTCCCAGTATAACTGCAATGAGAGCTGTGCGTGCATACTTATATCTGTACCACTCTGAGTAGGTGTCGGACTCTGCTAGGGTTGTGCTCCGTTTCCTATCTTGTTTGTGATTTTCATGTACAGGATATTAAGGAGCAACAGTGGAAGGGAGGATGTCCAGTTTGGTGGTCTTAGAATTGTGTCATTGTTTTTTGCACATGATGTCGTCATTTTGACTACATTGTGCTGCAAACTCCAACAAACACTGAATTGGTTTGTCACAGAGTGCAAAGTGGCAGGGATGTGAATTAGCACCACAAATTCTGAGGCCATGGTCTTCAGTAGGAAAAACGTGGATTGTCCCCTCCAAGAGGGAGGTGAGTTACTGCCTCGAGTGGAGGAGTTTAAGTAGCTCGGGGTCTTGTTCACAAATGAGTGGAAAACGGATAATGAGATCAACAGATGGACAGAGGCAGTAAACACAGTTACGCAGTTACTATATCAATCCTTAGTGGTTAAGAAAGAGCTAAGCCTGAAGGCAAAGCCCTCGATTTACTAGTTGATCTATATTTCTACCCTCACCTATAGTCATGAGCTTTGAGTAATGACCAAAAGAATGAGATCATGGGTATAAGTGGACGAAATAAGCTTTCTCCGTAGGAAATTGGTAAATTATTACTAATATATAATTATATAATTATTATATATTATTATTGGTTATATGGAGACTTGTGCAAGCTGCTAACATAATGTTAAGTTCCCGTCCACCCAAAAGACATTCTGAGAGCATTTCAATAAATTACATTGGCTTTGCTAACATATGTGAATAATAAATTATACATCAGTCATTTTAATAGTAATAGGCACTAAGGAATAATGATCTTACACTGATACCATACAGAAAAAAACAGAGTATAAAAGAATATAAACAACAAGTTTTTTTTTTAATAATGACAAAAGATAAATGCTGTGGTAACTGGTATGCCAGACGTACATCATTGAAATCCACCACAGTTTCAGTCCTGTATGTTTGAAAGCTGGCAAAGCTCAACAGAATAACATCTGTATTTTTTCTTCTTTAACAAACAAAAAAATCCATGAATTGCATTTGCCTTTCAGGGGAGAAACAATGCTGTAAATGAAAGCAGATTTCACACTATATATGGATTTAAATTACTGCCGTTCACTTTAAATTCTAAATACAAAATGGCTACATCTCAGATTTTTTGCAATGTACTGCATTCCCACTTTCTTTCCAAAAAAATGTATTCAATGTTTTTCATTTAAAGTTTCCACAAAATGATCCCCAAAAAATAATTTTAAGACATCCCTAATGAAGGCACTGCTTACTAGATATGCTATAAAATTACCAGCTAATGCTGGCAGAAAGATGTACCACAAAGTCTCCTTTAACTTCACAGCAAAAACATTTAAAATAATACAATTTTAAGCATCCAGTTATGCTGCAATGTTGTAAATAGAAAAAAATGAAAAATAAAAAGTAATTTTCATTAATTGGAAAAGGTCTCATTGTCAAAGACTGCCTTTTTAGAAAGAGCTATGACTGCATGTTGTGTTGTGCAAGAAAGTTTAGAGAGATTTTTTAATAAAATAAAACTTGAAATAGATACTCAAGGAAAGAAATGTAAAAAAAAGTCAGAAGTGACTATTAATCTTCATGATTTAACTCTGTGAGCTTTATATAAGACTGCAGGTTAAAAATGAAAATAATGTGGAAACTGTTTCAGAGAAAGATTTCTAACTAAACAAATGATGTACAGTGCATCCAGAAAGTATTCACAGAGCATCACTTTTTCTACATTTTGTTATGTTATAGCCTTATTCCAAAATGGATTAAATTAATTTTTTTCCCTCAGAATTCTACACACAACATCCCATAATGACAACGTGAAAAAAGTTTTCTTGAGATTTTTGCAAATTTATTAAAAATAAAGAGAAAGCACATGTATATAAGTATTCACAGCCTTTGCCATGAAGCTCAAAATTGAGCTCAGGTGCATCCTGTTTCCCCTGATCATCCTTGAGATGTTTCCGCAGCTTAACTGGAATCCACCTGTGGTAAATTCAGTTGATTGGACATGATTTGGAAAGGCACACACCTGTCTATATAAGGTCCCACAGTTGACAGTTCATGTCAGAGCACAAACCAAGCATGAAGTCAAAGGAATTGTCTGTAGACCTCCGAGACAGGATTGTCTCGAGGCACAAATCTGGGGAAGGTTACAGAAAACTTTCTGCTGCTTTGAAGGTCCCAATGAGCACAGTGGCCTCCATCATCTTTAAGTGGAAGAAGTTCGAAACCACTAGGACTCTTCCTAGAGCTGGTCGGCCATCTAAACTGAGCGATTGGGGGAGAAGGGCCTTTGTCAGGGAGGTGACCAAGAACCTGATGGTCACTCTGTCAGAGCTCCAGAGGTCCTCTGTGGAGAGAGAAGAACCTTCCAGAAGGACAACCATCTCTGCAACAATCCACCAATCAGGCCTGTATGGTAGAGTGGCCAGACGGAAGCCACTCCTTAGAAAAGGCACATGGCAGCCCACCTGGAGTTTGCCAAAAGGCACCTGAAGGACTCTCAGACCATGAGAAACAATTCTCTGGTCTGATGAGACAAAGATTGAATTCTTTGGTGTGAATGCCAGGCATCACGTTTGGAGGAAACCAGGCACCGCTCATCACCAGGCCAATACCATCCCTACAGTGAAGCAAGGTGGTGCCAGCATCATGCTGTGGGGATGTTTTTCAGTGGCAGGAACTGGGAAACTAGTCAGGATAAAGGGAAAGATGACTGCAGCAATGTACAGAGACATCCTGGATAAAAACCTGCTCCAGAGCGCTCTTGACCTCAGACTGGAGTGATGGTTCATCTTTCAGCAGGACAACGACCCTAAGCACACAGCCAAGATATCAAAGGAGTGGCTTCAGGACAACTCTGTGAATGTCCTTGAGTGGCCCAGCCAGAGCCCAGACTTGAATCCGATTGAACATCTCTGGAGAGATATTAAAATGGCTGTGCACCGACGCTTCCCATCCAACCTGATGGAGCTTGAGAGGTGCTGCAAAGAGGAATGGGCGAAACTGGCCAAGGATAGGTGTGCCAAGCTTGTGGCATCATATTCAAAAAGACTTGAGGCTATAATTGCTGCCAAAGGTGCACTGACAAAGTATTGAGCAAAGGCTGTGAATACTTATGTACATGTGATTTCTCAGTTTTTTTATTTATAATAAATTTGCAAAAACCTCAAGTAAACTTTTTTCACATTGTCATTATGGGGTGTCGTGTGTAGAATTCTGAGGAAAAAAATGAATTTAATCCATTTTGGAATAAGGCTGTAACATAACAAAATGTGGAAAAAGTGATGCGCTGTGAATACTTTCTGGATGCACTGTATATTGTATGCAATATAAAAATGACTGTAGACTGATTGGAAATGATAATGAGTTACTAAATGACTATTAACATTTCTATTTATTAAAGAATCACTAAATCTACTAAGCAAACTATGGAGTCAATTTTCTATTTTCTGTTGTGGAAGAATAATTTTAGGGTAACAGCATTCATCTTAAAGAAATAGCATAAAAGGTTAATAAATGTGGGAAACCAAATAAAGGTCAAGTGAACAACCAAATGTACACTGAAATATAAGATTTGGTTTAGGAAAAATACTGAGATGGTCAAGTAAAAAAAGAATGTACCAGAAGAAAAGTTGATGTAATATACAAAATGTACTAAAGGATGACTAAGAGAGGACTAAGAAATCAGCAAATGTCCTATAAACGAGAATGGACAGTTGTTGTAAGCACAGAAATTTCAAGGGTGGTGTCTAATCTCAAAAGGTATAAGAAGAACCAGAATATAATACAATAGACTTTTATTCTATATAAATATTTGGGTGTAAACCAACCAGAGTAAAATGTATGCATTGATTGACACTGAATGTAAATTCAGCAGTTTATAAAATGAACCTCTATCCTTTGTTTCTCTGACCATTCTGTAATGGACTGCTTTTGAAGAATGCTCCCTCCAAGGCATTTTACCGAGGAGTAATTAAAATATACAATGAACAGCTTTTCTCCTGTCTGATTACTTAACTGTTCTATTAGATGATATTTGTTTCTTTAATAAGATGTTAAATTTCGACCAGCTTTTTGCGCCCAACGTTAAGGCGATCCATACCCCGGAGGGAACTCCCAGCAGAATCTGAAAAGATGCGAAGCCGACGAGATAATTATGGTGCATCCGAAATTAGAACTGACTTGTTCCCATCTGCGTGGGACTCCCCTCCGGAGGATGCGATTGTCAGACCTGAAATGGTAGGAGACATGTTCATTCATTCTTTTGGGGATAAGGGGCTGGGTTAGATGTCATGCTGTTGGGAGTGCTTTTTCTTAGAGTTAGGATAGTTAGTGTAGTTAGGTTAAGAGCCTTTTGCCGGTTTGGCAAAAGGTCTCAGAAGATAATAATGCTGTTAAATGGATTGAGAAGTCCTGGGTTCAAGTCCCAGGAACGTAGTAAGGGGGATAGTGTCCCCCGCCTTAGTAAAATGAAGGTTAAAGTCCTCCCTGAGGTAATAAGGTTGCAACCAGTGGGAGAATCCCACAAGATAAGGCTAAAAGTTAGAATAATATAGTATTATAATTAGAGTAAACAATTTACCCTGCACGGTAAAAGTTAGAATAAAATAGTATAATTAGAGTAAACAATTTACCCTGCGTGGTATGTGGAAACTAGTAAGAAAAAGGAACATGTAAGGTTTATGTAGACTTTGTATGCTCTGCGGTGAAAATATATGAGCCCATATTTTTTTTTGTGCCAGGCATAGTGTGTAAGTAAACAGACATCTTAGTGTGCGGTGAATTGAAAGAAAATAAATGATGTAACTATTGTGACTGAGAGATTGCATGTATAAATTGATGCTGTATGGCTAGGAAGCCAAAGGCTGATAATAAATATATAGAACAGAAGACAGGTCTTGAATTTAGGAAACAGAGTAATGGCCTGTGGCCGAAACAGGTTTAGGAAGGAAGATTTTGTACAGAGGAATGTGTCTTTCTTTGACTGGTGTTTTTGTTGGCAACAAGTGTTCCGAACGTGAGAGCAAGTGGAGTGACGATGAAGTAGGAAGGAGGGCGAGAAGGAAGATCCTTTTAACATATTGTAATGATGTGATTGGTTAATAAATATTTTTAAAATAGTCAAATCTGTGAAGTTGCACATGCAAAGAGTGCGTCTGGAAAGTAAGAGAAAAGTACAGAGAACGTGTGAAAGGGACTTTTGTCTAAAATGTACTGGTATTAAATTAAGTGTTTAGAGAGTCTGCTAAAAATATATTGTGCAAACAAATTTAGAAATATCTATACATTTCCAGAGCGCTGAGTTAATTTGGGTTAAAATGTGAGTTCTGAAAATGTGTAATATTTGATAAAATGAAAACGTCTCCACTTTGCTTATAGAAATGTTTATACCGGTATGTATAAAACATCTTTCCTTCAGAACTTTCACTTAAAAAGTGAATATGATTAGGTCCAATGAAATGTTTCCAGAATTAGTATAAATGTGTGTACCTTTTTCCTTTGAGTACTGGCCATACTCAAATGGAAGAAAGTTCTTTTAGTTTAAAATAAATAAATAAATAAACAAACATTCTCCAGGATAGCAAGAAAGCTGGTTATGAGCAGTGTCTAGGTAATGTTCTGTACTAAGATATGCTGTACAAAAGGGGGTTAACTAACAAAAGAGGTAGACTGTGCTTTTTCTGCAGATCATCGCTCTGGAGAAGCTGCAAGAAGCATCTTGGGATGACATCAACGGAAAAAAGTATGCATGGACTATAGCCTTAACAAGAGGTCTTGGGTGAAAGAAATCAGTATTATTAAGCATAGCTAAATTTTACATATCAAAATATTTTCTTTAAAGTACTGTACAGTGGCTTGCAAAAGTATTCGGCCCCCTTGAACTTTTCCACATTTTGTCACATTACAGCCACAAACATGAATCAATTTCATTGGAATTCCACGTGAAAGACCAATACAAAGTGGCGTACACTTGAGAAGTGGAACGAAAATCATACATGATTCAAAACATTTTTTACAAATAAATAACTGCAAAGTGGGGTGTGCAACCAGTCGTCCTGTCCCTGCAGCTGAAAAACACCCCCACGCTTCTCTCATTAGACCCCTGAAGTACTCTGAGATGGTGAGAAATAAGATACTCTGGTCTGATGAGACCAAGATAGAACTTTTTGGCCTTAATTCTAAGTGGTATGTGTGGAGACAACCGTGCACTGGTCATCACTTGTCCAATACAGTCCCAAACAGTGAAGCATGGCGGTGGCAGCATCATGCTGTGGGGGTGTTTTTCAGCTGCAAGGACAGGACGACTGGTTGCAATCGAGGAAAAGATGAATACGGCCAAGTACAGGGATATCCTGGACAAAAACCTTCTCCAGAGTGCTAAGGACCTCAGACTGGGCCAAAGGATTACCTTCCAACAATGACCCTAAGCATACAGCTAAAATAATGAAGGAGTGGCTTCACAACAACTCTGACTGTTCTTGAATGGCCCAGCCAGAGCCCTGACTTAAACCCAATTGAGCATCTCTGGAGAGACCTAAAAATGGCTGTCCTCCAACGTTTACCATCCAACCTGACAAAACTGGAGAGGATCTGCAAGGAGGAATGGCAGAGGATCCCCAAATCCAGGTGTGAAAAACTTGTTGCATCTTTCCCAAGAAGACTCATGGCTGTATTACCTCAAAAGGGTGCTTCTACTAAATACTGAGCAAAGGGTCTGAATACTTAAGACCAAGTGATATTTCAGTTTTTCTTTTTTAATAAATCTGCAACAATTTCAAAAATTCTTTTTTTTGTCTGTCAATATGGGGTGCTGTGTGTACATTAATGAGGGAAAAAATTAATTTAAATGATTTTAGCAAATGGCTGCAATATAACAAAGAGTGAAAAATTGAAGGGGGTCTGAATACTTTCTGTACCCACTGTACTTTAAGATAACTGTAACTTTTGAAAATAACCTGTTAGCCTTGGATTAAGTGAAATACAAATTTCTTTTCTAAATAATGTAAATCGCAAGACTGCACGTAATTGACCAATATTATGTAATTAGAGCAATTGGGAAAGGGAATGTGGAGCTTAACTGTTTTAGGTTATTTTTAATCTTATTTCTAGAAATAATTAGGAATTTACCAGTCCACACTGTGGATTTCTTCTTTGAGTTCTGCTTGCTATGCTGGCTGAGAGATGTTCTCTGGAGGACACTGGTATTATATATTACATTCGTGATGAAAAGGGGATCGAGAATGCCTGTCTAGGCTCCAGTTCAAGACTGGAATAAGAAAGTAAATACTTTAAAATTTTCTACAGGAACCTCCACAGAACACAACTATTTAACTAATAACCTCCACACTGCTCTACTTTCTCTTTACTTTGGTTTGGCTTGCTGCTCCTGGATATATTTGTGTTCTCTATAGGAGAACTATAACATTTGGCTCTTATGATCTTGTAATATTCTAGTGACTAAGGAGGGTGAGACACAAAACAAGTGCTGGAAATGTGGTACTCCAAAGATGCTGAGTTTATTAAACAAAAACTGAACAGAACAGCAATAAAACTTCCTCAGCCCGCTGTTTAGGGTCACTAGGCATACCTATAAAACAACAATATGTCACTATTTGTTTTGTCTTTACCCGTTTTTCGTACACTGATGCCTTTTGAGACTTCCTTTCTCTCTCCTCATCCATACACACATGTCCCCACACCCCCTTCCTTTCTGTCTCATCCCTCCACCTGCACACACACCTTCTGTCTTTCTATGTATAATGTAAAAACGCAGAGCCTGCCCTAAACTGAGTAAACAGAAAACATTACAGTATGTTACAATATTAATGGGACTGGTTTCAGGGTTCTTGCTGACCGATAGATTCCCTACTGCTCCCCTTTCCATCTAAGGGGGGAAAGATTGATATTTAGTTTGCAAAGTTATTTGTATAACAGTAATATAATTGCCAAGGAGTAATTAAAAGATACAATGAACAGCTTTTTTCCTGCTGTTGCAATATTAATGGGACTGGTTTCAGGGTTCTTCCTGACTGATAGATACCCTACTGCTCCACATTCCCTCTAAGGGGGGGAAGGATTGATATTTAGTTTGCAAAGTTATTTGTATAACAGTAATGTAATTGCCAAGGAGTAATTAAAAGATACAATGACTTTTTTCCTGCCTGATTACTGAATTGACCTATTAGATGATGCTTGTTTCTTTAATAAGATGTTAAATTTCGACCACACTATTGAGTCAACAGTGATGAATAGCGGATTCTCAAAAGAGTGTACCTAATTGCTCATCTAAGATGCTATGTTCTTTAAAGGAATGTGGCAGGACTGTTCAGTGATACCTTAATTAAAAAGTTCCTTAAATAAAAATAAACATTCATTATTATCTGGTATTCCTACATATTCTACACACTATTTGTTGGTTTTTACAGTCCAGGTTCTGCTGCATACACATGGCTGGCTACAAAATACAGAGTGGCAGCAGGAGGCCTAGTCTATTTTCTCTATCAAGCACCTCTGACAAATTCCATCTTTATTAGTCACACAGTTTTGATAATGCCTATATGTGGATTTTAACAGTGAAATGGTTTCCAGTTTTTCTAAGGGTAGTCTTATTTTAAAATGTTTTGCTCAACAAAAGATTTGCAAAAACAGGAATCAAAACACATATATTCTGTTATTTCTTATGCAAAAACGAACTTTAAATGGACCATGTTATTGCAATTAACATTGTACTTAATTTAAGTTTACTGTCTTTGTTATGCCAAGCGTAAGGAAGGAAAGAAAATTCTAATTAAAGAAAAACAGTATGATTGTTTAAATTTATATATTTTTTTCAGTGGGAACATAGATGGGTTAAGTCACTTGCTCAGGGTCAAAGAGCAACTGAGAAGCTTTTAAACGTTTAACGTAGGAAAGTTAAGGTTTAAGTACAATATTTAACCATTGGACTATACTGCTATGAAAATACTGGAACAAATTAAAGCCTTGTAAAAAACATTTAATATCTTCTAATACATTTTACATGATTATGAAATAAACGAGAATACAACTAAAACTTACCAAAGGAGTGATTGATAACTTCAAACAGTGCAAAGTAACTTGCAGTAATGCTGTCCATGCCCACTTTAGAGGCGACTGCCTGTAGAAAAAACATGTTTTGAGATAAATATTGAAAGTTAAACCATTCCTTTCATAACTTTTTGTTTTAAATTATTTTATTATATGACAGATGGACACAAAGACATAACCAATTTACAGTTCTTAGTAAATAAACGTTAGTGAACTGTGTCCTGTAATTGTCAAGGGGTACAGGGAAAAGTTGTTATTAAAAGAGAAGCGACATGAACGCAATTGATGCAGGCTATACCAGTAATTTACCAGTAAATTGTTGGGTCAAAGTCATGTGTGAATAACACCCAAATTGAGCATCCTGGGAAAGGAAACTTGGCAATTTCTTGTTAAAAGAAATAGTAAAAATCCCAATCTACTGGGCCTGCTTCTGTTTGACACATGAATAAAACAGCAGGCTAAAGCTTGCAAAATGTCCTATTGGCCACTGATAACATGTGCAAGTAGAAAGGCAAGACTTTCTTCCTTTTATTCATAGTGTCCAGAGACTGATTTAAGAGAGCTACACTTCACAAAAGCCAAGTTGAAAATTCTTAAGAATTCTCAAACTCTGATGCATCCATGCATTTTTGACTTCAGAGCCTCTGTTTGCTAAAAAGGGAGCAGATGGTTCGGGGGCAGCAGAGCAGTGGTAGAAGAGCTGGTGCTCATACATATTCTATAATGGCAATTCAAAAAAACCAACACACCTGAAGTTACCCTTCAACACTATTTTCTTTATTCCTTTCAGAAGTAACTGTAGAGTTTACAGCTTGGTTACAAAACTTTTGCATAGCTTCTCTGTTCCCTTAAAAGAATCTTGAGTTAAGAAATTAAAATTGTAAATAAATTTATGGAAACTTACTGGGGCCTATTTCTAAAAATGCCTTAGAACAATAAAATCATAATGGGTGAGGCTACTAAATTATCTCTATATATAATCTTCATTTGGATCTTGATCTTTGTTTGTCCGCGAATGAATTAGAAGAAGAAGCACTAGATGGCAGTAGAGAGACAGCTA
>JANRMT010062854.1:36528875-36576647 GCA_026402145.1 Polypterus bichir lapradei
CTGCCTTCTTAATTATATAATGCATGTTTTCTAAAGCGCGTTTTGTAGCTCTTCCTGGCTTTCTACGTAATGCGTGATTACGTGAGAGGCGTGATGATGTCATACGAAACTCCGCCCCTCCAGCTGAACTCCATTACACTAAATGGAGAAAAATAGCTTCTAGTTATGACCATTATGCGTAGAATTTCGAAATGAAACCTGCCCAACTTTTGTAAGTAAGCTGTAAGGAATGAGCCTGCCAAATTTCAGTCTTCTACCCACACGGGAAGTTGGAGGGAGACAGAGAGAGAGAGAGAGAGAGAGAGTGTGTGAGTGTGTGAGTGAGTGTGTGAGTGTGTGAGTGAGGGCTTTGCCTTTTATTAGTATAGATAAAAAGCAAAATAAACATATTTAATGTGTATCACTTTGCCCCAAATGCAATTCAACGTGATTGGGCCATATAGTTAAATTTAAACAATTGACTAAGGTGAAAGGTCAGCGTTACGTTTCAACTTGAGATTTTTCTGGAAGCTTTGTATTGTCATATTTCCCAGCTAGTAGAGCATTCATTTAGAATTTCCAACTTGGCAACTTGGATTTACTATCTCTTTAAGAGCAGGTCAACAAAGCAAAATGGTTTCACAAACTGTTCTGATTCTTATTTTTGCAGTTGGTTAAAATGTACCTCATTAACTGAGCTAATTAACCTTGTAGTTCACTGTTTTTTTTTTTTTTAAAAGCACAGGGAGTTATTCTAACATTTTTCTTTATCATTTCTCTAAATTTATAATTTATCAATACAGATCCTGTCTTCTGGTGGAAATAAGGTTTTGTTTAAACAATTTTACAGTAATTGTATAACACAGAACTGCAATATGGGCTAATGTGGCATAGCATTAACCTTTTTGTCCACATAATGAGATTTCTGCCCTGTAACCTTTAACATGAAAACATACACAAATAAGAGATGCTCAAACGATTCTGTACATCTAGATTTTATTATACTATTCCAGATTTGCTTCAATCAGTTCATAATCAGATAAAAAAAAAACCCAGCCTACCAAGAGAAATCAATCGTTTAGATATTGCTTGTACACAGAGGTCAGAATGCATAGCTACATTCCAAAACAAGCAGCAGTTAATTTACATACCTGATAGACCTGGTCTGTGGTGCTGTTCTTCACTCTGACTGTAATGGTTGTTTTATCTGGTAGTGCTATTCGAAGTTCAACATCTGATACACCATTATAATTCTAAAAGTAAGAAAATGACACATAAATTTAAGGTATTAAAAATCAAAAAAATTATGAACAGTTTAGAAAGTCAAACAACTGAAAACTCTATTTTGAAAATAAAATGGTGTGTACTTTAAAAACTTGAACCGCTTAAACTTTTAACAGTAGAAACAATTCAACCCATATGAAAAATTATTTTTGAGAAAGGGAGACAAATATACAAAACAGTAAAGCTTTGTATAAGAATAAGTCATTACCTGTAGAATTTATACCATTTTGTAAATAAGTACAACTAAGCGTTTAAAAAAAAAAAAAATACAAGCGTAAAAAGACCAATTCCACATGAGTACCAACCTTCAAGATATAAAAGCACTGTTAATGCTTAACATTAAGTGTTATTTACTTTTCATACAGTGTACAGTATATACTACAGGTTAAGCATCCCTAATCTGAAATGCCTAGCATACTTAAGATTTTGGAATATCTGAATACATAATCTTCATTTGGATCTTGATCTTTGTTTGTCCGCGAAAGAATTAGAAGAAGAAGCAGCACTAGATGGCAGTAGAGAGACAGCTAAAACATAGGCATTGCATTAAGAATCTCCTCCAGGCTTATACTACTGAAGACTGTAGTACTCCAGTCACACCTCAAAATACAGACATTCAATCTAAACTAATTGTTGTGCTTTAATTTAACTAAAGAGATCTTCATTTATATCTTGATCTTTGTTTGTCCACGAATTCCACGCATGCGTAGACCACCTTCCAGTTTAGTATGTTGTTGTTACTCACGAATGTCAACAATGTGCCGGAATAACGAAAGGGGTGGTGGACAGCGTTACGCTGGTTAGCTCCTGAGGCCTGGTTAGAGAATGAGATTGGCGAAGATAAAAGGTACATGCCTACGTAACGTATGAATGAAAGAAAGACAGTGGGTAAAATGAATGACAACATAACAGCACGTTCCAGAAATTATTATTGTTACGCTGTAGCCAGCGAGTGCTGCGTGTCTCACAGTTGTACCGTGGCTTGCTCACATGTCAGTGAAGTGATCTATTTTTATGCTTTAAAGAGCCTGGATACCTATGTGTCTCCCATTGCTCCGTGTATATTGCCTTACTCTTTGGATTGCCACAAAGCAACCTGCGAGATTGGAGAAAGGTTGAGAAGACATCATGAGAGGAAACGATAGCGTCATGAAAACGAGACGGACTGTGAACGGACAGAAGCAGAAATGCTCCCACACCACCACATAGTAGGCTGTTCCTATCGAATCAATGTCCAAGGGTTTTCTTTTGTAATTTTGTTTCCCTTATAAAAAATCATAATGCTGTGCGACGAAGGGCCCAGTTCACGACTGGCAGCCGCGTTTAAACAGGGAGCCCTTCACAGACAACTTTAACACACGCAACGTAGTTGGGCGCACATGGCTAGTTTGTATATACATAATAAGGCATCTTGGGGATGTGAACCAAGTCTAAACATACAATTTATGTTTCGTATACACATAGTCTGAAGGTAATTTTATACAATATTTTTAATAAATTTGTGCATGAAACAAAGTTGTATACAGTAGCATCAGTAGAATACCTTATATCGACTATTAAGTTGCAAGAAACAATAGCAAGCTTTTAGCCTTCACCTGTGTTTTGATTAAAAAGGTTACTGGACACAGAGAATAAGGAAAAAAAACACAGTTAGTAATGCACGTAGGTGTGGCAGTGACGATGGTCAATAACAGACTTACACTAACTGTTCACTCTAAGCTTCATGAACTGCATTTTCCAGTGTGCCATGAAGAACTTTTGAACTGACGTGCAGGTGTTAATCATACTGCTCCATCCCCCAGCTGTGCAGAAGTTTAGAAGTGTTGAGTAGCTGTTATCATGCCTTTCAACCTTTGGTAATGTGCCCATGGCTCCCAAAACTCCCTCAAACACCCCCAGCCAACTCACACGTGGGGTGGTGTTTTATGGTGCTTGCATTTTCAAAAATTACTGGAAACAGAGCTCCAAATAGGCAAATGAGGATTTGTGTGGAACTTTCCACTTGTGGTGTCATGTCTGTGCACAAAAAGATTTAGATTTTGGAATTTCAGATTAGGAACTCTGAACCTTTATTTTTCATAATATTCACAGATCAAGGCTGAAACACCTGGCATTTTTAATTTTTTGTTAATTTATTTTTGACTGCATTAACCTCTCAGTGTATATTTAAAAAAAAACAAAAAAAAAACACATTGTAACATGTATGTTTAGTCATTACTTTATTGGCACAAATAATAACAGTCAATGAACTGGTGAAAAATGTTTTCTTGTCTTTTGTAATGAAAAATGTTTTATACCTCATCAGACTCTGAAAGAAACTCCTGCATGATGTCACTCTCTCCAATCACCCGTACAGAACAAACTGCAACAAGAGCAAAAACATTAGATACAACCAGTATGGAGGCCGTTAAGTACTACAATATAGAGAAGTAAATTTCTCAGAAGGAACACAATTCTTCGTAATAAACCAGTATGTAGGCCGTTAAGTACTACAATATAGAGAAGTAAATTTCTCAGAAGGAACACAAACAATTCTTCATAATAAAATCCTAAACAACTTTAGTTTTCACAATAGTAAAAAAATATTATATTAAATTAGTCAATCTTTATGTAATATAACACCTTTCACATTCAGCTGCATCACATATCATTTCATGATGTAACTAATCATATCAACATATTTAATTTGTTTTGCTCCTGTAACTTGTGTGAATAAGAAATTGGCTGTGAGCTACTAAGTGCTGTAGCAGCAAGTAGTTAGCTAACTAAATTATTTACATTTTTTCTACACAGTGGTGCAGTGCTTAGCACTACTGCTTCACGGAGCCAATGACCTGGGTTTAAATATATACTTTTATAAATTTGCAAATATATATTTTTGTAGAATGTAACTGGGTGCATAACATCAAAGTGTTAAGCAGTGTGTTCTGTTCACAGAAAAAGATGTACAGTTGCATGCAATGGTATTTGGTGATCATCTCAACATATACGATGTGCATGCAATATTACCTGGTGCAACAAAGTATCTGGTGCTCAGGCTAGAGTAAGCAGTGCACATGATTATTTCCCAGAAAATAAATTAAACCATGTCCCCTCAAGAGCTCTGTAACTACAAATTAAAGAGCGAATGATTCATTTTGAAAGCAATGGGGAAGTGAGAGATTAGCTGAACATGAATGTAGACATACAAGATGCAGTTAAAAAAATAAAAAAACACACACAAACGGAGAACACTGAGAACAGATGCCACAAAGGAGAATAAAGTCTGCTATTAGGTTTCAGGTACAGTCATGCATGTTTATAAGGAGGAAAAGTAGTCAGGTATGCAAGTAAGATTAATTTCAGCCACCTCCACAGCATTTCATACATTCATGATGGTCAAGTTACACTGCATGCTTACAGAATATTTTAAAACTGCTTATTGAGGAAACCTTTACTAAACTATCTCAGAGGTAAAGAACAACAATAGTCTGAGGTGACAAGATACGGAGATGCTCTTCACGTGTTTTATAGAAGGGACAAAGTTATTAAGTAAAAAAAAAAAAAAAAAAAAAAGGATGGAAAAAATCTTCCACTTTGAGGACACATCAAAGCACTACAGTTACTCAACACCTGGAAGTTCGGCAGTTACTCAATCCCTGCAAAGCAAAATATAGAAATATGGACACGTAATAATGGAGAATAAACTAGCATTGTTATGCTTAATAATCAGCAAATTTTAAATAAGAATGCACATTAACATTATTTATCCACTGATTTTTAAACATGTTCAGATAGAGAATAATTAAAGTGAGTAAGGATCTCAGCCAGTCAGTGACACAGTTTCTGCTTTTAATTGTATCCAGATGTTAAAAGAAATAGTTTATCAACTGATGGCTACTGTATATAAAAAGCAAATGAGAATGTTTAAGCATGCAAAAACAATGTACTGTAAACCAAGATGCAGCTCATATCATATAGAGTATTTGCTTAAGCATACGAATTAATATTAATTAATGTTTTATTTTAAAACAATCTCAAAAAGTCAGCTTCTAGTGTTCAACTGATCCTACCTTTCTCCAGGTATTCTTCCAGACCACGTCGACGCGCATCCAACTGCTGCTCAGAAAGGGAGAAGGGCCACTTGCCTGGCAACCTTGGGAAGGTGAAATTGGTAAACTCTCTCTTCAGGTTTTGATGCAGAATAGAAAATTCACGGTACCGCTTTGAACACAATTGCCGACCCGCCATGTATATGTTATATACCTGTCATGAGGGGGGTAAAAAGTGTATTACTGCTACTTAAGGTAGACGATAAACAGAAAAAAATAAACACATTCCTTATCAAGTTAACTTTATGATGACATAATTAAAAAAAAATGCCTATACAAATGACTGCAAAAATTAAAACATTTAATTGCTTTCTATGCTTTTAGTCCTTGAATAATTATTTCTTCAGTTGTGGACAATGCATTATGCAAGCCTAGACTCAGAAATGCATCCAGTCTGCTAGACTGGACTATAAATGATTATGTTGATTATAAATGCCCAAAGTAATACATATTTTAAAAAATCCTTTCTCAAGTACTTTCGGAATTATCAATATCCAAAAGGTACCAGGTTTATATCGAAATCTTTAAGAAAAGCTTTCCAGAAAATAACTGTGCCTCACCTGATCAATTGAAATGTCAAATATCTATGTACAGTCCCATCTGTAAGTCACAGTCTCTTGATTGGCTGTTTATATCACTGCCTGCTATTCTGTACAAATCCAGATTAGACACCCTTCTTAACAGTAGTTCTTTCCTGCTCTATTATGACCTGGAATGCTGCATACAACTGCACATATAATGCTGAAGAGGTAGGCTGCCAGCTAAAGGTTTCAGACTTGTTAACAAATAAGAGCCTTCAATATGTTCATTATACAGTGATAAGCTGTTGAAAGGATGTCTAACAGGTATGGTGTCTCCCCAGTAAAACGACTAGGAATATAACACTGTACTGAAAGCTTAAAAAAAACAAAAAAAAAAACTATAATCAGATCGGCCACTCTATTCTAGTAGGCTATTAAGAGTACTATTAGCTAGTTTGCTATGTGATACCATACCGTATTATACAGTAGAATACCCACAAACGAAATGGGTAAGCCGGTAGCCACATACATTGAATATTCACATACAAAAATACCAGATGTTCATTTTTTTCTAGGTATGTTATCTGAAATGTTTACTTTGGTCTTCTCTCTTGCCAACAGGAAACATGCTCTTTCGTCTTTTAAATAGCTTACATGTTCTTACTTGAAAACTTTGGGAGCAATAAAAATATTATAGAATTTTACATGTACTACTTTATTACTAAATATCTATTAAAAACTTGAATTTTCCTTTGGGGAATAAAAAAAAGAAAACCTATAATGTTATATGTACAAAATAATTGAAATAGAATACTTTTTGAAAGAAAGCTTTCACAATAATTATTCGGCAGCACATATAAATGAGTTCATCACGTAAAGCATATTTTGATTACTATGTTGCACAATCCATGTTTTTATATTGCTACTATTTCTTATTTAATGCCAACGATTTAAGTCTAATCATGCCCACTAAAATGTCTGAACAATGAAAATTCACGTATGACAAATGTGAGGCATAAACATGCAAGTTACATTTTAAAAATCCACTAACCACAAATTTTTCTCCATTTTGCTCAACATGCTTGTATGTGGGAATAGAAATGGGCACAGCCTGTTTCTCAGTGTAGTCGTAGAATGACTGGCCAGATGAATCATCCCCAGGATCTAAACTATCTGCTTCGTGTTGTGGTACCGACAGGACAGTTAGCAGCAGCTCTTTCTCTCCAGCTCGGATTAAGTCCACTACTTGCTTATGGGTGGCACCTTCCACATTTACACCATTCCTGTAAAGCAAATCAAAAAGCAGTAATCATTTTAGAAGTATCAACTACTGAATATGGAAGTCCCAGTTCTAACTTTGTACCACTGTAGATAGAATCTCAAATTTCCTAAAATTTCTCCTGTGAGAGAGAGTGTGAGTTTTAGTATACCTGTAAAAACTTTGCTTATGAAAAAAGGCAGCTTTTTGAACTGGACCAAATTCTAGAATGGCAAAGATGACATCACAGCAGAGACCACAAAACATAAAAGGATAAAGTTGATCATTAGTTCTTACTAGCTGAAATATCCAGTGTTGCCTGGGAGGAAAATATTATTTTTTTTTTTTTTAATTGTTTGAGAAAAACATAATTAAAAAAAAAAACACAACTTTAAAAATAAATTTTTAACAATAAACCGGATTGCTTCCCGGGTCTTCCCTGTGTGGAGTTTGCATATTCTCCCCATGTCTGCGTGGGTTTTCTGTAGAGGGCTGGCGCCCTGCCCGGGGTTTGTTTCCTGCCTTGCGCCCTGTGTTGGCTAGGATTGGCTCCAGCAGACCCCCGTGACCCTGTAGTTAGGATATAGCGGGTTGGATGATGGACGGATGGATAAAGACTCACTAATTTACTTGTCTTGCGGTGTTGTATGTATGTTATCATCCAGTTGACGCTCGGAACCGGCCAACTGTAATTTGAAAAGCAATGGGCGCGGTGGTGCTCAAACATAAAGAATGGGGGCAGTCACCTCCAGTTTGCCCTCGTGTATTTTTTAATTGTTTGAGAAAAACATTAAAAAAACACGTTAAAAATAAAAATAAATTAAGAAACTAAGACTCATTAATATCCTTGTCTTGCTATTTCGTATGTATGTTATCATCTAGTTGACGCTCGGAACCATCCAACTCTACTTAATTTGAAAAGCAACAGGGGCATGGTGCGGGTCAAAAATAAAGAATGCTGGCAGTCGCCTGGTATATACTAACTGTGTAAGCCGATCCTAGAAAGTATTTAAATCGTCAGAACTACTCTGGGCATCTCTCTGCTAGAAGGATTCATGTTGCCGAAGTGCTTGCATCGTTTGTGCATTAGCAGCTAAGCGACTGTCTTTCTTAGGAGGTTTCCTTTTGCCGGTGTACTGGCCTTGCTTGCGTATCGTGGAGCTGGAGCCCTCACCCGACTCTACATCTCAGTTCTGGGCTTTGTGCATTAGCAGCTAAGCGACTGTCTTTCTTAGGAGGTTTCCTTTTGCCGGTGTATTGGCCTCGCTTGCGTATCGTGGAGCTGGAGCCCTCACCCCGACTCTATGTCTCAGTTCTGGGCCAGACAGACAGACACACTTCCATGCGCAGAACTCTATTTAATTTCAAAAGCAACAGGGGTGCGGTGGCGCTCAAAGAATGCTGGCAGTTGCCTCCAGTTTGCCCTCTGGTGGTCATTTCGAGTGTCAACTGGATGATCACATGCATACAAGACCGCAAGATCACCCTCCACCCTACCCAGAAGGGGGTGGGTTACAGTATTTTTAGTCGACCAATGAGGAACATGTGTACCAAGTTTCATGAAAATCACTCCAGCCATTTGGACGTGATGCTGGAACATATGACACATATATATGTGTCAATGTGTGTACGTATGTATGTATATGTATATATAGATAGATAAATGGTATGCTTCTATTTATTGACAGACAGACAGACAGATAGATAGATAAAGGCATACCATTATTTTTAGAACGGTGTACCTAATCTTGATAATTCACTTACAGTGGCTCCCAAGGCGCTTTAGTAAGAATAAATGTACAATAAATGACCCTTGCCTAATAATTGGGGAAAAAAAGTATTAAGAAGTCAGGTGCAACTTTTCTTTTAATTCTGAATAGATAATGTCTCACTTTTAAAGAATGAGTAATAAAATCTAAAACACATTAAAAGAATAAATCTCTTCTAATCAGCAACCCCACCCTCAAGCATTCAACAAAAGGTCAGCTTTTCATTTTCAGTGACGGTGCTCAGAGAAACTAAACTAAATGTACTTATGAAAGAAAGCATACACATGATTTCCTCCAGTTTGTCAAATCTTTCGTTTTCGCGAAGGCTGAAAGCTGCTCAGGCTCATACTGAACTTGCCTGACAGATGGGTAAATGCAAAATTCAGCAATGCTATTTTACGTTTATACAAATGCAACTGTGAAATAGTCCGTTTTATAACATCTACACAGCCCACTCATAACAGGCAACATTATACAAACTAGTAAACCCAATTTAACACTGAAAAAAACACAAGCTATACAATGCTTTTAGGCAGACTTAAATTTTATGTCCACATAAAATTATCTGATCACAGTGCTGTTAAAATAATAGTATTCCATTTCTGAAACAAGAATAAACACAAATTATACTAGAAAGAGTTGGGGAAGTACAATATAATGGCTTGTCTTGAAATATGTAAATATTGCAGCTTCTCTGAAGGACTGAGAATGTCCATTATTAAAAGAGCAAGAATAAAATTGAAAGAGAGGAAAAAATTCAAATTATTAAGAAAAAGGAGGATAACCAATTGTAATGATCTTAAGTAATCTGAAAAAGGACAGGAAGAGGGAAAGAGGCTGTGCCTGGAACCTAACTTTGGCAAGAAATACAATTACATGAAGACAAGCTTATATACCTGTAAAGTCTCACTGAATGAAACAGCATGTGCATGGTGTACATATGACATTTGCAGAATGTTTCAGTGTAACCCTGAAAGAGAGTTAGCAGAATTGCACCTAACAAATGATCCCTGCTGCCCGCTTCTGATCTTGGACAGACAAGCTCTATTTCATGGATTTTTACACGGCACTTGGTTAATTTTCACATTCCAGTTCTGTAAAGGGGCAGCTGGTCCCATGAATACTGAGAGGTGTAGAGCCATTACAGACTCTCCATTACCTCGGCAGCAGGATGTTTATTCCAAAGAAGGAAAGAAAAAAAGTTGGAGAACAGACTCGCCCAGTGTACTGAAAACAGCTATTAGTTCACACGGGGGTGGGGGGTGGGGACTTTAGCAGAGCGGAAAAGGATTTTACAGTAGAAAGGCTATATAAGAGAGAAACACAAAAAACACAAACATTTCAACTTATAAACCCTCACAGTAAAATGATTAGCAGTAAATTACTGCTGAAGAAGAGTGGACCATTATGAACTGTTTTGTCCTGGCAGTGCACAAAAACGGGTTTATGCTCAAAGAGATTTTGTTTTACAGCAAAAATTCATCACTTGAATATGCTAACCAAAAATTATCTAAAAATGTAAGAACACATGCTTAAACACATTGTCTAGATCTACAAGTAGGGGCAAACTGGATATACAGTAAGTAGCTTCTACTGTGTCAGTTTTCACCTCAAATTATCAGCTTCAGTTTGACACGTCTTTGCTTGGAGTATGAATTAACTTTTAAATACATGACATCCAATACATTTTTTAATCCTATTTTACAGTACCCAAGGCACACAAGAATACAGTAATAGTAACATGCTAGGTGATAGATTTCTGATATGGGACTTTGTGTATAAATAAAGCAGCTTGGTACTACTGTTACCGAGCAACAGCTACTGAAAAACACATTGGATTTCAGCAACATTTTAAACCAGAATCAAAACATATACCAACAAATATAATCTATCACCACAAAAAACATATACCAACAAATATAATCTATCACCACAAAAAACATATAGCAACAAATATAATCTATCACCACAAAAAACTTAACCTAAAAGAGCATCCTGTCTGAATGAGCATTACTTTCCACAAAGAACCAGCCACTATACCCCTGTTCTGTCCAATTTCAAGAATTTACCATCTGCCAAAAGGTACTTCCATCTGTTGATATTTAGCTAAAATGACTACTTTCCTTTAAATATCTCTTTAATTGTACAGACATTTCTTACCCTCCCACACAGAACACTTACAAATATTTTTGATCTTTAATTTTTGTCTGCCTGTAAGATAAAAGTAAGTCTTTGGTAATGTTTTAATGCATAGGGTACACAAGAAACTTTAGTCTGTACTGATGGTTTCTTGGTTTATTGAGAGGGAAAAAATGACACACTTCCTTCCAGGAGACAATTACAAAAAATTCTACTTTATTACTGCAAAGATAGGGGAAGCAAAATGATTCTCCCATCATACAGTGCATCCGGAAAGTATTCACAGCGCATCACTTTTTCCACATTTTGTTATGTTACAGCCTTATTCCAAAATGGATTAAATTAATTTTTTTCCTCAGAATTCTACACATAACACCCCATAATGACAACGTGAAAAAAGTTTACTTGAGATTTTTGTAAATTTATTAAAAATAAAAAAAAATGAGAAAGCACATGTACATAAGTATTTACAGCCTTTGCCATGAAGCTCAAAATCGAGCTCAGGTGCATCCTGTTTCCCCTGATCATCCTTGAGATGTTTCTGCAGCTTAATTGGAGTCCACTTGTGGTAAATTCAGTTGATTGGACATGATTTAGAAAGGCACACACCTGTCTATATAAGGTCCCACAGTTGACAGTTCATGTCAGAGCACAAACCAAGCATGAAGTCAAAGGAATTGTCTGTAGACCTCCGAGACAGGATTATCTCGAGGCACAAATCTGGGGAAGGTTACAGAAAAATTTCTGCTGCTTTGAAGGTCCCAATGAGCACAGTGGCCTCCATCATCCGTAAGTGGAAGAAGTTTGAAACCACCAGGACTCTTCCTAGAGCTGGCTGGCCATCTAAACTGAGCGATTGGGGGAGAAGGGCCTTAGTCAGGGAGGTGACTAAGAACCCAATGGTCACTCTGTCAGAGCTCCAGATGTCCTCTGTGGAGAGAGGAGAACCTTCTAGAAGGACAACCATTTCTGCAGCAATCCACCAATCAGGCCTGTATGGTAGAGTGGCCAGACGGAAGCCACTCCTTAGTAAAAGACACATGGCAGCCCACCTGGAGTTTGTCAAAAGGCACCTGAAGGACTCTCAGACCATGAGAAACAAAATTCCCTGGTCTGATGCCACAAAGATTGAACTCTTTGGTGTGAATGCCAGGCATCACGTTTGGAGGAAACCAGGCACCGCTCATCACCAGGGCCAATACCATTCCTACAGTGAAGCATGGTGGTGGCAGCATCATGCTGTGGGGATGTTTTTCAGCGGCAGGAACTGGGAGACTAGTCAGGATAAAGGGAAAGATGACTGCAGCAATGTACAGAGAGATCCTGGATGAAAACCTGCTCCAGAGCGTTCTTGACCTCAGACTGGGGCGACAGTTCATTTTTCAGCAGGACAATGACCCTAAGCACACAGCCAAGATATCAAAGGAGTGGCTTCAGGACAACTCTGTGAATGTCCTTGAGTGGCCCAGCCAGAGCCCAGACTTGGATCCGATTGAACATCTCTGGAGAGATATTAAAATGGCTGTGCACCGACGCTTCCCATCCAACCTGATGGAGCTTGAGAGGTGCTGCAAAGAGGAATGGGCGAAACTGGCCAAGGATAGGTGTGCCAAGCTTGTGGCATCATATTCAAAAAGACTTGAGGCTATAATTGCTGCCAAAGGTGCATCGACAAAGTATTGAGCAAAGGCTGTGAATACTTATGTACATGTGATTTCTCAGTTTTTTTATTTTTAATAAATTTGCAAAAACCTCAAGTAAACTTTTTTCACGTTGTCATTATGGGGTGTTGTATGTAGAATTCTGAGGAAAAAATGAATTTAATCCATTTTGAAATTAAGGCTGTATTATAACAAAATGTGAAAAAAATGATGCGTCTTTTTCCATATTACTCTCACTGCCCAACTCGGAGTATTTACATAACTGTATCTGGGTATGAATCACAGCAGTAGCTGATCAGAAAGAGAATTATTGGGATACAGAATCATGTACACGCTACCTCAGCCACGGCAAAATGTTTCAAAGCCTTTCCTGTACGGACCTCGCGGTTCAGAAACAGTTTCATCCCAAGAACTATAAACGCACTTAATCAATTGCTTCTTGTAGAACTGTTTGTACTTATAAGTAAAATTACCTCACTGTAAACTTGCACTACAGTTATAATATTGCACAACCTGAGCCACTTTATAAAGCATGTATTTACATATGATGACGATATCATTTTTAAGATGAAATGCAGCAAAATATGTTTATTATACAGGTAAAACTTTAACTTCATTTAAATAATCTATACTCTTCACTGGGACTGGCGTGAAGGATAGAATAATTAAACATGTACCACAAAGATAGTTCAATGTTCCTTAAACGTTTTGAAGAGTCGGCGCTCTAAGCTTACAGATGGCTTAACGTCTATTATAGAGCTGATTGTGTGGTGATCGGTTACTTGGAGAAAGAAAAGCAAGGACTGCAGGGGCAGCCACGCCAATATATATTGAATATTAAACAGAAAGAGAGCAGCTCACTACTCACGTTTCTGAGATGTGGGGAGGCGCGAACCGGCGACCTCTGAATAGGAGTCAGCAGCTCTTACCACTGTACTTCCAAAGAAGTCGTTACAATGACCCACACTAACCCGATTTCTTTTTCTTTGGTTAAACTCTTGAATAAAAGCACACTTATTCTGTTATATTTATACCTTTTGTGAAAGTGCTTATTTGATATTTGGACTTCAGTCTTCACACATTATACACTTCATATCTACCTTTTGTTGTCAGTACTAAAACATGGAAAAAGTTTGTCTTTTAGGTATGTGTTCAACATTTCTTGCATTGCCTGTCATCCTACACTTACACAGATCTTTGAAGACACAGAACACACGTGAAATGCATGTGTTCCAAATAATGATATATATTTTTAGCCTATACAGCTGTAGGTACAGCTTCACTCCCTGATAAACAAGGCTTGAACTGGGAGAGGTTTTTGTACTTTTTGCGGCGGTGGGAGGATGGGATAGTAGGCTGCTTGCTGGTTGGGCTTATCGACACATTTACAAGAAAAAATATGCTGACGGAGAGGTGCGAGCGGATGTAAGGTGGGCTGGATTTACAAGTTTTTTCGTAAGCTTTGGTAATTCTAGTGTTAAGGTAATTTCTGCATTTAATCAAATAAATGACTAAATGTTTTAGATAAATTTTGATGAAACCGTTTTTTGCAGCTATAGTCATGCACATTTTTTCACTTGAACTATCCACTACTGTGTTAATGTCTGAGTTTTAAACACCGACATCAAAAAGAAAAACAAAATCACAGAAGGTATTCATCCAAATTTTTTATTTTAAATTCAGAGAGTTATCAGAGATAGTCTTCTGTCAGCAAGCTGCATGAAAAAAATGTTTGATTCAGGGTTACAGTATACAAAAATAGTCTGTGTAAAAAAACAAATAATAAAGCCATGTGGACATCTTAATACAGTAAACTGATATTAGAAATAAAAGTATTTATAGATTTAATCAAGTATGAGATCCTACAACATTAAGTGCAAGTGTTTTACCTATGCAAGAAAAAACCTAAAGTGTCAAAGCATTTAAGTGAAAGAGAAAAAAAAATCTCTGAAATACTTAGCTTTGGCATTGTAAATAATAACTGCACTAAATTATAAAATCAAACAAACCTTGCTATGCTTTGTCAGATTTTACTCATTATTCCTTATGACTTTTTTCCATCATGTTTAATGGTTTGTCTATTTGACATCCAAAAATGCTCTTCTATAGTTTGCCACATACCTTTAGTACCACACTTTACTCATCCAGATTGGGCCCTTTCACCTTTCCTCAAGTAAGCCCTTGTTCCAACCAAGGCAGACCATGTGGATGCCTCATTTGTACCACTCAGGGAAGGTGAGACTAAGACTTGCCCCATGCATGATCCAAGTGTATTGCTTTACAAAAACAAACAATCTCCCATAAACCCACTTGCTTGCACAATAAATGTGATTAACAAACTATTTTTTTTACACCAATTACTGCAAAGGATTGCCATTTATTACATAGTGTATGGTCTGTCTCAGCCCTGATCACTATTTCTTTTGTTCCTGAACATCCTTTAATATTCCATCAAACAGTTTTTATAATAAATAAATGTGTAAAAAAAAGGTGTATTTTATATAACATCTGATGAAGCATCTTGTGATTGTACATAACATGAAGTAATTGAAAGTAGAAGTTCAGATGAAACACAGTAGAAAAATTATCTGAAAAATACAGATTATTAAAAATACAGAATAACCTTTTTAGTAACATTTAAAAACAATGTTTTTCAATAATAAGAATAATTATAATAATATAAACAGTTCTCATATAGTAGCGGGAGTGGTGGCTCTGAGGCTAGGGATCTGAACTAACAATCGGAAGGTTGCTGGTTTAAATCCCGCAAACACCAGAAGTGACTATACTCTGTTGGGCCATTGAACAAGGTCCTTAACCTGCCATTGGTTCATCCTGGGTATGACAACCTGCATCCAGCGCCTCCAAGTTCCAAGGAAACCTTGGTGGTTGGTGGCAGATTTGGCACTTCAGCCACTGCAAAAAAAAAAATTCACACTGTTCCAATCGACTAGTGTGGTGCTAAGATGTCACCCACTGCACGGCTACACTCTGGTCCCAATCAAGGATCCTGGGGTGGTTTGTCGTGTGGTGGGTGCTGTATCACTGCACGCTCCAAACCTCTCTCTATTACTCATATATTGAATTAATTACAGCAAACATATAGCCTGACCCAAAAAGTGTTATTTAAAGAAACTTTCACACTAACTGTAATCCGGACTGTAATTTGTGTTTTATTTTATAAAACCACAAACATACTAGGGTTAAGTTTTTTTTTTTTAAATTACACTTTCAAAAACAGTTTGAGCTTCATGCTTAAGTAGCTAGACCAATATTTGTGGCTACCAAAAAGACTATCAGTAGGCAGAATTCATTAATGCTGTGTTTCACATGTAGAAGGATGATGAATTTTACAACAAACATTCATTCGTTGTTGTCAACACCATTTCACCTCATCTACTGCCAACAACAAGCAGAAAAGTATATGTTTCTCTGTCCTATCTGTGATGATATATTTTTGTGCATGGGCAGATGCCAAAATTTGCCTCTGCACAAAATACAAAAAAAAAAAAAAAAAAAAAAAAATAGTTATGTATATCAGTTTAAATATTAGGAATCTTTCACCAGTCTCAGCTGTTTCCTCCAATAGAAAAGAAGGCTCCCATCAACAATTCTGTCTTTGAAAAACAGGGAATCCACCTTAATAAAAAGACAAATATATGTGCATCTGTGCGTCTATCCTGTTGCTGTGTGCCCATTATATGCCATTTAGTATGTGATTCGTAAAAGCATGGCTAATTTTTGTGATGCATCGTCTGTTGAAATGAAAAATGCAACACCTTTTATTAACACATGCATTAAAAAATACATTCCAATCGATAGGTCACTGAATACACTGAGGTCTACATTGATTAGTTAGATTTCAACGAGTCTCAGAAGGGCACCACAGTTAGTTCATTATGATAGTTTTGTCGATTTGTATAGCATCTATTCAACAAATGTACAGGCAGGCAATGGTGTTAAATAGCGACACTGGAAGTTCCACAAAGCTGATTTGAGTCTTTTAAAATATATATACAGAGACAAATTCTGAGGCAAACAAAAAACACATAGGGTAATGACATAACTGAGTAATGCAGCTCATCATAATTTCAGGAGAGTCATGTGAGATATAGTGAAGGTCAAAATTATAATAGTATCAAAAAATAAACCTCCTTTCTAGGAATAGTTTTTGTTTAATGTATTAAATCTAAAACTTTATTATTTGTTTCCCATCTGATAGTTGGACCTCAGATGAAGGAGAAGCAATATTGATTCACTCCATACCGGAAACAGTGAACCACCTTTTTAATAACAGGAAGTCACGTGAGTTTGCCAAGTACACATATTTTTTTATTTGGAGAATGCCTGTGATTTCAGACCCTGATGTTTACATTAACACTGACGTGGGTAACTGACTACTCAGACAATACTGAACAGAACATCACACGCGTTCTGAAAAGCCCAAGGGCATCTCCTTCAGACAAACAGTATGATGCATGGATGGTAACCTCAGTGCAATAAGAAGTACACTATAGGGTAGGTTTAATAGTAAGATGATAGATGTGCATCAGTGTAAAAGAACATGTTTAGCACAGAAATTGATTCAAGACCAAACCAAGCCACCTTTATACTGGGTATGGGTAATCATGCAAGGGGAAATCAGTCCTGCACAGATTGCCTTGGAGAAATAAAGTGTCAATTGCCTGGCACTGGCACAATAACAGCTGTGAGAAACCCATCAACAAATCTAAAATGTCCCCAAAAGTTTTTTTGCTTTTTTATGGGTGCATTAAATTGCCTCTTAAATACTACCTATGGATGTCTAAATACAGCATTACTCAAACACTGTCATCACTATCACCTTGTATGAGATGGAACTAAAATATGGGTTTTTCAGGATGGTGCTTCATTTTACTTGGTACCTTTATTAGCAGAACAGGAGTTATTTTTACATTTGTACCTTTAAGCGGAATCCTATTAAAATACATGCAAAACTCGTGCATCCACTATAGCAGTGTTTCTTAATTTTTTTTCTTGCGACCCAATCTTGCCCTTCTTAGCAACTTCGAGATCCATTCCATTGTGAGTGTCAGATCATGGGGCTCTTGAAGAATTACCTCTGACACGGCAGTCATAGCAGATGAATGTCAATTGCTCAAACTGCTTGTCGTGGCCCATCTTGAGGAACTTTGCAAACTGTTTTCCATTGAATACAATTCTGAGTCACGACGTAGAAGACAGCAACCTTAGTTTAGGAAACTATGCTCTAGAGGATTTCATAAACAGGATACCTTTGTGAAACCACACCTTAGGATCATGCACTTGAAAATAGTACCTTGCTCCTGGCTGTTAATGGTTGGGGGAGCATGTTCCCAGAATGCAGTACTTTAATGATACCAGAAGATAGGTTAACAGGGATTATAAGACTGACCAACAGATTAGTGTTATGATAACATTATTGAGAATTTAGTCAGAAAATGAATTTCAGGCAAAAAATATAAACAATGACAAAATATTTTGGCACACAGGAGGAAAGACACTTGCGGAACAAAAAGAAGTTTTATTCGTAACACGGCAGAGCTGTTTTTTTCAATCTAAAAAACTGCTGTAATCCTGATCCAAGTTGTTATAACAAAACAAGCAATAAATGTGCTCAGCAATTGAAACATTACATTTAATCATTTGCCAATCTTTTATATAATTCATAATACAAGGTTTATAACTTGAACAGTACACTTTAGCAATTTACAAGAGGCTATAAATCAAAGAACAGCAGCTACACATAAAATAGGTTTTAATAAATGCTCAGAATAATATGCAGCCACTTTCAGAGCCAATAATCTCGTCTATATTACCAGAAATTTTATTTGTTTGTTTATAGAAAAATAAATTGGTTTTGTTGAATGAATTATTTGTATTATATATTCAATTATTAATGTACTGATTTGTCATTTTTATGTTGGACTTCAGGTAAATAATTTGCAGAAGTGCCATAATAATAAAAACTGAGTAGGCATGGATTATCTATTTAATTTAGTTCATATTGTCAGTGGGGCATAAAAGACCTGGCAAGACAGCAGACGTCTGCTAGATAGCATCTTACTATTTTCAGAGAATAGTCTGCAACAGTTACATTAGATGAGCATTTGTACAATGCCTAAGTAGACATGGCTAAATGTAAAGCTGAACAATGAGAATGTGGAAGTATATTATTCGCTGTTATTCCTGTTCATTATCAGAATTCATTATGATAGGCTGTACTGGACTGAAGAAGTGACTGACAGGAAGTAAAAATATCACAGGAAGTGTTCAAGGTAAAAACAGAATATGCTAATAGTAAGAGGAAACAGAGAATTAAAAAAAATATTTCTTAAAATTAAAACACTTTAAAAAGAGCCTTTATCCATATTACTGTTACCAATCACATCCTTATCAGATGGAAGGCCAAGCTGTGCCCAATACTTGGTACTGAGTCTTCAATTTCAGGAGTGAACAGTACAGTATTTAATTTAGAAGAAGTTGCTTCTGTACTTTTTGGTGCACTAAAGTCTATTCAGATTCTATATTTTACAATTCTGGATAAGCAAGTAAATTATTATTATTTTTTTTTAATTATTATTTATGTTTTCTAAACCAATCAGCCACAAAGTACAAATAAGGAATCCAACTATTAATTTAACTAGGTACTATATACACAAATATTTAGAAAAACTGTGACAAAGGGGAACTAATTAATTCCAGTTTTCAAAAAATGTTGCTTTTCCTAGAAATGTAAAATATGCACCTGTAAAAAAGTCTTATGCGAGACAATGATAATTACACCAAATTATCAGGATTTCTAGTTAATAAGAAGAACTTGTTTCTTACTGTGAAATATTGTGGAAGAAATGTCTAAAACCACGGTGCTCCCCCAGTAATAATCACTAAAAGTGACAGAGTGTATACTCTGATTCTGTAACAGGGAAGTCAAATTAAAATTTTACCTTTTGATGATACTTTATTAATTAAATTATCAGCAGCAGAAAAACTGAATTTTTGAAGCCCACCTCTTAGGCTTCTTAGGCGTAAAACTTTACATTACCTTCTAGCAAATATGAGAAATTTCACAAAGCTGTCAGTATTTAAAAAAAGGTTTTCCCCAAAAATGAGGACAACCACTTTATGACAGTTTATGTATAAAAAGACAGTTTTTAATACCTTTATTCATATTATTATGTACTACAGTGAATGTGAATTTTCTCACTTATGAAGACTAACTTTGTGACTGTTTTCAAATGAATCTCTTGTGATAAGGCCTGATATTTTTTGCAGTTTTTCCAATCAGCACAGAAGTGTTACCAGTACAGACATCTCCTAAAATACGAGGGTTTAAGTTATGAGTTTTCTTGTTTACAAGGGGTTTTATTTAATGCCCCTTTTTAAATCAAGAGACGTCTTCTTCACAGTTATGACAATTGGCATTTTCTACTGATTGTGCCAGTTAGCTATGCAAACCAAACGTACAAGAAGCCAAGAAGACCAGCATGTTGTTGTTTTTCATCCAACTAACACATCTGCTGCTGCTCCTACCACAGCCCTTGCCTTCAACTTCTTGCTCTTCTGGTTAAGGGTACTTTATGTATTTTACCCATGTACTTATCTACTATTAAATACATACTCATCTATTGTATAAACTACAGTTAATCAAAAACATTTGCACTATGAAACATCGACTCAATTATTGGGCAGATAACAGATCTAAATAAACAGTGACTGAACCACTAATCAATCCTAGCTCCCTTTAACTGTGAATGGAGCATTGTTAACTAGTGGCTCACTGTACTATTCTTTTACAGATAACTGGAGAACAACCACTACTTCACTTCAGAATTGAAACTTTTTGGGCCTGTATATATGAATTAATATTAGTGGGAAGTAAAATATTTTTCCAGTATACAAAAGATCTATGATTTAATATTACCAATTTAATTAAATATATTAGATGAGGATATTTTTTCTTAAGTATGCTAAGGAAGTAAATGCAAAAACTACATCCATTTCTGTCTTTTAACAATAAAGAGATTGATCAACATCTCTTAACAGGAAAGCATTAGTTAATGAACCTAATAATGATGTGCACATTACCTTCAGAAAACATAATCAAAATACAATTGCTACAATTGAGTCCATGCATATATGTATTCAAATAACATGCTGACAACTTGTAGAGACATAGCTTTCTGAAATAAAGCCTAGGCTGGAAATTTGATTACAGTAGTGAAATGCATATTTTGGACTAGACTCTGTATGAAATGGGAAATAGGAGTAATGGATAATGGGTTGAACCACTGACTAAGTAATCACCGTGCGATCTTACAGCTTGGCATTGTAAAATTTTTTGGACTGTTGAAAAATATCAAATGTCACAGCAGACAAAGTGAATATCTTTGTAAGACAGCTAGCTATGCAGTCTTCAGTGTCTGAAGTATACCAAATATGGCAACAATGGACAGCTTCATTGTATTTAGAAAACTGTTGCTGTATTTGCTGTGAATCTATAGAAATGTGTCTGCTCTGTGACAGTGATTAAGTTTTATACTGAGTATGACACATAATTTGAAACATTTTAAGTGCATCTTTGACAAGACACAGACAATGCAAATATTTCTGTAATATCTGTAGACAGGCTTTCTCAATAATAATTACATACCTTCTGTCATTTGCAAAAGTGGAGCCACAGATTTGTATCTCAATATTTATTTACTAGGTGGAATAACCAGTGAAGTAAAATTACACCTTTTATTGGCGAACTGAACAGATTACATTATGCAAGGTTTCAAGGTAGGTCAGGCCCCTTCCTCAGGCAAGTATTTTATTTTTTAATTTCTAGTCTTATCTGGTAGGTTACTAAGTGAAGGTCCCTATCAGAAAAGGGAAAACTCAGGATAAATTCCATACACATTATTGCAATGAGTGCGCATCCACACACACACACACACACACAGATATAATTTTAACAAATTTACTTTACCAAATAAGCTTATGGGAAAAATGTAATGTGAATGAAAAATGCTTTGAGGCCACAGTAATTAATAAGCAAAGAATCTAATGACAGGATGAAATGCTGAAAATGTCAGAAATGCACATCCTGGCTGCACTATTTAAGAAGCAGAAAAAGCTGATGAAATGTTGAAAATGTTGTGGCCCTTTGCAATCAAAACTGAAGACCAATTTCTTTGCCTAATACTGCCGAGGGAAAGGCTAGAGAAAATCAGAACTTGATCAGACATTCTAGAATGCCCAGAAAAGATCCTGTAATAAAGTTATTATACGACATCAGAAACCATAATATATCTCAACAACCTTCGAAAATATGACATCTCCAGAGTAACACATATTGGCTGTGAGCTGACATTGATGCAAATCCTATGCACTGTTCAAACTGTATCTAAGTACCTGCACACACAGCTCGACTTCCCAGCACAGATATACAGTATGTCCACAATCAAAGAGAAATTACAAGAATCTTAAGTAGGTCAATCCAATTTAAACATGTTCACCATTTCTAAGCAAAAGTACGGAAAATAGACTAGCTGGTAGAACAAGCTGCCCAACTTCTTCCCTTCAGCATCTCATGAAACGCCTCCAATGACTTACCTCTTCCAAAAATACCTATACCTATATGCTTATCAATGCAGTTTTGATTTGGGGAGCTATAATGGGATAAGGCTACTACTTCTGTTTTTCATTGTAATTAATTTTGTTAACTGCTTTTACTATTAAATACAATACTTCCAGCTACAAGTTTAGTTTTCCATTTTCCTCATTTTTTTCCAAATCATTTAGGTACCTTGCTCTGAGACATTTGTTGCTATACTAAAAGATGTTTACTCAGCTAAACTTTAACCCTTGTAAGCTGCTTTGGATGAAAGAGTCTTCTAATTGGCTAAGGCTGATAGAACACAAATTTGTACAAATGCGCCAACCATGAACAAAAGGGAGACTGTTCTTTTTCATTAAGCCCAAACAACAGAATCATGATGTGACTTTAAACATGGTTCTTCTTTTACTGTTTCTTTTATCGTGATCAGCTTATAATTATTTATCTACTGTATAAACGTGCAGCAATAATATGACTGCAATGTACAAAAAGTATATAGGGCTGAACTGATTGTTAATGATATAGTCCAATGCCAATTGGTTAGACACATTATCAATGTGAATCAACATCGTTGATTGTCTCCAAACATTGCCAAACTGCAGTGTTTTTTTTTTGTTTTTTTTTTTTTAAATGTTGTGCACTTCTCAAGGAAGTTGTCAGGCACTTATATTTGCAGCAGGAAACATGTAACATTCCTGTGCTTTGCTACAAACAGTTTAGCAGCAGTGCATAGCTACTTGAGGGAAGGCAGCCTAAACAGTGCATTACGTAAAAAGTTTGAATAGGAGCAGCACAGGTACTTGTATAATGTAAAATTCGGGTGCCAGACAAGGAAAGTTGCAGTGTTGAACGACACAGTAAGCACTGCCTATTATGCTAGGCTTTAGTGGCACACCACACCTGTTAAACCAGCAGATATAACACACATCCAGCAGCGTAAAACCCTCATTTACATTCTAAACCAACTGACTAGACTTCAGCAGACACCAGCATAACTAAATACCAGTACCTTAATCTGATAACTAAGGTATAAATTACAGGTGAACTGAAATCTGTGCAGGTTTTTTTTAGCCAGATGGCATAATAAAAAGCTCAAGCCAGAACACCTCGGGTTAGGTTGGGGAGCATTCACTGGGACAGCACTTGATGAAACAGCTTGGGATCCCAGTTTGCAACCCTCCAGGCAGATACGTGGTTCAGTCCCACCATCCGGAAATGACCATCTATTTGCCACAGCCAGATGTTACGTGGGAATCCTCTTGACCTGCTCCAACCGCTTGGGTCCTCAACAATGAGGGTCCTGTGAGCCAAATCACCCTCAGGGAACTGTGCCACATGGCCACAGTGCTACACCTTGCACTCCCTCACAATGCTGGTAATGTGCCTCATTCAAGACTCCATAAGCAACTGCTCGTTAGACACAACATCAAGGCAGTGGTACCCAAGGATTCTCCGAAGAGACACAGCACCGAAGTAGTCCAGTCTTTGTCTCAAGTCACTGGATAGCATCTATGTCTCACAACCATATAGCAAAACGGGAAGCACCAGGACTCTATAAACACTTGGGCCTTTGTCCTTTTGCAAAAATATCAGGAGTGCCACCCCTTTCCAGCGACCTCATGACACCCCATGCTCTTCCAATCCACCAAATGACTTCATTGGAAGAGTCACCAGAACATGAATGTCACTGCTGATGTAAGTAATTCTCCCGATGAGGTCGACACTCACTCTACACAGGTACACTGCTGATGGCTGTGCCTGAGAGGTCATTAAAGCCTGGATCTTGGCTTTTAACCAGGACACTTGCAAGCCCAGACACTCTGACTCACCTTGCTCAGTCTCTTGAGAGCCCCAATCAGAAACTCCATTGACTCCATAAAGATCACAACATCATCAGCAAAGTCAAAATCAGTGAATCTTTCTTCAACAAAAAATGCCCTACATCAGCTGGATCCCAAGACTCTGCCCAGCACCTAGTCCATGCAAGCATTGAACAGAGCAAGAAAACACCACTGATGAACCCTAGAATAATTAGGAAAAATGCAGAGTTGCTGGCTCCACTAAGCATAGCACTCACAATACCAGTGTACAGGTCAGCCACGATATCCAGCAACTTCAGACTTTCAGCAAAGTCTCAGGATGTCCGAAAAGAGCAGATCGATCAACTGAATCGAACGCTTTAATTAAACTGACACAGACTGCAAAGAAGCTCTGCCGATATTCGCATTTGTGCTCGATGAAGACCATTAGTACCAGGATGTGGTCGATGGTGGACTTCTTAGGCGTAAAACCAAACTGTCCCAATCGCTGGAAGCTGTGCAAGTGATCACGAACCTTATTGAGGATAACCCTACCAAGGGCCTTACCTGGCACAGAAAGCGTTGTTATCCCTCTGTATTTGCCGAACAGAAAAAGCGTATGATGAGTTGTATGAGAGGTAGGACACTAAGGAGGAACAAAAGGACCTGTACTGATTGGCTAGACAGAGGGACCGAGCTGGGAAAGATGTGCATCAGGTTAGGGTAATAAAGGATAAAGATGGAAACATACTCACAAGCAAGGAGAGTTTGTTGAACAGATGGAAAGAGTACTTTGAGAGGCTTATGAGTGAAGAGAACGAGAGAGAGAAGAGGTTGGATGATGTGGAGATAGTGAATCAGGAAGTGCAAAGGATTAGCAAGGAGGAAGTAAAGACAGCTATGAAGAAGATGAAGAATGGAAAAGCTGTTGGTCCAGATGACATACCTGTGGAAGCATGGAGGTGTTTAGGAGAGATGGCAGTGGAGTTTTTAACCAAATTGTTTAATAGAATGTTGGAAAGTGACAGGATGCCTGAGGAGTGGAGAAGAAGTATACTGGTGCTGATATTTAAGAATAAGGGGGATGTGCAGGACTGTAGTAACTACAGGGGGATAAAATTGATGAGCCACAGCATGAAGTTATGGGAAAGAGTAGGGGAAGTTAGGTTAAGAATTTAGGTGATGATTAGTGAGCAGCAGTATGGTTTCATGCCAAGAAAAAGCACCACAGATGCGATGTTTGCTCTGAGGGAGTTGATGGAGAAGTATAGAGAAGGCCAGAAGGAGTTGCATTGCGTCTTTGTGGACCTGGAGAAAGCATATGACAGGGTGCCTCGAAAGGAGTTGTGGTATTGTATGAAGAAGTCAGGAGTGGCAGAGAAATATGTAAGCGTCGTACAGGATATCTACGAGAGAAGTGTGACTGTGGCGAGGTCTGTGGTAGGAGTGACGGATGCATTCAAGGTGGAGGTGGGATTACATCAGGGATCGGCTCTGAGCCCTTTCTTATTTGCAATGGTGATGGACAGGTTGACAGACGAGATTAGACAGGAGTCCCTGTGGACCATGATGTTTGCTGATGAAAATGTGATCTGTAGCAATAGTAGGGAGCAGGCTGAGGAGACCCTGGAGAGGTGGAGATATGCTATAGAGAAAAGAGGAATGAAGGTCAGTAGGAACAAGACAGAATACATGTGTGTAAATGACAGGGAGGTCAGTGGAATGGTGAGGGCGCAAGGAGTAGAGTTGGTGAAGGTGGATGAGTTTAAATACTTGGGATCAACAGTACAGAGTAATGGGGATTGTGGAATAGAGGTGAAAAAGAGAGTGCAGGCAAGGTGGAATGGGTGGAGACGAATGTCAGGAGTGATTTGTGACAGAAGGATATCAGCAAGAGTGAAAGGGAAGGTCTACAGGACAGTAGTGAGACCAGCTATGTTATACGGGTTGGAGACGGTGGCACTGACCAGAAAACAGGAGACAGAGCTGGAGGTGGAAGAGTTAAAGATGCTAAGATTTGCACTGGGTGTGACAAGGATGGATAGGATTAGAAATGAGGACATTAGAGGGTCATCTCAGGTTGGACAGTTGAGAGACAAAGTCAGAGAGGCTAGATTGTGTTGGTTTGGACATGTGCAGAGGAGAGATGATGACTATATTGGGAGAAGGATGCTAAGGATAGAGCTGCCAGGCAAGAGAAAAAGAGGAAGGCCTAAGAGAAGGTTTATGGATGTGGTGAGAGAAGATAAGCAGGTGATGGGTGTAACAGAACAAGATGCAGAGGGCAGAAAGATACAGAAGATGATGACCCGCTGTGGCAACCCCTAACAGGAGCAGCCAAAAGAAGAAGTAGTTATCACCTGGCTTAAGCCAGAACGAAAAGCTGTAAATCAATGACTGACAACTACAAAATAATGCACCTAAGGGAAGGCATTAATTTTGTAACTCTATGTGACTTTAATTCAATCAGGAAAGGTTCCATCTTCCTTCATAAACCAGTTGCACTCATTCCATTGAGGATTCTCTGAGTCAACGTATTACTGAGATCAAACACATGCAAGCATGAGTAAATCATTCCAAAGTGGCCTACAGAATTTACACAATACACCAACACAACCATTATAATGAGAGCAAATTAAACAGACACTTACCGTTAATGTAAACAAGATACAAATCCAAAGGGAATAAAATACTAATCATAATTGAACTATAGTGCAAGAACATTACAGTCTGGATGTACTGCTCTGCCTTAAGGCAAATTGTGCAGCAAACAAGTAAGAACAAAAATCTAACATACTGTACTATAGTGTAAAAGTTCTTTCAAATACTGCACAGGAAAGAAACTATAGTATTTGTAAACAAGTTCTGTCATATATTGCACAAAGACACAAAAAAACCAAACCTGTAACATTTTTAAACAATTTTACTAACTTCAAGTTCTGTCCAATATTACACACATATCAGAAAAAATACAGCTATAAAATTCTACTCAGGAAACTTCAAGTTGTGTGACAGAAACATGAGTCTGTCCAGTGCATCTGAGGTATATGTTACAACATTTAGTCCGGTTCTGAAAGCCCTCTCAGAAGGGCTGCTTGAGGCAGGGATGCACAAGTATTTTTTCAAGTTTCCTCAATTTCAGGAAATGTACCTCTTGTGTTTTAAACCACTCAATTGGATTTACATCACTGTCCACTTCAGGTATCACCAAGTAGCTCTTAATCTCTTTTTCAATGTCAGTGTACTGAGACTCGCAACCCAGCCACAGGGGATGCACATACCAGTGTGTTTCTTCGTGCTGGTCCCAAGCCCGGATAAATGGGGAGGGTTACGTCAGGAAGGGCATCCGGTGTAAAATTTTGCCAAATCAATATGCGGACAAGATCCGCTGTGGCAACCCCTAACGGGAGCAGCCGAAAGAAGAAGATGAAGTCATATAAGATTAATGACTGTAAAGTGAATCGTAGAGCGTATGAGAACATGAGGGCAACCATTAAGAAAGATATCAGGGAGGCTAAAAGACACTTGGAGAGGAATATAGCAGATAAGGCGAAAGAAGACCCTAAGAGATTCTTTCAGTATTTTAGTAGTAAAAGAACAGTCAAGGAGGAGGTCAAGTGCATCAGAAATAGTAAAGGGGAATTAAAAGATACAGACAGTTAAATTGCGGATGCCCTAAACTTGCATTTTTCTGAGGTGTTTACAAGTGAGAAAGTGTATAACCACCCAGAGGTAAATGTGACCTTAAGGAGGCTAGTGAGTACATATATAAACCCTTGACTAGGTTCATGTTCAACCCTTGTCCACTTAAATTTTGACGCTTATGTCGAGATTAAAGTCGACATTTCCACTTTATTCTCAGTTTATTTTATAATTAAAGTAGAATGTTGTAAACTAAACTTCATCCTAAAATCAATGTTTAATTTACTAGATTTTCTCAAACCCCGTCATATGTTAATGCAGCACATTAAATGCTTTGTATTAAGTGTTCCCTGACCCAGTTGTTAAATCACTACACTTCTTAAATTGACTTCCTCCACACTAAGAGGTGGCGCTGGCAGCGATCACCGCACAGAATACATTCACTTCATGATATTCCTGGTCTCTGAAAATTTAGAATGCAAAGATAAATACTTGATATCATTTTCATGATGAAATGCATTAAAGCAGGTATTAAACATGCATGGTAGTGAGGAGGTAGTGCTGCTCCCTCGCAGTAAGGGGTCCCCAGGTGTATGTTTAGTGTAGAGAACTTTATGGCAGGTGTGACGAGGCTCCAAAAAACTGGATGTATGAATGGGTATCGCAAAGGTTTAACTTAAATATTGTGTAAATGTTGGGTCTGTGATCTGGTGGCCGGAGACACGAGCACAGAATTCAACGGATGTTCTTCTGAGCAGGCTTTCTTTATTGCACGCGTGCTGTCTGTCTGACGTACCAAAACCCCAGTTCCTAGCCTTCCTTTTTCTTTCTCCACATAACCAATCACCACTCGATAAACATCTTTGTGAAATTAAAACTAGTTATAAAAACTTAGCCCACGGAGTGTTCAGAACTTTAAAAATATCTTCGTTATACATGTTTAATTATGCCATCCATTCAGGGTTGCGCCCATCCCAACAATGTGTGCGAGGCAGGACAAATCCTGAACGAGTCGCCAGCACATCGCAGGGTGAATACGAGCAATACACTAGCAGGGTCAATATAGCATAACAAAACCCCACATCCTACATGACTTTGAAAGGAAACTGAAGCACGCCGAGTAAATCCACTAGAAAAGCATGCAAATTCAAGGCAGGGAATGCCCGAGACACCCTTGCTGTGAGGCAGCAGTGCAACTTCCATACTGCCGTGCCCCCACATGATTAATACATGCTTTAATGCATTTCATCATGAAAATTATATCAAGTACTTATCTTAACATTTTAAATGTTCTGAGAGTAGGAATATCATGAAGTGAATGTATTCTGTGCAGCAACCGCTGCTGGCATCTACTCAGTACAAGATGAAGTCAGTTTAAGAAGCACGTACCGATTTAACATGGCTTGGGGAACACTTAAACACAAAGCATTTAATGTGCTATATAACTTATGACGGAGTTTGAGAAAATCTAGTAAATTAAATACATCCATTTTACGATGAAGTTTAGTTTACAATGTTCTACTTTAATCTTGACATAAACAGTGAGAATAAAGTAGAAATTTCGAGAATAAAGGCAACATGTCGACTGTATTCTCATCATAAGCGTCGAGATTAAAGTGGAAATGTCGTCACACTATTACACAGTACCCAGGCACATTACACTGTATTGAAAACAAATAAAAAAAGTACAACTTGGCTTGCAATAGTATCCAGTAGTACAGAAACAGTATTTACACATTTGAACATAATGGTCCACATCCAACCTTTTAAAACCAGAGTATCTCCAGGCAACGGACGTGACTCCTTTTTTTCGGCAAAAGTTCTTCTGAGTCATCATGTTCAACTTTTTCGTTAGTGACAGCTTCAGTTTCGGAATGTTCTCTGTCCATTTTCTCCACGCAATACCTATACTACCACTACCTATTTAGCGGTGTAGCAGTGAAAAAGAGCCCCTGCGCAACACCTGTGATTAGCGGTGTAGCAGTGAAAAAGGTCCCCACTTGAACAGTTTCCCGCTGCGCCACATTCTGAATGTCATTTAGGCAATTTAAACCGGTGTTGCGGTATAAGAAAAATCCATATCATAACAGAAATAAAAACGGTTTTCGGTATGAACCAGTATACCGCCCAGCACTATCCTTAACACATATTTTTAGGACTTCACTGCGTACTGGAGAGATTCCGAAGGACTGGAAAATGGCAAATATCATCACATTATATAAAAAGGATGACAGGGCAGATCCAAGCAACTATAGGCCAGAAAGCTTAACATGCATCACAGGAAAATTAATGGAATTATTAAGGATAAGAGGATAAGGATATTAAGGTTAAGCAACACATGGCAAGGACAGAAGTTATTCTGAACAGTCAGCATGGGTTCAGAAGAGGGAGATCGTGTTTTACTAACATGCTGGAATTCAATGAGGAGGCAACAAAAGGATACGATCAAAGTGGAGTATATGATATTATTTATCTGGACTTTCAGAAAGCATCTGATAAGGTGCCAAATGAGAGGTTGGGCATTAAATTAAAAGAAGTGGGAGTTCAGGGTGATGTTTTTAGATGGGTGCAGAATTGGCTCAGGAAGCAGACAGTGATGGTGCGAGGAACCTCATCAGAACTGGCCGATGTTAAGAGTAGTGTTCCACTGGGGTCAGTGCTAGGGCCACTGCTATTTTTAATATATATAAATGATTTAGATAGGAATATAAGTAACAAGCTGGTTAAGTTTGCAGATGATACCAAGATAGGTGGATTAGCAGATAATTTGGAATCCATTATATCATTACAGAAGGACTTGGATAGCATACAGGCTTGGGTAGATTTGTGGCAGATGAAATTTAATGTCATTAAATGTAAAGTATTACATATAGGAAGTAAAAATGCTAGGTTTGAATACACAATGCGCTGTTGGAAAATCGAGGGTACACCTTATGAGAAGGATTTAGGAGACATAGTGGACTCTAAGCTTTCGACTTTCCGACAGTGTTCACAAGCCATTAAGAAGGCTAACAGAATGTTAGGTTATATAGCACGAAGTTTTTCTTTACACAAAGAACCATAAACACTTGGAATAAGTTACCAAGTAGTGTGGTAGTCAGTAAGACGTTAGGGACTTTCAAAACTCGACTCAATGTTTTTTTGGAAGAAATAAGTGGATAGGACTGGCAAGCTTTGTTGGGCTGAATGGCCTGTTCTCATCAAGGGTGTTCTAATGTTCTAATGAAGAAGAAGTGTACTAAGACTTGCCTTCTCTGAATTCCTGTATTTTTTTTATTTATTTATTTATTTTATTTTTTTAAACGGCTACTAAAAGATTTTTTTTTCTTTTTTGCTCCCTCACTTGTGTCATCACTTGCTCCAACTTCTGCAGCCATAGGGGCAGGATGGACTGGGGCAAGGAAGTGGGGATCTTTGCAAGCGTTTTAAATAATGAAAGAAAAAAATGTGCTTTGGAATTGAGGACACCAAGATGGCTTGCGAAATAAAACGCACACAATAGGCATATGCTTCTTATGGAAATAAAAACAATCCATTTAAACAAATTACGTAATTTTTTTGAAAAGATGAATACTTCGTTCAGTTTATTTCCCACCCTAACACCTACAGGGCTCCATACTAGACAAAATTCACTTAAATTGCATTTTACCGAGGAACAACACTTTTTCCCATGCCAACTCTGCATACCCTTACTTGTTCATTTTGATCTCAGTTTATTATGGTTTTGACTAAGTTCAGTTACATTTGTCTTACAATTACAGTAAAAGGGCAGTTTATCTTGACATAAAAATGAAGGTGATCTGGCTTTGAATCCAGTTAACCTCTGAAGCTTCCATGTTGTGATTCATGATGTGCCGCTTTGAGCGAACCACCATGAAGGGGTAATGAAACCACACTGAACGTCTTTATCTGTTAATGTTTATTATTAACAGTCTGAAATATTAAAACTGTGAACATTTGAGTGTTAAAACTCTGTTGCTACAACTCCTCCTCTCAAAGTTAACACAATGAACAGACAAGAGGGAGAGGCTCATACTGATGACATAACATAACACAGACAAAGAAGTGTGTTTTTGATTGCTTTTTGCAAAATGAGGGACATAATAGATAATTTCAGCATGCAAATTGTTAATACAACAATTATATTATCAAAGCCAATACATATCTCACACTCCTAATATATTATATACAGGGCGAGTCAAAATTATGTTAACAATAATGGTACGCTTATGTATATACTTGTATACAATTTTTGTGGACAATTTATGTGCTGAACATGATGACAAACAAGGCGATACATTCCTGTAAATTATCTTGCAGATATGAAGTATATTTTGTGAATAAATTGTTTCCGCCATTCAAATGTTAACATAATTTTGACTCACCCTGTATAAATATACACACACACTTATCATATTTCTTTAATCGTTGAGTTTATCAATAAGCTGTATTATTCTGTTTCTTAAAACGAGTGTATTTCAGCTACCTTGATATAAGTCTAACAGGTGGACGCCATCTCCTACAACAGAGAAATGTAAAGTAAATAAAGTAGGTGCTTTACCAAATTGTTTAATTCATTAAATACCCAAAGTTAAATCTCATACCATTGTTTGAAGCTGGAAAGCACCTGCAGAGCTTGAAGCTCAAGGGGACTCCCACTCCAATCTCTTTTGATATCATACATACATCTGCTTCAGCATCCAAGGGAAACCTTCTACACCATTGTGTAAATTAATAACAAAATCGGAAGGAGGAGCAATGTGCTGACTAAGCAAATGACTGCCTGTAGTTTGGTTCCACTTCAAGCACTGCTTGCAGGCAAATAGGAATGTAATTGTACTGTGTACATAAGATAATAAATCTGAAATAAAATTATTACACTATATATCAAAGCAGTGCCATTTTTTTTTTTTTTTTTACACAAAGCCAGTGCTATTGTACTCCTGCATGCACGCTGTACATTGTAAGCTAAGAAAACCAATCAACATTCATCTTTATGCGTTTTTTTGTGGCATGTCTGCACGCATAATGAGTAAAGAAAAAATATGCAATATCCATGGTACGATCAAACATAATGAAGTAACAACTTTTTTTTTTTTTTTTTTTTTTAATAAATCATTGTGGAGTCACATTTCTGCTTAAACTGTGGTAGAAAGTGAAATGAGTACACTGTGTTTAAGTAAGTAAAAGGAATTAGTAACTTCTAGTTTCTTAAAAGAAAAAAACAAAAAAAAAATACTTCCAACTTCCTGTTGGTAGACATTTATTTAAGTCTGTTTTATGATGAGGCAGATGTAATTTTAGAGATTTATTAAAATATGGGATCGTGATTTGTACCAATTTCAAATGAATTTGGAACTAATCACCATTATCATACAGAACACTGCTACATGTATCAGATTGCTACAACCCAGCACAACAAAACTATCACGTCCCAATCTAAAATGCATATGCAACATTCCCATCACCCAGTGTAGATGCTTTCGGTGGCATGTGGGCAGAGTAGCTAATTATTCTCTCCATCTCTCCACCCATGGACTCCCTCATCAGTCCAAGACATTAGTATAACACATTACTAAGGTTTTGAAATGACAATATGAACTTAAGACATTGAACAGCCCCAGTACTATAAAAAGTTTACCTCTCTTGTGTGAACAAGAAATCTTTTCACAGGATCAATGAGAAGGTAGATATAGAAGTCCAATTAACCATGTCAAATATGTAGTATAAATAATAATGTATTCTCTTCTATATTTTAAAAAAAATACTGTGTGATGCCACGTGCATAATTATAAATGTTGACATACTGAGGCTAAATTTCCAGGGTTTGCACACAACTAATGGGTGTGAATGGGAAAAATTACCATGTAAAAACTGCTCCAGGTGTTCTACTGCAGATTTGTATATGAAAGTAAGTAATCTTTATTCACTTTTGGCAAGTATTTACAGGACAATAAAGGATTAAATGTAAGCATGATATAGTTCAACATCTCCCACAATGATGACTAGAACAGTTCAGTCCAAGCTGAACACATAACATCATTGGTTTTACATTTTTTATTTCATATACAGTGATACCATGGTATACGTCCGCTTTGGAATTGTCCAACTTGATATACGTCCTGTTTGGACATGAAAAATTTTGCTTGGTATACAACCTTTGTTTGGAATACGACTCGCATGTTACCCTTGTTTACCTCTCTCGAGACAAAGCCACGACTGCCCACGAGCATCAGTACGGCAGTTGCTACCATTCAGTGAAGAATCCGCGTGCTACCTGTTGTATATGATTGTTCAATGATGCTTTTGTCCATTGCTTTATGTTCAGGTGTTGATTGCTATGGTCTGCGTCATTTGAGACATATGACTGCTGGAGAGAGGGGTGTGGTTTAGAAGGCATGCTGTATGTAGAGTTGGTTAAACATGGTTCAAAATAATCAGCATTCGAAACGTTATTCTGAGTGTGTCGCTACTTCAAACTAGAGAACACTTCACTACCCTTGTTTACCTCTATCGAGACAAAGCCATGACTGCCCACGAGCGTCAGTACGCCAGTTGCTAGCATTCAGTGAACAACCCGCGCTATAACTCTCTGAATTTTCATGTGATTTTGTGTTTTTTCGTGTAAATTTGAATTGATTGTTGAAAAGTATGAAGGTGGCATGCATATCTGGGACATTGCATATCGTATACCGAGAACAACGGTATCTACGATTGTGAAAAACAAAGACGTTATTAAAAAGTAAAATGTGGTTAAATTTTCGTTTATTTCATCCAATTGCTTTTGTATTTATGTGTTTTAGTATTAAGCAGTGTTTAAATTATTTTATACAACCCCATCTATGTATAATATGCCAATAACAATAGGATTTTTTTTCATGGGAACGGATTAATCATTTTTCCTTTATTTCTTATGGAAAAAATTCATTTGGTATATGTCCTGTTTGGTATAAGTCAAAGGATCTGGAACAGATTAAAGACATATACCGAGGTACCACTGTATATTACAAAAACAGAACGCAGTGCTTCCTTGAAGCTTCCTTATAACATTTCAAGTGAGGTAACATTGTCAGAGATACATTTTGAAAGTTAACATGGATATTACTTATTAATTGTTTTATGTATGACCTCTGTCACTGTTATTCCTCCAGACAATCTCCCTTTCCTTGCACGTTTTTCAAACCATGTGCCAATAAACTTCTTTGAGTTGCCACAAGTGTCTGTTGTTCTGCTGGCATTAAGGCTGTTGCCAAAGAATTATCATGCTTGTGGTCCATAACTGTATGGCTGTTCAGTGCTCAATGGCTTCCCGTGAGTCCGTGAGTTTCCAGGGTTGCATGAGTAAATAGAAATCTAAAGTTCTGACAGAGGAAAATCTGCTGGTGTAAAACAGCGCTATTTGTTTTGAAATCCAGAAATTTGTAATGTCTCTTTCCAAACTAGATAGGTCATTTTTCACTCTGCTAAACTAAATTGTTCAAAAATGTGATCATTATCTCAATAAGAGAAGGTATAGAAAAAAACAATAGGGAAGACTTTTTAATGATTGAAAGATTACTCTTCAAAAAAGGTGCAGGTGAAGCAGTTTATACTACATTTTCTGGTAATCATTACAACCAAGCCTGCTAAGTTAAAATAGGTACTTTCGCACTGCAGGAACTGTGCTTTAAGGAACCAATGAGCCCCCTGCATGATGTGAGCCCTAGGCCACTAACCACTTTGATGTGTTGTGTTCCTACCACACAACAGAAGCAGTAACCTTTATGTAAAATATGTGACGTGCAAAGAAGACAGTGATACAGTACAAAGTGAGATACATTTGGGAGTTCACAGTGGACTTACTGCTTTGATGCGGTGCATGGTATGGCACACCACACAGGCAGCTATGAACAGTTATGCGGTGTAAATTGCAGCTCAATCAGAGGTTATCGGGAAAATTATTGCTTTGATGTGGTGCATAGTGCAGCACACTAGGAAAGCGCCTATAAAGAGTGATGCAGTGCGAAGTACACCACTACATCTTTGCCAATAACTCTTCAACAATTAAGAGATACGTAAGATATGACCAGTGCACTTGGTCAATTAACTAGCAGAATTCATCGCCTGATTCCCACCCACGATAGTTCCTGGTTGAACAAAAAAGTACATACCCAGGAGTAGGAGCTTAAAATAAACAAATAAAAAGTACTAGGAACTACAAATGGGTAACTTTCCTGCAGTGGAAATGCAACAAAATCGAGTTTCCAAAAAGTCCCTAGTTCCTGAAAAATGTTTCTAAAACGTTTCTGCAGTGGCATAGTGTCTTAAGTCTTTATATATATTTCCGTCTTTTCTGTGTCCTGAGGTGATACTTACAATATACCATCATTGCAATTAAGCACAAATGATTGGAAAGGGACCTTAGAATGGATTTGTCATCACCAGTGAAAGAAATCAGTACTTTCATGTTTAGCCAAAATTATTGCACATGGGCTCACTGTATTATGTTGGTAAATGCCCTTGGAGGGGCTGGACACACAGCTGGTCAAGCGCAGATGGAAAGCATTCATATATGTTTAAGTGCTTTAAGAATCCAAATAAAGAAGAATATGCAGATATGTATATATTTGGATATTTACAGTGCATCACTTTTTTCATATTTTATGTTACAGCCTTATTCCAAAATGGATTAAATTCATTTTTTTCCCTCAGAATTCTACACACAACACCCAGCACATGTACATAAGTATTCACAGCCTTTGCCATGAAGCTCAAAAGTGAGCTCACGTGCATCCTGTTTCCCCCGATCATCCTTGAGATGTTTCTGAAGCTTAATTGGAGTCCACCTGTGGTAAATTCAGTTGATTGAACATGATTTGGAAAGGCACACAACTGTCTATATAAGGTCCCACAGTTGACATTTCATTTCAGAGCACAAACCAAGCATGAAGTCAAAGGAATTGTCTGTAGACCTCCGAGACAGGATTGTCTCGAGGCACAAATTTGGGGAAGGTTACAGAAAAATTTCTGCTGCTTTGAAGGTCCCAGTGAGCACAGTGGCCTCCATCATCCGTAAGTGGAAGAAGTTCGAAACCATCTAAACTGAGCGATTGGGGGAGAAGGGCCTTAGTCAGGGAGGTGACCAAGAACCCGATGGTTACTCTGTCAGAGCTCCAGAGGTCCTCTGTGGAGAGAGGAGAACCTTCCAGAAGGACAACCATCTCTGCAGCAATCCACCAATCAGGCCTGTATGGTAGAGTGGCCAGACGGAAGCCACTCCTTAGTAAAAGGCACATGGCAGCCCGCCTGGAGTTTGCCAAAAGGCACCTGAAGGACTCTGACCATGAGAAACAAAATTATCTGGTCTGATGAGACAAAGATTGAACTCTTTGGTGTGAATGCCAGGCGTCACGTTTGGAGGAAACCAGGCACCACTCATTAAAAGGGCAATTACATCCCTACAGTGAAGCATGGTGGTGGCAGCATCATGCTGTGGGGATGTTTTTCAGCGGCATGAACTGGGAGACTAGTCAGGATAAAGGGAAAGATGACTGCAGCAATGTACAGAGACATCCTAGATGAAAACCTGCTCCAGAGCGCTCTTGACCTCAGACTGGGGCGATGGTTCATCTTTCAGCAGGACAACGACCCTAAGCACACAGCCAAGATATCAAAGGAGTGGCTTCAGGACAACTCTGTGAATGTCCTTGAGTGGCTCAGCCAGAGCCCAGACTTGAATCTGATTTAAGATCTCTCCAGAGATGTTCAAATGGCTGTGCACCGACGCTTCCCATCCAACCTGATGGAGCTTTAGAGGTACTGCAAAGAGGAATGGGCGAAACTGGCCAAGGATAGGTGTGACAAGCTTGTGGCATCATATTCAAAAAGACTTGAGGCTGTAATTGCTGCCAAAGGTGCATCGACAAAGTATTGAGCAAAGGCTGTGAATACTTATGTACATGTGATTTCTCAGTTTTTTTATTTTTAATAAATTTGCAAAAAAATCAAGTAAACTTTTTTCACATTGTCATTATGAAGTGTTGTGTGTAGAATTCTGAGGGAAAAAAATTAATTCAATACATTTTGGAATAAGGCTGTAACATAACAAAATGTGGAAAAAGTGATGCGCTGTGAATACTTTCCGGACGCCATGTATGTACATGTTGTGCTTTTTTAATTTAGCATTTCTTTTCTTGTTTGGTTGATTCATATTTTATTGTATTTATAATTGGGCAGAGTACACTGGGCTTGTAAATGGAAATGTGCTTACAAATAAACTGAATTGAATAGTATAATTTCTATATGGAAAAATCATTCTTCAGTCAAACAGAAGTTTTTAATTTGCTTCTTTACGGATTATTATTTGACATCCTGAAACAACCACCGTTAATTTAAATATTTTGCTCTCATAATCAATAGAAGGCTGCTGGGCTTCTAAAAAGCCTGACAGTACACATTCTCTTCATAACATTGACCATATTTGACTGTTAGTACTGCACTAAGAAATGAAAAGTGCTTTAATTTAGTGTGGATTAAACACTGATTTCATTAGATTAAAATTTTTTGGCAAATAAATACTGCTCTAAAAGCTGAGGGAAGAAAACAATTTTTCTAGGAACACAATTTTGTGATGAAGAATGGGTAAACCTTAGATATGTCAAAACATACTATTAAGCCTTGTAAAAAAAACACCACAGTTCCTTCCAAAGCAAGGGTAAATTTGTTATAAAAATTTTCACTTCCCCTTTGGCCACATGGAAGAAGAGTGTGGGTGTTTACACTTTTTTTATATAATCGTACTTGGCCATATCAGCTTGCAAATGATTTGCTTTCTTGTAATATATTTTTCTTTCCAAGTATTAAATCTGGGCAGAAAAATGGCACAGTGTTGCAGCTGCTGTCTTACAGGTCATGTTTGGAGTTGTATGTCTTCTACTTTCTGTATGTATTTTTCCTGGGTAATCAGGTTTTCCTCCTTCCACATCTCCTTTATTTACTAAACATTTTCAGCAACACAGCTCAAAGCCAATTATGATTATTATTTATTATCTTGGTCACAATTTACATCTAACCTATTATTTTAAATAAACTATTATGAACAATAAAACAGAAAACATCAACATACCAATATAAACAGATGATAAAAAAAAACAAATTCCAGAATAAACAGATGAGCCATACATCAGTCCACCACTAACGCCCCCTTACACTCCTCCTACTCTGCACATTAATAAGAATAATTTCCAAAAAATTAACAATTCATTGTAACAGAACCCCACCGCGACTCCCCTATTACACTCCTCCTACTCTGCACTTTAAGAATATTAATTAACAGTTCAGCACGAGTTCACCTCCTTTATCAGCACTCAGTACCTGTCCTGTCCACTACATTTCATTGAACATTTCTAATTTGTTAGTTAGATTGCGGTACATAAATTCAAGCTTCAGTCTACCTACACATCTAACCTATTTGTTCTTAGGGCTATCTAGTTAGTTAATCTGATGCTCTCTTCAAAGCCGACATAGTTTAACAGTACTTCTTTTGGTTTGCAGACAATCACCTGCCCAAGTGAAGCTAAAGTGGCATTTTAGAAGGAGGTTTCAAAGGAGAAATGGTATTAAGAACTAGCTTTTACAACAGAGAGAAAATTTTGGAGAATTTTTCTGAATTACTGAAATATGAATTCAAGGAACCTTTTATATTTAGGGAAAAATAAATATTTCTGCCATTGCCTGCTTTTCTGAATATTTTAAAATCACATTTCATTTATTGAAATATATCAGATGAAATACACAAACTGCATTTTACAATATTTATAATAGCCAAACCATCAGCACTAACTGAACACTGGCAATTAACGTGATGTGCTCAGGATACGAGACCAGGCAGTGAGAATGACCTTACTTGAAGCAATAAAATTTAAGGCCAGGCACCCCTACAAGTCCACTTCTGCAAGGTTTTCCACAGATACTTTTATTTATATCACAAGTCTTACAATTTCTCTTTAATTCTAAGGATATTTTGTTTTTAGACAAAACAATGAGAGAAGTATAAGGAAAAAAATAAACATAAGAATTGTCAAAAGTAAAAGAAAAAAAAAAGTATCACCACAGGAAATTGTAAAATATCCAAGGAGGCACAATAGAGTTCTCATATAAAGTGGGCTCTATAAATACAGGCCTGACTGATTTGTTAGCAGATGCTGAAAACAGAAAGTGTGGTTGCCTTGGTGATACTGAAAACAAAAGCACACCTGGCTAAGGTTTTAGGCTTCCTGCAGACACTACTGAAAATAATTTCTAGATAATTAATGAGCCAATATGACAGTGTTCCCTGATATTACAGTCATACTGACTACTGAATGTTATATTTAAACATTGATTCCAATTGATATGAAATATGTAATACCACAAATAAATGTGCTGTCATCAGCAAATAATACTTAGCATACAATTTTTACAAACAATTCCTTTTAGGGAAGAAACAAACTTGCACATAGCATGGGGTCTGTTCCAGAAAGCAGAATTAGTGTAAAATATGGTTAAAGAAAGTTGGGGCTCACATAAATTGTGCTAATTCTGTTCAGATTAAACCTGGATTTAACCAAGCCTGCATTTCTGGAAGAGGGTTAAAACAGAATTATGTGATACATTAAGATATAGATGCAAATAAGTCACTAATCCAGCTCAGGCTTTACAGTATCTGTTATAGAAAGAAAGAGTTGATGAAATCCAACTTATTTGCTGGGGAAACCAATGCCCTGAAACTAGCCTGCAACAGAGTACTTTAGCATGCAGGATTAACGCTGTACAGCCTCAATAATTAAGAAGCAGAGACTCCAATTAAAAACCAAAGGTTACAAATGTCCTGTCAAAAAGTAAAAAAGCTGACAAAATGATGAAAATGTTGTGCCCTTCTTAAACAAACAATTGGCATAGAAATACAACTTCTTTGCCAAATTCTGCACAGAGAAATGTAATCAGACCCCAGTCAGACAGAGCAGTACTTGCATGTATGTTATCCTTTTACATCCAATACTTTGATTAAAACAGCAGCTTCCTTTACAACATTGGAGATGCCACACATATTGGCAAGGTGTTCACAGAAATGTGCCTAAACTTTGAAGTGGGGTCTGTACACACACAGACTGAAATAAATAAACACGATCAAAGTGAAATTCTACAGAATCACAGACAGTGCAATCAAATTTAAACAGCAGCAGTTATTTCTGAGCAAAAATAATTGACAATAGATTCACTGCTAGAAAAAACTGCTGAACTTCACACCTTTTGTAGAGCCTCTCGCTTTTTAAAGAAAAAGACTGTTCTCTTCCACAAATCCCTAATATGCTTTTTTATGCAGTTTCAATTTGGGGTACTATAAAGGAATAAGGCAATGATATGACTTCTGTATTGTAATTCATTTGGCTGATGGCTTCTATAGCACTTGCCATTTTCCCCCTCTCTTTTTTATTAATTGAGGCAGCTAGCTGCATGACACTTGTAGCCACTCTCACTCCGACAGATGGTTACTCTGTAAGATTTTATTCCTTGTAAATTGCCTTGGATAAAAGCCTTTGTTAAAGGAATAAGTGTATTACAGGATTTCCCAGTGCAACTGGGTGTGTGGTTAGAACACATATACTTAAAGCATTGAATGTGAATTAAGGAGACAATTGCGCTGTTCTTTTTATGTTTTTTTTTTCAGCATAAGCAACATATACATTAAATACATTGTCAATTACTAGTAATGAGATACAGATAACCTTACTGTAAAATATTTTTTAAGATTTATATAAAGAAAATCACATGAAATCAGATTAAGCAGCAGATATGCATGAGAATATAAGTAAATGCTGCTAAAAAGTGTTTGCTTCACTGAAATATGCTTATACACACTCAATTAAATTAAAGGTATGTCAGTTTAAACAATGCAAAGGGCAGATCTAATGCCTTGTTGCACTCAGATTTGCCTTTGACTCTGGGCTATTATATAAATAAGAACTAGCTGGTCCAAAAAAAATAAAATCTCCTGAGTGAAGTATATTTTCCACAGGAACCTGGTTTCTATATCATGGTTTAAAGACCACTAAAGACTCATCAGTAGACTGACCCATCCTAATTAAATGAGGTTGTCTATAAGCCCTGTACATGACTTGCATTCTGTCCTGGAAGCTTTCCTTGTTTCTGAGAAAAATAGGAACATAAAAGGAAGGGATTTTGAATTAATTCACAGAAGTGTTAGGAGTCAAGGACCAAGATGTTGGGAAGTTTCTTCCCTTAAGACTGATAAACTTCTTTTGATTCACTTTGGTAATCTCAATGAAAAAATAACAGAAAATTAGTTTTGGCTTGAGTTTGTTCAATTTATGATAACATTTCATGTTATCTATGAAATGATTATTGTATACAAATATTTTCGAATAAAAATACATTTTATTTACACTATAATGTAAAAGTATACAGCTTAAGGATAGTTTTTACATTGTGAGAGCTAATTCATACACAGAAGGCATCATATTCTGAGGTCACCCAACAACTTTAGTTGGCTTTAAATGACTTTAATCACACTGACCTGTCCTTCTGTCATTAGTTATCACGATATATATCAAACAATAGTTATTTAGTAACAGAAAAAGTATATATATATGTCTGATGTCTGGTAAGGACCTGCCTTACAACAGGCCTGCAAGCCCTCAGTCCAGCCTCTCTCAGCCTATTGCGGACAGTCTGAGCACTGATGGAGGGATTGTGTGTTCCTGCTGTGACTTGGGCAGTTGTTGTGGCCATCCTGTACCTGTCACGCAGGTGTGATATTCGGATGTACCGATCCTGTGCAGGTGTTGTTACACGTGGTCTTCCACTGCGAGGATGATCAGCTGTCCTTCCTGTCTCCCTGTAGCGCTGTCTTAGGCGTCTCACAGTGTGGACATGGCAATTTATTGCCCTAGCCACATCACCAGTCCTCATGCCTCCCTGCAGCATGCCTAATGCACGTTCACGCAAATGAGCAGGGACCCTGGGCATCTTTCTTTGGGTGTTTTTCACAGTCGGTAGACAAGTCTCTTTAGTGTCCTGCGTTTTTAGAACTGTGACCTTAAATGCTTACTTTCTGTAAGCTGTTAAGGTCTTAACGACCATTCCACAGGTGCATGTTAAATAATTGATTATGGTTAATTGAACATGCATGGAAAACATTGTTTAAACAATTTACAATGAAGATCTGTAAAGTTATTTGGATTTTTAAAACATTATTGTTGAAATACACAGTCCTGAAAAAGGGACGTTTCTTTTTTTGCTGAGTATATATGAACTATGCTCCATGTCCTCTCCCTGACACATTAAGTTGGAGTACATTTTAGCCAATGAATTATTCGGCAGAAGTGTATCAAGAAACGCTACTGGGGCTCCTTTATATACCAGCGAAAATATGCCTGTATAATGCCTCACTGTGACTGCTCTTCTTATCTTTAGTTAAATAAGAAGTTTTCTTTTTTTCGTCATTCTGGTGTGTATTTCAGAGAGGGTTTATTTTTTGTCATAATATAATAGAATTTTTTTATGCATTTAGTCTCTGTAAAAAGTCAAATTTCTCACCGGGGGACAGAGTACTAACAATCTGTGTTTCTTTCATCTGTATTCAAGTGGACTCTTGTCATCTAAAAGAACAAAAATTCTACAATTACAAGCTCCATAAACTTGTGGCATGCAAAGATTGAAACTAAGTCATGAACTCAAAATTTCAAACTTTGGTTTGAAATAGAACGTACTGTAGGTAAATTAAATAAATGAGCAAAAAATTATTTTAATGCCTTTAGGACTTTACCAATAGCTCTGATTAATTAGTAAGTCAGAAAAAGTTTATTTAAAGCACATTGACAAATTAAAGGTTTAAAGAAACAAACATTAATACCAATAGTCAATTACATTGTACATGGTACCTTAACAGAATTCCAGGATTTTTTTTACATTATTTAGTTGGTGTGAATGTGACATAATGAGGAAGGAACTCAAGTGGCAATGTGCAGTTCTAAATTTTACAGCTTACACCCTAAGAGAGAGACAAGTGTGAAAGCACTGCATTAAAATAAATAAATAACAGACAATATACATTCCTCATTACTTTTGGATATGTTTGCAGCTTAGTCTCCGAAAAGCATCTGACTGAAAGAGGAACAAAAAAAGAAAAAAAAAAAAAAAAAAACACAAACACAACAGCATATAAGAGGAACATAATGGTGCAATAATCATGTTCTACTCTTGCTTACTTCAATTTGCCAAAAAAAAAAACACTTGATCTTAGATTTACCATTGTGTTGCCATTTAATTTGGGCCTAGATAATAACAACATTTCTAAATACTGCCTTTACAAGAGGTGCAAAGGTTCAAATAAATAAATTATGTTTAAAGGAACTTGGTTTTCATCCCTGTCCTCACCTATGGTCATGAGCTATGAGTAATGACTGAAAGAATTAGAGTGTGAGTACAAGTAGCAGAAATTAGTTTTTTTGCAAGTCTGCTGGACTGATACTCCATTATAGGTTGATAAGCTCAGCTACTTAGGACAGCCTCAAAACAGAGTTGCTGTTTCTCCGGATCGAGGGGAGCCAGTTTAGGTGGTTTGGACATGTTGTAAGGATGCTCCAGGAACATCCTCTTGGTAGAGACTTTGCAACAGGCCCAGGGCAGCTGGAGGGGTTGTATCTCTCAGATGGCTTGGGAACACCTGGCAATTCCCACCTGGCAATTCCCAAAGAAGAGCTGGAAACTGCAGATGGGGATCAGGGAAGGCTGAGCTAACCTACTGCCACTGTGACCCTTACCAAGAAGAGCAGTTTGAGATGATGAGATCAAATTAGATGGTCGAAGACAATATTACCACTCCTTTTAGAGGTGGGCATCTGTCTGGGTTTTGTAGCAGTACAAAGATGCATTTTCTAGGTCATTAACTGGAAACTCAATAAGATTTGTTAATTTATTAGTATTGTCAACAGCAATCATGGGCTGTACCCAAAAAACTTTCTTCAGGTTCATTATGGCAACACCTCCAGTCAAACTTCCATGTCTAAAAAAATAATAATAAATAAATCTGGAGGTTGCCTTCATTGGAGCATTTACTATACTTGTGCCATTTTCTTATACCAGGCAGTCCCCGGGTTATGTATGAGATAGGGACTGTAGGTTTGTACTTAAGTTGAATTTGTATGTAAGTTGGAACAGATACATTATTTTATTAAATGCTATTGTTGATCGACTGTAACCAAGTGCTCTGCCAATGAATGATGGAGTTTCACCTCTCTCTGACCTTATTATTATTTCTACTTTATTGTGACCCTGTAATGAGGATATAGCGGGTTGGATAATGGATGGATGGATGGATGGTTTTTCTCTTCTTTACTGTATCACCAGCACTTGTATCAGATTTGTGTTTCAGAGATATTCTTGAAGGGTGAAGACAAAAGATTAAGATGAGCTTTTCTGCACAGCACTGTACACGCTATCACAGCAGGAAGGCACCCGTCGTCAACACGTCTGGTGTACTGACAAGAGAAAACTTCCTTCTATGTGCATAACAGTACAAGCAGGCTTGCTATTGAGAATGAATAGGGGTGGCGAGGGGGGTTCATCACTCAGACACCACACTGTCACCTCCACTACAGTATGCTGCCTGCAGTGTCCGCCCACCAAGACCGAACACGGTGCGGCCAAAGGCGGGCAGTGAATTGCCCACCATTGCCCCCATTCAACAGGCAGCCATCCGAGGCACACTACAATGCTACCCCCCGCCGCCCCGTTCACCCTCAATGGCCTCCATTCAGCCACAACTTGTTGCAGCATTACCAGCCACCCACCGAGAATGAACGGGCCAGCCTTGTGTGATGGGCGGGTAGTGAAACGCCCCCCTCTGCTCCATCCAGCCTGCGTCCAGTCAGGAGCAGTAGCTGTGGTGGCGTAGTGGGCAGGCAGCGATCCGCCCCATCAAGCCTCCGTCCTGCACACGAGCGATAGCTGTGGCTCCGGCGACTATGGACCATGGGTCACCGCTTGCTGCCGGCAGCTGCACGAGGGACACTACACTGCGCAAGCAGCGAAATCACCCCCCTCCAGCCACCGCTTGCAGCGTCCTCAGGCCGAAGATGACGGAGCGGCAGTTACTGAGGCGCATGCGTCGCAGCTGCGGCCCCATTCGTAAATCGGATGTCCATAACCTGGGGACTACCTGTATTTCCAAATCAAACAAAACACTGGGCACACTGCTTCTGTATCTCAGCCTATAATGAGCCTGACGTCAACAGAAAGCAGCAATAATGCAGTTACATGACGATTCCCCATTTTATTACATGGTAACTTGTTACTAAACAAAAAGTACATTCCTATTCGGAAAAATCACTTTCACAGTGTTTTGCATTTCCATTTATGTCCAGTGGAGATACTGCAAAAACTGTTAAAAGTGCAGAAGCTACCAGTAGCAATGGCACCGTATGTTTTGACCCTCTTCAATCTGCCTTCTTTCACCATCAGTCATTTAAAAAAAGATACATACAAACTCCAGTGTACAACTATGCTGAGCATGAATGAATCTACAGAAGAGCTATAATTAGAAGTTGACTCCCCCGATGCATAAGGGAGATCCCAAGGTCTAGCTAACTGCACACTACACTACACTGTTCTCTTAAACTAGTCACTTCACTCCACCTTGTTAGGTCATCATTTATATTTTGTTTTGAGCGACAACATCTTATATCTTGCCTAAAGAAGGGGCCTGAGATGCCTCGAAAGCTTGCATATTGTAATCTTTTTAGTTAGCCAAGAAAAGGTGTCATTTTGCTTGGCTTTTCTCTAGCGACAACCCCTAAATTATAGCAGACTGTTTGTTGATATACAAATATTCTACTAAATTAATATATAAGCAAGCACCAAAGGTGAATGCATATTTTTCCATAAACTTTATTATAAATTATTCCCTAAACATCCATATATTATATTAATGAAATACAGATAAACTCTAATTTATTTATTTGCCTAATGAAAATAACAGCCAAAACCAAAAAGCCAAATAGGATAAAATAACATCATTGACATTGATGAAAACATCACATGCTACATGGTCATTGCAAACTTACTGAAAATTACTATCTTATTGTAACATCCACAAAAACCTCAAAATTTAATCTTTTTTAAAATTGAACTGCATTTTATTCATGCAGATTATTAACCCTTTTCAACGCAATGCACTGTCAAAATAAAAACTCTCACATATTTTTTTCTTTCTTGAATCAAAATGTGCATAACAACCAAATGCTGCCTTCATAACACTGAATACAAAGCAGTACATTGGAGGGATATACAGTATTTGTTCAGACTATTTCATAAATGAGTCACTATGGTTTTGTAGTTAAAAAAACTTACTATATTCACATAATTTTCATTTCTTCTTTAAAAACCTTTCACAAATAAGTGCAAATTTGATTCATTAGATTTTTTTTAATATTATTAAGGTCTCTCACTCAATGACATACCTATCACTTATTCGTGTCTATGTCTGCTGCTAGAGTTCACAGTCATAGGAAGAAGAAGCCAATTCTGCCAGCAATGGAGGGAAAGATGGCAGAGAACAATCCCAGACAAAGCCAGCAGACCACAAATGACTTGCATATAGTTATTTCTGAGCAATTTAGAGTCATCATTCAACATTACAGTATGTCTTTATGAGTAAAATTCATGGATGAAACTAATGAAAACACAGAAAGTCTATGCAAGCTCCACAGAAATGATATACAATGATCAGCCACAACATTAAAACCACCTGTCTAATATTGTGTAGGTCCCCCTCCTACTATCAAAACAGCTGTGACTGGATGAGACATGGACTCCACAAGACCTCTGAAGGTGTTCTGTAGTATCTGACACAAAGATGTTAGCAGCAGATCCTTAAAGGCCTGTAAGTAGCGAGGTGGGGTCTCCATGGATGAGACTTTTTCCAGAAGATCCTACAGGTACTGGATTGGATTGAGATCTGGAGAATTT
>JANRMT010062854.1:36576747-36597076 GCA_026402145.1 Polypterus bichir lapradei
TATATATATATATATATATATATATATATATATATATATATATATAGTGTAATTGGAACTGATCCGGACTACATGTCAGTTTTAACTATTATATAACAGTGTCAAAGACTAAGAATTAAATTACCCACAAATAAATAAACTTGAATTACAGGCAAACATGCTTCTTTAAAGAATCTGTGCACAATGCATGATTTTCAGCATATGCACTCAAAAGCAGCATGCCACCAGTAGTAAACTGTTGCCGCTATTTCTCAAAGGAAAACCAGCCAATTACTGATGCACACTTTAGACAGCCATACCCTCTTATGCATATTAATCACTGAAGAGGTCCCCATGCTTTTGTATTTGTGCTTGCATTTGGCAAAAGTCAATTCTATTCTGACTGCTGACGTGGATGCCCTTCAACCCCCAAAAAAGGGGCACATCTATTTTGCCTGGCTGATTTATTAAATTTCTTCAGAAAAGCAGTCATCAGCATATAAACCTGTATAAATCAAAACTGCAAACCAAAAAAAAAAAAAAAAAAAAAAAAAATCACCTTGTTCTTCCCCTCTTAAAAACAACTCCGCAAATGACCACAGGCAAATATTCATCTAAACAGAAGAATACTTACAACCTGCAGTGCATCTGAAAAAAAACTAGTACTAGTTTCCAAGAGGTTCCATCTTCTGTTTGATTTTATGTTAATTATATTTTTATTTACTTTTACCATATATGCTGACTCTTATGTATAAGTATATACTGAATGTACTGATGTAAACATTTTAACAGTAAAAAAATTACATATTTCTCTCTACAGAGAAGGGATGGATTTTCAAACTTGTTTTTAGAAGACAATTTACAGACATTCCCTAGAGTCAGGAACTCAAACAGAATGTTAGTTGTTTCTGTCAAAGTTATGAAGGGCTGAAACTGACATTTTATGGCAAAAAAAGGGCATAACAGATGACAAGCACATACCCAGCATTTTAAAAACTATCTAGCTTTCTCACTGTGAGCAGAAAAGCAATCTATTTACAAGTTTAAAACAAACAGGGGGCGTTTGATCAGATAAACTGTCTGAGTTTGGGTGTTTGATGGGAATTAAGATCCTTTGTCAATACTTTGTTGGTAAAAACATCTTTCAATATACACAAACTACCTGATGGTGAACACAAATTCAGTACACAACATCACATTTTCAGATTTTTTTTAATTCCATATTTAATATTTAAAGTAGGTAATATCAATTAATAATTATATAATAAATATCTCTTTGAAATTAAGAGCCAATCATTTCTTTTAGCTACTTCTTTAGAAGAGAAACAGCATGCAGATAACAAAATGGACTTAACCTTATAGAAGTAAGCAGAGAAAAGCCAAGCAAAATGACCTTTTATTGGTTAACTAAAAAGATTACAATATGCAAGCTTTCAAGGCAACTCAGGCCCCTTCTTCAGGCCAATAAAAGGTGTCATTTTGCTTGACTTTACTCTACATTCATAATGTCTAACACAGTACAACACCCTAGTACTACAGAAGTAAACAAAAATTCAATTCTTTATTTGTATCTTTCCAAATAAGCCTCAATTTATTTATTCCAAAACAGCATTAAAATCCCCGTTTTTACCAGATTTTTGGTGCAACACTTTTATATTATCTACAGATGAATTTTCTCCAGTGATAAACAAGCACTTGAAATGAAAGCCATGAGCTTTTAAAATACACTGTAGTAGTTGTTAAGCCTAAGCAGGAAATTGGTTTATTAGGCTAAGTATTAACTACAAGTACTGAGGCAAACTGTGGAGAAATGAAGTGTTTAAAAAGTCAATATCCAGCATACCAAGATCAAATCTCTCACCCAGTCATTGCCTTTTTTTGAGGATATATATTTTGTCTGCATTCATGAGTTTTTTCTCCAACTTTTCATCCCACATTTTTCATACATGCATAACAGGATGATTGGCAATTCTAAAATGGCCAGAACAAATGTATATGTGTTCAGAAGTGGTTCTCTCATATTGCCTTGTTCAGGATTGATTCCTGCCATGTCTGCCTTCATCAACCCTGAACTGGATTTTGAGTTTAAGAATATTACATTATGACGCTATGAAAAGAATGCAATAAAGAAGCAAAAACAGCTTTAATAAAAAAAAAGGACTGTGTCATTGTATTGTGAAAATGAAGATATCTTGCATCACTACTTGTAGTTGGCCTCTAAAAGTATTTGCAATTTCAGGTGTGATGGTTACTTAATAAAAACTTGAACACAGCTAGTTGCCAAAAGCACCATATAAGGAAATAATCTATGTTGGAAAATATGCTGGGTCAAAAGCAAGATATTACAATATCAATGGATTATTATAATATTATTTATTTTAGTAACAGCTATTCCCAGGTGACAAGAAGCAGGTAAATTTACAAGCAGTTAGTTATTTCTACGATTCCAAAAATTAAACTACAGAAATTGCAGAGTTATCCTTGTACAACATTTACTAAGATACTACTTCTTTGTTTTGTCTTTGCACAATGTCTTGTCTTGTTTGTGTATTAATTTTAAATTTTAATTTTAATTCTATTTTTAATTTATTATTTGCACTTCATGTTGTTACACTGTGGACCCTGAGCTTCACAATTTCATCTATCTGTATACTTGTATATGGCTGAGATAGTGCTGGGCGGTATACCAGTTCATACCAAAAAAACTTTTTTTCTTATACCGCAACACCGGTTTAAATAGCCTAAACAACGTTCGGAACATGGCGCAGCAGGAAACTGTTTAAGGGGGGACCTTTTTTTTACTGCAGCACTGCTAAACGTGCATGCAACGGAGTACATGCGTTAGTGGAGGTATTGAACGGTGAAAATGGACAGAGAACATTCCGAAACTAAAGCTGTAGCAGACGATAAAGTTAAACATAATGATACAGAAGAATTTTTGCCGAAAAAAGGATCTGTGTCTGTTGTCTGGAGATACTTTGGTTTTAAAAGGTTGGATGTGGACCATTATGTTCAAATGTGTGAATACTGTTTCTATACTACTGGATAATACTGCAAGCCAAGTTGTACTTGTTTTATTTTTTTTTTCAATACTGTGTAATGTACCTGGGTACTGTGTAATAGTGTGACGACATGTTGAATTTATTTTCGACATTTCTACTTTATTCTTGCCATTTATGTCAAGATTAAAGTAGACATGTTAACTTTATTCTCGTAATTGTCATTAAAGTAGAACATTGTAAACTAAACTTCATCTTAAAATGAGTATTTTACTAGATTTTCTCAAAACCCGTCATAAGTTAATGTAGCACATTAAATGCTTTGTATTAAGTGTTCCCTGAGCCATGTTAATCACTATGTGCTTCTTAAACTGACTTCCTCTTGCACCAATAGAAGGCGCAGGCAGCGATTACCACACAGAATACATTAATTTCATGATATTCCTGCTCCCTGAACATTCAGAATGCTATAAATACTTGATATAATTTTTATGATGAAATGTATTAAAGCATGTATTAATCATGTGGGGGCACGGTGGCGTTGAAGTTGCACCGCTGCCTTGCAGCAAGGGGGTCCCGGGTGTTCCCTGCCTTGAATTTGCATGTTTTTCTGGTGGGTTTAATCAGAAACTTCAGTTTCCTTTCAAAGTCATGTAGGATGTGGGATTTTGTTATGTTATATTAATCCTGCTAGTGTATGTATTGCTCCTATTCACCCTGCAATATGCTGGCGCCCTGTTCAGGATTTGCCCGTGCCTCGCACACAATGCTTGCTGGGATGAGTGCAACCCTGAATGGATGGTATAATTAAACATGTACTGTATAACGAAGATTTTTATAAAGTTCTGAACACTCCATGGTCTAAGTTTATAACTAGTTTTAATTTCATAAAGACGTTTATCGTGTGGTGATTGGTTATGTGGACAAAGAAGGAAGGAAGGAAGGATAGGTACTGGGGGTTTGGTACATCAGACAGAGACAGCGTGGATGCAATAAAGAAAGCCTACTCTGAAGAACATCCATTGAATTCTGTGTTCGTGTCTCCGACCACCAGATCACGAACCCAACATTTACACAATACAGTGGTACCTCGGTATACATCCACTTTGGAATAAGTCCAACTTAAAAAATTTTGCTTGGTACAGTAATCCCTCCTCGATCGCGGGGGTTGCATTCCAGAATTATGGGAAGCACTGCGATAAAGCAGCCGCAATGAAGGGATCAATGTGAAGGTAGTCTTTCAGCACTTTTTACAGGCGCCTCCATATCTTCTGTGCAAACAGCCTCTGTGCAAACAGACCCTCTGCTCACACCCCCTCTGTCAGGAGCAGAGAATGTCAGAGAGACAGGCAGAGAAGAGCAAACAATGAAAAATCAATACGGGCTGTTAGAACTTTTAAGTTTTCAAAGCACCGCGCAGGAAGCATATCTTATATCATTGAGGACTTTTATTTAATACGTAATACGTGCTCTGATTGGGTAGCTTCTCAGCCATCTGCCAATAGAGTCCCTTGTATGAAATTAACTCAGCAAACCAACTGAGGAAGCATGAGCCATAAATTAAAAGACCCATTGTCCGCAGAAATCCGCGAACCAGCGAAAAATCCGTGATATATATTTAGATATACTTAATTTAAAATCCGCGATGGAGTGAAGCCGCGAAAATCGAAGGGCGATATAGCGAGGGATCACTGTATACGACCTTTGTTTGGCATACAACTCGCGTGCTAGAACACTGCGCGCTACCCTTGTTTACCTCTCCCGAGACAAAGCCACGACTGCCCACGAGCGTCAGTGCGCCAGTTGCTAGCATTCAGTGAACAACCCGCGCTGTATCTCTCTGTGCATTTTCACGTATGTGGTATAGCGGGTCCACAGCACCTGCCAAAGGCCAGTTTTAAAATAAATAATCACCGCGCTCGCGGCTTGGTGAGGGAACGTGGTGGTTGTGTGTCTGAAGCGGTTCTCAGGGCGATTTGCAATGTGGGTGTTTCTCACGTAAGTGCACAGGTGAGAGACCATCCGCATTCGTGATTGTTCCTGGGGCTGAAAGAAAGAAAGAAAGAAAGAAAGAAAGAAAGAAAGAAAGAAAGAAAGAAAGGGAGATTGCAGGAGAAAGCAGTGGAGAGAGCGAGCGAGTGAGAGAGAGAGAGAGCCGGTGCAGGAGAGGGAGCGAGTGCAGGGAGCCTGGGTGTTGGACTGACACCCGAGGAATAGTAGTAGTGGTCACTCCAGCTGAGTGATCATGGAGCGGGATTGACTGGAAGGAGGCCGACTCTCCATGTAAGGCCACGAAAGGCAGCGGGAGTCGGGACTTGGGCGAGTGTATTCCCCAGTATGTGCGCCCTGGTCACTGTGGATCCCAAGTCGCTGTCAGGAGGAGCCTACCGGAGCCAGGGATCGGAGCGGTGAACTGAACAGCTGAAGTAGGCAGAGTGAAGGTCAGCTGCAAGTAGGGCGACTCCTGTTGAGAAGCCCAGATGGGGGGAGCAGGGGGGCCGCCAGGTAAAAAGGCACAGAGCTGCTTCTTTTTTTTTTTTTTAAAAGAATGCTTCTTGCTGTATTTTAACCTTGTTGTTTTTAAGAAGACTTTTTTCTATTGTTTTTAACCTCCACGTTTCACTTCTGATTTTATGGATTATTTATTTATTGGAACATTGGACACTGCACTTTAATTTGAACACCTTGTTTTGTTGATTGTTTTAATAAGACCACTTTTTCAGCATCCCCTTGCTTTGTTGTGCCTCCTGCTAAGCTCATCGGTAACATTACCGACAGTGTCTATTATTCAAGGGATCCCGGACAGCTGATGGGAGCATGAAGCAAACCCGCATCTTCAAAACGTGATTTTGTGTTTTTTCACGTAAATTTGGATTGATTGTTGAAAAGTTTGAAGGTGGCATGCGTATCCGGGACATGGCTGCTACATACCGTATGCCGAGAACGACGGTATCAACGAAAAGTGAAAAACAGACGTTATTAAAAAGTAAAGTGAGGTTCAATTTTCATTTATTTCATCTAATTGCTTTTGTATTTATGTATTTTAGTATTAAGCAGTGTTTAAATTATTTTATACAACCCCATCAATGTATAATATGCCAATAACAATAGGATTTTTTCTTCATGGAAACAGATTAATTATTTTCCCATTATTTCTTATGGGAAAAATTTGTTTGGTATACGTCCTGTTTGGTATAAGTCCAAGGATCTGGAACGGATTAAGAACGTATACCGAGGTACCACTGTATTTAAATTAAACCTGTACGATACCCATTCATACATCCAGTTTTTTGGAGCCTCATCACATCTGCCATAAAGTTCTCTACACTGAACGTACACCTGGGGACCCCTTACTGCGAGGAAGCAGCACTACCGCCACACTACCGTGCATGTTTAATACATGCTTTAATGCATTTCATCATGAAAATGATATCAAGTATTTATCTTGGCATTCTAAATTTTCAGAGTGCAGGAATATCATGTAATGTATTCTGTGCGGTGATCGCTGCCTGCGCCTCCTCTTAGTGCGGAGGAAGTCAGTTTAAGAAGTGTGTAGCGATTAACAACTGGGTCGGGGAACACTTAACAAAAAGCATTTAATGTGCTACATTAACTTCTGATGGGGTTTGAGAAAACCTAGTAAATTAAACATTGATTTTAGGATGAAGTTTAGTTTACGACATTATGCTTTAATGACAAAATAAACTATGAGAATAAAGTGGAAATGTCGACTTTATTCTCAATATGGTTTTTTTTTTTTTCTTCAGTGTCCGTATTTTTTTTTTTCTTCACCATGGCCCTAATACGGTTCCGTAGGGCTATACCACAAATAGCATTATAAATGCAAGTTGCAGTTTTATTATTTATGTATATAGCTTAGCTTGAAGCAAGGTCCATATTAATGCAGTTTGCATTAATATGCAGTTTGGTTCAGTTGGTAAAGATGTCATCACTAAGTTACACTTGTTTTATTTTATTTTATATTTATTTGGTGACTACTGTGTAATGTTCCTGGGCTTGAAGTCTTTAATTAATAGTGTTATTACTGGAAGTTGCACTATTATTTATTAGTTTAAATATTATGCAGTTTAATGATGGTTAAGTTGTTTAAAAAGTCACTTTAACATGTCAGTGGATAGAGATTGTTAACATTAACAGAAAGTGTAGTTGGTTTTCAAAAAATATTTACCATTTATTCCTTTTCTAAGACCTGTTCAGTGCAATACAAGTTTTGACAAGCACCTTTGGATATTTTACTAAGTCTAAATGCCTCTTTGGATGGTTGAATATATGTTGTCAAAATTTTTGTTTAAGTTGTTTGCAAAATTTGTTCAATAAAAAGGCTCTATATTTTGACTGCATCTGTCACACAATGCAATTCCTTCTCTTCATTAGTGCCACCACCTTGAAAACTATCACTTTATGAGGCCATGCAAACCTGTATTGATACTTGTGTGCACATTAAAATGTTTTTTTGGTACAAAGTACAATTTTAATGACAGTGGTATAGGTTATTCTTAGCCAGTCTACTGCAGTAATTGCAGTGGAAAATGTGGTTAACATCCACTCATGCATGGGGAAAAAAATATCGTTGAATACCGTGAAACCTTTATAATTTTGAAAAACACCGTGATATAGAATTTTGGTCATACTGCCCAGCACTAGGTTGAGAGGACAATAAAGTTTGCTTTGACTTTGACTAAAGTCAGGGCTTGATTTTTCTTTCTTTCTTTCTTTCTCTTTCTTTCTTTCTTTCTTTCTTTCTTTAAGTTAGCATGTCACACTTATTTAAAAAAGACAGAGACACTGGCCTATATGATTAAATATTAATTTGTATTTTTATTACTAATAATGAAAGCCAATACCTATTTTTCACCTTTCAACACTGTCCAGGAAATTACTACACCCTAAAACTGTAATTTAATCAGTTTCACCCAGAAGCACTAAAGAATGCATGCTTCAAATGGAGGCAATAGACCAGGGTCCTTATTTATAAAGTGTCTCAGATTTACTTATAGGAATTGCAGTAAAAGTCACACTAAGATAAGAATTTGTCCTACCTCGGAGTAGAACCTAAGAAGTATTTGCAATACGTCTTAGTCCCTAACCCAGTGAGAAGTAGGAATTCACATCTGAGAATAAATGATGTTGCGATTTTACAGCAGGCGTTGCCATAAGATGACAATTATAATTACATTTTGTCATTTTCTGAAACTAACACTAAGGCTTCACCATAAAAATAATACTAATAAGCATTATCAAAGTAGAATACGTAAAACACAGTAAGGTAAGATTGTACGCTAAGCTGAATGTAATTGTTGCCATTTTGCAATATCATAAGTAATATTGTAATGAACACTGAGATGTAAAGACTGAGAAACATACCCCAAATGAGAGTAAAGCCTGATAATGGGCATGTTTATTTAAAAATGAATGCTCCAGGGATTGATCCTGCCTCACACCCTTGCTGGAACAGATTCCAGCTTCCTCACAACCCTGCTCAGGTAAAAGCAGGCTGGATGGATGGGTGATCTGCAGCCAAACTTTCAGAAAATGCCTTATAAAGTAACATTCTTACTGAAACTAGCCACAGTAATCTTGCGCTGCTTCTGTAATCACATTCACCCTTCCAGTGTTACCAATCATTTTCCACTGTACCATGCTATTTCTTTTTGGTGCACTGCATCATTCCCAATAAACCCAACCCTTGGTGAGGCTCTATTTATACAATACCCTAGGAGTCTCTTGAACCTCCCAACCTTGTAAAATGTAATGGTGATGTTCTAAGGGTTCATGGAATGCAAAGTTCAGAGTAACTGTGTGGCATTTTGGTATCACTCATCAACCAAGCCCTGTCTATCTTCAGATTAATATGTTGGCTACTAAAGTACAGTATGCAGATATCACTGTATTAACACACAGGTGGTCATATCACTTGTGATTCACACATGCTTGATCATCCACACTTGGGATGTTGACTTTTATGTGTGTGCCAATTTGCATGAATTTAGCTTATTTTAACATTGCCTTACACAGAGTTGTGGGAAAATGTATTACTCTGTGTACTGTATTACCTCACGCGTTGAATCAGTATCTTTTTATTAGTTCATTGATGTCCAGTATTTCCAAAACAGTCAGCCTTTCCCAGGATGTGCATGCTGAACTCAGTCCGAACGCCATCCTCTGGCAGTTTCTAGGAAGTTAGGACAACTCAAGAGCTCTTTACATAGGTTTAGCTAATTAATCAACCTGCGTTTATCCTACAATTTACATTTTGGCGTGTACATGCATCCTCACTTTTGAAATAAAATAAATAAAACCATTTAAAAAACAGCTCATTGCTGACAAAGTGCTTTGCACTTGATGTTTTCTATGTAAAGATTGCACATTATCCTGAGGACTATCTAGATTTTCAATTAATATTCATAATTTCTTCCAAAAATGTGTTAGGCTACACTAATAAATCTAATAATGATCTAAACTCAACACTGAGTTATGGTGAGCCATTGCCTAGCCTGGCATCAATGGAGGCCTAGTAGGGACCAGCACTGAAAAGGACACCAAGTACTCACATGCAGCAAATTTGGATAATCCGAATTACCTAAAACTCATCCAGAGCATAAATCCAAACAGATACAGGAAATTTATGCAAACACCACACAGAAAATAATCACTGCACCACCATGTTAAGTTGGATCTCCATTGAGAATGAGTGACTGTGTGTAAGAGTGTGTTTTGTAATGAATGGAGTCCCATCCAGGAGTGGTTCCTGCTTTGTACCCAAATAGGCAGGAACAGGCTCAGGGTCTCCATGAAATAGAGGTTAATATCATCAATCAATGTGATGGGTCATAATCATGGCTAAACCTCAGCTCCCACTTTATTACGAATCTTGTGCTTATGCTCACTTTATAACCAACCATAAGTTCTTCCGGGGCAGCTCTCTGCCTCAACTGGTTTTTGAGTGTATGCTCAAAGAGGAATGGTTAAGAGGTGAGAGGAAAATACATTGTCTTATCTTGAGGTTAAATGTTAAAATAACTTTGCAGTCTCTTTTGGAGTAAGAGACGGTATCATAATGTCATTAAGCCATCAAGTGCTTTGGAAGTTTCCACTTCACTTCTGAACCTTTTCCTCGTTGCTGTGAAAGGTCCACAAAAATCAAAGTCCCATAGTTGCCCTAATGAGACCCGCAGGTGTCAAATATAGGCTTGGGGAAATGATAGACAGTCATGTTAAACTGTGCATAGCATTTTAATTAGCACATTGCTCCAGGCATATATTACAGAATGAATGGTCCTAAGTGGTATGAGGTTAATTACTCTGGAATCTTAAAAAAGTTGTCCATTAACAACGAAGCTTGTTATTTTGGCATATGGCAACTGTTGAGCCCTCATCTTGTCTCAACCCCACTGTACCCCTAGCAGAGCTGCACTAAACATACATACTTTACAGTGTCATTAAGGTTACATAAAACATTTGAAAAAGATAATACTTGCAGTGCAAAAGCAATATTGTATGTATATAAATGATGAGAAGCTTTTTTAATTATTTTCATGTCAATGAGTTACAGTATAAAGCAAAAAGTGGCAAACTTGGCTTAATAAATGACTTAATTTGCCAGACTTTTTATTGACTGTGGGCTAGGCTCAGGAAAAAGTGACACAACTCTTAATGGGCCGTGGAAGTGATCACAATCATCAGATTGGTGTGTGTTTAAAAATAAACAAGTCTTAAGGCAGCCTTTTACACTTGCTGATGGTAATTTGCATAGAAATATCAGAATACAATAATCAGTTCTTTCAGGCAGGGATCATTCTGTCTAAAGGACAAAGAGGTGCACACATTTTTTTTTTCATAAGAATGAAAATAAATAAATAAATAAATAAATAAAGACATTCTCAACTTTAATCCAAGCTTGTTTTGACAAAAAAAAATCAGTTCTACAAAATGTAATAATGCTTATATTATTTCTGTTTGCATTTTTTCTCTCACTGACTGATCCTGAAGAGAGATTTTACACAATTTTGTTTGTAAACACTTGGACATTCTAGTAGACTGAAACGCTGGAAACACTTCTCTTAAAAAAAAAAAAACATTATGGAAAGCTCAGCTTGGACATGGGTAAATACTACAATACATTACATGTCCCAAACACTTTTTAGGACACAAAGAAAATACCACATATTTAATGTTTTGCTATTGTGCTTCTTCCTGAAGAAAAGGCAAAAATAAAACTTTAAAAAGTAATACTTAAACATTGAATGTCACTACCTCGTATGACCAGATATTAGCTTAACTGTGTGTTGGGGTACCTTCTGTGTCAGGCATACATGCATGTTTCAACACAAAAATCTTGATAAATGTACTGGTGTCTCTAAACTGGACCATAGTGATAAACGGGTTTGTAAAAGACTGGAAAAGTATCTGTAACCATCAGGACTGGTTCTGGTATATGGGATTGGAAAATGAACAGGAAACCTAAAGCATAGCTAACAAAATATCCATTAATTCTTATTTTTGAAAATAACTAAAAACACTTGCTTTACTAATTAAAAGGTTACTTTACACAGCACCTTTAAGAAATTTTACAATTCCAAAGTATCTAATACTAAAAAAAAAAAAAAAAAAAAAACCTTTACCCACAAATACACTATATCTCCTCATACATATTTCTAATGACAACTTTCCCCTCCACCTCTGTCCAAGTCTACAAAACAATGCTTTGTGTAGGAATTCACATAAATACCAGCTGCTCTATACTAACTGTGAACACTGGGTGGAAAGGTAACTGTAGGTTATCTAATTACCACTGTCATCATAATGATGATATACTCAAGCTGCCACTGATGGCTCGACTTACAGCATTTAGATGAATATAACTACTTGGGCAGTGAAAAACAGAGGCAAAATTTAGGCTTCTTAGATATATATTTGGCCATGTCAGGATGAAGCATCAATTTAATGGCGACCATTGCCGAAATGCATTTTAAGGAGTGCTGTTATACAAGCATGTGGCTGGCTGGATTTCACAGGGCTCGGAATGCCTGTAGTTGCAGCTGTTGGCAAGTCAAGCTCGATGACAGCTTGCGAAGCCACCATGAATGCCTTCTTGTATCGGGGTGCAAGGAGCTGCGCACGAGACACTGAAAGACAGCTATTGGGGCTCGCGGGCAGGCGGTGCACTGCCCAGAAATTTTAACATAAATCAGCAACCCATCTGCGATAACACACTAGCCATTAACTGTCTGGGTGCATCTCGGAGACGTAATGCATAAAACAAACCCAAGTTAAATTAATAATAATTTTTTTGGTTCCGTTTTACTTAACGCATTAGTTACTTAAACGTTGCACCTAAATGTGAGATAACTAACGAGTGTCACTTGTGAAGCATCCCCTTTCAGCTGCAATAACTTTAAAAGAATACAGTCTGATTTCACACATCTAGCGGTCATCAATGAATGCTGTGCATGCATACCAAAATACTTACACTTCCAGAATGCGGTCCCCCTTGGAGATCCCAGCTCGATCTGCGGCTCCCCCGGGCAGTACGGCACTGACGTGCTGCAGCGGTGCGTATAGCTCGCCGTTAATACTCCGGAGCTGACCCCCTTCGCTCACCTGGCCTCTAACGTTAAATCCATACCCCGAATCCGATTTGACAATGCGTACTAGTCTGGGCCCTGAATTGACCCCAGGAGATGGGAGACCGGCTGAGCCGGTACTCGAACTATTTCTCGGCAGCGGCGGCCCGGAGCGGATTCCGTCACCCACTTCATCCGCCATCTTCACAACAACATTCCCGTCGCCAGCTGCCGTCATCACGAGACCGGCTCGAAAGCCCGCTTTCTCCCCCCTTATCCGCACTGATAGCTTTCAAGGGAAATGTAGTTTATGACTTCTCTAAGGTGGGTTGAGCTCGAGAAATTTGGGGAAATATGAACTTCATTTCCCATGAACGCTTCTAAGCAGTAGTGACGCAGAGAGCCGTTCCTGGTAGCAAAGGCTCATGGGAGTTGTTGTTTTGGCAAAAGGTCAGCTGTTGCTGTATGCCTAAGTTTATGCTTTACGATGCTCTCACATGAATCGGTCAATACACTTGTTTCATGATAGTACCAACGGGGACACAAATGCAGATATGTACTGCACCAACACCAGTATGCCGTTTTCACCTGATAAACCCTTATAAAAACAGTATTTAAAATCTCACGAATTAGAGGCGTTTCAAACACCTACATGCCAAACTACATTGTGTCCTTATAGTTATATTTTACTTTATATTTATAAGTTCACATTTTGGAGACAGTAATTTATATTTGACATCATATAAATAAATAAATAAATAAATAAATAAATAAACTTACCAATAAAGGACTGCCACAGCTTCAACCGATGCCCCCCTGGAAGCAAGAATGGTGAAGTAATTGAAGAAAAGACATCAAACAGTAGTGAAGTTTTCAGGCTGTAGTGCAAGTGAAATTCACAAAAGTTGGAATATAGATTGATTGAATGTCATGCCTAAGTTGGAAGATAGTGCCAAAACCTGCTATTGGCTTCATGGGAACGAAGATTGTAAGATGTCTTCATACCAATCCCCTTTGCTGTTTTAATGATACTTAAAGTATGATACATGTACATCCCTAAATTAGATGTACTGGTAGTTATGATTTCATGAGTAACAAGAAATGTTCAAGTATAAGTGATAGGCCGGATCTTAGAAAAGGCTTTTGATGGCTTAGAATACAACAGTTGGTAAATAACAGAAGGATTAATTTTTTTGGGGGGTGGAGATGGAGTTTGGGGGGTGTGGTCAGAAAGAGAGAGAGGAGGGGATTTAAAGGTGCATGAAAGAGAGACTGCAATTTTTAAAGTTAAAGTAAGTAGCTGAGTACATTTCTGAATAAAATAGTTTTTCACTTAGGGGCTAATATTATTAGTTCACTGGAGCTCCTTAATCATGAATTTTCCATACTATTTTGCTTAATCCTGACCCAGGGTTTTAGGGAACTGGAGCCAGTAAGCACAGGGCATGAAGTAAGAACAATCAATGGACAAGAAGCCATCCCGCTGCAGGGTGAACACACATACTTACACACCACAGCCAGTTTAGCGTTGCTAACCCACCTATCCTGCATGTCTTTAGACTGTGAAAAAAAACTTCAAGACCTAGAGAAAACCCATGTAAACACAGGGAGAACATGCAGACTTCACACAGAAAGGACCCAGGACGCAAACCCTTGCCTTCTTATTGCTCCACCACGCCGCCCACTCTTGAACATGCTATACACAATTGCATATAAGTAAAACATTCCTGTCATCGATCAAGAATTCCTGCTTTTTTTAGTGATTTGGCTTTTGTTGATGGTCAATACAAAACACAATTTCAGAGGAAACTATTCTTTTGAAGAAAAATGTAAGTAGTAAAAATGTAATTAGTAGGAATAATAGGAATTTTGTGCATAAATATAATTTTATCCTGTAGCAGATCATGTAAATGTGATAGTTTCAGTCAGATTTGAATGTAACACTTTCATCTGTAATCTTGTACTATTACAAAGTTTTGGAGGGTGTATCACACACAGCACTGATGTTTGCAGGCTGCACATTTACGTGTCCCATGGAATGAACTCACCGTTTTAAGCACTGTACAAATAAGAACAAGTGAAAAAAATACCATAAACTACATACAATGCCCTCCTCCTCTGTGTTCTATACGTGAGGAACAGCCTTGTTTCTCTGTGAGATTCCAGCATCAGTTTGCACAGTAGTGCTTTGCTGCTTGCAGTGTCCAATTGTATATACCGTGTTTCCCTGAAAATAAGACCTACTCCGAAAATAAGCCCTAGCATAATTTTCAGGCTGCTCTGTAATATAAGCCCTACCCCAAAAATAAGCCCTAGTCAAGATCGTCAGCTGAAAAGTAAAGTGCCTAAGGCCAGGTTTATACTTCACGCAATGTGACACATGTGCCCGAAAACATTCATTAAATTCTGAGGACACCTTGCAACAATGTCTCTGAAAAGGATGATTAATGATTACATCAATCAATTGGGGAATGTGCTCATTCCAGCAGCATCAGCGAAAGACAGAAACAAAATCCCTGGACAGGGCATCAGCTCATCACAGGGTGAACACAAGCACACACATAAACTGGCATAATTGTAGCTTCACCAAATCCCCAAACCTTCATGTCTTTGGATGGAAAACTGAGCACACTGTGGAAACCCACCATGAAAACGTACAAACTCCAGGCAGGGATCACAAGGAATGTGAATCTCTTCGAGACAGCAGCACAACCATTCTACCGCCATGCCACCTCATATGTGTAACTGTTAACTGTATTCATTATTCAAATGTAACATACATATTTTAATGCATTTCATCATGAAAGTGATATCAAGTATAAATCTAAGAATTCTAAATGTGCTGAGAGCTGGAATATCATAAATTTAATGTGTCCTGTGTGGTGAATGCTGCTTGCTGCTGCTGTCAGGTCAGGAGGAAGCCCCAGAAGCGCATTGCGATTAACAACTGGGTCAGTTTTAAGATTACGTTTACGATGGTCTACTTTAATGATAAAGTAAACTACAGGATTAAAGTGGACATTTCGAGTTTAAAGCCGAAATTTCCACTTTAATCACAAAACAGACATTTTCATTATGTCATTTTTTTTCTTTGTGGCTCATATATGCCTCCGTACATTCTGATGGTATTGTAAGGTACAAAAAAAAAAAAAAAGACGGCACAGAAGATGGTATGTGAGACTTTTAAAATGTATCGTATCATAACTTTGAGGAATAAGCAATGCCTAAATATAAAGACTACATGAATACATTTGAATGTTGGCATTTTGCTTCACCACATCGAACCATTCACCAAACATCGAAGCATGTACATCGATCCTGGAGGATCCTAAAAGCGACAGGATTAGCAAGAAATTCAGGCTGGAATTCAGGGTTTGACTGTGGAGAGTTATGACGATATTCCAGAAGACGACATGACTGTATTTGGATAAATGTATAGTGTTGTACATGAATAAATATAAGATATCCCCTGAAAATAAGCCCTAGTGCATCTTTTGGAGCAAAAATTAATATAAGACCCGGTCTTATTTTCGAGGAAACACAGTATATACTGCATATATATATATGTGTGTGTGTATGTGTGTGTGTGAATACTGTACAGTATATATATCCGTCCCCTGCAGCTCCGCCCATGTAGAAGTGAAACAGGACAGCGAGGAGGGCCCTGCCCGGCTCCCTACTCCTGACGTCACGCTTCCCTCTCCCCTCTGCCCGCAGCCTCTGTCTCGGATTAGCGTGAATATATCACTCCTGCAAGTGAACTGTGATTCTTAGCATGATGGGAAAAGTCACAAAATCAACCGAAATGTTCAAGAAAATTCTAGAAAAAAGCCTTATCTAATTCTGTTAAGTAGTTCTCTCGTTCACTAGCTAAGTGGGTGTAAGATATGCCCCGAGGTTGGTGCGTGAGTGAGGAGGGCCCCACCACCCCTCCCCTCGGACCGCTGCGTCTATCTCAGATTCATGCAAATAAATTGGTACCTCAAGGGAATTATGATACTTAGAGAGATGAGAGAAGTTGCAAAATCAATCAGAATGTTCAAGGAAATTATAGAAAAAAACCCAATCTAAATCTGTTAAGTAGTTCTCTCATGAAAAAAGGACAGGCATACAGACAAACCGACAGACAGACATTGGATTTTATATATATAGAGATAGATAGATAGACAGATAGATAGATTTAGGGCTAACCCCCCAACTGAAAAACTAAAGACTCCAAAATCTCAAAAAACCTTGACAGATTTGACTGTATATCAAATTTGATTAGTGTGTGTCTAGTCCGTCAGAGCAATAACAATTGGTTAGTTTGGCTTTAGTGTGGCTGGTCAGTTTGGCTTGGGTTTTGTGCTGAAAGAGGAAGTGTGAGTGTGAGACACACACGGTTGAGTAAAAGCACATGTTAAGAGAGTTGCCTTCAAAGACAGAAAGTATAAAACGAGACAGGAAGTGAGAAAGGCACTTTGAAAATAATGATGGAGTCTGAAGAACAGGCTTTATGGGAACATGATCAAGAAAAGGAAATGGTGATGAAGAAAGGTTCAGATATATGCAAATACAGAGGAAGGGCGTCAAAAGTACATGTACAGCAAGAAATAGCAAATATTTTTAAATTCTTCTGTTATCTGTCTTCAACAAGTACTGTGGCTAATTTAATAATATTATGCTAACTTAATGTTCTGTGCAAGCTTTATGCAAATGAAGGACACAGCAGAAGTAGTGGATGGGCCACTCGAATAGCACCACTAACCAATAAGGTGGAAGGATGACTGATGACTGGGTGGTGTTCTAGAGAGGAAAAAGAGACCCGATCATGTTGTAAAATGTAAAGAGAAAGTTTGGTTAAGTTCAAGGAAGATGCAAAGCTCAATGATTAGCAAGCACTGATTTTTTGCTTTTGAATACAGCACTTTTAGATGCGTATCATCTCTCATCTTGGTATTCATTCCACACTGTCAACCTCCAGCCCATAGTCATGGCGCCGTAAACCGAACCCCCTCCTACCCCAGCTTCTTGACTGTGGTGCTTAAAACATTAAGGGAGAACTCAGCTCTTCAGTTTGTGGTGCTACAAACTTAACAAGTCTTAAATAGTGGCACCTGAATTTCTAATGGGGAAGCCACAGAAATTGTGTTGTGATAGTCAAAGCTAATGATCCACTGTCCTCGATCTTTATGATAATACATCAGTGTAACACATAGGGTTTATGTATATATATTTCAAGCACTGCTTTTCATATACATTCACAACTGTGGACTTTAAAGGGGGACTACATAAATGAAAATCATAAACATCTAATAATAATAATACTACTATATACTAAATTTGACAATATTTCTATGATTACCTGTATAAATTCCAAAGAATACACTTTCCTGTAAAATGTTATTTTGCATTGACCATCAACAAAAACCAAGTCACTAGGAAATACAGAAATTGATCTAATGAAAGGAGTGTTTTTCTCAAGGACAATTGTGTATAGCATGTTCAAGAGTAAGAAACTCCAGTGAACTGATATTACTTATTATTTGACTGATGCCTTTATCCAAGGTGACTTATAGCATCTGAGGTACAATAGGTTACATTTCTTTTGTTTTCTCAATTAGAGCACAAGCAGGTGAAGTGACTTGTTCATGGTCTCATGGTCACACAGTGTCAGTAGCAGGATTTAAACCCACAACCTCAGAGTCTTATATCCTTGTTTCAAATCCTTAACTACTACACCACACTGTCTGCCAATAATATCAGACCTTGGTAAAACTAAAAAATTGCAAATATTGTATACAGAAAAGCACTTTGTTACATAGTACTTCTGAAACACCTGATTAACCGATGGGACTATAACAGAGGCCCATTGTCTTATGAATATTCCTGGGTGAAGCTGGATAACAGAGCTAGTAATTCAATAAATGAGGTCATGTGTGCCAGTTTGTCTTACCTCCCCACTAGCTTCTTATTGTAAGCCAGGGCTGAATTGCATAAAGAATTTTTTATTTACTTTACTTTATTGCCATGACAACAACAGTTGCCTGAAATTTAATTTGCTTAAACTCACACAATAAAACAGTACATAAATACAATATAAGGACACCTGTAAGCAGCTACTTTAGCAAAAGCCTCACAGATGTTTATCAAATTATTTCAGAAGGCTCAAGGCCAAGTTATTAAGTTTATGGATCTCACTGCTTGTGGGTAAACACTGTGGGACTGGGCCAGGGAATAGTTTGGAGAATCAAGTCAAAAAGACTCTTCTTCAGAATTTGAAGGGCAGACCTGTGCTTCTTCCATTGTATTATATGCTAAAGGAAGAGGACTAAAGAGCTAAAACAAGAACTATCACCTTTATACGAATGACACATGCACTTTGTTTATTTCTTTCCTTCAACCCACAGATCTCCAGTTGTCTCTGTCATCTCACCATGGGTGAATTAACATAATCTTAACCTTAAGTGCTCGAAATCCAGCATCTTTTAATTTTTTATAACTTTTCTATCCACAGATGATTCCTTAAGCATTATCTTTGATGGTGTCAACCTTTCATCACTGGACACTTTCAGCAATGCTATCATGACTCTGGATGATTTGTTCTCATTTTATCAACCCATTTATTCAAAGATTCAGTTCTAGATCCACAGGTTTTAGAACAAATCACAGCACAGAAACTGTACTTGTTAAAGTAGTAAATGACTTGCGGGTAAATGCAGACAGAGGCCATTTATCTGTTCTCATCCTTTTAGATTTGAGTGCCGCATTTGACACCATTGATCACAACATTCTTAGAAATCGCCTTAGTTAATGGGTGGGCCTCTCTGGCAGTCCCTTAAATTGGTATGAATCGTACCTGGCAGGTAGAAAATTCTTTGTTAGTTGTGGTAATTACAACTCAAAGACAAATGATATCCTATATGGTGTTCCACAAGGCTCTATCCTGGGTCCGCTGCTCTTCTCAATCTATATGCTTCCGTTAGGTCAGATTATCTCGAGGCACAACGTGAATTACCACAGCTATGCTGGTGACACACAGTTGTATTTATCAATAGCACCTGTTGACCCAGATGCTGTTAATTCACTAACGCAATGTCTTACTTGTGTTTCTAATTGGATGAATAGTCATTTTCTCAAGCTAAATAAAGAAAAAACAGAAATTTTAGTGATTGGCAATAATGGAGACAATCAGATTATTAGAAACTAGGAAAATACCCGAGCTTCGGGCAGCGGCAAAGTACTGCCTTAAAATTGTTATTAAGAAGACAATTAAACCTTTTTAAAACTGAGGGAAAATATACCAATAATTATTTGTTAAGGATCTCTTTGTATGTCATATTGTCAGTTCGGCCGTCCAGTTGTAATATGAACAAGCTGTACCTGTGCGCTGAGCTTACTCTTGAGCATGCAATGTACAGTTGGCCATGTGAACAGTAATCTTGTTTCAGATCTCACAGCTTGGATTGCTGCTGTCATAATCGGTTTGAATTTCATGGTTTGTTTCAATTACGACAGTATTTGTAGGACTTGTGTTGAAGAGACATTCGGCATCTGTCAAGCGTTGTAAGTATGCAACCAGTTTCATTGATAACTTCACATCCAGCTTTTGAGAGTTTAAACATTTCTAAACATCAAAGTGTCCACTACTGAAATCGTCACCTGTGAATCCAAGATGTTTAAGAGGCATTGGCGGTTGTCCAAAGGTGTAAAATATTTGGCCATTTCGGTACACTTAAGCATTTCACTCTTATAGTGCTCCTGTGTAGTATAATTATCTCCTGTACC
>JANRMT010062854.1:36607076-36639582 GCA_026402145.1 Polypterus bichir lapradei
TGTGCTGGTGCCATCTCGTGCGATGTCCATGGCTGTATTTAATGTTACCGAAGTCCTGGCACTTAAAACTTTCTCTCGCAGTTTCACTGAGTTTGTGCCAAACACCACCCTGACCATCTCATCTTCCTCTGCATAAGCACAGTCCTTCACACGTGAATATTTAGTGGCAGTTTGCTATTGGATTGCCGCTGACGGACGGCCTTATATGGGCAGGCACTAAATTACAAACGCCAGTGGCAGCCTGTCTATGAACTTAATTTAAAGTTTAGGTTTACATCGTGCTTTGTTTCCGAAGTAGCAGAACTCATGAATATGGTTGTATATGTCACTCGCTCGCTTCTTATTGTTTCGCTGCCTTCTCAATTATATAATGCATGTTTTCTTCAGCGCTTTTTGGAGGTCTTCCTGGTTTTCTATGTACTGCGTGATTACGTGGGAGGCGTGATGATGTCACACGAAACTCCACCCCCATGGCGTTCAAGCTCATCTCCATTACAGTAAATGGAGAAAAACAGCTTCCAGTTATGACCATTACGCGTAGAATTTCGAAATGAAACCTGCCCAACTTTTGTAAGGAAGCTGTAAGGAATGAACCTGCCAAATTTCAGGCTTCCACCCACACGGGAAGTTGGAGAATTAGTGATGAGTGAATGAGTGAGTGAGTGAGTGAGTGAGTGAGTCAGTGAGGGCTTTGCCTTTTATTAGTATAGATAAACTTGATGCATTAGGATTAAAAGTCAAGACGGAGGTAAAGAACTTAGGGGTAACTGTTGACTGTAACCTGAATTTTAAATCTTATATTCATCAGACCACTAGGACAGCATTCTTTCACTTAAGAAACATAGCGAAAGTTAGACCTTTTATATTATAGACATTGGCCCCAAGTAATCGTAAAACATACTCGTATCATTAGGACTCATTTGGCTGAACTTGTTCTCAACAGCTCTTCTCCATGCTCTCTTCCAGACATGAACTGCTCCTTCCTGTTGATCCATAGTGACATCACTTTATTAATGCTTGACTGAAGTACAGTTTACAAACACCAGCACAAGATGAAGTTACTTTTCTTATGATTTTGGCTTTTGTTTAAGATTTTATGGATTCATGTAACACTAATTCATGTTATGTGTGTCTTTTGTTGGGTTTTGGAATATGGAGAATCGACATTTAAGGTTTATTTTGTGTTAAAGGTAATAATTTAAATTATTAAAATATTTATCATGTTATTGTAACATCATTTTGTTTCCTGTGGGTGCTGCCATTTTGGACTTGACTTCTGTGAGGCTGCTAGCCATTTTGCTATTTAGGATGACCATAGATCATTGCACTGCAAAGATTTAATTGAAAAGAAGGTCGGGGGTCATGCACTTCCTGATTATCCAAATTGAATAGAAACCTAAAATATTTAAAATTGCCTCTATAGTTATAGTCTTCTTGGTTTCAGAATTTGTACACTGATATTATTACTATATTTTTATTACTATAGTTTGCTATTTTGACTACATCTTTGTTTATTGGTTTGGCTGTTATGATATATAGGAGAGATTCACAGTTTTGCCCTTTGCTCACTTTGTGAATTATGCCTCTTCTCTTGAACTCTATTTAAAAAACCCTCTGTAAGGCAAAGCAACATTTTATACAGATGCATACATTAAGGGTTTCAATCTTTATAGCTCTTGACTGGGTCTGTGTTTCTCATCCTCACCTTGACCACAAGCTGCAGTCTTTGTAATCCTTAACACAAATAGTTCTTGAGCACCTTGGGCCTGATACTTCCTGTCGTCTCGAATGGATCATGATAGCATGCAAACTACTCCCACAAGGTGGCACCACCAATCACTGCTGATAGAGAGATGAATATAGATCTGAACCCTTTTAGCCCTACTAAATCCCCGCCTGAACTCCTGACTGCACCTAACCTTCAAACAGTTTGAACTCAGTCTCGCACAGCCAACCTCAATGACTGTATTACTGACTTTTATAATAATCACGAATGATGAGCAAACTCCATAATTGATGAAATGCATTGAAGTCAATGAGGAAGGACTAACTGAACTAGATTTGACTGGAAAATAATGTTGCATTTATCTTTGAATTGTCACTGAGGGCTAAGAAAACATCTGCCAAATATACTGGAGCAATTATTGTGACCGAAAAGGTGTCCCAACCATTGCACCACATTGCCTCTGTGAGATCAGAGAAGAAAGAAAGCAGTCAAGAGACATGCAATATTATATTTCGTCAAAACAAAGCAGAAATGCTGAAATTGTAGATAAAAGTCAGAAAAAATATGTATGTCTTTTTAAAACAGAAAATTCAAAGAAGCTTGTTATGTTTGAAGCCACTGGCTCTCTAAAATGTCTCTGCTGATTCTTTGCATTTTTTCTTCTATCAAAAAGATAGAAATATCTTGTAAATAGAAACAAATCTTTTGTTGTTATTATTATTTCATAGAGTTTCCTTTGTTTGGTTCAGGCTCTTTCAAGGTTTATTGTTTATCTCAACGTGGCTAATTATGCATGCCTAGGGCACACGTCTCCTTCTCTTATATAGATGTGGAACACAAAGATTGACCTGCACATTTGGCGACAAGCAGAGATAATTGTTATTTATGCAGTATATGGATGGATGGATGTTCCAAAAATATAATATTGAGAACCTGCATTATTTACTTATCTGTTCTATCACTAACTAAGTCCTACAGACTTGTTCAACATTATATACCTGGTGGCTGGTCCCATTTAATGTTGGCTGTTACAGCTCTGGGGGATGTCATGTTGGCTTCTCAAAAGCATTATGGGCTGTGAGGAAGAAGGGTTCTCTTAAACAGGCTGAATAATCTGTAAATGATTCGCCGAACAAGGATGAACACAGCAAATTCACTACAAGTAACGCTTTAGCAAAATTTGATGGTCAACACTAATAATCACACTTTGTGGATTCTAGTCCTCTTGTTTCTGTTTTGCATTTTGTGATTTGCTTACGTGTCATGAACTTGTGGTTCCTTAGCACAATAAGTTCTAAAAATTATTCAAAATGTCCACTACAGAGGTACAAACCATCAAAAAATGCACTGTAATAATCAAAGCCCCAAAGAGCACAAAAGGCAAAAAAGGAGTTGTTTAAAAAATGCAATCCTATAGCAAACCATGTCCCAAAACACAAATTCAAAAAATGATTAAAAAATCAGTGCACAGAGGTCAAAAGTCAAGTAATTCACAAAAAGCACAGAATAAACACAAGAGAAACTCACCAACGCAAGTGCAATCAATGAACCACAAGGGACTGTGTGTTTTTCTTATCCTTTATAGGGTTGAGGGCAGTTGGCCCTGTCCTTTGGTGGACCACCCACAAAACACATGGGGCATAGAAAAAGATACATAGACAAATACAAACTGAATGATCAATAATGTAAACATAAAAAATTAAGAAAATACAGTAATCCCTCCTCGATCGCAGGGGTTGCGTTCCAGAACCCCCCGCGATAGATGAAAATCCGCGAAGTAGAAACCATATGTTTGTATGGTTATTTTTATATATTTTAAGCCCTTAGAAACTCTCCCACACTGTTTATAAATATTCTCCGCACAGTTATACAGTAAACCCTTGTTTATCGCAGTTAATCCGCTCCAGACAGATAAATGAATTTCCACGAAGTATGATTCTTTATTTATAAATCTAATATTTTCGCAGTTAGAGCATTGAAAACCTGTTTACGACCTTCTAAATACATTTTTTAACATTATTACAGCCCTCTAGACATGAAATAGCACCCTTTAGTCAAAAGTTTAAACTGTGCTCCATGACAAGACAGAGATGTCAGTTCTTTCTCACAATTAAAAGAATGCAAACATATCTTTCTTTTCAAAGGAGTGCCTTCAGGAACAGAGAATGTCAGAGAGAGAGAGAAAAGTAAACAATCAAAAATCAATACGGACTGTTAGAGCTTTTAAGTGTGCGAAGCACCACGGGGAAGCATATCGTATATCATTGAGGAGTTTTATTTAATACGTAATACGTGCTCTGATTGGGTAGCTTCTCAGCCATCCGCCAATAGCGTCCCTTGTATGAAATCAACTGGGCAAACAAACTGAGGAAGCATGTACCATAAATTAAAAGACCCATTGTCTGCAGAAATCCGCGAACCAGCTAAAAATCCGTGATATATATTTAGATATGCTTACATTTAAAATCTGCGATGGAGTGAAGCCGCGAAAGTCGAAGCGCGATATAGCGAGGGATCACTGTAGACATAAATAAGAAATTTGAACCCCAGCCAGTAGGGGGTATTTCTGACTGAAACATAACATTAGAAAGGAAGCAACATTTTTTTCTGGCCTTTCTTGCATGCCTTGGGGCAGCATGTGCTTTTTTGAGTGATAAGACACTGTATTGAGGAAAAAACTATGCATGTATGCTAAGTGTTCTGCTGTCTTCATTTTGGTAATATAACATTCACCACATTTGACACTTAGCTCCTCTTTTAGGCTCATGCTTTCTTTTAGCACCTGTTACCAGACCTCTCTCGCTCACCTAAAATGCAGCTGCTCAACTGGTGTTCCCTGTTTCTCATTTTACCTTCACTATTTTTTGACGTTTTCTCTCCACTGGCTTCCATTTTCAGCAAGGATTCAATTCAAAGCCTTTGTTTTGACTTACATAGTTCTGTTCCTCAATACTTCTGTTCTCTGTCATCTCCTTATGTGCCTTCAGGAGATTACCATCCTGCTATAGCCAACTTACTTACTGTGTTTCACCTCACTGAATGTGTTAAAATTGTAAAATGGTTCTCAGTTCAAACTATGCAATGAGCTTCCTATGACTACCAGAATTGCTCCAGATATATTGTTATTAAGACTGCTTAGACTTTGTACTTCTCTGCTCTTGTGGATATCTGTGGTTTTACTGGCCAGATTAATTCAGGTGGTCATTCTGGAGAATAATCATAACACTGATTGCACTTGCCTTATGATCTACTTTTAATTCTGCTCTCAATTGCATGTGAACTTTGTACTTTCCAAACACTCATATTGTATGTAGTGTATTGTGGTTTGCTGTGTAAACCTGCTTAGGTAAAGGCATTCTCTAAAAAAACTAATTATGGAAATAAACTAATACTGCAGTGGGAGGGTTGGGAATGTTCTGGAATACCACTGCAGATGAAGGAGAGCAAGGCAGTCATTAAGTGAAGCGTGATTTATTTGAGGTTTGTTTTTTTGAATATCACACAGATTTCACTTTGCAGATGTGAATTTGATCTAGTAACTAGTGGGAAGAGATAGGGGATCACAGAACATAAATATATCACCCATTACTATGCTGTTCCTGATTGGTGAAATGTGGGCTACAAGAGAAAAACATTTAGCCCAAAAAGTGAAAGTTCAGGTAGCTGGAGGAGGCAATTAAGATTTGGGATTAAAAATATACTGCACTGTGCCTATTATGGAGGGTTGCTTAGCTGGCAAGAAGTTAACAGTGGCCAAGAGGGTGTCACAACACAGTTTTCTGTTCCACAGAAAACTACCTAAAGAGAAAAATACACTGGAGGTGAGTGACAGAACTTTTCTGAGGCCCAGAAAATGGAGTAGAGCTTGCACCTATTAGCCATGCCCCTGAAGTGAAACCTCTTGGGATCTTAAAATCAAGAGAGAATGTGGGATGGAAGGGAAGCTAAAGAGGTTCTCCCCCAGATTACTAAGAGACAGGCAACACACACAATACTAGAAATGCCTAATCAGGGAGCAAAGTTAGAAACTTATCTCAGTAACTTGGCATGAAGCTAGAAGATCTTCAACTTGCTAGGTGCCTGTTTATGTCAGTTAGCCAGGAAACATTCACTCTGTTGCCCATTAAAGGATCAGGCCAAGTACAAATTGCAAAAGACCAGCACTTTACTGCCCGGCAAGTAGTGGGGCAGCACATAGTTTTTAGGTAGGATGAATGAAACTATTTTGTGACAGTAAGACACTAAGTTACAATAGGTTCAGAAGTGCATAGAGACAGTGAAGTTGTAGCCTGGTGTTAAAGAATTTAAAGAAAGCCACACTTGAATCTAGAAGTTATTTTCAGGCATGGCATGGAAGAAAAGTCAGGATTGTGTCTAAAATTTGCCTTCTTGTCTGATAATCATGAGGCTTAAAATAAGAGGAGAACTTAGGAAAAGGCTTATTGCAAAGTGAAGCAGAATAGAATCTTGAGAGAGAGAGATGAAAGATGAGAATGGAGCACTTTGGAGTAGTTGACAAGATGGCAAGTGAATGGGTCTCCACTCCAAAAAAAAAAACATTTAAAGCTTACATACAATAGGGAGGTATGGCAGGTTCTCTTGTTTCCTCTGTATGTTTTATATTTTGAGTTCTCCCCTGTGCACTTAATTTGAATACATGCAGTCATTTTCAGAGGTAGAGGGACACTGTTATGGCAATCTCATATTACACAATATCCAGGTATCTGAAATCTGAAACAGCGGAGCTGTTATGAGAGAAGTCAGAAGACTCACATTTTCAGTTCAGGTTGGTGAATCTTACTGTACCAACATATTTTTATTTATTTATATATAGCACATTTTCATACAGAAAGTAGCTCAAAGTGCTTTACATAATGAAGAATAGAAAAATAAAAGACACAGTAAGAAAATAAAATAAGTTAACATTAATTAACATAGAATAAGAGTAAAGTCCAATGGCCAGGGTTGACAGAAAAAAAAAAAAAAAAAAACTCCAGACGGCTGGAGAAAAAAAATAAAATCTGTAGGGATTCCAGACCATTAGACTACCCAGTCCCCTCTGGGCATTCTACCTAACATAAATGAAACAGTCCTCTTTGGGTTTAGGGTTCTCATGGAAGGACCATGTACCATGACAAAAGGAAACACAGAGTTCAGCTGAGCTAGGCCAACTTTCAAATGATCCCCTTTTTAGGCATCTTCAGACATGATATACCACATACAAGTCCATAATTATAAACGTATGAGGTTCTAAGTGTTCAGATGTACTCTCATGTCCCATTCCTTAGTCATTCAGAAGAGAATTTTGAGTAATTCATTTTTTTGCCACATTTACATAGAGAGCAGCTCGGACTAAATTAACAAAAATGTTAATATTAAATAACAATTGTGATAACAATGGATACTTAATTTACACATTTACTAAAATATATTTAATGCATTTACAAAACTGAGCAAATGAAAAAATTGCAATGAAAAAACTTGTATATCATACATAAAGGGGAATAACATCAAGAATAAAACAAATGTTATTAAATAATCTCTTGGTTTCGCAATAGGAACTTTAATTAACTGATTTAAAATACAGGAAAATCATATTTTCTGGTGTGCCATAATTACCACTCTAAATACAAAGAAACACAAAGTAACTTAAAAGACAGGAAATACAAGTAAGGAAGAGGAAAACAGTTTAATTTCTAGGGTCAAGCCAATAAATGTCAAAGGGTATAGTCCTGTATTCAATGCTCATTTACAGTTACAGGAACTATTGATAATCAATAAAGATGTATTATACTGTACTTGTTATTTGCACTGATTTTCTTAAAACTGCTTTAATGCACAGGTGTTTGGTTGTTATTTTAAAAATCAGAATATCCTACCCTGTTATTAATTAAAATTACTAAGGTGATGAGCATGAGAAATTATATAGTCTGACTAATATTTTCACATTTTGAAACTGATTTCCCTGTCTGTTGTGTAAACTGTCTTCTTCATCACTGGAAAAATACATAAAATCAATCCTATTTATGTTGGTAGGAATTGTACCTAATAGTTTAGATTTTTTATTTGCTATAATTATTCCCTGTTCTATACAGTATGTGAAGGTTTTTTTGGTTTCTATGTATTTAGAGTAGTATTGAGAGCAGGCCAAAAAAAAAGATTTCTTACATTTTTTAACACTGTCTGCCTACGCTATTAGGTAAACCTGTAATTTAATTGTTCTCTATCTAAGAGGATGTCTACAATCATAAACTTTGGTGAGTTTCTTTATACTTTAGGAACTTTTGTTTTGAGAGGAGTTATCCTTTTTTTTCATCTCTGGTTCTACTAGTCATCAAGGCCCTTAGCCTCCTCAACTGTCCCCATCCATGCTTCCCTTTCACTAGCTCTTCTTCTATAATTCCATATACTGATTTTTTGGAGATCATCTGTTGCATCATTCAATCCTTCTTGTTTTCAGTCTTCCTATTCTTCCTTGTCCATCTGGGTAACCACTCAGTGCCTTCCTGGGTCTGCTACAAGTTTCCATCCTTCCTAGGTGGCCACCTAATCTGTCTGTAGTTGTTTCAGCTCATCATTTGTTCTTATTCTAAACCCTTGCTCTATATCAGGATCATAAATGCTCCTTAATATTTTCCTTTCCTAGGTATTTATTTTCTCTTCATTCATTTTGATCATGACCTATACTTCACTACCATACAAAACTACTTCTGTAATAAATATTTTGTATATAACTAGAGGGTTTTGCCCCTGCTTGCTTAACTCGCCAAACCCCCAATAACCCCCCCCACCCCGCGTTGTGAGCCAGCAACTTTGTGTCTCTGCTGCTGGCGTATGTGGATTTCACTTTCACCAAACAACAAAACTTTTAATTCTTGCAGATAGGCCCCTTCATTGGGAAGAAACACTACTTTTCCCTGATGGCAACACGAATCAGACGATCTACAAGTCTCCGACTTAAAGTGTAAAGCCAAACAATATCTACATACTTCTGTCATATCACCTATGTCCATATATTCAATCTCTTTTCGCTTTTACCTTTTTGTCAATATCTCATTGAATTTTGATTTTGTGTTTGGAATTACATCGTGACAACGCAATGTATAACTGCCCATGAGTGAATATCATTTCTTTCTCTCTACAAGAAATGTGTCTGACAATAGCATTCACACAAATGATAAATGATTGAACAGTGTACGTGGTTATGTGGGCAGGACTTTTCCAAATCTCTTTGCATAAGCTCTTGTCTCACGGGGCTTGAAATTTTCTCTTGCGGGATTCACTTTCACCAAACAACAAATCTTTTAATTCTCGTGGATATGCCTCTTCATTGGGAAGAAACACTACTTTTCCTTAAAGTTTAAATCTGAACAATAAATTCTATCTCTTTTTGCTGTTCCATTATTTCACCAAGTAATAATTTCTGTTTGTTTGCACTAATGCGATCTTTACTATCATTTTTTGAGACTTTTGAATTTTTTGTATTTCCATTATCTCTAACCTGCTCTGCATGTGTATTGTGCCAACGTTTTTGAATTCTTTACGACATTCTACTTTGTCATCTACTCTTTGTCTTTTATTTCCTGACCTGGGCGTGGTTAAATCTCTTGGCACAAAGTCTCGTCTCACGAGACATGAAATTATCTCTCTGAAAAAGTCATGTGTCGTCTCTCTTACAAAGATTTTTTTTATAATAGAGAGATGTATTTTATTTAATCTCCCATGAGGCCGACTTAGTGCAGGTGATATTCTCAAGAGCATTGTAGCACATGTCCCCAAGGTGCAACTTTGGCTTTATTTCTATTTTCTGTGAAGAGCACTCCTGATAATGGAGTCAACCATTTTGAAGATGTAGTGATTGATAATACCAGAACTTCTGCCTTTAAAAGTCTTCCTAGATATGTACATATGCAAGGTTTTACTTTCATTGATGCAGAGATCTAATTATCTAGCTGCAGATTCAAATTGTTCAAAAGTCTCATGTAATGCCTTACTTTCTATTATGGTTAAATCATTAGTGTATGCTAGGTGTTGGTAGAATCTGTTATAAATTGAATCATTTGGATAGAATGCTATTTTCTGATGGCCGTTTCTAACAGTATATTATTTAAACTATTGTGGTAATAATGGATCTCCTTCCCTCAGGCCACTATTCACTTAAAAGGCCTCCATGGTTCTTTCAGTAGTCTTACTTTCCTTTCATGTTAGTGTAATTCTTACTAGTTTTATGAGTTTGGTTGATACATGACATTCTTGCAATACATTAACAACCTGTATGAAATCTAAATACAGATGATGTGGGCTGACATCATACTCATGGAATTTCTCCATATTCAATCTAAGAGAGAAAATGAGATGTATTATGGAGGAGCCAGTTCTGAACCCATACTGAGAATCTCCTAAACTCTTTCAGTATATTTAAAATACACTTTGCTAGTACTATTGAGGATATCTTGTATACAACATTAAGAAATGCAATCCCTCTGTAATTTTCTTATTAAATTTTGTCTCCTTTTTATGTATAGGATATATTAATGCCATATGCCAATCCTGAGGCATTTCCTCTGTCCCAGATTTGAAAGATTAATTGGTGAATCTTCTTATGCACTGCTTTCTCCTCACATTTAATCATTTCTTGAATGATCTTATCTTCCCCTGGAGCTTTATTATTTTTTAGTAATCAGATGCATTCTTGAACTTCGATGAATGCTGTGAGGCTTATTATATTATTATCCTCCTCCAGGTCTGCTTGGACTCCATCATTTGTGTTACCCTTTCTTCCTAAATTCATGTTAAGCAGTAAGTGAAAGTTTCCTGTCCAGTTTGCCTCTATCTTCTTTCTCTCTCCCATTAAATGGCCTTCATTTATCTTTGCAGATACTGGTTTGGGACCTTTGTTATTCTGTCAATTAATTACGGAGTTCCCATTCCATCGCTCTCCAATTTTGTTTACAGACAGCATGTCTTATTCTGTTTGTTCACCTGAAATGCCTGGACACTTCCTCTTAATTTCTTTTGGAGAATGTTGAAGCAAGGTTCTAGTCAATCCACACTTCCTGGCATTCCTTATCAAACCAATATATTCTTTTCTTCTGCTGTTAATGGCCAAGTACTTGTTCTGCACTATCTTGTAAGGTATGCTTGAGTAGTGCCCATTGCCTTTCTGTATCCAGTGACTGCACCTGCCATTCTTACCTCAAATTTCTTTTTGATTTCTTCATTTTTGAACACCTTAATATTGTATATTCTTCCCTTTTTTAGGCTTGATTTCGATGTTTAAACTTTGCATAACTAGAAAAAACTGGAGTCCATGTCAGCCCCTCTAAAACATCTGAGGTTGATTATATCATTTGTTTGCCATGCTTCACTAAGAACGTTGTGTATTTCATTCCTTGCTTGTTAATCTGGTGACAAAATTTGGTACTGCTGATTCTCAGATCTTTTGCAGATGCAAAATCAACTAGCTGTGTCCCATCATCATTACTCTCTTTGTGTTTGCTGTGTATCCCAATAATATGTCACTATGATGACTCTTGTTCTACTCAGGGCTGGCACTGCCATATAAGCAAACTAGGCAATCTCCTTGGGCATCTAAGTTTTTGAGGTCTGGCATTTTGTTAAGTAAAGTAAACATAATCATTGCCATTGAGAGCGAGTGGCTTCAGGAGATATTAGTGCTAAGCTCCTGTTTGTGTGACTTGCATGAATCTCCAAGGTTGACCCATGCCCTTTAGTATTGTAACATTCCAATAACAAGTCAAAATAATTTCCAAATTATGAATTTATTTCAAACTTTATTTAAACAACAGGTGCTACACATAGTTACTCCTGCAACCCTGAGTAGACTGGGGCCTTCCTACACTCCTACACTTAACCACAAGTATCCCTGCTGCCTAGTATGCCTGCATAGTTGCCTGATTAATAATCCAACACATCACCCCTTAAGCTGACTTTACAGTCTCAGTAATGCTGAATTGGAAAAATAAAAAAAAATAATAACAATAAAAACAAAAACAATAACAATAATAATTTATAAACTTCTTGTGCTCAATTAAGTGCACTGGCTTTGCTAACCACCTATAGAAATAAAATAATCCTGTTCATGTTCAGAAGTAGTCTTTCAAATAACCTGGGGCCTCATGCATAACGCCGTGCGTAGAATTCACACTAAAACATGGCGTACGGACAAACGCGGAAATGTGCGTATGCACAAAAAAAAATCTGTGCATTTGCCAACTTCCACGTTCTTCCACTACATAAATCCTGGTCAGCGTGAAAAGTAACGCACGTGCATGCACCTGTTGCCCCTTCCAAACTCCTTCCAGAATTACACCTCTTAGAATACGCAAATCAATATAAATAGCCCTTAAGCTCAGCGTTCTGTGAAATGGCAACGTCAAAAGCACGGGGGAAAATAGAAGAATTTCAGGGAATACCAAGTGGAGGCAAGGAAAAACGTACTATTTGTTGGTTTTAACAGTGGTATAAACAACAAAAGGAAGTTGATCGAGTGACAAAGAGTGTTGGAGAAACTCAAAAACTCAAGTTCACAAAGTCGTACAGTGTCTGAAATAAAAAAGAAGTTGACAGATATGAAAGTCGCCATGAAAAGGTGAGTTGTAGCCCACCGTCTGAATGCCACATGAAAGCTTATTAGGGTACAGAGAAAAGAAAAAAAAAATAGGGACAGTGGAAAAAAAGCTTGAAATGTCCACTTAATCACGTAGTTTATTTTGTCATTAAAGTAGAACATCATAAACTTCATCTTTAAATCTTTTAATTTACTAGTTTCTCAAATACCATCGTAACTAAAGTAGCAGGTTCAATGCTTTGTTTTGTATGTGTTCTTCTATGTGCTCTATGTGTGTGAATCACCTTCTCCCATGACAAAGTATTTATTGTTGGTGATTTTAACATTCACGTTTGTTGTCAATTGAAACCTTTGGTTAATGACTTTTTATCACTATTGGAATCATTTGATTTTATCCAGCATATTAATATGCCAACTCACCCTCTTCGTCACACCCTTGATCTCGTTCTTACACGTGATACTTTAGTTAATGATATTGATTTATGCAATGTTTCTTTTACTGATCACTTTTCTATAATGATGGAGTTGAATATTACTGTGGATGTCCCTACTACTAATTGTGCTTCACACTGCTCTCGCTTTTTAAATTCTTCTATTATATCCGATTTTAAAACCATGTTCTCTAGTCTTGATGTGCATGTCCAATATGATTGTATCGATGATTCTGTCTTAGAATTTAATTCTTCTTGTAAAATGGTATTCATGGACTCAATTGCTCCACTCAAGATACGCTGTAATAAGGGAAGACCAGTTCCCTGGCTAAATGAAACTACGCGATTGCTGCGCTGCGCCTGTCGAACTGCAGAACGGTGTTGGAAAAAAGATGGTCTGATTGTTTCTAAACAGATTTTTAGGACTTCTCTATTCAACCTCCAGGTTGCAGTTAAGAAAGCTAAACATGATTTCTTCTCTGATTTAGCTTCCCATCATTCTAAGAATCCTAGGATCTTATTTAATTAAATTAATGCGGCCATTCACCCTCATTCTGTGATGGGGTTAAATAGCACTGTTCTTTCATGTGAGCAATTTCTTTCATTCTTTATCAGTAAAATTGATAAAATTCGCTGTAGTATTGTTCTAACTGACTATGAACTTCCTATTGTTAATCATGGTATTGTATTCAAATCTTTTGATCCTGTCTCACTTTCACAGCTAAAAAGAACTATTGACACCCTTAAACCAGCTCTCTGTCCTCTTGATATTGTACCACCAGGCCTCTTAGTGGAAGCCTTTGATGTTTTGGGCCCATCTTTACTAGCCATTATCAATGATTCTATTAGTGCGGGGGTTGTGCCCTCATTTTTTAAACATGCTACAATGTACCCTGTCTAAAAATGGCAGAATTAGAGCCTGGAGTTTTAACCAATTTTCGCCTGATTTCCCAATTGCCAATTCTGGCTAAAATATTAGAAAGAATTATTTATAATCAATTGGTTGATCACCTTAACTCCAGACGGCCCTCCTTAAAGTATTCAATGACATCTCTATTATTACTGACTCAGGTGGCACTGCAGTCCTTGTCCTCCTGGAACTGACTGCTGCCTTTGACACTATTGACCATAAGATATTGCTGTTGCGGCTTGAACATCTTGTTGGGCTTAAAGGGGCTGCTCTTAACTGGTTCAGGTCATAACTAACTGGTAGACACTTTTCAGTGACTTTAAATTCCTCTTTTTTGTCTACTGCTCCTCTTAAATGTGGTGTTCCTCAGGGATCCATTTTGGGTCCTATCTTATTCTCTATATACCTTCACCCTATTGGAGCTATTTTTAGGAAATTTAACATTTCTTTTCACTGCTAGGCTGATGAAACACAGGGTTTATATTCCCGTCTGCAACTCTTCAATAAATCAACTGCACAACTGTCTTTCTGAACTAAGATCCTGGATGGCTAATAATTTTCTTGATCTGAATCAAAATAAAACGGAGGTGCTTATAGAGGGTCCATCAGCTAATGCCCAAATTGGTCTTGGACTTCTCGGCTCTTTCTGTCTTTTGCAAACCTCAAGTCCGCAATCTAGGTGTTATCTTTGACAGTAACCTCTCTTTTGAGAAACAAGTTAATTCTGTAGTTAAGAGTTGCTTTTTCCAGCTTCGTCTATTAGGTAAGATCAAGCCTTTTTATCTTCTAGGGATCTTGAGAAAGCTACTCATGCTTTTATCTTCTCTCATCTTGATTACTGAAATTCGCTGTATTCTGGGATTAGCAAATCCCCGATACACAGGTTACAGTTGGTCCAGAATGCTCCGCTCACTTTCTGGTTGGGGCAAGAAAGTATGACTCTGTTTCTCCAATATTAGCTTCTTTACACTGGCTGCCTGTCAGTTTTCAAATTGATTTCAAAATCAGGTTGCTAGTTTTTAAATCTTTACATGGGCTTACTCCTGCCTATTTATCTGAATTGTGTGTTTTACGCCAGCCATCTAGAGTGCTCAGATCTTCTGGTCAGTTGTCTCTTGTTGTCCCTCGTACCAAGTGTAAAACTATGGGGGACAGGGCTTTTGCAGCTGCTACTCCTCGCCTGTAGAACTCTTTACCTAATTACATAAAGGAGTCGTCTACAATTGAACTGTTCAAAACAAGATTAAAGACTCATTTCTATTCACTTGCATTCTGTGACCTTCAGTAATACTGATGGTTTCCTCATTGTGATTATGTAACATTACTTTTTATTTTATTTCTATTTATGTTATTCATGTTAATTGCATGTTTTTCTTTAATTTGATTATTGCAAAGCACTTTGGCCACTGCATTCCTATGTTGTTTTAAATGTGCTATATAAATACATTTGACATTGACATTCACACTACGTGCTTCTTAAACGGGCTTTCTCTTCCTCCGACAGGACACAGAACCCATTACACTGATGATATTACAGCTTTCTGAATAATTAAAATACTGAGATGTATACTTAATATCATTTTCATGATAACAGGAGTTAAAGCATGTTATTAAACATGGGAACATGGTGGCACAGTGATAGTGACGAGCTGGTGCCCTGTCCAGAGATTATTCCTGCCTCCCGCAAGATGCTTGCTGCGCTGTGCTCGACCTTCGATGAAATAATTTATTGCAGCAGTACTGTCTCTTTAACCTCCAATTCCTGTCCTTCCTTTTCTTTCTACAAGTAACCAATCACCACACAATCAGCTCTTTAATAGATGTTAAGCCATCTGTAAGCTTAGAATGGCGATTGTTCAAAACATTTTTAAGGAACATTGCAATATCTTCATAGTACATGTTTAATTATTCCATCCATCTGTCCATCCAGGGTCACGCCAGTCCCAGCAAGCATACAGCGTGAGGCAGGAACAATCTCTGAACGGGGCACCAGATCATCGCTAGTGCTGCGCCACCGTGTCCTCACATGTTTAATTATTAACAATATAGATTATTTAAATGATGTTAACATTTTATCTGTATAATGTGATAAACATATTTTGCTGCATTTCATCTTAAAAATGATATCGTGATCATATGTAAATACACTCTTTATAAAGCGGCTCAGGTTGTGCAATATTACAACTGTATCGCAAGTTTACAGTGAGGTGATTGTACTTATGAGTACAAACAGTTCTACAAGGAGCACTTGATGGACTGATTGATTGCGTTTATAGTTCTTGGGATGAAACTGTTTCTGAACTGCGAGGTCAGCACAGGAAAGGCTCTGAAGCGTTTGCCGTATGAGAGCAGTTCAAATAGCACATGGCTGAGGCAGCGTGTGCTTGATGCTGTATACAGATAATTCTCTTTCTGATCAGCTGCTGTAGAGCTGTGATTCCACACTCAGATACAGTGAAATAAATACTCTGAGTGGTGCATTGAGAGAAACAACGCTAAAGCAGCTATGGTATTTGGAATAGTTTGGCCATTCCATGGACCATTATATTGATACAGGTTAATTATAATCAGATGCCATAAACTAATTAACAATATGCAGTTAATTTCAGAGTATTTATAAAAATATACAAACATGGGCGCCGGCAGGGGGGTGCAAGTAGGTGCACGTGCACCCCCCTAGCTTTTGAAAAAAAAGGAAATGGAGAAAAAAAATAAATCTTTCAATAATAAGAAAAAACGCGAAAAAATAGTTTTTATTTTAAATTTTTAAATTACAATTAGACGTTTACATTTTACAACTATACATAAACAATCATTCACTTTGTTTCTAAAAGAGCATCTCAAGCCTTCTTTTTTGTTGTCCAAACTTGTCTACAACTTTGTCGATAAATTTTGGACAATTATTTATTCTTTTTTTGTGTACACTAAGCATACATAATCCACTTAATCTATCGTCACTCATTGTAGATCGGTTCCAAGTTTTGACGCGCCGTAATGTGCTAAAAGATCTTTCAATACTGCAGGTTGTTGCAGGAATTGCACGTGCACCTACTTGCACCCCCCTGCCGGCGCCCATGTGCACCCCCCTGAATTAAATCCTGGCGGCGGTAATGTATACAAAGTATATTTATATAAAGCAGTGTCAGGGATGTGGATCTAAAAAAGAAAGGGAAACCACACTGGAACAAAAGCACTGCTTTGATGCTGGGTGCCGCCAATTTATGGAGAACCTGCGTACGCCAAGCATTTAGCTGGCATGAAAATGTGTGTGGCTTTACGCCAAGTTTAGGTTTTATACATCGTGATATGAGTGTGGAAATGGGCTTACCCAACATTTTTGTGCATACCCACCATTTATACATGAGGCCCCTGGTATTTTCTTCAGTCGAAAGGGATATCTTTGAACTGCTGGAACTGTCTCTGCCCTGCCTGCATTGTGCAAATGTGAGCCACTAGACCCTAATGAAATTTCTTGCATAGGAAAGGGATTAATGATTGGGCTGTCTCCTGCATGCTCTGTTCTCTGACCATCATCCACCAAAGGGGCCAAGAAGTTATTATGCTTCACTGCTCGCTGTCCACTGGGTTGGTCATAACAGGGATGGATATGGTCTTGGTGACATTTAGCCACATGCCCATTTTCTGTCTGCACTCTTAAAGAAATAGGCCCAATCTGCTTGATTACTGTCCCACATATCCAACATTTCCCTGATGTCTGGAAATTCTAAATATAAACAGGTTGTTCCACTGAGAGTGTCCTCTCCTTTGCACGATTGTCATGATGGCTCTTCATTTTCACTTACTTTTCTGCCACTCTTTCCCACAGCCTCAAATTAACTAAGCCCAAATGTATCTGTAGTTGCTGCCTCATTATTAACTCACCAGGGGATAAGCCTGTGGTCATCTATGGTGTTGTCCTATAGCGCAACAGGAAATGTGATAGTCTAGTTTCAAGTGACCCACTTGTCATCTTCCTCTGGCCTTCTTTACAGTAAATGTCCTAACTGCTCTTTCTGCCAGACCATTTGATGCCATATGATAAAGGGCTGATGATACATGTTTAATGCCATTCATTTAAAAAATAAAAGTAATCTCAACACTTTCAAAACTGCTTCCATTGTCTGTGACTACAACTCTTGGTAAGCCATGTATGGCAAAAATGCTTTATAACTTATCCATAGTGGCCCCTAATGTGATGGATTGTATTGGGTGGGTCTCTATCCATTTTGAATGTGTATCTACACAGATCAACAGTATCTTACTTATTATTGGTCCACAAAAACCCTTAAGAAGACAAACCTATTGTTGTTCAGAACACTCCCCTAGATGAGAATGGCCCCCGCAGGTGAACCCTGATTTTCTTGACATCTGGCCCATTCGTGCACTGCTAGCACTGTTTCTTTATTCATATTTGGCCACCAGAGGTAACTGGGAGTTAACACTTTCATACAATTGATGCTAGGGTGTGCTTCATGTAGTTCTTTTATTAATATCTTTCTATCCTGTGGAAGTATTACAACCCAGTTTCCTGCAGTGTGCAGCCATCCACCACACTCAGTTCTGCTTTCCTGTGAACATACAGCTCCTCTGGTTTACTTGGCCAGTTCTCTATTAGAACTTATTGATTCACCTATGACAATGCAGCATCTCGTTGTGTCCATGCCTTAATCTGACTTGCCCCATGGAGTGTTGCCCATGTGCACCAAAAGCTTGATCCCTTCAGTTTGTGGGGTTTCTTCACTCTTTCCATATTGTGGCAGATGACTCAAGGCATCAGCATTAGCACATTCAGTTCCTTCTTTATACATTAAAGTATATGCTGCCAACGGTGTGACCCCCCTTCTGTTCACCAAACAGTCCTAGCATGTACTTGGGATCTGTCACCTGTTACAAATGGTTTGCCAAAAAAGTACTGATGAAACCCATTCAGACCAAAGATTAAGCCTAATGCTTCTTTTTAAAGGTGTGAATAACTCCGCTCAGCTTTAGTCAGTGTATGAGACATACTGTATAATACATGGGTTCCATTCTCCCACCAGTGAGAGCAGACTGCCCCCACTCAATGGGGTGAGGCGTCAAAGATAGGTACAGATCCTTCTCCTTCTCCTCATCAAAATGAACTAATAACTGGTCAGACTCTAATGCTTCTTTGGCTTTCTGAAAAGCCTTCTCCTCCACAGCTGTCCAAAACCAATAAATAGATCACTTCAGGTGCCCTGAAAAAATATTTTTCTTTATGCACCTTTAGTCTTTCCAAAGTTTACTTTGCAAACATTTCATCAAGGTGTTTATAATGATATTTATCATTCTTTCTAGAAATCAAAATATCATTGGTTTGTACCACCATCTGAGGTATGGCCTGTAGAATATTTTCTACAGTGTGCTGAAATATCCCAGGACTGTATGACACTGCATATAGGAGTTGTGTATACCGAAACAGCCCTTTGTGTGTTGTGGTGAACTTGCGGGACTCTTGCATTAATTGTTAATAGGCCTTGGAGAGGGCTAATTTTGTATACTTCTAACCATCCCATAACTCTGCCAATAAATCCTCTGTTTTAGGAATTGGATAATTTTCCAGTCTGGAAACTTGGCTCACATTGAGCTTGTAACCTCCACAGTTGCAAATTGTTCTATCAGCCTTTACTAAGGGTACTATCAGTGAGGCCCACTCTGAACAACATAAAGGTTCTATAACACCCTCACTTTGAAGCCTCTGTAATTCCTTTTCTACTTCCTCTTTCAAACTACATGGCAATGGATGAGCTTGGAAGAATCTGGGCTGAACGCCCCCCCCCCCATCCACATATAGCTTTGCCCCCACCAGAGTTCCTAGTCCTTCCTTTAGTACTTTTCTGTGTCAGAAATTTCTAACTTCTTCTTCTCCTTTCTGCTGCTCCTGTTAGGGGTTGCCACAGCAGATCATCTTCTTCCATATCTTTCTGTCCTGTGCATCTTTTTCTGTTACACCCATCACCTGCGTGTCCTCTCTCACCACATCCATAAACCTTCTCTTAGGCCTTCCTCTTTTCCTCTTGCCTGGCAGCTCTGTCCTTAACATCCTTCTCCCAATTTCCTCAGCATCTCTCCTCTGCACATGTTCAAACCAACGCAATCTCGCCTCTCTGACTTTTTCTCTCAACCGTCCAACTTGAGCTGACCCTCTAATGTACTCATTTCTAATCCTATCCCCAGTGCATATCTTAGCATCTTTAACTCTGCTACCTCTAACTCTGTCTCCTGCTTTCTGGTCAGTATCATGGTCTCCAACCCATATAACATAGCAGGTCTCACTATTGTCCTGTAGACCTTTCCTTTCACTCTTGCTGATACCCATCTGTCACAAATTACTCCTGTCACTCTTCTACACCCATTCCACCCTTCCTGCACTCTCTTTTTCACCTCTTTTCCACAATCCCTGTTACTCTGTACTGCTGATCCCAAGTATTCCGACTGACCTTCATTCCTCTCCTCTCTAGAGCATATCTCCACCACTCCAGGGTCTCCTCAATCTACTCCCTACTATCGCTACAGATCACAACGTCATCAGCAAACATCATAGTCCACAGGGACCCCTGTCTTATCTTGTCTGTCAACCTGCCCATCACCATTGCAAATAAGAAAGGGCTCAGAGCTGATCCCTGATGTATCCCACCTCCACCTTGAATTCATTCGTCACTCCTACAGCAGACCTTACCACTGTCACACTTCCCTTTTACATATCCTGTACAACTCTTACGTACTTCTCTCAGAAATTTCTAACACTGACTCACCCTATGAGATTTGCCCCATTACTTCTCACAATCAACAAAGGCAATTCCTTCTGCTGTTCTTTGAATTTAACCCGAGCTCATAGTCTGCCTAACACCAGGTCAATATCTCCAGTGTATGTCCGTAATGACACCCTAGCTTCCTGCAGTTCAACAGCACCCAGTTGTTTGCAAGTTTCTTCACTCAATATGGTGGAAGATGCACCTGTGTCAATTTCCATTTCAATGTTCTGTCCATTTATTTCTTTTGTGGCTTTATATGGTGAAACTTTGTTGCTTGTTAGTTGGTAGAGTGAATGCCTTCTTGTCTTCTTCCAGAAAATTTGCTGTATTTTCCTTTTTTGCCATCTGTGTGTTATGCTCTGGTTAAACATTTCCTTTCTAGGTGCCCCCTCTTGTGACACAAATGGCTTACTGCAATTATGAAACAGCATGAAACACTATTGTGCCCCCCATGCAACACCCCGCAAGACAATAGGAAACTGTATTCTTCTCCTTGCCCCAAGATGCGTGGAGTTTATGGACTTCTCCAGTGCTTACAAGCTGCTGTTGCTGTTTTAACTCCACTACATCTGTGCTGTTTCCATAACCAGTGCAATTTCCACTGCCTTTTTCAATGGAAATTCCATTTCTGCAAGTAACTAACGTTGCATTCAATCACCATTAATCTCTAGGTTTCCACCAAACTCACAAAACTCAGATGTCCATCACAGTTCGGCTACAAAACCCAACACAGACTGGCCTGATTTCCTCATTTTGGAATGAAATTTGTATATCCAAACAATCATGCTGGGTTTCGGGGGCAAAATGATCCATAAGTAACTTGACTATTTGAGTAAAAGTGAACTCAGATGGTTTGGAGGGCTGACATAAGTCTTTAAAAAGGGTATAGACTTTACCACAACATGCACTTAGAAATATTGCTCTTTTTTTGCAGTCGGTGATGTCATTGGTTTCAAAATATAATTCTAGTAATTCTATAAATTGTTGCCAGATGTCTGTCTCTGAATCAAACTCAGAAATTTTCCCGTATGTCACCATTCCATACGGTGTCACTATCTCCGGAGATTCCACAACCTCGTTGCCAATGTAATACTCAATAACCAGTCTGAATAATTTCAAAGTTATGAATTTATTTCATACTTTATTTAAACAACATTTGCTACACATAGTTAATCCTGCAGCCCTCAGTCGACTGGGGCCTTCCTGCACCTAACCACCAGGACCCTTCCTGATTAATCTCCCTGCATAGCTGCCTGATTAATAATCCAACAGGTATAACATACATGTACCATTTGTTTGTATCACCAAGATCTCCTTTTTCTACTTTATGACATTCAGTTAAGAGAATCTTCAAGAGGGACTCCCTGTCCTGGTATTTGATCTGATATCAAGGGGAAAGCTCTTTATGATCTGCACTAATATGTATGCCAATTGCCTTCAAGACAACATGGTTTGAGTGCGACACTTTAATTTTTGCCTGTGGTAGCAAAAAAGATATAGCTAGCCCTGGTTCACTGAACATTAAAGTCATTGAGGAGTAACCTTATATTTCTTGTAGGTGATTTTTTAATAAATCATACACATGGATTAGGAGCCAGACCATCAAAAGGCACACTCCTTGATCAATTATAAGAGACCAATTCAGAGTCTCCAAATAATCTCACAGACAAATCTTTGGGATTTGGAAGAAAAACTGGAGTACATGAAGAAAAAACAATGCATGCAAAGAATCAATGTGCAAACCTTTTACAAAGAGAGGTCAGCTTTGAGTCAGATCTAGTATCTTGGAGCTGTGAGGCATCCAATTAACCATTGTTGTCATAAATACATCAAAAATCATTTTGTTAAGTAAATAAAATGTCTTAGTTGCTTTTACCATCATTGTTTATTACATGTAATATTTTCTTTTGATTAACTCTCACTTTCTCCCTCTACTGATTTGATTTGGGTAATTAGCAGTACCATGTGTAGTACAGGCAGACGATTACATTTACAGTATATCTTTAACATTTTGAATCCGCACATTAGATGTCTAATGATGTATTTCGTAGAAATAATAGAGTAACATCTTTAATATGGTAAGTATGATGAGTGGAATAATACAAATGAATACATTAATGGATGGATATTATTCTGAATACAGGAAAAGGGAACTGAGTGAGTCTGAGAATAACAGTGATATTGATGAACTTCCTTGGCTGAAGGTTTTTACCTTGGAAGAGGAGGTGATAAATGAGATTAATAGCTGGAGAAAAATGAAGTGTCTTTACAACATTGATAATAATCTTTTTTAAGATTTTGTGCTAAAGAAAAAAAAACACACATAAGGCCATTTTAGAGAGTTAAAAGCTTTTTCAAAACCTAGGATAAGGAGTGCAGTAAGGCTTTTAGAACTGAGTAAATTAATAGTATTTATTGTCAACAAAAATTACCTGACACTAGATCAGAAAGACTAAAAACAATTTGATTGTGCTGCACTAATTTATGAACACTGATTTTGCTAAAAGTTCTCTAAACAATTTGGCCTCCTCATTCATTAATGGAATGGTCCTTTACTTCCCAACCATTGTAGGTTATTCTGTCATTATTGAAGTGATGTCAGCTCAGTGACACCTTATTAATATATGTGAAAATTATTGCTAACAAATGGACTAAAAGTTCTCCAAGAAATTAGAAAGAAGTTGTGAATGGAAGTTATCAATGCCTTCACTTCATTGAGGACAGCATATTTATAAAATGCTGCCTGGACATTCAGGTGCAGTGCATAACTATTTCCACCACTAATATGCACGATAGTAAAAGTGTCACAAAAATAAGAATTAATGTCTTTGGGTATTAAGTGATTATGTGCAGATGAACATTGAATTAAAGAAATTCTAAATCAACACCTGTATTTTAGTTCTCTGTTCATTGTCTAATCAAAGTGAATGAAGTGGCTAGACTAATGTATTATATATTAAACAAACATATATAATATTTTAATAATTAGTTAATTAAAAAAATGAATGATAATAACAATTAGTGAATATCAAAGGAAAAGTTGTCAGCCAATATTTGATATTGGATTATTGCTTGTTAGAAAAGTGTATACTTTTGGCTGCCACTAGAGGGCAATAGAGTTTTTGTTTTCTGTAATATGAAGATATTTACTCCAGGTTAAGGCAGGCCAATTGGAGAATTCTGTCAGAGCCAGAGTTAATTATTCATTGTACATCGATTCATCTGGGACAAGTAGGTAAAATACTCTTTCATTCCGCTAGACAAAAGATATACAGTCATCTTGGGCTACAGTCCTCCTAAAAGAGTTTTAAGGATGAGAAGTGTAGTGTTTCTTCAACCACCCATCTATTATTGAACCTGAATAATCCAGTTGACTGATAAAAGGGACCAAGAGGCTATACTAGCAGCATTAGGCACAAGGCAGGAAGTCATTCTGGAAAGGGAATATTTGACCGCACCGCACATTCACATACACACTGACACTTGCTTATTTTTATTTCACATTTGTTCTGCTTTTCCTTCTCAATGTCATGGTACCAACATGTCAAACTGGTCAGCCTTGGCCAATCTATCCTCAGCAACATTTTCTGCTCTTCCTGGGGAATTCCATGATGCTCCCATGACCAGCTGAGAGCTACAATCCCTCTAGGGTGTCCTGGGTATACCCTGGCTCTATTCCCAGAGTGCTGAAACGTAAGGAATTTAGTTTAATTCAGTTTAGTTTATTCTTATTAAGGACATTTCCATTTATTAACCTGGCATGCTAGACACTAATTGCAAAAATATGAAAAAGTGACTGTAATATAGACACATACTGTATAATGCTTTTTTCAATATAAACAAAGAAACTCAATATAATACTGTATACACAAAAATATAAATCAATATTGTATACGTATACTGTAGACAGGTAGGTTGTATGTCCAAATTCTATCCCTCCTTTGACAGCTGCATTCTGAAAATGTTTTTTTCATTGACAACTGGCAACAATTTCATTGAAGAGATGTGCAAAAACAGATCTATTATATATGTGCATTCTGTCAAAATCAGATGAAGTGCTACTAAGAATATTCAAAAGAGGAAGAGATAACCCAGAACTATTATTTCAAAAATTAAACAGCAGCATAAAATCTGAGCAGCAGCTATAACAAGAGTCTGCTTTACTAAGCCTCTAATTAAATTCTGAAGCTCATGGGGCTTCTCTAATATTGTTCCAGACTTAGGGTGCCCTATAGCTAAAGACTCTGCCTCCTTTACTTGTTTATTTATCCTGAGACTATTAAAGATCCCTTAATTTTCAGATTGCAAAGTACTCCCTGGAGTATAGGAACAAATAAGGCCTGCAAAGTGAGTGAGGATAGATAGATAGATAGATAGATAGATAGATAGATAGATAGATAGATAGATAGATAGATAGATAGATAGATAGATAGATACTTTATTAATCCCAAGGGAAAATTCACATAAACCAACTACAGCTTTATCAGTGAGAATAAGGGTTTTAAAATTGACTCTAAACTTAACTGGAAGCTAGTAAAGAGATTCAAGAATTGTGGTTACATTGCCTTACATCTTAGTTTAAGTTATGAAGCTAGCTGCAGTGTTTTAATTAACTTCAGTGCTGTAACTGAATGGCATGAACAGCTTAACTATAAAGAATTACGCTAGTTAATTCTGCCTGAGACAAGTAAATAAAATATCTTTTCAAGATCTTGTATCTTATTGTCTGGTTTCTGTTGACATACTCAACATTATTATTAATTTCCAACCCAAGACACTCCTCTCTGCCTTAAGCTTGTCTGGCCTCAACCTCCTCTTCTCTTCTTTAACCTCTTGTTTCCCTCCACAGACTGCCAATACATATTAAAGGTCCAGTGACTTCAGCTAAGACTTGGTTACCTTCAAGAAACTGCTCCTACTCCATATATTAATGAGCTATGAGAAGGTGTTATGAGTTTCTGGCTCAAAATAAAGCAACAAACAAGAAAAATGTAAAGCCTAAACCTCCAAATGAAGCCTTTATAGTAAGTGTCTAGCTCAGAATGCTAAAATGCTTTCCTGAGGCCTAATCTCTAAAGTGGGCCTTTCCTTAAATCATGAGACACACAAAAACACCTGAAACAACCCTTGGTTAATATTCAAAGGAAGGTGAGGAAATTCTGAAATTGACTACTTAAAAATAATTAAATAAAGTTGTTTGCAAATTTAAAATATTACAAAAAATAAGTATATACAAAAAAAATCAAAAAAGTAACAACCGAAAAAGTTCTACATAGAAGCAAACAAGTCAAGTCTAAAACACAGAATCCAAAAACCTGAAAAATCCACAAACCACAGTATTTACAATGATTATTCTCCAAAACTGCCTGTCTGGAGGACCTAATTCTCTGCTTGGACTTAAATAGGCAGAGGCTGATTCTCCTTCAATACGTTGTGGTGGTCCTGCCTTCTGAAACTCTATTTTAAAAGGCTCAAAATTTAATACACTAAAACATAATACAAAAATATAAAACAGTTTTCAAAACACAGCATAAAAATGACAGAAATAGAATCGATGACAAAATTTGCATAATAATGATATTTAAAGAAAAGCAAAAGATCACAGAATATAAAATTATACTTAGGCTAAAGCATGAGACAAGGTTGGTTAGAGGCTGAAGGGAAAATGAAAATGGGCTGCTGTCTCTGTCAGTAAATAAATCTGGCCTTCCCACCTTTGACTCTACACAGAATGATCACCTGCTGTAGCCAAGGGAAATTGTGTGATGAAATAGGGAGCATGGCAAATCTATCATTTGATTTGAGAATATCACTAGATTTTTCATCATCTTTACCATGCCTGGATTTTTCCTTATTTTTTTCAAGGTAAGACTAATGCTATCTCTTATTACTTACTACTTTTTTGTTTCTGCTCAGCCTGTGCTCTCTTGACAGATCCCTATTTTCTGCTTCATGATGTGCTTGATCTCCTCTGTCATTCCAGTCTGACCACTGATCCTATTCAGTGTCCTATTGCTGATCTTTTAAGGCAGTGCTGATTAATTCATCATAACCACACACACACACAAACACGCACACACACACTCACAAAGAGTCTGTCTATATCTTCAGACGTGCAGTAGGTCTGCTGCCCTCAGGTTTACAGAGGTGATACCAGTGCTCTAGTAATCAACTGTCGACTCCTTTAGTGCACTGACTGCAATGAGTTGCAATGGTTTAGAATGGAAACAGAATCAGGAGAAGTAGCAAAATCAAAATAACAAACCTAGGGTCATAACTGTGAATAAGGAAAAAAGGTCAGGACATGAACCCAGTATCTAATACAATTGGCAGTTTTTGTTCATTTTTTAAATTAAATTCTGGTGGCTGTTGGGTTAATGTTCATGCTTATTCTGAGGTTTCCAACTGAAATAATTCATTTTTGAATTGTTTTATTTTTTATCTTGCTGCTTTTAAATATTGTTCATTTTTTCAGTTATTCTGTAGCATGATTTTAGTTTTCTGATGGGCACTGCCATTTTCACACTATTGTGTGATTCATTTCTTGATTTGAGTAGTTCTGTGGCTAGACAAAATATGGACTTACATTTCTGGTTATCGATCTTTGCACAGCTTCTGTTTATGTCTTATTCCTGGTCCTTAACTAAAAGAATACTTTGTAGTTCTTTGAGACAGAACAAAATAAGAGTAGGGAAACAGTGCAGAATAACTGAAGGCATATAGGGAAAACGTAACCAGTTAAACATTGACAGCATGAATGAATACTAAAGGTTTTTGTAGGAATAATCCATAGTCTCAGATGACCAGGAAGTGTGTAACACCAAACATGTGCAATCATAATAATGTCATCACATGTTCCACATTCCTGGTTATTTTTTCATAAAAGCTGCAAAGCAAATATTAACAAAAACAAAACTGGACAACTCTATGGGAGAACATAGTTCATTTTCAACATTGCTAAAAAAGTCTTGAAATAAAAAAATAAATGTTACCAATAAATTACTTGGTTTTCAAAACAATGGAAATGAAGTTCAAAAAATGTTAACAGACCAAATAACGACCGGAAAAAAATTCAATTTTCAAGGCATATCATGACATCTAGTCTTACTGACTTTCATATCTTTTTGTCAGTCTAAAACAATTTTCACACATTTCTGGGATACTTGATTCACCAGCCTGACCTCAAAGGCAGATGCTAGCTAATATTATATGAAGGTTACTCCTGATGTGCATCACTCTTAAGTTCACTGCCTACCATGGTGACCTTACATTAGGAATGTAAGACAAAAACATTAGAAGTATAACAAATAAGATGAGACTTTTCAGCCCATCAAGCTCATTTGGTTCACTAACTTCCCAATATCCCAATATCTCATCAAGATACTTTTAAGAGTTGTAAAGGTTTTGGCTTCCATATTACATAGTTGAGGTTTGATATCCTGAGCCTGTCAGAGGAAGGCATGCCATTTAATCCTGGGATGCACTTGGTTGTTTTTGTCTGTACAGCTTTACATTTTTCTGCACTGTGTATTGTTTGCAGTACAGTGACCAGGACTACACACAACATTGGGGGCAGCACTTTATTCATATTGCTTGTAAAGCCTTCTATGGATTTTGGGCCCTGGTACACCTTCAGCCCATAAAAAGTGGATCACTGCTTGCTGCTTTTCTTTGGTGCAAACCAAGAGCAGAGTGGCCATGTTTACTTCTATAAAACATCAAGAGGCAAAGAAAGGCATAGAAGAATTTTTCAACTTAAAATTACATATTGAGTGCATCTCTCTTGTTTAAAATTGTCCAAAATGTTTCCAGGGAAAGATTCATCCTGCAAATGCTGCAATCAAGCTCCGGCCTCACTGGGTCTCATGTTTTGGGCCTGCACTAAATTAACATCATTCTGGACCAAAATCTTTAAATGCTTTTCAGACAGCCTTGATGTCACAATCCCTCCTAATCCACTAACAGCTGTGTTTGGTGTACTTCCAGATGGGTTTAAAGTGGAGAAGGACAAACAAACTGTGATTGCCTTCACTACACTATTGGCACGTAGACTTATCTTGCTCAACTGGAAGAATCCTAACTCTCCTATTCTAAGTCAGTGGGTAACTGATGTTGTGTACTATATGAAGCTGGAAAATATCAAATTCGCACTTAGAGGATCTGTACAAAACTTTTTCAAAACCTGGCAGGATCTACTTAATAACATTTTTGAATAAGCATTTAAATTGAGGAAGTAGGTTCTCTCCCCTCTTTTACTCCATTTATCTCTATTCATTTATTATTTTATCTATTTGTTTGTCTTTACTAGCATAAAGTTTTACACTGTTGGCCTAGCTCTCTTTCTCAGGGGTGGGGGTTGATTTGTTTCAAACCTTTTTCTTTTTTCTTTTTGTAAAACTCGAGTTATGTGTATGGAGTGTTATTTGATTTTAAAAAATTCAATAAAATTTAAATATAAAACAACAAGAGAAACTGACTGACCAAGATTAAAATTTTACCACTGTGACCACAAACACACCATGTTTTCACACATGCACAGGGAAAGCTGTACAGCCAACCCAAAAAAAATGATCACAAAAGTGTGGATAATTATTGACTTACTCATATAGTCAATATAATAGGTTTTTTTTTTTCAAACAAATTTAAACACAAGCATCTATATCTTAATGCAACATTGCATAAGATTATGGGGGTTCCTCCACCTTGGCTAATAAGCACCTTCTAGATACTGATAATTCTCTTTAAGAGCCAAGAAGTAAACCTGCGATTGGCTGATTTAATTAAAGGATTATTTTTTTCAAATCCCCTCTCATTTAGTAATCATTATGGCATGACATTTAACTTAACAGGGATATTTAAAATTATTAAAACATCCATACATGTTTCTACAGAGTCAAATTCACACTTGTCAATATTTAAGCGCAGATCTGATGCCAATGGGAACTTATTACAGTACTCACCTCTAGGATTTTTTTCTTCTGTCTTTTAAAAACAAAATGCTGTCTTCTGCTAAATTACTGATAAGGATAGATAGGCCTAAGATATCACTATATTTTAAACGTAACCAGAGAATATGAATATCAAAAAGAAAGAGATGAAATGTAATAGGACATCCTTGGTAAATTTCTTACATTATATCTGTCAGTTGTGCCACTGGATGTGTTAACAGTGTGTGGGCAACTGAGCAATGTCCTTTTTTTCTTTTATAATTTATTATGCAAATGTGCTCACTTCCCAAACCCCCATACACAATTAATGCACATTAGTTAGTATAGTAAAATACTGTAGAAAGGGAGCAAAAAAAAAGGGAGGGCTATAAAATGATCTACATTAAACTACCAAAGTTTATGGGAAAAAAGCTATTATACTAGATGGAGCTAAATGAACCATTTTGTATATCCAGAATTTTTTAAAATAAAATGTCAGCTGCATTAATATGTTTTATTTATTGTGATTTACAGTCTTTTAAGCAAGCATTTACTGAGGCAAAAAAGTGTGTGCATTTACTCCGGTTTCCTCCAACAGTCCAAAGACATGCAAGTTAGGTGAACTGGCAAAACTAAATTGGCCCTAGTGTGCGGTTGTTGTGTGTGTGCTTTCACACTGTCCAGGGTTTCTTTCATGCTTTGTGCCCTACGCTTGATGGGCTCCAGCACTTCCTGTTCAGGACTAAGCAAGTTAGAAACTGACTGACTGGTAAGGTAATTAAGTCTTTACCTTAATTGTTAATGAATTTAAGCCAGTTAATCACAAAATAAAAATGTGTTGTTTTTTATCGCCACATGCCTTTTTAGGTGTGTTTGCATGCAATGTGCCAAAGCACCTAATGAGAAAGCCCATGTGTCTGTCTGTCTGTCTGTCTGTCTGCATGAAACAACTTGGCCATCGGTGGACCAATTTTGGTGAAATGTGGCGTGCTTCTTTCTTCAAAAGAATTTTTGTTGAGATATTACTAGCAGATCACGATTTAAACAGTTTTAAAATTTTATAAGTTCCCATTGAAAAGCATTGGAGAATTTGTGAACTCACCATCTTGAAACGAATAAACATTGTGTACAACTTTAGCTATAAATTAATTTACTGTATCAATTTTTGTCTTCACAGTAGTTACACCAACTTGTATATTTTGAATATTTTGCTGCTTTTTACCGATAGCTGCTACTGACTGTGATCAACTTTTCGTTAAATAAAGACAAATTGACAGGATATGAACGGAAGCAAACATACAATGCATAGGAGTACAACCCACCCAGCCTGAGCCAAGAAGTAAAATAAAAAGGTAATTTGAAAAAATCCAGTTAACAGTGAAAAGAAAAAACAAACTAAAGAATCGTGTCACAGAAGAACAAAGTCAAGGTATTACAAACTGGGGGAAAATATATGTTCAATTTGTATGTGTCTTCAGGGTTTGTATTCTGCTCTGTTAGCTTTAAATCCTATCACTAGGAAAATTTATGTAATTGTTTAACAATAAGTATTGAACTGGGTTTCATATATGTTAAATAGTTTCATACTAGCTATTTTCTTCAAGTGTTGGCCAAATTTGAATTTTTTTTCAAACTCCTAAATTTGCAGGCCCTTTCTTTAAGTCTGACAATTCTCTTCTCTTCAAGCCGTATCTTCCTGATGAACCAGTTTGAGCTTCAGGTCAGAAACATCTTGGTGGAACACCTTCATCTTCAAATTTTGATGTGATAAGGTGAATTGTAAGGCTCTGACATCATTTTTCAATTTTGCCTATTCCTCTTTACTAGCTTTACACTGTATCTCAGTGAAGTTGATCTGCATTGTAGTATTTAGTGTGCTGGTGTTGTTCAAGAAGGAGATTTCTCATCGAGTTCCAGTAGGTGTCCATATTGTCACTGGATTCTGCTGGAGGATGTTGCAGCTTATTTAGCAAATTAAAAACAAATTAAAAAAAAAGGAATGGGGTTTCTGGCCTGAAGAAGATATCTGTACTTGGTGACATTATGGAAATACGGTGCAGTCTAATGATTTACTATTAAAAGTAAGTGTAGCTGCTCGTAAAAGGTTTTTCCTGGTACAGATGAGACAACGCTCCGACTGATGTTTGAAGAGTATTTATTTGCTCTTTCTCTCTTTTTACAGCTCTCATACACAGTGAAAAACTAGACTAAAATAAAACTAGTAAATTAAACAATAAATGAGTTACACCGGTGTAGGGATAACAAAATTAAGACATAATGTGTGCACCTTCTGACCAGAAATTCAGGAGTCTTTATTACAGTCTCTCTGATACTGAACTTATGTCTATTTTATTAAAACAAACACCTTTCTTCGGCTCAGTGTCCATTAAGTGTGCCACTATGTGTGCTGCTCCTCCAATGAACCTTATCATGTGACTACAGCACCCTTTCGTTCAGATCAACTTTGTAAACTTATGTACAAATACAATGAAATCATAGAATTAATAAAATTACAATTAGAAAAGAAAATATTCTCAACAATAAGATTGCAACACACTATTATGATATACAAAATATATTTTACAAATTCCTGCGGTGGGCTGGTGCCCTGCCCAGGGTTTGTTTCCTGCCTTGCGCCCTGTGTTGGCTGGGATTGGCTCCAGCAGACCCCCGTGACCCTGTAGTTAGGTTATAGTGGGTTGGATAATGGATGGATGGATTTTACAAATTCAAGCATCAAATTTACAAATATATACACACACATATTTTGCGACAGCTACAGTAAGGTTGGAGAAAAAGCTGAAGATGGGGTCTATTGGTGTGGAGCTCAAGCCCTAACCCGTCATCACAATGAAATGTCACATGTCTCCCCGACAGCCAATACAAGTTAATGAAACACTAGCAGACTGTGTGCAAGGGTTAAAAGTTGCTGTCACTGGCTGATTGAGTGAACGTGGGTTTCAGCGCAAGCAGCAGAGAACAAGTGCATCAGCACCTCAGTTCTCCTGATATTTTAAATCATAACAGAAGTTATATGATCTTCCTAACTAGGAAAGTATAAAATGCAATCAAGGAAAACTAAACATTATCTATCTATCTATCTATCTATCTATCTATCTATCTATCTATCTATCTATCTATCTATCTA
>JANRMT010062854.1:36641862-36684781 GCA_026402145.1 Polypterus bichir lapradei
TACCCGCGCTTTGCAGCGGCGAAGTACTGCCTTAAAAGTTTTATTAAAAAGAAAATTAAACCTTTTTAAACAGAGGGAAAATATACCAATGATCTCTTTGTATACCACATTGTGAGTTAGGCCCTCTGATTGTAATATGACCAAGCTGTGCGCCGAGCTTACTCTTAAGCATGCAACGTACAGTTGGCCATGTGAACAGTAATCTTGTTTCAAATCTCACAGCTTGGATTGCTGCTGTCATAATCGGTTTGAGTTTCATGGTTTGTTTCAATTACATCAGTATTTGTAGGACTTGTGTTGAAGTGACATTCGGCATCTGTCAAGCGTTGTAAGTATACAACCAGTTTCATCGATAACGTCACATCCAGCTTTTGAGAGTTTAAACATTCATAAACATCAAAGTGTCCACTACTGAAATCGTCACCTGTGAATCTAAGATGTTTAAGAGGCATTGGCGGTTGTCGAAAGGTGTAAAATATTTGGCCATTTCGGTACACTTGAAAGCGACAACCGAACAATTCAGCGGCAGCCATCAACTCACATGCAGAACCATAGGTGAAGGGCTTAAGCATTTCACTCTTATAGTGCTCCTGTGTAGTATAATTATCTCCTGTACCGTCATCAGTCCACACCTTGAACCTGTCCCAGTCATTCAATGCATAAGACACAATGTTTCTCCAGATATGAAGAGTGAGCCTGATATGGCCGTGCAATATGTAACACAGAGAATGGAAAAGATAGGTGCCATCTCCGGGCATGGAAACCACTCGGTAAGTGACAGTTCTTTTTTTTTTTTTTTTTTTTTTTTATTTTATTAATTTTATTACAATCCATACAAAGCAATCAAGTTTTTACAAAGAGAAAAATTAAGAACAGATCGATCCCCACACCTGAGAGAGAGAGCAAGCCAAACGGCGTTAAATTTAAGGCTTGTAAACATACCTAAATTAATAAATTCTCTGTGCCTTATGAACTTATTTTAAAATATTACTGATTAGATCCTGCCATGTTTTGAAAAACGTCTGTACAGATCCTCTAACTGAGTATTTGATTTTTTCCAACTTCAAATAATATAACACATCGGTTTCCCACTGACTTAAAAGAGGAGAGTTTGGGTTCTTCCAGTTTATGAGAATAAGTCTACGTCCCAAAAGTGTAGTGAATGCAATCACAATTTGTTTGTCTTTCTCCACTTTAAGCCCCTCTGGAAGAACACCAAACACAGCTGTTAATGGGTTTGGAGGGATTGTGAGTCCAAGGCTATCTGAAACGTAATTAAAAATGTTTGTCCAGAATAATGTTAATTTGGTGCAGGACCAGAACATGTGACCTAGTGAGGCTGGGACTTGGTTGCAACGTTCGCAAGTTGGATCATGCCCTGGAAACATTTTGGAGAGTTTTAGTCGAGACAGATGTGCTCGATATATAATTTTGAGTTGTATGATTGTATGCTTTGCGCATATGGAGCTTGAGTGAATTCTCTGCATTGCTACTTTCCACTCCTTTTCTGATATATTAATTGAAAGATCTTTTTCCCAGTGTCTTCTTGGATCTTTGAAAGGGAGGGATTGTAAAATGATTTTATATATTGTAGAGATGGAGTCTTAAGTCCTTGAGATTGAGCAATATTTTTTCCAGCATGGATGAGGGTGCAAGATGAGGAAAATCTGGAAGGTTTTGTTTAACAAAGTTTCTGATTTGAAGATAGTGAAAGAAATGTGTAGCTGGAATGTTAAATTTAGAATGTAATTGCTCATAGGATGCAAAGACGTTGTCTATATAAAGATCTCTAAGCAAGTTAATTCCAATTTTTTTCCAAATATTCAAAACTGCATATGTTTGTGAAGGTTGAAAGAGGTGGTTCTCTTGCAGGGGTGCCACAGATAGAAGCTTCTCCGTCTTAAAATGTTTTCTACATTGGTTCCAGATTCTAAGTGAGTGGAGCACAATTGGGTTATTAGTGTATTGCCGATAACGTGTGTTTATTGGAGCACAGAGCAAGGAATACAAAGAAGTACTGCAGGATTTTACTTCTATTGCGGACCAAGCCTGTGTATGTTCTTCTATTTGTGTCCAGGTTCTTATCGCCTGTATATTTGCTGCCCAGTAATAAAACTGGAAGTTAGGTATAGCCATGCCGCCTTCTGCCTTTTGTCTTTGTAAGGTCGCTCTTTTGATGCGTGGATGTTTTGAATTCCAAATAAATGAGGTTATTGTCGAATCTAATTGCCTAAAAATGATTTATTAATATATATTGGGATGTTTTGAAATAAAAAAGGAGTTTAGGAAGACTATTCATCTTAACAGTGTTAATTCTTCCAGCTAGTATGAGATGAAGGGTTGACCATCTATGCAAGTCTTGTTTAATTTTTTCCATGCAAACAGCGAAATTTTGTTGATATAGAGCTTTATGTTTACTTGTGATGTTTACCCCTAGGTATTTAAACTGTTCTGCAATGATAAAAGGTAGGGTATCTAATCTAATATTATATGCTTGAGAGTTCACTGGAAAGAGTACACTTTTATTCAGATTAATTCTGAGACCAGAGATCTTTTGAAATTCTGTGAGTGCTGCTAAGACTGCAGGCACATAATTTTCTGGGTCTGATATATACAGTACCATATCATCTGCATATAATGAGATTTTCTGTTCCAGTCCTTCTCTGCTAATCCCCTTTATCTGATCAGTATTTCGACAATGTATTGCCAGTGGTTCAATGGCAATCGCAAACAGCAGCGGTGACAAGGGGCATCCTTGTCTAGTGCCACGTTCTAGTTTAAAGTAGTCTGAGCAAATGTTGTTGATCCAAACTGAAGCTTCTGGGTTAGTATACAGTAATTTAATCCATGCACAGATGTTTGGGCCAAACCCAAACTTCTCCAATATAGTAAAAAGGTATTTCCATTCAATCATGTTGAATGCTTTTTCTGCATCCAATGATAATAATATTTCTGGGGTGTTTGATTTAGTTGGTGAGTATATTACATTAAACAGGCGTCGAAGATTGGAAGATAAGTGCCGGCCCCTAATAAATCCAGTTTGGTCTTGTGATATTACCGAGGGGAGCACTTTCTCCATCCTTCTGGCTAAGATTTTAGAGAGTATTTTAACGTCATTATTCAGAAGTGAAATTGGTCTGTATGATGCACATTGTAATAAGTCCTTATTTTGTTTTGGAAAGACAGTGATTAGTGCTTGGCGAAAGGTTTGTGGAAGAAATTGGTTATCTCTGGCTTCTGTAAATGTTGCTAATAAGAGGGGAGCTAGCTGAGCGGAGAATTTCTTGTAAAATTCTGCAGGGTAACCATCAGGGTCTGCTGCTTTCCCGCCTTGGAGTGATTTTATAGCATCTAGTAATTCTGATAACGTCAGAGGTTTATCAAGTTCCTCCGCACTAAAAGCATCTATTTGTGGTATCTGTAATGTATCCAGAAATGCATTAGATTGTGTATTGTCTTTGATCGATGGTGATCACCTCGATAGACATGTTAATGCGGGTACGGTTGGAATGATAAAGGAAATTGGTACCTGAACAATGTAAAGTAAGTCTAAAATACCTACACAATAACTATAATTGTAATAAATGAACAATAAAACAGCGGAGAAGCCGTGGATTAAATAAAAAGGCTGTAGTTATCAGCAGGGAGACGTGAATCCCGTGGCAAAGCAAGGAAGGAAATGAAGAGACTGGAGCGACGGACGGCCTTATATAGGCAGGCAGCCAACAACGTGGGAGACGTTGGGATGGGGGACCCAACGCTGCCTCACACGGTGACTGAGCTGCAGGCTATGGACGTATATATGTACGTAAGTAGGATTCAGTTAGCGTTGGGAAACCGCGTACCAAATTTCTTGAAGATGGGCCCATAAGTAACAAAGACTGTTGAAAAGTTCAATATGGCGGCTGACAGTGGCGTCATACCACCGAAATAAGTACGTACATTGGTTTCAGTTAGCGCAGGGAAGCCGCCTACCAAATTTCGTGAAGATGGGGCCATAAATAAGAAAGGACGTTGTTGACCGTTATGAATGTTATGCGTAGATTTTCGAAATTAAACCTGCTTAACTTTTGTAAGTAAGCCGTAAGGAATGAGTTTTCCAAATTTCAGCCTTCCACCTACACGGGAAGTTGGAGAATTAGTGATGTTGGAAAGTTCAATATGGCGGCTGACAGTAGCGTCATACCACCGAAATAAGTATGTACATTGGTTTCGGTTAGCGCAGGGAAGCCGCCTACCAAATTTCGTGAAGATGGGGCCATGAATAAGAAAGTTCAACATGGCGGACGTTGTTGACCGTTATGACCGTTATGCGTAGAATTTCAAAATGAAACCTGCTTAACTTTTGTAAGTAAGGTGTAAGGAATGAGCCTGCCAAATTTCAGCCTTCTACCCTACACGGGAAGTTGGAGAATTAGTGATGTTTGGAAAATTCAATATGGAGGCCGACAGTGGCGTCATACCACCGAAATAAGTACGTACATCGATTTTGGTTAGCGCAGGGAAGCCACCTACCAAATTTCGTGAAGATGGGGTCAGCCTTCTACCTACACGGGAAGTTGGAAAATTAGTGACGTTGGAAAGTTCAAAATGGCGGCCGACAATGGCGTCATACCATCAAAATAAATACATACATCGGTTTTGGTTAGCGCAGGGAAGCCGCCTACCAAATTTCGTGAAGATGGTGCCATAAATAAGAAAGTTCAACATGGCGGACGTTGTCGACCGTTATCAACCGTTATGACCGTTACGTGTAGAATTTCGAAATGAAACCTGCTTAACTTTTGTAAGTGAGCTGTAAGGAATAAGCCTGCCAAATTTCAGCCTTCTACCTACACGGGAAGTTGGAAAATTAGTGATGAGTCAGTCAGTCAGTCAGTGAGTGAGTGAGTGAGTGAGTGAGTGAGTGAGGGCTTTGCCTTTTATTAGTATAGATTGACACTTTAGACACTTCAAAAATGCTTTTATTACTCATTTAATCTTTGTAACAAGACCGTGACAAAGACTTCTTTTAGTCTTAATTACAGTTATAAGACATCAGTAAATAACTTATTCATCTCTGTGCATTATGGTATTTGAAACGCTAATAAAATTACTTATGAATATGAAGGATTCACTAGTCTTAGACTTAAGTATGCAATATAAATAGACTAATATCTCACTAAAGCTACCACTGAACGTTCCAAAGAGAAGTTATTTTAGCAGGTCACATTGCACATTTCAATAATCGCTTTTCTGATGCTTCAAAAGTGTCATTAGCATCAAAAGAAGCCTTTGTTAAGGTTTTGTTACATAAGGGTAAATGAGTATAAATGCAATGTATTACCATTTCAATAACTATTTTAATGTAAAAGCATTTATTTGTAGAGTGTTTCTTAAGTCAAAGTTTTTAATGGTTTTTCTTTCTCTAGAGGGACACTTTTTGAAGTCAAAACTCCCTTTAGGCCTGTGCAGGTGAAAGCAGACCAGTAGCATTTTGGGTCAGGCTGCCTGAGGTGAGGCCTATTTCTAGGCAGGCTAGAATACACCCTGGCCTATCTTATGGGTCTTTCATGAAGCCTCACACTATTTTGCTATTTTTGTGCACTCAGTCATACCAAGGATCATTCTGTTTTGGAGTGGTTTTATGCAAGTATAATTTGGATTTTCTGGTTTGAGATTTTTGTTTTATTCCTGATTTCAGATCTGGACTTATTTGTCTTGGACTGCCTTTTTAGACATACCTGTTTTTCACATTTTTTGCTTTTTCTTTGTCTTTCATTTTTAATTATTTTTGAATAAATTACTTATTTATAAAGATTCTTCATTGACATTGTTTTCTCTAGCTAGAGGTTTTCAGTTTCCTCTCCCTTGTATGGTCTGTTTGTAGAATTGGGATATTTAAAATATATTTTAAAACTTTACAAACCTAAAACCCATTCTGGCCTGTGCAGGCTTCCTGCTTGTTGGTTTTGGGGTCAAACTTTCTGGGTTGAAGCCTGCTTTAGTATTCTAGACGATGGGAGGTCTGGTTTAAAATATTTTTAGGCCTGCATCCCATTTTCGGTGGGTGTCTTGCTCTTTATATGGTGAGCCTATTTAGCACTATTTAAGAGACATCAGTCCCTGAAAGGGCTGCTAATGCATTGTTAATGTTAATATTTCTTTGGATCTGCTCAATTCTTTGGATTTTCCTTGATTTCTGGTGGTTTACTTCCTGGTTAAGGTACTCATTTCTGGACTAAAGGTTAGCCTTTAGTTTAACTGTTAACTTTTTTGGTTTTGAGCACCTCAGTTTTATTTTTGCTTTGGAGGTTTCTCTTTTTTAATAATAAATCTTATTAAAATTGTAGTTTAAAGCTTATCCACTTATTTTAAGGATTTAAAGGAATGTTTTTTAAATGTTACTCCTGTCTACCTTTCTTGGTATTTTGACTTTAAAATCCTCAGCCCTACTTCTGGGTCTGTGCAGGCTGTAAGGCTGTGTGTTGAGTTAGGGCCCAGGCTGATTAACTCAGACCTGTGTGGAGGTACACGGCTGACCTTCTTTTCCAAGGCCTATCACCGTTTGGAGTTTTGTGAGTAGGCAGAAATCTAAATATTAGTGTACTACTGAAACTTTCAAAGAGGTGAAAACTAAAGAAAACAAAAATCTTGAGAATTTGATATTTCCTTTAGTTTACATTTTATAACCCCCAAAGTGCTATTGATACTCCCACCATGCTTTAATTGTGACCTTTTATTTACTGCTAAAATACTAGAAGAACCTGTTATGTCTGTTCTTGCATTTCTCTCAGCTGCCTTTTTTGCATTTTCCAATTTGCTTTTTAACAATTCATGTTATTTTAGTTTGTGTTGTTAGTGCTATTTATTCTGCTCTTTTTTCAGATGGATTACTTCATTATACAACAGCCATTTTCCTTTAAGATTTTTATTGGTGATCTTTAGTGGCATTGTTCAGCTTTTTGAATAAACAACAAATGATGAATATTTGTGTGGGAGAAAACGTATAGGAAGGATTTCAAAATTGACTAGATGTTATAAATGCATTGGCAGAAGATATTTTTTACTTCAGTTTATTTTTACATGGAGTCCCTGCCATCACATCACCTTAGAGAGTTGTACACATTTTCAGACAAACTACATTTAAAGTAAAACATGTTTTCATTACTTGCATAATTCTGACATTTTCATTTATTGGTCTATAGGAATGCAGTTGCCATTCACTCCATGTCTTTCTTGTTAACAGTAAGATGTTCTCCACCTTAATAAAAGGATAAATGCCTGTCTGTCCATCCGGTTGCTTTGCCCGTGTCATCCTAACAGACAGTGTGTGCTTCACAAACATTAACACTGCCTTTATAAATCCCATACCAAACAGCACCTAATATTGTTTTTCACTTATTTGTATGGTGTTTTTCTCTAATACGGTGTCTTGTCACTTTTTAGCTTATCATGATGGAATTTATTAACCCAGCCACAGGGGATGCACAAACCAGTGTGTTTCTTAGTGCCGGTCCCAAGCCTGGATAAATGGGGAGGGTTATGTTAGGAAGGGCATCTGGTGTAAAATTTTGCCAAATCAATATGTGGACAACAATACAAATTTCCATACTGGATTAACAACGACCGCCACCAGTACTGTTAGTCAACAGGGTACTGATGGAAATTGGGCTACTGTTGGCCGAAGAAGAAGAAGAAGGAGAAGAAGAGGGGAGAGACGTGTCCGGAGGCAGGAGGAGAGGAGGAAGGTAAAGAGAGTGGAACTGAGGGTAGGAACTTTGAATGTGGGCAGTATGACTGGTAAGGGGAGACAGTTAGCCGATATGATGGAGAGAAGGAAAGTTGATATATTGTGTGTGCAAGAGACTAAATGGAAGGGGAGTAAGGCCAGGTGGATCAGAGGTGGATTCAAATTGTTCTATCATGGTGTGGATAGGAGCAGAAATGGAGTAGGGGTTATTCTGAAGGAACAGTATGTCAAGAGTGTTCTGGAGGTGAAAAGAGTGTCAGACAGAGTAATGATTATGAAGCTGGAAATTGGAGGTGTGATGATGAATGTTGTTCGTGCGTATGCCCTGCAAGTTGGGTGTGCAATTAATGAGAAAGAAGATTTTTGGAGTGAGTTGGATGAAGTGAGGAACAGTGTACCCAAGGGACACCAAGTGGTGATTGGAGCGGATTTCAATGGAAATGTTGGAGAAGGGAACAGAGGAGGCAAGGATGAACATGACTGTGGTTAATACGTATTTTAAGAAGAGGGAGGAATATAGGGTGACGTACAAGAGTGGAAGAAGATGCACACAGGTAGATTACATCTTATGCAGAAGAGTCAATCTGAAGGAGACTGAAGACTGCAAAGTAGTGGCAGGGCAAGTGTAGCTAAGCAGCATAGGATGGTGGTCTGTAGGATGACGTTGGAGGTCAAAAAGGGGAAGAGAGTGACGGCAGAGCCAAGGATGAAATGGTGGGAGTTGAAAAGGAAGACTGCAAGGTTGAGTTTAGGGAGAAGGTGAGACAGGCACTGGGTGGTAGTGAAGAATTGCCAGACAGTTGGGAAACTACAGCAGATGTAGTAAGGGTGACAGCAAGAAGGGTGCTTAGTGTGACATCTGGAAAGAGAAAGGAGAAAAAGGAAACCTGGTGGTGGAATGAGGAAATACAGGAGAGTATACAGTGGAAGAGGATGGCAAAGAAGAAGTGGGATAGTCAGAGAGATGCAGAAAGTAGACAAGAGTACAAGGAGATAAGGTGCAAGGTGAAGAGAGAGGTGGCGAAGGCTAAAGAAAAAGTGTATGATGAGTTGTATGAGAGATTGGACACTAAAGAGGGAGAAAAGGACCTGTACCGATTGGCTAGACCGAGGGACTGAGCTGGGAAAGATGTGCAGCAGGTTGAATGATGTGGAGATAGTGAATCAGGAAATGCAATGGATTAGTAAGGAGGAAGTAAGGACAGCTATGAAGAGGCTGAAGAATGGAAAAGCCGTTGGTCCAGATGACATACCTGTGGAAGCATGGAGGTGTTTAGGAGAGATGACAGTGGAGTTTTTAACCAGATTGTTTAATGGAATCTTGGAAAGTGAGAGGAGTGGAGGAGTGGAGAAGAAGTGTACTGGTGCCGATATTTAAGAATAAGGGGATGTGCAGGACTGCAGTAACTACAGGGGGATAAAATTGATGAGCCACAGCATGAAGTTATGGGAAAGAGTAGTAGAAGCTACGTTAAGAAGTGAGGTGATGATTAGTGAGCAGCAGTATGGTTTTATACCAAGAAAGAGCACCACAGATGCAATGTTTGCTCTGAGGGTGTTGATGGAGAAGTATAGAGAAGCCCAGAAGGAATTGTAGTGCGTCTTTGTGAACATGGAGAAAGCATATGACAGGGTGCCTCGAGAGGAGTTGTGGTATTGTATGAGGAAGTCGGGAGAGGCAGAGAAATACGTAAGAGTTGTACAGGATATCTACAAAGAAAGTATGACAGTGGTGAGGTCTGCGGTAGGAGTAACGGATGCATTCAAGGTGGAGGTGGGATTACGTCAGGGATCAGCTCTGAGCCCTTTCTTATTTGCAATGGTGATGGACAGGTTGACAGACGAGATTAGACAGGAGTCCCCGTGGATGTTTGCTGATGACATTGTGATCTGTAGCGATAGTAGGGAGCAGGTTGAGGAGACCTGTGGAGAGGTGGAGATATGCTCTAGAGAGGAGAGGAATGAAGGTCAGTAGGAACAAGACAGAATACATGTGTGTAAATGAGAGGGAGGTCAGTGGAATGGTGAGGATGCAAGTAGTAGAGTTGGTGAAGGTGGATGAGTTTAAATACTTGGGATCAACAGTACAGAGTAACGGGGATTTTGGAAGAAAGATGAAAAAGAGAATGCAGGCAGAGTGGAATGGGTGGAGAAGAGAGTCAGGAGTGATTTGTGACAGACGGATATCAGCAAGAATGAAAGGGAAGGTCTACAGGACGGTAGTGAGACCAGCTATGTTATATGGGTTGGAGATGGTGGCACTGACCAGAAAGCAGGAGACAGAGCTGGAGGTGGCAGAGTTAAAGATGCTAAGATTTGCATTGGGTGTGACAAGGATGGATAGGATTAGAAATGAGTACATTAGAGGGTCAGCTCAAGTTGGACAGTTGGGAGACAAAGTCAGAGAGGCCAGATTGTGTTAGTTTGGACATGTGCAGAGGAGAGATGCTGGGTATATTGGGAGAAGGATGCTAAGGACAGAGCTGTCAGTCAAGAGAAAAAGAGGAAGGCCTAAGAGAAGGTTTATGGATGTGGTGAGAAAGGACATGCAGGTGATGGGTGTAATAGAACAAGATGCACAGGACAGAAAGATACAGAAGAAGATGGTCCGCTGTGGCAACCCCTAATGGGAGCAGCCGAAAGAAAAAGAAGAAGATGATGGAATTCATTTCAGTTGACATTCAACAAAGTTAAAAATGTCTTGTACTCTTAAAAAATCAGCCTCTATATATATATATATATATTAAACTTTATTAATCCCAAAGGAAATTACTTGGTTTTTGCATACCCCTTGGGGTCAGAGTGCAGGGTCAGCCATTGTACAGCATCCGTGGAGCAATTGAAGGTTACAGGCCTTACTCTAGGGCCCAGCAGAGTAGGATCTCTTTTGGCAGTGACGGGGATTCAAACCAGCAACCTTTGGGATACCAGTGCAGATCCTTAGCCTCAGAGCCACCACTCCACCCTTAAACAATGTAAAACATTGTCTAAAATATGAATGATAAAAACCATAAGTGGGCTCTGAAATTTACCAGGTTTACACAACTATACAATTCTTTTTTGCTTGTAATTTATTCTAGAATTGTTTGAAGAAACAATAGGATAACTGGATAGATTTTCTACACATCTCATTTTTCTCTATTATCTCCAGTTCAATCAAATTCAATAGCCTTGGACCAGTTGTTACAGATTAAGTAACTTTGGGAATAAACTTTGTCTCTCTCAAATAGGAATTTTGGTAATCGTTTAGTCTAGGGAACATAAGGGAACATTATAGTAATGTTACTTTTCTGCTATCATGTATCATGTATTGATGAATGTTATTAAAATTATGTTTGTTTGCTTACTGCATTGCCATTTTGTTTTCTAGTGGGTGCTACCATTTCAGAGCTCTTCAGATGCTTTCGCATGACTCAATATTGCTAGACCCAATGCCCCTTGTTTTTTGGTGTCCAAGACTATGGATTGTTTACAAAAGACTGTTGACTTTAAACATGCTAATATTCCTTAGTTCTTTTTTTTTTCCTTGTGTATGGTTTTGACTATGATTCTTGGTTAGTGTTTGGTTAACAAGCTTACAGTAGGTTATCTGGAATTCCCAGTGACAAATGTAGCTAGTCTTTAGGTACTTGCATATCTTCTTCTCCTTCTACTCATACTTGTGCCTTGTCACTGTAAACAGCAGTGAGAACTGCTTGTTAATACATGTTTCTGATTTCATTTTTTCCAAGAGAAATTCAATAACATCTTGTTTGTTTAAAATGCACATCACTACATAAGAGCATTTTGAAGGCTGTCTGCTCATGTGCTAGAAAATAAACGATCTTGTGGTACTGCTGTAGAAATTAGGACATTTGAAAGTAACTACAGAATAAGTTATATATATTACTCAGTTAACTGAAGTGTTGAAAGTGTTGCAACTTTCATATACAGTATGGAATGCTTGCATTTCATTTTCTAGTCTATAAAGTGCAGATTTTCATTCCCTAAAGTGTACTAGCTTTAACATTCAATTTCCAAAACTGTAATTGCTGTAGAAATCTGTACCAAAAATTTGTGCACATTACCAGCAGTCTAAAAGTTATTTTTAGTGTCTGCAAGAAAGCTCAGAGGTCAAACTGGAAATGTTCATCTCAGAACGGGGAAAGGAGTACCATGTATCAAGTTGACTTGCACAGGTGAGAGAAATTAACCTCCAGAGGTCTGTGGGAACAGCAATGGACTACTGGGGACAGGAGTTGTATGTTTATTACAGAATGTCCCCAAAAAAAGTATAATAAGAGAATGACAAAAAAAAAAAACCAAAAAACTGGACAGTATGAAGTGAGATATAATTTTGCCTTTCTGATGCTTTCCTGGGCCAAAACCCTTTGTATTCTCTTATCTGCTTTAGGTTTCATATAATCTAAATGGTATAACACAAACAACTAGCTCAACCTTAGACATTTAAGAACCAGTGAGGTTCTAGTAACTGACATTAAACTCCCTTTTATTGAGTCAACTCAATTTCCCAAACTTGTGTGCATATTAGTGGAAAATGCCTACCAAGATTGCCCACACGTCTACCAAGTTCACTCCTCAGGGGTCCATTGTGCTGACAGGAAGAGGAGAAAAAACATATTATCAAGTTATCAAGGTATGTATATGCAATTCATTTGTGGATACATGTGAATAATTCCTCATATTTCCAAAACTTCCTATGCTGCTGGGGTAAGCTCCAACTTTTTACACCCTGAAAACTAGCTAGCAAGTAGATTCAGGAAATGAATGCATGAAATTTTCCAAAAATTTCTCAGAGTAATAATTAAAATTCCCACGTTCACTTCTATTGTACTGAGTGTTCCTAGATATGGTATATGCTCAGGTTGTATTAATATGCAGAAGGATCACAGAAATGTTTTGTTTAGGGCTTCCCTAAAATACACTTACCATCCACCTATTTATTTTTAAGATAGATAGATAGAACTTTATTTGCATAGTATTGTATTGTATTTGTATATATATATTATATTCTTAACACACAGCAGTATGAAAGTCAGGAACATGTACTTTTTTGTTATATCAAAAGTGGTCAAGTATTGGACTTTACTGAATCGCTCAAGGAGTTCAACCACATGCAGCGTTGGTTAAGTGTCAAATTGGGAAATTAGATTAAGTCAATGGAAACCATTGGAAAAGTGTCAACAACTTTTGGGACCAGGATGATGGGACTAGATCTGGGACTATAACTTTCCTCTGTCACACCAAGGTCTAGCATTCCTCTTATCTCAGGTTTCACTTCTACTCATTTTGCCTTCAGGAGGCAATATGGGTGTTCTAGATTGATAACCCCTGATTCAGTAACAATGTCATGTGCAATTCTTCCAGGTCGCTCATTCACCACTTCTAGGCCAGACATGATAGCTGCTTCAAGCTCTTGTTATTTGGGCATCAAAGCGGTACCGAGATTAGGGGTTGTTTTCAGAGTGGAGTAGGAACTAAGTTGTCTGGAGTAGTGATCAGGTTCCCTGTCATTCCACGGTTTCAACAAATTCATGTGGTAAACTCATTCCACTGGCTGGTGTTTCAGTTGTTTAACCAAATAGTTGATTGATCCCTTCTTCTTCTTTTCTCGTATGGGCCTTGCCAATGCAGCAATAATTTGTTGTGGTAAGTAGGAATAAGGACCATGACTTGGTCTTCTGGGTGGAACTTATGAGAGGTCAAGCCGTGATCATAGAAGCAAGCCTGAGTTGATTGCCCATGTTCCATGTTCTCTTTTAATACTGGCCATTTTTTAGCAAATCTATTGCGTAATTACGTGATATATTTTAAAGAATATTGGCAGAGGGGAGCGTCTCTTCTTCCCAACCTGTTTTTAATATGTCCAATAATCCCTGGGGTTGCCATCCATACAATAATTCAAACAAAAGCCCGTGAAAGTTTGTGGAACCTCCCAGTAGGCAAATGGCAGAAAGGGGAGTAACTGATCATAGTTCCTTACATTCTTGCTGACCACATTGTGCGGCATTTCTACCATAACCAAGATATCTTTATTGCCACGTGCAGAGGGTCCAAGGGGTTCTGCAATATCGACCCCTTTGCACTCGAATGGAATATTGATGAGTGGGACAGGAATGAGAGGAGCGTGGTCCTTATAAAGAATCTGCTGCAGTTGCAGTCTGGATAGGAAGCACAAATCCCTGACCAATATAAACAGAATTTAAGAAACAGAATTTAATTTATTCCAATGTTTTCTCAGTACCCAAGTGGACTCGTAAGTGATTGGCATGTGCCAGTTTGCAGACTTGTAAATTCATGGGACTAACAACAAGGACCTCATCTCACCCTCATGCTTAGCTACACAATACAATAGTCATTACTATGCACAAAGTGCAGATCAGGTGGCAGCGGACAATTTATACATTGTACATCGATCAGAACAACTGCATTTTATGCAAACTTGAGAGAATCACCTATTCTATTGCTCTGTTTTGAACAAAGCCAGAGTTTGCCTAATTTGAAAATGTAACTTCAAGAGTGAGTCCAGGATGGCCTCAGGGGGCAGAGCGATGTCCGTCCTAGGCAGTGTTACACTGCTTGCATCATATTGAGTGGCCATGTGACGTCATTCTGCTCTGACAGTGTGGCATGAAGATGGTTTGAGATAGATTATCACCATGTATACCAAGGCCCAGTGCTTTATTTGAGGTAGTTTGGGATTTTTGATTTGTGACCAGTCTCACCCTAGTATCACTGGATAAGGTGGGCTGCTCATGACGGTCAACATGATTTTACAGCTTATCCCCTGGTAAGTGATGATACAAGAAGCAGATTTATACCACTTTGGTTTTCCCATGGCTACAGGTTAGACTGGTCAATCCAGATTCCCACTGTCATGAAAGCATATAATGGTTAGTAACAATACAGATGTTACTGCCAGAATCTATAAGTATCATGATCTTGCGCCCATTTATTACCACCACCTCAGTGTAAGGAAGGGAAAGAGGATTGGTGGTGAAACAAAACCTTTCTCCTCACGCCAAGCTGCAGACTATTAGCTTTCTGAAGCTGGGGCAGTTGGGGATGGTATGGCCCAACTCCCTGCCTTTGTAGCAGCAGGAATGCGTCGTGTGCTTTTCCTTGGATTTAACTGAGGGTTCCATCTTGCGATAAGTAAGCTCAGAAGTGGTAACATGTATTATTTAGGACTTTTGCAGATCATCAGACCATTCCGATCACTTGATTTGCGCGGCTGCACAGTGTTGCTCAAGGGCTGTAATGAGGATATCTATAGTCTTATACTTCTGTATCTGGACTGGCTGGGCAAGGAACCTGGGGAGGACGTTCACAAGAAAGTCAGACCACCAGTTTGGTCAGTTTTTAAAATAGTTTTTCCTTTAATGTGGGAAGTAACATTCTTCACATCTTCTATAACTCTGTGATGGCCAAAGTTATATAAGATAACTATTATGATTGCTCATAAGGTTATCAAGGCTAAGAGGCGATTTGCTGTTGTGTGCAAGCTCAGTTATGAGTGGCATTATGAACAGTGCTACACATCATTTCTATGAGACACTAACACTGAGTGCTTTCAGCCAATGAATTATTCAGCAGAAGTGTGTCAAAAATAATACTGACTGGGGCTCCTTCATACCAACATCAATACGTCTGCATAATGCCTCAGTGTGACTGTGACAGCCAAGTCACAACTTTTCTTTCTTTTGATTTTTCTTGCTTAATAGTCATTCCAGTGTGTGTTCAGACCAAAGTGTGTGTTCATATTTATTTACTTACTTACTTATATCTATTTATTTATTTAAAGTGCTTCTGTAAAAAGCCAAATTTCTCCCTGGAGACAAATAAAGTTATATCTACCTATCTATAATTGCAGCTATATCCTGTTGCTCTGTCATCTTTGCAATTCTTCATAATCCTGCCAACTACGCCACTGTAAGAACAAGACAGAAATAATATAAAGGCATGGGGTATCCAAAGGCAAGCCCTGTATAATTGAGATTAAAAAAAAAAACACCATTGACAAGCGTTGTAGAAAAATCTTTTCAAACAGGAGTCTGGTTTTGACCACCTAAGATTGCAGTTCTTCTGGTTATAATTATCTCTGGCAGGAAGAAGCTAATCCTGACTGATGGACACCAGAACTGACAAACACTAGCAAGTATATACTTTATTTAGTATTGTATTATCGTGGGTTCTGTAGGACTTCCCAAGTCTGTTACTAGATTGGTCCACTCTCCTTAAGATTATACAGATACACATACTGTACACAGGGATCCTGTACACAAAGTCTCAGGTGAAAGCCTGATTGTCCCCACGCAATATTATAGTAAGACCCCCCTCATATTCATACATAGACATCCTAATTTAGACAATGATAATGCCTAAGTGTATCACACAATATTCAATAGCAGTCTATACTTAAGAACTTACTGTCACTGACAAACATAGGGATGTCATCACAAAACAATTAAAAGTGCAACTCTTTTCATTATTTATTATTACCATCCAAACAAAATGCCTTGTTTTTACCGCGGTTGTCTTTCTTTTGAGGAGCAACCTCTTAGCCTTGATAACCCTATGAGCAAGGAATGTTGCTTACTCCTCATACATGTGTCTTAATTTTCAATTTATTATACAAGATACAGGAACAAAGTATAGGAAATGTAAAAGCAAAATGGTATTCATTAATGAATAATAATATCTAATAAAATAAGAATAGGAAATAAGACTGATAGTAAGAGTCTGGATATAGTCTTTAGATAAAATCGTACAGAAAATATCAAAGAGTGAACGTTGTCTTGGGATGGCTTTTGATCTTGTGATATATTCATAAGATGCTTTCGCTGACATTCAGATGAAATGGTCACATGTCTCTTTGTCTCATCTTCTGACATTGCCTTTGCTCTTTCTTGTCCTTTTTGTCGTAACAGTTTTTGGTCCATCAGACAAGCCTTATTTATGTTAAAATTCCACATGGGGCTTTGGAACATGTGATATTACATACATTTGATTGGCTGGTTGTCTGCATGATGGATGACTTTGTTCAAAGTTTTTGATATTTTTATACATCTCAGTTTCCCAAACAATAAAGCAATCAACATAGCCCACGGCATCACAGCTATTTCCTTGGTCATCTGCTTGTTTACATAGATGTTTTAAGGTGATAAATTACTGGTACAATTCAAGAAGAGAAAATGTTTTGATGTTAATTGCTTCTAAGTTTAGCTCATCTTGTTTGTCGTAGCAAAATAAACAAAAACATAAGCCTCCATTATTTAAAACAACTTGCTGATTTCCTGATCTGACACACCAGTACATTCCACCCTTTTTTGGTCAGACAAACTAAAGGTGAACTGTGGACTCTTCAAATCCTTGGATGTATGGGTTGGTAGTATGTTTCCATTCCCTTTTAGTCACCTCCACTGCCGGATACTCAGTCCCCCAAACAAGGACATTTGAAGTACTTCACAGCTCCAACAATTAGAAGGAAAGACACATTTTATCCGATGATGTTGTTCTTACATTAGCATGCCATCAGATATATTGCAAAATTTGCCATTGCCATTTCATACTGATTCCTTAAAATTCCATATATCCTTGGCTAGTTTAATCTAATTTGACTTTGTAACTCCTGCTGTGTTCTATTATTTCTGCAGTTCTTGTCTTTTTTTATTTTTTCCAAGTGATTGAGATGCTGTATACAGGATAGAAGCTGGACTGCCAAAGTCTCAAAGACCTATTCCAAGTTCAATTCAAAATTAGTGTTTGCCATATTGCTATCTTGCACCTAAGCTATTGTAGTTAACTTTTCATTCCACCCCTGGACCCCCAAACATAAGTCTATCTAAATTACAATATTAGGAGTTTCTGTGCAAACAGCAGACATAATTTATGTCTTTGCATCTGATGAGTAAATGAATGGTCATGGAAGGAACCCCTTTCACAAATGAGGCCTTCATCTCAACCATCAAAGAAACCTACAACATTTTCCCTATTCAATTTATTCAATCAGTAGAGAGGTTGGACTTCCACCAATTCTGGCCAGGATTTATTGGGACACCCCATATGGGGACATTAAGTGTCTTCTTGTCCACCAGGTCACCACTGAAAATTGCACCCAATAGGTGGACAGCAGTGAAAAATATTCTTCCTTTATTCCACTACTCTATGTTAATATTAAATTCCTTCTCTCACTTCTTAGAGTCCTTCTTAATGTGGTCATTTTCCAATTCAGAAGCTAAAATTAACTATGGCCTACTACAATGTACAATTCCATAATTTCTTATAAATTTTCCATAGTAAACCTCACAGTCCTGCACTCCATTTTAGACAATGTAGGAACCCAGTTTGCCAAAAGGCCCAAAACGTGTTTAATCATAGTTGTTCTTGCAGCATTTTATTCAAATTTTCTTTACCTTATTGTTTTTAACTTGTAGCACAGACTGCGCTCCTGTCTTGGGGATTCCTAACCGGGATCCTGAGCTGTTTCATTGTGTGGTGGGTGCGGCAACGTGCTGTACCAGTGCATGCTCCCAACCTGACCTGACCTAACATTTTTTTATTTAACACAATTTATTCACTAAATAATTACATTAACATAGCATCAAATCTAAAATTGTAATTTAGCTGATAATTACCTGATTCATTTAGCTTTAATGTTCAATGTTTATGGCTTCTGTTGAGGCCTGCATTTCCAACAATTCCTAATTATGGAGCCATAAAAGGCATACCAGCTATGGAGTGATTTGAGGCATCATGGTTAGCTTATCTATAGTTATAGTGGGACTAGCCTGGCGGTATTGCAAAATTGAGTGCCCTTTGCCACCCCTTCAAATGTAGCCAAGATTATAATGCAAATTAAGTACAAATCTTTGGCGGACCACTGGAGAAATATCAAATCTTTTTGCTGGAGCACCACTTCCACAGTCATAGACAATGTTGTGCAGGTCCCTGCAGCACATCCTCCTGTCTCTAAGTGCGTTAGATTACAGTCCTTAGAGCATCCAGCATCCCATTTAAGTGCATAAACCCCATCCAGGCTGGTTACCACTGTAAGTAAAATTTAGCAAAGTGGGCTACAGAAATAAAAAACGAAATGCTAAATAAGGCATAATTTGTCTGTTTGGGCCTTTTGGACAAAGTGATTGCATCATTGCCTTTTTGATTGTCTTATTCATTGTCCTACCTTGGAACCTATGGAGTCCCAAAAATGTGTACTAAATTGTCCTGTCTTGTTCTTAAAAACCAGCTTGCCTCTGCATGCAGTATTACATCCTTATGGAAAAGAGCACTTAGCTTTTCTCAGTGTCCAGTTGTCTTGTCCTCTCTCCAGTACTTGTCAATGATGGTGTAGTACCATGGCATTCTTCAGGAAGATTCTGGTGCTTGCTTAAGGTTCCGGTTTCAAAACTTTCTTGCAAACAAATTCAGTTAGAAATAGTTCATTCTGCTCCATATAGAAATCTGTAGAAATGAATGCAAGAAAGAATTTGCCTGGCCTTCAGTCATAACGAACCTGATGTCCTCTTTGCCAGTAGCCATTGTTTCTCATTTTCTGGGCGCTCTTCCAGGACTATTAGTCCAGACCCAGTTACCGGGTGTAATTATTAACAGTGAAACAATACCTTTTCCACCTAGCTAGAGTGATTGAAGTAACACAGTCACTTTTTGTTTTGATTAGCATGCTCCACCAGCGTAGTGTTTCAATGACCGTGCTTACATGTCCTATCAAAACTTCTCTCTATGTTCCATAATGACTCCCAGTGCTAGTCACTTCACCAAAACAGACTTAACACGAAAGTATCACCAATCCTTCTCTCTACTTTGGTGTACCTGTAACATGACCCTGAAAAAACTGTTGAGGTGTTTGTATAAAACACAACAGGCCTTTCTGTCTTCCTTTTTAACATCAAAGCAACAACTTGCAGTTCAGCCCACTGAATGGATTTTTCCATCCCTTTTTTTCTAGTGCCAGAAACTGGATGGTATGCCACCGCCTTCCATTTTCTTATTCCGCTACATGAATTTGCTACTTGAAAAGCCAATAGGCCAATCTAAATATTACCACAATTGCTTACTATTGTTGCTGGAGTTTTACTACCCTACAGTCTATAACAGCTGTTCAACTTCAAAGTTCTCAGGATCAATGTTAATTCTGGCCTAATGTCAATTAAAGTTAAAAATGTGCCCTTTCTCAAAACTACTGTCAGATTCATACATGTCCTCCACTGTCACTCCCCTTATCTTAGTGGCAGGGGCCAGCCTTTCAAATGCTGGGTTTTCTTTTCACCCTTTTCCAAGACCAGGAAATTGCTACTCCCCCTTGTGTTCTATGAGTGCATGCATGGCCTCATCAAGATGCACGCAACCATAAATCACCTATGCTTGCGTTTCCAGCACAGCTAGCAACCTACTTGAATAAGTGCCTCTTGCCTCATCAACAATCTGCTCTGCTGTAAGCTGCTCTCCTGTGTGTCGAGTAGAAGCTGCTACAGAACAGAACAGAAATGGCTTTCTTATCAGCAGTCAGATGTGTGAGGGCAGTGACCTGGCTAAAGGGCGACAGTTCTTCTGCATTATAGTTCAAGTCAGTGTGCAAATTAGTCTTCACAAATGAGCAATTAGGTGCTCTTATAAGAATTATAAGACTGGTGTCACCATAAGAAAATGTCATCATTAGCTAATTGACATTTTTAGTTAAGGTGAGGTTATAGGCCACAAAGCAAATATTACATTGGAATTTTAATAATACTGTATTTACTTATTTAACCAGTGTATAGCAGCACCACTAGAGGTGTTTATAAAATGCATTAAGACTACCCTGGAGTAGTGTGAGCTACTTACTGTTTAAATGGTAATGACTTTGCAGGGGTTCTTATTTGCACACTGTATTATAAGGTTCTGCGGTGGGCTGGTGCCCTGCCCGGGGTTTGTTACCTGCCTTGCTCCCTGTGTTGGCTGGGATTGGCTCCAGCAGACCCCCGTGACCCTGTAGTTAGGATATAGCGGGTTGGATAATGGATGGATGGATGGATTATAAGGTTGCTCATCATGTCAGATGTTCCAGATCCCCAAGGTCAGGCCCCAGTATGCATTACTTACAATTTTCCCAGATTATATAGTAGAATGTCTTTATTCAGTATAGAATGGAAAATAAACTGGGTTGAAACATCCAAACTCCTCAGTTGATTGCACTATACAATATGCTCATGGGAAAAAATCTATACACTAGACATAAGAGAATCAGGTGAATTCAGACATGTTTCACTTGTGTCCTTATACACAACACAGGTTATAAACATCCAAAAAACCTTCTAAACTGGGACTTTATTTTAATAAGAAACACAATTGTTATTGCAGACAATGCTCATAGCACGGGTGTAATATTTCTATTTCTTCATCCTTATTTGGTTTCATGATTTTATCAAGTTTACGCTCCGCAGAAGAGGCATTATGAGTTGAGTAATTGTGAAGCTGAGGTTGGAATACAAGAGGAGAACTGGAATTTGTGGAGAAAAACCCCCACAGCCAGTTTGAGAAGGTTTGCATACAGAAATGTGCTGTGATATTACATAGCTTTACCTCTGACGAATTGTCCTCAAAAGAGTAAAAAAATCTAAAGGCAAACAATATGGGATTGTGTTGTAAACAGTGTTAAACGTTCTGCATGCATACTGTAACTAAGCAACAGTAAAGCTGAGGTTAGGTTTAAAGTTATATATTATGTGAAACAACTTATCAAAACTTGCAGTGGGCTGGCACCCATCCCGGGGTTTGTTCCTGCCTTGCGCCCTGTGCTGGCTGGGATTAGCTCCAGCAGACCCCCGTGACCCTGTAGTTAGGATACAGCGGGTTGAAGAATGACTGAATGACTTATCAAAACCATTTTATTTTTACTTACCATGAGCACCTGTGTCAGTTCTTATGAAGGACCCTCTCAAATGACTGGTATCTGTTTCCCGGTCAAGTCACCGCACCTTACAGTTTGCACAATCTCCATATGCTCTTGTGTGTGTGTGCGTGTGTTTTTTTAATTTTTTTTGTGGGTATTCCATACCCTTTTCACATTCCTTAAACTTTTTGAGGTGAATTAGTGAGTCGGGGGCAGCATGGTGGCGCAGTGGTAGCGCTGCTGCCTCGCAGTTACGAGACCCAGGTTTGCTTCCCGGGTCCTCCCTGCGTGGAGTTTGCATGTTCTCCCCGTATCTGTGTTAGTTTCCTCCGGGCGCTCCGGTTTCCTCCCACAGTCCAAAGACATGCAGGTTAGGTGGATTAGTGATTCTAAATTGGCCCTAGTGTATGCTTGGTGTGTTTGTGTGTGTCCTGCGGTGGGTTGGCACCCTGCCTTGTGCCCTGTGTTGGCTGGGATTGGCTCCGGCAGACCCTTGTATTCGGATTCAGCGGGTTGGAAAATGGATGGATGGATTAGTGAGTCAGCATTGCCCTTTTTGAACTGAATGTCAGTGTACAGGTGAGTGTGCCTTGTGACAGACCCATGGCTTACTTTGTAACCTGACTTTGTCATAACAGATTCTATGATGGAAAAAGAATCTGTGATAGAAATAGGAGGTAAAAAACATTCATGAAGTACAAGATTTTCAAACCTGAAGACTCTTGACAAAAGGTGTTTTTCGTTATCCTTGCTTAAATATGCCTAACATGTCGTCTTTCCTGTAGTGTCATTGATTTACTACTGTCATAAAAGTTTATTTATTTGATTTGTTTTTGAAGCAAAATCATGTAGGCTTTGGAAACTTAGAGACACTGACTGTTATAATGAGTAATAATTATCAAATAAAGTCTGATCTTAATACATCCTTTAAACCGTCTGCCAGAGCACATTGGCAATGTCCTCAGCAGACCTTTATCAAAGAAACTCCTTCAGTACCATTCATTTAAATACTAAAATAAGCGGTCAGCGATGAACTTTCTCAATACTCCTTTCACTCTCCTGTTACAGTTACTCATTAACAAGCACAAGTGTTGTGACCACCAGGGGGCGTTGCAGCACCCCAAGCCCCAGACACAACCTCACAGACACAAGTCCCAATGTGAATAAAAGGTTTATTTTTATAAATACCTTGTGCAAAGGTTTGAACAAACCATAACATACTTCTTTACTTCTCTTTCTTCCTCCAGCTTTGTCCTTCTTCCTCTCAATTCTGGATGAGGCTGAGTGGTCTCTTTTATCTTGGACCCTTTTGTACTTCTGGTGCTAGGGCATAGCCCGATGGAATTCCAGACAAATCAGAAGTCTCACAAAGTAATGATTGTTAATCCCTTCAGCTCCCCCTGGAAGCCCCCACAGAACTCCACAGAGCTGCATTATGGGACTACTGGTTCAATCATGCCCTGTAGGAGTCCGTGTGGGAATCCTAATCCAGGGGGGCTGCCACCTACCATTTTGGGGAAGAAAATGTCCTGAATGTATTGTCTTCCATTATACTGGCCTCTCGACCGGGTAAGGATCCCTGCTTAGTCCTAGCCGGGATGCCAGTTTGTGCATGCCATGCACTATAGTTACTTTTTTAGGGACACCTCAGGTTCCCCAGATGTTGTTCCTTGTATTGTATAAGCGGGAAAGAATGTAGTTTCTCATCTTGCATATGTCTGGGTTTTGTTACAGTAGGAAGTAAAGCTGCACTACATACAGTAAGTTAAAGTGTACACCATAGGAATCCAATATAATTTATTATTTGAAAGCAAACAAATTCACACTTTTGAAGCTATAATGGCCTTTTATTTGATTTTCTTATTAATTATCACAATACAAAACATCTGAAAAGCAAATACTTAGTACTGTATTGTTTTTCATTTATTTGCATGGCTTCTTGCACTCTTTCAAGCTTTGAAGAAGGTATTCATTGCACACTACTGCCAATGAAGCTAGAAATGTCATGTACTCTGTGAAATCAATTTCGCCACTCTTGTCACGGTCCAGATCATTCATGAGTTTCTGTATTCCTTCTTTGTCTTTAGAGTTCTGCAAAATAAACAGAATACAGTTATTCTTTTTTCATAACCACAGGAAGGTAGGTTTTTGCCATTAGTATTTCATATAACCGGCTAGAGTGCTCCAACACTGTCAGTATGTTTTAATTTTGATCTGTTTCATAATTCTATTCTGAAATTTTGCATTCACTTTCTTACTGAGTTAATAACGATCACAGGTCCAGCCACAGCAATATACTTTACACGTGTGTGTAACTTCCACAAATACACATTTTGAAATGCTTGATTGACCATTGTGTGCTGAACCTTCTACTGGATACTAAGGCATGCTGGACTAGCATCTCCCCACTCACTGTCTATGGAGTGGACACATTTTAATTTAGAGTTAGGTTAAAGAAAAATATGTCATTTATCAAAGTCATTGTCAATTTTTTTTAAAAACATTTAAACATTTAAAGTTTACATTAACATTACGTTTCCTCATCAGTGCTCAGACAGTTTTCCTCTTGAGACATGCTCTTCATTTATTAGAAGAAAACATAATCCCTTTTACATTGTTATATCTCCTCTAAAATGGGAAGTATAAAAAAGAGAAGTGCTTTCTCAAATGTGCCATTTTGTCCAGCTGCACAATTTTATTCCTAGTAATTGATTTTATTACATATTTCTGCTACAGATCTCACTTTTCCCCATAATCTCAAATCCAACAGCCTTTTACCAATGAGAAGCAACAGCTTGCATGTCTCCATGTAGCAGTATGAATTCTGCACTCCTAGCAACTTCTTGGATAACCTCATCATCACGCCCAAACCTTTTCCCCGAGACTAACAGTTCTTTAGTGAGAAGAACATTTTAACTGCCTGTGAATGTGTATTACTTTTTTCCAGAAAAAAGAAATTCCATGACATCCTGTTGTTTAAAATTCATATCACCCTATGATATAAGTGGCTTCTACTTCTCTGCTAGGTAATGGATTATGCTCTGGACCTGCAGTAACATGTAGGACATTTCAAATTAACTACATTCAAAGTTGCAGGACTTTTTTATTTATTTTGAACTAAATGTATAAAGTCTCACAAACTTTTATTTGGGCAACTCTCATATATTGAAAACTGTTATTGCAATTACAAGGATGTAAAAATAGCAACTCTTATGCTCTACACTGTATAACTTTAACACCCAGTTGCTAAAACTGTAACTTCTGTAACATAGAGTACAAAATAAACTGGTGTAAATGTATGATGCCCGATGTCTAAGTCAACGTGACACAATTTTCCGTTACTGATTTGGATTTCAGCCTATATTAACTTGTACTTGTGACAGAAGAGATGGATGTCAGAGTCAGGTAACCTATCAGCCAAATCAGAAGTCAAAAGGCAGTCCTGGACACCATTTAGGAGGCCTCAATATCAAACTGGAAATGTCCATCTCCAAACGGGGAATAAGGAGCCACATGGCAAGTTGACTGGCAAAGGTGAAAGAAAGGCTGCTCCACAGGCCAATATGAACAGCAGGAGGCAGGGGCTCCTACATGTACAAGGGGTCCCCTCAAAATAAGATCATCTGAAAACTTGAAAAAACAGGGTGACCTGAAGTGAGCCATAATTCTGCTTTTTTAACATATATGCTGCGCCAATACCACTTCTGTTATGTTCTCTGTTTTGTGGTTGTATATAACTTAAATACTACAATGTCAATAATGCTAGTTCTTTCTCAAATAGTTAGCATCCAGACAGCTCTTACTAAATAACATCACTTAGATGCAGATTTACAGTTTCATTTGGGAATTGATAGCAAGTTCTATAAACTCTACTGAAGCAATTATTTCTTAAGCACATGTACATAACTATTGTTTGAGTTAGCCATTGCAAATCTCTCATTATTTTTCCATTTAGCATTTACCTCAAACACATGTGGGAACTGTGACTCGATCAAGGCTTTAAACTCTCCCTTATTCAGTGAACATGCATTTCCATCCTTGCCTGCGTAATCGTGGAAAATGCCCACCATGACTGCAAGGGCATCTGACAGAGTTGGTTTGCCTGCCATTATGCTGCAACACAATACAAAGAAATAGGTTAGCAAGATTTCCTTCACTTATGACGCTGTCTGCAAGGTGTGCAGATGCAAGACCTTTTGAGAGGTGAATGCCAAGCCTTTGGCACCTTTTCAAAACTTCCTGTCCTTCTAAACGCCGCTGGGTTAGGCTGCAGCCCCCTGCACTCTTACCAGATTCAGTGTACTGACTACACACTGTTGCTACATTTGTGCTTTTGTTTAAATTCAGCTATTCTGTTAATGTAATGATACACCCGCATTATTGGTAGCTGCTGCAAATTGTCACAAATATTTTTATTTTCTACCTGCCTATTCAAGTCATTTCTATAGCTGTAAAATAAACCATTAAATAATCATTTAAGAAAAGCAAAAACAAAAAATAAAGTTAGAGCATGTTAGATGTAAGAGGTTTATTGCAATTTGGATCACTATATTTTATTTTTAAGCTTAATTTCAAAAATCTTATTTGGATTAAGTTAGGCATAAGCAGTTTTAGTTCTTTATACTGAGAAAAATCTTTAACACTTTAAACAGCCAGATTTGTACAGCATTGAAACATATTTTATAACAGCGCTCTGCATTTCACATCAAATAATCAAAGATGTAGGCTGAAATATTTTTAAATTAACTACCAAAATTGGAAACCTTCTGCCACTGCCACCACAGAATGCTTGTACAGTAGTTAACACGGTGTCTTGGGTGACTCTGGCGCGGGCCGTTGCATGTTCTCCACCATGGATTCCAGTTTACTTTAGGCATAGGAATGAGCAGGCGTCTCTGTTGTTAGGCACTCGCCATTCAGACACATTTGGACCAAGAGAAACATTGTATAGGACAGGCAAGCTGCTTTAAGCTCCACTCATTCTACAAAAATTTCTTCCTCAGTCAGGCACACAATCATAAAAAATCAGATAATTAACACAAATTAGACATATAAGCAAACTGAATTCTTTACAAGTAGAAATATGACTCAAAAATGCAACAGAACAGAAATGAAACCAGTTTTAAACTTGTTGTTCTTGAAATGCCAATAGAATAATTCATTCATTATAATTGAATTAATATTTAATTAATTAAAATACTCTAAAGAAAATATTGAACAGGTGTTAAAGAACATTTAAAGAAATCTATGATCATTTATCTGTTTTGGCCATTCTTGCAGGAAATAACACCTGTGCATTCTGGACTGTACATGTATACCCGCATCACATTTTTTTTAAACTTATGTAAGTTGCAAAAGATTTGCTATATGAAGGAATTCAGTCATTAAACATCTGACTAGGGTGGCGCAGTGGGTAGCACTGCTGCCTTGCAGTTAGAAGACTCGGGTTTGCTTCCTGGGTCCTCCCTGCGTGGAGTTTGCATGTTTTCCCTGTGTCTGCATGGGTTTCCTCCCAAAGACATGCAGGTTATGTGCATTGGCGATTCTAAATTGTGCTTGGTGTGTGTGTGTGTGCTCTGCCCAGAGTTTGTTTCCTGCCTTGTGTTGGCTCCAGCGTGACCCTGTAGTTAGGATATAGCAGGATGAATGGAATATCTGACTAGCAATCCATTGTCTTTACCAAGTTTTGCAATTTAGGAGTGCAGCTGCCTTGTGGTGCACTCTGGGTACACTCACACTAATGTTTTAGACAACACTTTACATGTTTTACAAGACTCCACCCTAACTGTCAGGCATTGCCAGTAAATCTGTACAACTGTTGATTTACAGAAGGAAGACTGGACCCCCTGGAGAATAGTGCTGTATTCTGTGATGATACTATTTCAGTAGGAAAGAGTCCTCGACTCACTTTACACACAAGAGTTAAGCAACATTAATTACTCAACAAAGGAAATAAAAGACAAAAAAAAAACAAAACACACAGACACTCCAAAAAGCTACGGCACGTGATAACAGATATCCCAGAGCTGCGTCTTTGCTTTCTGGCTGCTCGTACGCCTTTGAAATTAAAAATACTGCATATTTTCATTGCTCAGCAAACACTTTTTATAGCAATTCTTGGGAGACTGTTGAGGTGCAAGAAAGATGTCAATGCCCAAAAATGCAATATTAATGTTCCTTCTAAATTAGATAATCTCATTAAAAACAAATTTCACATATTCAAAAAAAAAACAAAAAAAAACAGGCTCTGTTGAGAAATGCAATTCCACTTACCTAAATATACGTAAGTCAGAAACAAACACAAGGGTGGTGAAAGGGTAAGCAGAAGGATTTTCCCCACAAGGCTGGCTTTTATTCTCAAAAAACACCTCATTGCCCATCCCTTTACCCACCCCTTTGATCAGCCTGTGCTGGTGAAGTGAGGAGGGGCTTGTTGAACGAACGACTAACACAAGAAGGGCGTTGGCTTCTTAGTACATTCAGTATGAATATTATGAAACACGCAGAACAAGAAGTTTATAACAGGAGAGGCAGGAGGCTACAAAAGTAGAATCCTGCACCACCCATTCTTGAAAAATTCAATCAATCCACTTTCTAACTTGTCCTGTTCAGGCAGCTTACACTATTTCTGCCTGCTTTGAGATCTAAGCTGGAGCAAACTGGAGACGGAATGTCTGTCCATGCAGGGCATACTGAGACAATTTAGAGTTGCCAACTTACCTGAACATCCAAGTCTTTGACAAAACTCACTCTGACAGTGCCCACAGTGCAATTTGAACCCAAAACTCTGGAAGTGAAAGACAGCAGCACTAACCACTGCATCATAGTCATGGCAAAGCAACAGTCAGATAATTCATTAAGTACTTTAGGCTTGAAGTCACTACTCTCGTCAGCTAAATCACAGTTTTGGATAAAGCAAGATTTAGCGGCCATAGATTAAATATTACTTTAAAATTCTGAGATTACCTGCTTTTTTAGCCATTGTACAGCAACACCATGATGTTTGCAACTTGTTCTTTATGGCTGGTGGACAAGTGTTGCTGGACTTTTTGTTAAACCCATCATAACTACCTGGATTAAAACAAACTTCACGTAGAATGCATTGTAACAGCTTGGCAGGGATGTTCTTACTATAAGGTTGTACACCATGCCAGCTATTCCAGACTCCAACGTCAGACCCCTGCATTCATATACCTACAGTATTCACAGATCATATGGTAAAAAATCTTTATCCGTTGTAGAAATGAAATTAAAATGGATTGAAACACCAGAACTCCTCAGTTTACTGAATGAATCATTCTACTTTGCAATGTGATCATTGGAAAATAAATCTGTACACTATACATAATAGATTGAGATAAATTCAGATATGGTTCAAATGTTTGCTTACACAAAGCACAGTTTATAAAGGTGAAGAGGAAAGATATTTCAATCTCGGACTTTGTCTTACTAAGTTACAGTACGAAGAGAAAAAAATCATCTCAGGTCACCGTCATAGCACAGACTAAGGTGAGATACATGTGCTGAAGATGACTTCTCCATCCATATCTTGAGTCAGAGTGTTCATGAATTTGACAGACACATCAGTTTTACCCTGCACAAAAGAGCTGTTAGGAAAAGTGGTGGCGTGGTGGCTCTGAGGCTAGGGATCTGCACTGGTAATCAGAAGGTTGCTGGTTCGAATCCCGTAAATGCCAAAAGGGACTCTGCTTGGTTGGGCCCTCAAGCAAGGTCCTTAACCTGCAATTGCTGAGCTCTTTGAGTAGTGAGAAAAGTGCTATATAAATGCAATTTATTATTATTATTAAATTTATGCTGGGGCCCATTAACGTACTTACAAGAAAGAGAATTTCTTTGTTTGAATACATTTACTCAAAATCATATGCAAATAGTTCAATTAAAACTATAGGTCTCCATCCATCTTGAAATTCATTTCAACCAGGTGACATTCATGGGCTCAGAGCCATAAAAGTAAAGTGCAAGCACATACACTCATACAGGAAAAAGGACAGTTTTGCTGCAGAAAAGAAAAAAATGATCACTGGTAGTTTGCCTCAACCAAATTCAAAACTAGACGTCAATTTAATCTGATTTACAAATCATTAACTTCTCAAGAGAGGAGCTCAAATTATTTAGAAATATAACTGTTGTAAGAAAGGCGCTATATTGCGCCCAACCCGACACAGATTGGACACGGGAGGCACGTGTAAAACAAATACTCTTTTATTTTTCTTCAGCTAGAGGGCACGTCTTCCCCGTAATCCCTCCAGCCACAACACAGTCGCAAGCACAAATAACACCCAAGCACTATCCTCTATCTCTTCCACCACCACCACTCCTCCTCCTCAAGCTCAGTCCTCCTCCTCCCGACTCTGGCCAATGAGTGGTGGTTTCTGGCTCCCTTTTATCAGGCACCTGGAAGTTCTCCAGGTGGTTGATTGCTGGCCTCCAGCTGCACTTCCAGGTGCGGCAAAACCAGTGCCCAAAAGGGGCCAGTCGTTCCTGGTGCAGCACCCCCTGGCGGCGCCTGTGGAACCCCACAGAGCTGCACAGAACTCCAATCCCCATGAAGCCCTGGGGGAGTCCGAGGCACCGCTGCAGCCCAGGGATGCTGCCATCTAGCGCCCAGGGGGAGATACTGGGCTTCCCACCCTTGTCCACCTGGCAGATGTGGTGAAGGGGCGTCCCGGCCAGGCAATGGGCCCCAGCCATCTGCCACACTGTGCAAATATATATGGCGATGCATCAGATTTTTGAGATGTTTCTCTGTCGTGTCAATTTGTGTTAATGCTGGCTGCTTTAGTGACATTTCTTCAGAATATATCTATTCAGGGTACTTCATTTGGACGTAAGTCCATTTAACATTTGTCAGCTTTGATTCTTAAGCAACTAAAATAAACTTGAGGTTAGAGCTTTTCTAGCAGGGCTTTGCTTTGGATAAATTAAAACATGCTGTATGACTGAGTCTTTAGAATGGCTCTCAAAGAGCTGCTCAAGTTTTGTGTGGTGCCCAGGCTTCTGTAAGAGGCACAGGAGGTGACTCAAAGTGCATGTGGTAGAAAAATGCAGACAAACCAAAGTAGTTAAACAGCAAATTACAAACAATACTATTAAAAAGAGCACATCCATTTGAATGAAACTTGTTTGATAAAATACAGCATATCCGCCTTTTTTTGTGGAAAATAGGTTGCTAGGTTTTCCACCAGCTAATAGTCTTAGACATTTTAGAGACTATAGACCAAGGCCAGAGAGAGGAAGAAGGGCCAAAAAACAGGCAAAGGCTGGCACTGTGGACTGAACTTTAAGGCATTGGACAGAAACCCATAAGGCTTGCATTTTAGTCCCCACTATGGATTTAATCTGTGATCCTGACACAATTTCTTCACCTGCTGGCTTGTATACAAATCACATTTAAAGTATGAAACCAGCAGTCGTTTATTTCTATGCCTGTAAAGGACCTTGACATTTCGTTGATGGGTATGTGATAACAGAATTTGAGTAAAGACACACTCCACCGATTGTCAGGACGAGTGTTAGAACCCATGCTTTAACAGCACTTACAGATGTTCCAGCATCACAGTTATTACCCATAAATATTCTGTTGACCACTTTATGCTACTGCAATTAGGACACTAAATGGCTGAATCTCTGTATGCACCAACTCAATCAAATCCTGCTTTCAAAGAGTTTCTTGACTCGTTTCTTCAGTTTTGGTGATGTCAACCATTACCTCAATAAAAGCATTGTGGTTGGTGTTGGTCAGTTATGGTTTGTAATGCGGGGCACTGGGGCACCCACCCCCCAAAAATTAAAAAAACTGAAATTAATTAGGTGATGTCAACGTGCCTGGTGTCAGTGCATGTCAACTTCCATTAAAAATTGGTTCCAACTTGTATTTGCTTAATTTCTGTGTGAAAAAAAAATCTGTGTGAATACCTATATTTCTGGAGTGAAGGACGCCGGCCAAATGAGACTGTATGTAAGGTTTTTGGCAGGCAGGTGACTTGAGGCTGCCCTTTAATTGGTTGCTTTCAGATTTTTCCAACTCTAGGGCTTTCATGCTCTTTGTTCCATGCTGCATTGTGCAACTGTCTTTTTTCTTTTTCATATTGTGCACAAAAAGAGATCTACTCTGGCATCTGAAAATGTGAACAAACTTGTGTGCTTTAGCAGCTGGTTGAACGTTAAGTAGGTAAAAAAATGATGACAGTGGCCTTGAGCAACATTACAGACATGTCCAAAATATGTGCTTTGCTTGTCATCATTTTGTCAATAAATGGAATGTCTGAAATCCTCTGAGAATTCTTTCCAGTAAATCACAATGCTGACATTGTTATATTTAAAGCTGATCGGACGATGTAGTTACTATACATGTTTACATAATTCATAGAGGACTGTCATACTAAACACCATGCTGTATAATTACAAAACATCTAAAGACTGTTTTTTCTTTTCATGCGTTGTGTGTTTTATTCCCTTAGTGTGCTTTAGTAATAGGCCTACTGTTTGTTAAGGTCATGCAGGTTAAGAAGGCTGAACTGTGCGAGAGCTTGAGAGAGAGAAAAACATTCACTTGACACTGCAGGCTATTACTGGTGTCTATAGTTTAGGTGCTAACATGCCAGTTAAATGTTTGCTTGTTTGGTTTTTTTTTTGCATCATTGTAAGGTCATACTTTTAGTTTTCTTCTTATATTAGCCAAGAAGAGTAGATTTTTATTATTAACGGCTAGGTCTTTGAATTTGTGTGCATCTTCCAACGTGTGCATTACTGAGCAGGGTTTTATTAGAGTATCCCCCTCGTTCGGCTGCTGAAGGCTACGTTCTATAAACCTTCATATCTGGGTGGAATTTTATTCGCCCACCTAGTTTCATATATGCCCACCCACCAACAAAATTTTGGCTACGCTAATACTACTGCTACTATTATTATTAATAATAATAATTCTTTACATTTACTATATATAGAGCTTTTCTCACTACTCAAAGTGCTCTGTGTGTAGACATCATTACAGTTTGTGTATGTGTTTTTTCTTTTCTTTTCTCCTGAGCTATGAAATGCTGCTTCAGTTTGACCCTCCAAAATCGGCGTCCCCTCCCAAATTTGTTTTCACCAGCCACCACTGGTGTTGGTATTACCATGGACTGCACATTACCACAATTATTGAAATTAACTAGTAGAAGTCCAGATCTCCTGTAGGAAGCAAAGACAATACCCATTCACAATGGAAACTAAATGCAATATTCATATCAGGGTTCACAGTGAGAGTCCATTATGTGAACGTGGGATGAAGATGGTACTAGCACATCACAGGGTAGTCAAACATCTGGGATAATTCAGAGACACTAATTCACCCAAGAGCAGCTGTTTAGGAAGTGGACAGAAAGTTGAGGATCTGGTGAAAATGCATACTTACCTGACCCAGACACTGATTGCAATTCCGTCCATCTCGTGACCTTGGTAATTTTATTTTAGAAGTTGGAGCGTAACCCAGCAGGATCAGAAAAAAGGTAAGAATCAATCCTGGCTAGGGTGTTATTACAAAGAGCATATCCACAGAAGGTCGATTTTGAGGTAGGTGTCAGCCAGACATGCACAACTGTGCCTGAAGCCACAGAACACAGAGAACAACACAGCATGACATAGAAAATATGCAAAGCCACAAGCTAGAAATACCAAAGTTAACAAATTACTGTAACTTAGTTGCTATTACTCTGAAACAATAATTTCTCAGATCCTTGGAAAAATCCTTTACCTACACTAATTTTCCTCAATTCATATCTGTAAGGCAGGGTCTGTGCTGACAGCATTAGGCACATGGCAGATACCAACCCCAGACAGAGCACCCCTGAACATTCATGCACACTAAATCATAAGGGGCCAAGTTCCTGTTGTCAGTAAACCTAATGTACATCTTTGGGATATAAAAGGTAAACTGGACTTTGTGGTGAAAAATCCACACTGGCAATCTGAGAAGGTACAAATGTCACCTTTTTGTATCAGAGACATCCATCCATCCATTATTCAACCCGCTGAATCCAAACACAGGGTCACGGGGGTCTGGTGGAGCCAATCCCAGCCAACACAGGGCACAAGGCAGGAACTAATCCTGGGCAGGGTGCCAACCCACCGCAGGGCACACACAAACACACCCACACACCAAGCACACACTAGGGCCAATTTAGAATCGCCAATCCACCTAACCTGCATGTCTTTGGACTGTGGGAGGAAATGTATCAGAGACATCTGTTTGTAAATGGAAATGTGCTGTGAAATGTCATAGATTTATGAATTATCCCAACCTCATCCAATATGGGATTGGGTTGTAAACAATATTAAACTCCTGCACCTATTCTGTAACTCAGTAATTGTAAAGCAGAGGTTGGTTTAAAGTTATATGTGTAGGATTTTTTATGATTAATAAATAATAAGATGTCCACCCAGAAGGACACCATAATAATGTGGGATTTTGGAAAAGAAAGTTTAATTAATTATCAGTTTTGCCTTTGGCAAATACCAGTAATTAATCAAATACATCAGCAAGGCTCCTACTTTATTTACATTAACTTTCTCTGTTGTAGGGTTTGAGTCTTTGGCCTTTAGACTTATATCGAGGTAACTAAATCCCACTCATGTCAAGAAACAGAATAATATAACACAAGGATTATAGAAGCAATATAGGAACAGAAGGAAATTATACATAGTTCTACTTTTAGGTATTTAGAGTTCTACTTTATCTTGGCACAGGTAAATAGTTTTACGATACCAAAGTCTTTATAGATGACGTCTGTTGTTGTGTGGAGTTGCTGCTTTGTCGTTGCTTTGGGTTCATGTGGAATAATCTTCATGTGTTGGAGTGCACTCTTTCTCTTTGCTGTATGATACCGGTCAGTGATGTGCCGCTCCTTCCTCAGCTTGCTTTCTGCTGTCTTTGGCCACTTCATAAGGAATCAGCATTGCTCATTCTGGCCCACGTGTTTACATGCTGAAGTTCCTTTCTTGAAGTAATGGCTTCTTAGCCTTGTCAAGCTACTATCACAGCCTGGATTTCACAAACTGAATCTCAGCTGCAGGTTCACAAAGGAAGGAGAAGTTCACCTTTTCAGCTTCTCGTGGAGAGGGGGGCTCATAACTTCTTAGGTTTCAGAGACCAGGTTTCACAAGGTCATTTTATGTATTTCCTGATCTCTGAGAGAATTCCAGAAAGGGTGCCCCAAGAGAATCCCCAGGGAGTTCAGCAAGTGTCCAATATCCCAAAGAGCTTGTTTAGGACAGTGCAAAGGCTTTTAAGGGAATGATAAAACCTTCTTCTGATTGGATTAAAGTATTTTCTAATAGGTGAGTTCTTCTGTCTATCTTAGATATCAGTGCAACTCTGATTTATACCTTTGTAATTAAATGAAGTCCAGGGAGATCCTAGTACAAGATGGAATTCAGTCACTTAGTTTTGAATGCAAGTGGGGGAAGGCACAGCTGGATGTCAGCATCCCTGTTAAATCTGCTTTCTTAACAGGCCTGGTATGTCACAAAAGCCTAGCAGAATTCCCACTTTGTCCTACATGTGTTATGTGATGGGACTGAGCAAAGCCTTTTCATTTTTATTTGCCTTGGGCATCTGTGTCAGGTCTTGCGAAGAACCCTCCTAAACTGTACCAACTGCTGTAATGAGGTGTTACAGTGGTCAGCCTTACATCTCAAATGACTGCCATCTGTTTCCTAGTCTAGTCACTACTGTATATACAGCTTGCACAATCTCCATATGATCTTGTACGCTTTATCTGAGTATTCCACTATCTTTTCACATTCTTTAAACTTTTTTAGGTGAATTAGAGAGAGAGCACGGGCCATTTATAACTGATTGTTGGTGGATGGGTGAGTGTGCCCTGTGACAGACCCACTGCTTGCTCTTACCTTGCACCTTACACTGCTGAATGGATTCTATAGTGGAATAAGAACCCATGATGGAAGCAGAAGTAAAAGAAAATCATGAACTATCTAATTTTTTCATACTTGATGATTCATGATAAAATCAATTTTTTCTTTATTGTCCTTGCTTAAATGTTCCCATTATGCTTTCGTTTCTGTAATATCATTAATTTAGTACTATCTAGAAAGTTTATTCATTTAATTTTTTCTTGAATTCTTATCAAGTGGCATGGTGGCACAGTGGGTAGAGCTGCTGCCTTGCAGTTAGGAGACCTGGGTTTGCTTCCCGGGTCCTCCCTGCGTGGACTTTGCATGTTTTCCCTGTGTCTGCATGGGTTTCCACCGTGTGCTCTGGTTTCTTCCAACTGTCCAAAGACATGCAGGATAGGTGCAATGGTGATTCTAAATTGTCCTGTGTGTGTGTGTGTGCGCCCTGCCCAGGGTTTGTTGGCTGGGATTGGCTCCAGCAGACCCCTGTGACCCTGTAGTTAGGATATAGTGGGTTGGATGATGGATGGATGAATTCTTATCTTGAAAGCTTTGAAAACCACTTTGAGACATTGACCACTATAAGCAGCAATATTAAATACATTTTGATGAAACTGAACCATTGGAATTTAATTGAACATATCAAATCTGAATTCATCATTTAATCTGTTTGCTACAACACATTTGCATCATCCTGGGCAGACTTAAAGGAATCACCTTTAGCACCATTTATTTAAATACTATACTGTGTGGTCAGCAATGAACTTTCTCAGTGCTTTTTGCACTCTCTTATTAGATAGATAGATAGATAGATAGATAGATAGATAGATAGATAGATAGATAGATAGATAGATAGATAGATAGATACTTTATTAATCCCAAGGGGAAATTCACATAATCCAGCAGCAGTATACTGATACAAAGAAACAATATTAAATTAAATAGTAATAAAAATGAAAAAAAAAAAAGTTAGCATTTACTCCCCCGGGTGGAATTGAAGAGTCGCATAGTGAGGGGGAGGAACGATCTCCTCAGTCTGTCAGTGGAGCAGGACAGTGACAAAAGTCTGTCACTGAAGCTACTCCTCTGCCTGGAGATGACACTGTTCAGTGGATGCAGTGGATTCTTCATGATTGACAGGAGTTTGCTTAATGCCCGTCTCTCTACCACAGATGTTAAACTGTCCAACTTTACTCCTACAGTAGAGCCTGCCTTCTTAACAAGTTTGTCCAGGCGTGAGGCGTCTTTCATCTTTATGCTGCCTCCCCAGCACACCACCGCGTAGAAGAGGGCACTCGCCACAACCGTCTGGTAGAACATCTGCAGCATCTTACTGCAGATGTTGAAGGATGCCAACCTTCTCAGAAAATATAGTCTGCTCTGACCTTTCTTACATAGAGCATCAGTATTGGCAGTCCAGTCCAATTTGTCATCCAGATGCACTCCCAGATATTTATAGGTCTGCACCATCTGCACACAGTCACCTCTGATGATCACAGGGTCCATGAGGGGCCTGGGCCTCCTAAAATCCACCACCAGCTCCTTGGTTTTGCTGGTGTTAAGATGTAAGTGGTTTGAGTCGCACCATTTAACAAAGTCTTTGATTAGCTTCCTGTACTCCTCCTCCTGCCCACTCCTGATGCAGCCCACAATAGCAGTGTCATCAGCGAACTTTTGCACGTGACAGGACTCTGAGTCATATTGGAAGTCTGATGTATATAGATTGAACAGGACCGGAGAAAGTACAGTCCCCTGCGGCGCCCCTGTATTGCTGAACACAATGTCAGACCTGCAGTTCCCAAGACGCACATATTGAGGTTTGTCTGTAAGATAGTCCACAATCCATGCCACCAGGTGTGAGTCTACTCCCATCTCAGTCAGCTTGTCTCTAAGGAGCAGAGGTTGGATGGTGTTGAAGGCGCTAGAGAAGTCCAAAAGCATAATTCTTACAGCACTACTGCCTCTGTCCAGGTGAGAGAGGGATCGGTGTAGCATATAGATGATGGCATCCTCCGCTCCCACCTTCTCCTGGTATGGTATGGTATATATTACAGTATATAGCAGTCTTATTGACCATTATAAGTGTCCTGTTTAGGCAAAGTGTCATTTTTATTTCTGGGATTAGGAACTCTTATTGAACAAAGACCAACCTCTTAATGTCATATTCTCAAGAGCTCTGGGAGAAGATGTTCATCTCATTATCTCAGGTTCTTCAGATGTTATTCCTTGTAATGCATAAGCTAGAAAGAATGTGTGAGTTTTGTTATCATAGGAGGAGGTAAAGCTGCACTAACATAACTTGATGTGCACACCATAAGAGTCCAATATGATCTGATATTTGAAAGAAAACAAATTCACACTTCAGAAGTTATAATGGCCTTTTATTTGAATTTGATTATTAAAATACAAAACAGCTGAAAAAGGAATACTTTGTATTGTTTTTCATTTACTTGCATGTCTTCTGGCACCCTTTCTTGCTTTCAAGAAGGTGTTCATTGCACATTACTGCCAATGAGGCTAGGAAGGTCATGTACTCTGAGAAATCAATTTCGCCACTCTTGTCACTATCCAGATTATTCATTAATTTCTGTATTCCTTCTTTGTCTGCAGAATTCTGTAAAACAGACAGAGTAAACATATTCTTTTTTAGAATCACTGTTAGATATTTACCATTGGTGTTTCATATAACTATCTGGAGTACCCCAAGACACGTTATAATTTTGATCTGTTTCACAACACTATTCTGATATTTTGCATTAACTATCCTATTGTGTTAGGAAACCTGAATTACTGGTTCAGCAACAGAGATACACATTATGTACGTGTAGGTGGATTCCCTAAATGCACATATTGAAATGGTCGATTGACCATTGTGTGTTAAACCTTCTATACTGAGGCATCCTGGAATTGCATCTACCCAGTCACTAAACTGTGTCTGTAGTGGGGACATTTCATTTTAGGGTTATGTTAAAGAAAAAAGTAAATGGATGAAAGTCAATGTCAATTTTGTTTTTTTGTATCTCAGAACTTCCTTGACAGATTAGGGAGTGTTTTCTCTTGTTTTAATGTTTACTTTCCATTGGCATTACTTTCCTCATCAATGCTCCACTTTTTTTTTTTAAACATCCAAACTATTTTTTCTTTTGAAATTCACCATTCATCTATCAGAAGAAAACATAATTCCCTTCACATTGTAATGCCGCCTCCAAAATGCAAAACATAAAAATCAGAAGTGGTATCTCAAATGCACCGGGTTTGTTCAGCCGCACAATTTTTATTCAAACTAGCAACTAGCAGTCGAACCAGAATTCTTAAAAGCAGTTTTGGACACCATTTAGAAAGCCTCCAGGTCAAACTAGAAACATTCATCTCAAAACAGGGAATAAGGAGCCATGTGTCCAGTTGACTTACAGATGTGAGAGAAATGATCCCCTAGAGGATGATATGAACTGCAAATGAATGCTGGGGGCAGGAGTTCCTACATGTATGATAATTTGAAAACTAGAAAAACCAGCTGACCTGAAGTGAACCATAATTCTACTTTCTTGTGTGCTGGGCTAATGCTATTTCTGTTCTCTTCTGTGTTTGTAGTAGTAAATAACTGATAATACAATGTCAAAAAGGTACTTCCGGGTGGCACGGTGGTGCAGTTGGTAGCGCTGCTGCCTTGCAGTAAGGAGACCCAGGTTTGCTTCCCAGGTCCTCCCTACGTGGAGTTCTCCCCGTGTCTGCGTGGGTTTCCTCCCACAGTCCAAAGACATGCAAGTTAGGTGCATTGGCGATTCTAACTTGTCCCTAGTGTGTGCTTGGTGTGTGGGTGTGTGTGTCCCACGGTGGGCTGGCACCCTGCCCAGGGTTTGTTCCTGTGTTGGCTGGGATTGGCTCCAGCAGACCCCCGTGACCCTGTAGTTAGGATGTAGCGGGTTGGATAATGGATGGATTGATGGAAAAAGCTAGTTCTGTCCCAAAAAGTTATGATCCAGAGAGGTTTTAATAAACATCACTTCAACACAGACTTATAGTTACACTTGGGAAATGACAACATGTTCTGCAAACTCTGTTAAATGGTTAAACTTTCAAGCATTTATTTTAAGCACATTAAACATAAGTATAGTTTTTGTTACCCATTGCAAAACAGTCATTGCTTTTCCATTTAGCACTTACCTCAAACACATGTGGGAACTGTGAATTGATCAAGGCTTTAAACTCTCCTTTATTCAGTGAATGTGCATTTCCTTCCTTGCTTGCGTATTCGTGAAAAATGTCCACCATGACTGCAAGGGCATCTGGCAGAGTTGGTTTGTTTGCCATTATGCTGCCACACAATACAAAGAAACAAGTTAGCAAGATTTCCTTCAGGTATGACGCTGCCTGCAAGGTGTGCAGATGCGGGACCTTTTGAGTGGTGAATGCCAAGCCTCTGGTGCCTTTTCAAAACTTCCTGTCCTTCTAAACGCCGCTGGGTTAGGCTGCAGCCCCCTGCACTCTTACCAGATTCAAACAATGTAGTGACTTCACTGTGTCGTTGCATTTGTGTTTTTCTTTAATTTTTGCTGTTTTCTTAATGTAAAATATACAACATTGTTAGTTGCAGCTACTGCAGTTGGGCCCAAATATTTGTATTTTCTACCTTCCTACTGATTTCTCTATGAATAGTGAGAAAATAAACAAATAGTTCTTTAGGAAAAGGAAAACAGCAAGAGCTTGTTAGATGTATGAATTGTATTGTAGTTTGAATCGCTGTTTTATTTCTAAACTTCATTTAAGAACTTGTATTGGATAGTCTACTGCACTCATGTTAGTGTATGAAGATTTATTTCTTTTATCTTTAAATAGCTGACACTTTAAACAGCCAGATTTGTACATATTTTATAACAGCACTCTGCATTTCACATTCAAATAATCAAAGATGTAGGCTGATTTTTTTTTTAAATAACCACCAAAACTGAAAACCTTCTGGCACTGCTACTGCAGTAGTTAACACGGTATCTTGGGTGACGTTCCCCACCATGGATTCCAGTTTACTTGTAAAGACACACGGTGAAGCTGATTGGGACACTGACCAAATGTGCCACTTAATGGGCCTGTGCTTCAATTTCCAGGATATGGCTGCAGGGACACCAAGCCTTTTGGATGAGAAAGCTTCTGGTAACCATCCATCCATCAGCCAACGCACTACATCCTAACTACAGGGTCACAGGGGTCTGCTGGAGCCAATCCCAACCAACACAGGGCGCAAGGCAGGAAACAAACCCCAGGCAGGGTGCCAGCCCAGCGCAGGGCGCACACACACACCCACAAACGTGTAAATAAAAGCAAATTCTAAATTATTGGGTATGAAGACCCTCAAATATATTGTTCACTCAAATTGCAGAAATGAAACACTGAGTTTGACTTTTGGCATCTCTGCTGTTAGGCACTCGCCTTTCGGACCCTTTTGGACCAAGAGTAGTGTTGTTTAGAACAGGTAAGCTGCTTTAAGCCCCACTCATTCTACAACAATTTCTGCCACCGTCAGGCACACATTCATAAAAAAAATATTAAGCAAACTGAATTCTTTAGATGAAGAAAGTGCCAACTCAACAGAAACAAAAACAGCTTTACACATAAAGTTCTTGAAATGTCAATAGAGGGATTATTAAAATATTTTATAGAAAATATTGAACAGGTGTCAGAGAACATTTCAAGAAATCTATGCTTAATTATTTGTTATGGGCCAGGAAGCTTATTCTTGCAAGAAATAACATCTGCACATTCTGGTTGGTATGTGTATGCCCGTGTCAGATTTTATGTACAAATTATGTACATTGCTTTAGAACAATGCTTTACTTTTATATAGGACTCCACCCTAATTGTCAGGCAAACTGCACAACCATTAATTGCACAAGGAAGACTTGCCACCTGGAGACTAACGCCAAATGTTGGGATGGTATTGTTTCAGTAGGGGAAAAGTCCTCGGCTCACTTTACACACAAAGAGTTAAGTAACATTACCGTGTCAAATGAAAGAAAAAAAAACGTAGAGCCACACTAAAAGCTACAGCATGTTGAAACAGAATATTTCTTTTTAATTGCTCAGCAAAAAAAAAAAAAGGTTGTTTTGAAGTACAATTCCACTTACCTAAATATAAGCCAGAAACAATCACAAGGGTGGAGAGAGGGTTAGTTGTAGGAATTTACACACATAGTTGGCTTTTATTCAAAAAGAACACCTCATTGCCCATCCCTTTACCCACCCCTTCGATCTGCCTGCGCTGATGATGTGAGGAGGGACTTGTTGAACGAGTGACCAAGTGACTAACACAAGAAGGGTGTTGGCTTTTTAGTACATTGAGCATGAATATAATGAAGCATGCAGACCAAGAACTCCATTACAGAGGAGACTGAAGATTACAAAAGAAGAAGCCCACACCACCCATTTCAGAAAAACAAAAAAAAAAAATATCTCAACCCACTTTCTACTTACCAGTTCAGGCAGCTCAAACTAATCCTCCCTGCTTTGAGATCAATGCAGGAGCAAACTGCAGACTGAGTGTGTGTCCATGCAGGGCATACTGTTACCCTGGGCTAATTTAGAGATGCCAACTAATAAGAAGCCTTTGAGGTGAGACTGGAAAAACCCACTGTGACAGGGCCCCCACTGCAATTTGAACCCAGAACTCACTAACCACTGCGTCATCATGCTGGTCACATTGAAATGCAGTCATTGTCAATATTCAAAACTAACCACACTTGCAGCACTTATTTTTTCCTCTTAACCTGGGTGGATCTTGAATTACGTGCCTAGTTGTACCTCCAGCATGTTTCAGTGCAATCTACATAGCAAATGAATGCAGCTGCAGAACTGTGTATAAGCTCTGTTTTATTGCATGAGGCAGACTGATTTATAGTCAGTGTGCAAATTAGTCTTAGCGAATGAGCAGTCAGAGGATTTATTATGAACTTTAGGCATGAAGTCATTATAGGAAAATATCCTCATCAACTAAATCGCTGTGTTAGTTAACACCAGGTTTAGAGGCTGTACAGAAAATATTGCCTTGGTATTGTGGTTGCCTGCTTTTTCAGCCATTGTACAGAAGCAAATTCTTCAATGCTGGTAGACCAGGGTTGTCGAACAGACTACCTGCATTGACACGATCTCTACATTGAGTGTGTATTGTTACAACGGAGGTCCTTATCTGCACACTGGATTGTAAGGCTGTGCAGTAGATCAGCTGTTCCATGAGGTCAAGCCACTGAATGAATTATCTGCAATATTCTCAGCTTCAGGAGCAGATCGAACACCCGTCTCCCATATGGTAGAACCTGTTATCCATCAACGTAAACCAAGTTGAAACACCAAAGCACTTCAATTAATGACTTCAATTGTTGCACACACACCCA
>JANRMT010062854.1:36684881-36741994 GCA_026402145.1 Polypterus bichir lapradei
TATATATATAAAATTATATATTATGGGGTGCCAAAGAGGCAAATAAAATGATTTTTGGAATAGTCAGTGTTCTGAATATATAATACCAAAACCTGATTATATAAAGTCAGCGGCCAAATATATAAAGTCATTACTGATTATATAAAGTCCTTCCCAAATATATAAAGTCATTCCCGAATATATAAAGTCATTCCTGAATATATAAAGTCAGTGATGGAATATGTAAAGTCATTCCTGAATATATAAAGTCACTCCTGAATATATAAAGTCCTTCCCAAATATATAAAGTCATTCCTGAATATATAAAGTCATCATCAGAATATATAAAATCATTCCTGATTATATATTATGTCAAAGCCTGATTATATAAAGTCAGCGTCAGCATATATAACGTCATTTTTGAATATATAAAGTCAGCATAGGAATATATAAAATCATTCCCGAATATATAAAATTAGGACAATTCACAAATAAAATGGTCCAGTTCCATCAAATATTCACTAATTTCTGTGCTTGTCATTTCACTCGTACTAGTGAAAGGTAAACTTTGACAGAAGCCACTCAGAGTCAATCGGGCTTGTAAGGTTTGTCCAAAAATGCGCCCATACGAAAAGAATAAATAAATATAGTGTTCAAAATGCCAGGCACATACATCACTTTGAATAAATTAAGTGAACAGTGTTTTTTTTTTGTATATTTTTCTGAAGAAGTTTTTGTTAACTTATTTCATTACGTTGTATTAGGAACTCATTGAGTTTACTAAAAATGTGCCTGAGTCGTTTCGATCAATATCAATATAATCTGACTTTAAATTTATATATTCAGGAATGAGTTTATATATTCCGACACTGACTTTATATAATCAGGGATGACTTTATATATTCCGACGCTGACTTTATATACTCATGCTTTGACGTTGTATATAATCAGGAATGACTTTATATATTCAGACTCTGACTTTATACATTCAAGTTTTGACTTTATATATTCCAACACTGACTTTATATATTCTGAAAATCATTGTAATTGCCTGTTTGGCACCCCATAATATGTATATATAATTTAGTAAATAGAACAAATGGTAAATTAGAATATTGTAGCATCCCAGTCAGGATGAAGGCCTTTTGGAGTGATTGTTGGGTCCGATTGAGGGAGGGCAGAGTATAGCATGGAGGACTGACAGCGGGGGTACGATTGACACGGAAAGGAGAGGTGGTGGTACCTGGGACTGAAGGAGGGTGGAGAGGTTCATTGGAGAACGGGTGAGAATTTTATGTTTTGGTGTTTTCTATTTTTGCTTTTCTTTAACAGCGTTTCTCAGGATCACAAATATGAGAGATATATAGGAAATTGTAAATAGTTCATAGTCAAAGACGTTCGTTTTTTTTGCTGTTATAACCCGGTGGTATTTTTTTTCTTCTTTATTGTTGAAGTAAATTGCTTTGTGAGCTTTACTTCATCCGTCTGCTTTTTTCTTCTTTTTGAACCTGACGCGGATGTCGCTACAATATGATTATGGAAACAGGGAGAGTGAGAGAGTGAGACATACACTGTACAGAAGACAAAGAGTGAGTTCAATTAGGTTTTATTCTTATTCTTATACAAAACACAGTTTATAAAGGTGCAAAGAAAAGAATTACTTTAAACATGGACTTTGTTCTCCTTAGTGGCAATGGGCAACAAAATAGTCATTGCAGGCCATAGTCATTGCACAGACTAAGGTCAGATATTCACCGAAGTCCACTTCACCGTCCTTGTCTTGGTCCAGACTTTTCATGATTTTATCAATTTCATCAGCTTTACCCTGCACAAAAGAAATATTATGAAAAGATGATATATGCTGCGGTCCATTAAGATGCTTACGTGAAAGACAATATCCTCATCTGATCCCATTTATATTAAGAATCACATACAAAAATAGCTTTTTTAACAAAGTAAACCTATCCATCCATCTTGAAGCTCATCATGCTCGGAGTTATGGACATGGAGGCACACAGTAAAATGCAAAGTAGACTTGTTCATACAGGCCCAAGGTCAGTTTTGCTAGAGGAAACAAATGTATTACTTAATAACTGGTGGTTGGCCTCAACCAAAATTCAAACCAGAGGCAAATTTATATCTGATGTATAAAGAAGGAAATACTTAAGGCAGGAGGTGAAAACAAATCATAAATAAATGTTTACAAGCATGGATGGTGATGCCCAAGATCTTCTGTAGCTCTCATTGCTCTAATACGTCGGTTTGTATTCATGCAGGCTGCTTCGAAAGAACTTCTTCAAGATGCAGCTGTTTTGCATAATTAAATAGAAATGCTTATTCAATTGTGTCATCTTTGACTCCTAATAAAATAAAAAAAAAATATGGGGGCGGAGGGCTAGCTTGGAACAATTCATATGATACTGCATTATTTTGCAAAGTTATCAAGTCTTCGGAATGGCTCTCAAAGTGCTGAGCTTTCTTATACTCAGTTAAGCTGTGTGTGCATCACAGGATTCTAACTCAAAATACATTGAGCAGCAAGATGTAGGGAAGCCAAAGCAGAAAACCTGTATATTACAAAAGAGCATACAGATCTGAACAGAGTCCCATTTCCTCATCTCAGAGCGGGTGACTATTAAGAGTTCTGTAAATCCTTTGTTGTGCAATACACACTAGAATGTTTTCTGAGAGCTGCATAAACAAAGATGACAATCGTGAACACATCTGACACGACAGAACAAGACTGGAGGGAGAATAAAAACCATTTAAAGCCTGGCGTTGTGGCCCAAGGTACTACACTGAAACTCATAAAGCTGACAGTTCAATCCCCACCCCTGGTTTACTTTGTGATCCTGTGACAACACCTTAACTGGCATGTATGCTAGTCATCATTGAGGTGTAAAATTAGAAGACATGTCATTAGTAGGTGCATGCATACAGAATTTGATTAAAGATATACTACACTCATTTTAACTCTTTCAGGGCGGATGTCGACTTTTGTCAACAGCAGCGGTTGAGGGCAGATGTCAGGGGCAGAGTGCGATAATCAGCTGTAAATGTTGCCAATTACATTACAGGTAGACCCTCTTTGCTAGGAGGACTGTTGGGCTTGTTGACTTGACGTTGAATCCCTGCGTGTGCGTGAGGAGCGTTGAGTAAACAGCTTCTGGAATGGCGTCGACATCAGGAGAGACAGCGAAGCGAGCAGGCAAAGCAAAATGTTCTGCACATTATTTATTTCTTTTTTGCTTTTTGGGTACTTGTGCTAAATCGGACTCTGACTTATCAAACTCCGAATTTGATGCAAGCAATCTGGAAATTGAAAATAAAAGACAGGTAGCTGTTTTTTGTCCAGAAATTGGCTTTCAGCTGATGAGTGATAAGACAAACAGGTATGTAATATGTATGTGAATTTACTTATGGTAGAGGCTCGTGGAACATAAAAAACAGTGAAATTTGCCATAAATAAATATTTTATGTTGATTTACTGTATGTGAGATTTTTAGAAAACTTGATTTTTTTTTAATATTCAGCCCTGGGAGAAAAGAAAAAAACAATTAGCCTTAAAAGAGTTAAATGGTAGAACCCATGCTTTAATAGCACTTATAGATGTTCCAGTATCACACTGTTGTTACTGACTGCATTATTTCCCTATAGATATTCTACATACAAATTCACACTGCTGCCTTTAAACACCTGCCCAAGGTATACACATAACTGAATGAACATACCTTGCCAATTGCTGGTCCAAACTCTTCATTCAGCAAGTCAATCAGCTCCCCTTTGCTTAGAGTATTCTTGTTTCCTTCCTTTCCCGCATATTTATGGAAGGCTTTGGTGACACAAGCCATTCCCTGAACCAGAGACATTGTAGATGGTGTTATCTAAAAGAAGATGGAAAAGAGAGGCAGTGAAAAGTCTCAAATGAAGATTGCTCCGACTGCCGACGTAGTTCCACCAAATCCTAACACTTTTTGAACTCTTATTTTTGATCAAAGGCAAACATGAACTACACATCACCAGGATACATGAAAATGGTTAAACACAATGTAGCTCTCCTGTAGAATGTGACCACAATACTCATTCACATATCAGACTTAATGAGAAACGAGACACCATTTTTACTTTAAAGTCACAGGGAGATGGTGTTAAGGAGGTGGACAGAAACAGCAGGACCTGGAGAAGACACAGTGACCAGTTGGAATTTCTTCTATCTCCTGGCCTTACTCACTTTGATTCATGAGGAGCTAGACCTTATCCCAGGCAGGATCGGGTTCAAGGTTGGAACCAATTCTGGTCAGGTTACCAGTAAAAGGGGAAATTCGCAGAAGGTCAATTTTGAGAGGCAAATCAGCTAAACCTACACAACTTTAGGATGTGGGTGAACCCACAATATCCAGAGAATACCTCAAATGGACACAGGGAGAATGTGCAAAGCCACACACTAGAACACAGGTGTCGAACTCCAGGCCTGGAGGGCCGCAGTAGCTACAGGTTTTCATTCTAACCCTTTTCCTAATCAGTGACCTGTTTTCACTGCAAATTCACATTTTAATAGCCCTGTTAGAAGGATTCAGTCCTCTGAATTAATTCGTTTCCTCATTAAAATGCAGCCAAACAGAAATGAGACATGAAACGAGCCAACAGATGACCAACTAAACTGGGGCTTCAAACTCCAACCAGTTTCTTAATGAGAAGCCAATTCTTGCTGTTAATTAAACTTATTATTTAATTCCATGGCTTGTTGATGCTCTCATTCTGCCACAGCAGACATTTCCAAAACTGTTGATTTTCTGCTTTTCATAAGAACATCGTCAGTGTTTTGGTGAGTTGAGAGATCAACCTTACTGAGACCTTCACCTTTCTTTATTTTCAGATATTGTGTGATGTGGCGGCTTGTTTTGTGCCTCATTATTGTTTGGATGCTAATTAAGGAAAAATAAACAACTAAAGGGCCTGAGTCAAGTTAACTGAAAGAAGTAATTAGCAGCAAAAACTGGTCACTAATTAAGAAGATGGTTAGAATGAAAACCTACAGCCACTGCGGCCCTCCAGGACTGGAGTTTGACACCCCTGCACTAGAAATAACAAAGCAAAATGTACAATAACCCAGATATTAGTGCATTGACAGCAGTATTAACACACACTTTTATATAATATCCAGGTTAAAGTTACATATTATGTGAAGCAACTGGCCAAACCCTTTTTATTTGCCTTGGACACCTGAGTCAGATTTTTGAGAATGTTGGTACCTAAATGTGTGTATCTCCTATACCGTTTTCCACTTTGGGGGTTTCTGCTGCAAGAACCATATGGACTCATCCAGCACTCTGGTAGTAAGGTACAAAAAGCAGGAAGAAGTGGGTTGAAGTGTCTTTGATGGCTCATTGTTGATGGGAAGACAGATGTGACACAACTCCAGCTATTCCAGCTCCGCTTCACTTGAGCCAACCATTGAAAACCAAACAAAAGTGTTTCAAATCATAGACTTGGAACGTTTGCACATTGGAGTCCACATGATATTTACTCTATTTAATATACATGAAAATACGGTTACTCCAGCAAGTTTTCTTTGCTGTATTAACAGAGGATTTCAACCCATAAGCTCCTTCTCTGCCTGTACTTCCCTGCAGTTATTTTTGTATATCTAGCAGCCTGTCAGACCACATAGCCTGAAGTGGCTTTTGTGTACGGCAGAACTCCAAGTAATCCTCAGCTAGCTCTGCCTTTGGGGGATTGCAACTAACACGCTCTGAACCGTATATTTCTGGCCAGTGCATGTGAACTGCCATTTTAAGAGAAGGTTCACACCCATATTGGAGTGTTGTTGAAAAAAAGAAAAATTGCCAACTTTTTTCAGCAAAAAGAAAATTCATATCTGTCAAAAACCTGACAAACATGCTTCAGTGAATTGACCAGGTCAGTACGAGAAGGCAGGCTGTCTGCTTTGCCACACCCTTGTTAAAACGAAGCAGAACATGAATATGGAAAATCTAAACACTAGAGCCATTCTGACAGCCTAAAAAAAAGGGCATCAATCAAATGAACATAATTTCACCAAAACAACATTGTCAAGTTTAGAGGGCCCTCGAAATACAACTTGCAGCTATAGTACTTGATGACTTAAGGGAAGTGGAGCTGTCCTGGTGGTGTTCTCATCAGAATAAAAGAATAAAATACCAACCTGACCAAGAACTGATACTCTTAAACCAGTAAATCTTTAAGCACTCCAAGACATAGAACGTTAAGCAAAGCCTTTAAATCCAAGCATTAGAAATCCTCCAACAATTTTTTTAATTATTGTAAAACCTGTGCTTCCAGAGCAGCATCATATACACACTAAGCTCAGTTTTAAAATTAATCTATGTGGGAAGAGGAGTTTCCAAATGGCAGACCTTTCTTAGGTTTTGGAGATTTATCTTACATTAGATCACCAGTTCACTAATTCACTTACGCACAGTGTTATCCCAAATCTTCTGTCAATACTAGACTCCAGTTTTATGAAACTTTCAGGTCGGCTGTAAGATTTCAGTTTTAAATTTCCAGAGCTAATAATTGTTAAGGGAAGGCTTTCCTCCTTAAGTTTCTCTTAATAACTTTGCTCCTTATCAGTCGAAGATTCATATCAGCAATAATGCAGTTGTGTCACAGAGCTTGTTCATTTACTGGCTGGTGTTCCTTCTAAAGTACAAAATGTAATTTGCAAAAATGGACAAACTGAGTCAAAGAATTTGGTGAAACCAAACTGTTTTACAGTCCATTTTGGAAGACTCAAATAGTCTGCTAAGCATCTATCCACTTCCTCAACCCACATCATCGTTGGGCAAATGGCAGGAGTGAACGCCGCCGTACAGGATGCACACCTGTCACAGGGCACACACATTCACACAGAGTCACCCACCCTGCACATCTCTGGGAAGAATCCTGGGAGGCACGAGGAAAAGTCCGCACATGCACACCCCACAAAGATGGCAAGTACAGTTTGCAAAACATTTTTTTTTATCAGCAACTCAAGTAAACAAACAAAAAATTGAAACAAACCAACCAAATCGAAAGTGTGAACGTTTGGAACAGGATGTAATTTTTTTTTTTTTTTAAATGTAGTGTGTTAAATTCCTTGAGGTGTAATCTTGAAGTTTACTGAGAAGAAGATGGAGGTTTACAAAACACACACCACACCCACCCATACACACACCACAAAAACAAAATGGAGGAGATGCTGTTCTGAAGTGGATCATTAACCAGGCTGGCATGTATGATTAGGATTTATCACTTGAAACAATTATTTTCTAGAAATGTTGGTATACCAATTTTTAATAAACACTCACAAGAAGGCACTTCGAGACAGTCATTTAAAATTATTTCTTACCAGTTTTCATGTCTAAAGTGTAAAACTGAAGTAAAACTCATTATGCTATGAAGGTGTGTACATGCCACAGTTAGTGCCAGTGTGGACCTGCAGGAACCAAGCCCCTTCACCCAGGCAAGTTTGCCACTTGACACAAATTCTTCATAAAATGAACTGGATAAAAGAATATTATTTGGACATCAGTGTGCTGCTATTTGAACATGAGAGCTGCAGAGATTCTATTCCCAGACCATCCAACTGCATTCTTGTAGTCGGGGCTTCCTTTAACAACTGCTTTTGAATGAGTTATGTTCCACATATGAGCCATAGTGTGGTTTTACTTTATCTAGGATGAAGTGTTTTAATGTACATTAATGTGTGTTAATGACTGCATTCTGTGGTAGGCTAAGCCTCATTCGAGTCATTTTTGATTATGTTGTAATTGTTTATGATGTCCTGGTCAGTGTAACAGAACATTCAGCACTGTATGTGTCAGCCTGTGTGCTTACAGGTGCCCCCTTACTCATGTTTGACTGAGAACTCTTCTTAGCTTTGGGTTTGTTGATCTGTGGTGCCGACCTGCAGCGCGGCATTGTGCTCTTGTCTGCTGGGTATGAATGCTCTGGCAGTACTTATTGTGAATTGAAAGTACTGTGTGTTTTATTAAACTAATCAAGCAAGAACTGCCATGTGTTCTGGCAGTGGAACAGTGCATGCCAGCTCATGCTCATACCTATGCCCACCTTAAATAAAACACTGGCAGACTACAGTGTCACGTCATCATCTCATTGCAAAAGCAGAGATAAAAGTATAAAGGACTCCAGATAAACTGGGCGAGTTGTAATTTAAAGAAATGCATTACATGATCTTTGCCAATGGAGATTCAGGAAGACATTTTAGTATTTTTTTATTTTTTTATTTTTTTGGAGTTTTTAGAATGTGCCAGCTTAAGCCAGTTTGGGTTTGCAATGAACCACGGCATACCCTCTGGCAGAAACCTTGAAAGGAATGTCGTCAACTACTGGGCACTCGCACTCTCACAGCAGTCCAGTTTAGGGTGACGAGGCCTGCATCGCGACTTCCGTGTTTTGAGTTTCTGCCCGCAGTAAATTCCGACCTAATCTGCATTGAGAATCATGGCAAAGTTGGTTCGTGCTGTTAACTTAATGCAATCCGCTCTTAATTTTGCCTGGTATTATAGTAGAACCACGCATGCTCTGTAAACGTATTGTCCTTAAACGAACCGGCTGAAGTTTTAAGACAACGCACAAAATACTAGAATCTTCCAAGTGATCATTGTAGGAAAGAGCAACCGCCAACAATTGAAAAGAGCAGATATGAGGCAAATAAAAAGATTGCGTGTAGCTCTTCAGTAGTAAAGTTTAATTCGTCAACCCATCTAGTAATAAAAACTAAATGTTCATAGTGGTATACAGCTTGCCAGTAAAGTGAAGTGAAGATCGGACTGCGGTGGCGTAGAGGTTACCCCAATAGCTCGATCCTGGCTTTAAATGCTAGGCTGGCACGGCATCTTTTCCCACCACACCCCAAAAGGCACGACGGACTGATTGGCTGGCAACTGGAAATGCGCCACTGAGGTCGCGAACAACTGTGTGCCTTGTGATAAGCCACAACTTCACGGCTGGTGCCCTATTTACTCTCGATGATCTCAGCTACACTGTCCTCAGGTAACCATATGTTGGAGTAATCCAAGTGGGAAAATTATGGACGTACTAAATAATAAAGCCACATCATGAATTGATCAAGCGCGAGCTTTGCACCCAAGTGGTAGATCTTCATCGGTTTAGTGCTTTTACCCGTTCGGGCTATGGAAAGTCGTCCACGACCACCAGTCATATAATTGATTTGAAAACGTGAAACACGGCATGACAAATACTATAAAAATATCCGATCACCGCTAAGCAGGCAAAACAGACCTGCTGTATGCACCCCACTGACTGTACTCTTTCCAGATACCCACCCTTTCAAGCTAAGTTTGGGCTTTACTTCTACCTTCGTGTACTGTACGTCCACTCTGGGCGTAAGATGACAGCTGTAATGCAATACGCTAAAAGAACGCTGCTCAACTAATTAAGAATTTTACTGTCTGTAATATCTGACACATCTCCGATCGCTTAATATAAATCGGCAACCAGCCAATAGGCGTTATCGTAAAAACGAGTTTCAGATTAACACTCAAAAACTGTGCCCATCGCTGTTGTGATTCCTTGTCCTTACAATATGATCGAAAACAAGTTAGTCCAGTTTTCGCAAGCCGAGCCACGCCCTTGTTTTATGCAGAGATTAGCTACGCAGTAGAATGAACACCCAAAGATCCTAAAGGCGACGAACAAAAGAAGTTTAAATTACTTTATAACGAGGGTTACGTTTTTTGCTCACAGTCAACGCACTCGCATACAAGTTTTACAAGTAATGCACATCTTGCCCAAGGCGGAGCAAAAAATCTCTTAGATAAACTAAGGAGTATATTTACGAGTGAGGAATGGAGTCTGGCACACCGATTTGACTGTTTAGTAATGAGAATACAATTTAAATCCCGATTCGCACTTACCTGCGCGTTTTCGAATCCTACCCGCTTTCAAATGTATACGTGGTATCTTGGGTTACATCACACCGTTATGTCCATCAGTTCTCTAACCCACTAGGAATTTTAAAAACATCAAAAAAACGAGAAACCCGGTCTTACCTATTAGGCTGAAAGAATCCGAGAAGGACAAGAAAAGGCGCAAAACTGAACGGCCACGCAGAATAAATTGCTGCACCCCTCACACCCTCCCTTCCTGTAGCCCTTAAAGACAGCGACGCGCAAGTCCTCGACCACTTCCCATTGGCTGCTTTTGATAGCAGACTCTCTCTCTTTCTCTAGCCGTCTGCCAGTTTTTGGAGTTTTAAAATGGACTTTTATTACTGAATTGTAATTACCACCATATACAAATATGACTCCAACGCCCAAGTGAAAACGGATGGAATTTTTTTTTTAAAAGTTGTATTTACGCAACATCAGAAACGACACACGGATTTAATTAAGTCAACTGCAAAATGAGCCAAACGAGATGCTCTGTAGTTAAGAGTCATTTTATAGCCTTACAAAGATTGTATGTAGATCAGTATTGCTCTGTGATCGCTTGGACATTAGTGGGATCTCGTGATAATAAAATTAAAAAGAAAGATATGTCGTTATCTGGTTGAGAAATCTGTGGTGAAGTGGATGTGGCACATTTCATATCCACCTGATCGAGGATGAGCAAATAGCGGAGTATTTGCTGGCTGGCACTATTCTGCCGCAATCACTTCAATGAGCCTGCTTCTTTTGTTTAAGACGTATCAGTTATATATACAGTATTTATTAGAAAAGCTTTGTATATCATATACAGTATTACATTAGATTAGATAAACTTTGTTAATCCCAAGGGGAAATTCAGATGCATACAACAGAAAGAAACATAAAAAACAAGGACACAGACTCACAGCACAAGAAACACAGCCAATCAATCAACCAATTGATAAATAAATAAGTGTATATCATGTCGATATTTAAAATGAACTTAACAACTACATCGGGAGGACGCATCGAATTGCCTGACAGCAGTGGATAGAAAAGACCCCAAGAGGCACTTCTTAGCCAGTGGCTAAAAGTGCTCCAAGAGAGTACCTCCTGGAGGGGATTTTTCATAATGGCATCTAAGTTTGCCCCCATCCTCTTTTTCGCAACAGCCTCCAGTGTGTCCAGGGTTCACCCTGTGATGGGGCAGGCTTTCCTGATACGTTTGTTCAGGCATTGTGCATATTTTCAGCTCAAGTTGCTTCCTCAGTGCTTCTATGGACTGGTAGAACATTTCCAGTACCTTACATACATCAAAAGACCTGAGTCTCCTTAACAAGAACAGTCTGCTCTGGCCCTTCTTGTACAAAGCCACTTGTACAACGTCAGAACAGTCAAGTTTGTTGTTTATGTGAACCTCCAGGTACTTTTAGCTCTGCACCACTTCCACATCCTCCCCCTAAATGGTGACTGGTCTCAGAGGTCACTCGGAAGTCCTCCACCCACTCTTTTGTCTTGCTGATGTTGAGTTACCGGTTGCCGTTGCTGCACCACAAGGTAAAGTCCTCCACAACCTTCCTTTACTCTGACCCATTACCTTATTGGATGCGTCATCTGAAAATTTCTGTACATGGCAAGCACAGGTATTGTGCTGGAAATCTGCTGTGTAGAGGGTGAACAGGAAGAGAGACAGGACAGTTACCTGAGGTGCTCCAGTATTACACACAGTAATTTCTGACACACTGTTCCCCAGCCTCACAAATCACCATCTGTTGGTCAGGTAGTCCATGATCCAGGAGAATAAGGGGGATGATCAAGATGAAAAGCCTTGAGCTTTTTCCTCAGTTGATGATTCAGAACTACGTTAAAGACACTGGAGATGTTTATATGTGTCAGAGAGGCAAACTGGAGAGAATCCAGATGTTCTTAAACCAGAGGTTGGAGATGTTTTAGGACCAGCCTCACAAAGGTCTTCATGATGTATGAAGTAAGAGCAATTGGCCTGAAGAGTTTAAGATCACTGGAATGCTCTTTTTTTGGCACTGAGACCACACAGGATGTTTTTCCACAGATGGGGAACCTTCTGCAAATTTAGGGGAAGGGAGAACAGGTAGTGAAGTACCACACAGGGCTGGCATGCACATGTTCTCAGAACCCTGGGGCTAATTTAATCTAGAATATATTTTATATACATTAGATGTATGATTTGAGCTGAAACAGGCCAAGGGCATTTGTAAGATTTGATGGTGAATCTTTAAACCCATTTAAGGGTGTTTAGGTAAAATCAAATGGTGGGGCACCCCTGGGGTAAAGTTTGACGATGCACATATAATGTTTTTGGAGGTGTTGATGGTCTTCATGTTCCCTGGGTAGATACATAAAAATGGATGAAAAAGTCAGGGGCTTGGCAAAATATATTGGTGATTAGGCCTTTAAAACCCCTCCATCCTGATGTTACTACTTCAAGACCTTTTTCAGTTCTCTGCATTCCGGAGCCTGAATGCCCCCTCAGCTCTGCTCTTATTAGCTATTATCATTAACTGCATTTTATTATTGGAGATTTCACATAAATAATACCTGAAAAGCAATGACTATGCATGTGTAGTTCTTGTCTGCACAGGAGGCAGTTGATTCAGCATCATATCATGCATTCTCGGACCAATCCAGGGTCATGGTGGTCCAGAGCTTATCCCAGTAGCACTGGTCATGAAGCAGCCTACTCATGCATACATCTACTGTATATTCATCCTTGGGTCAAGTTGGATCCACCACTAAAAACCATAGTGCTGCCAGTGTAATATCCCATGAAGCCAGAGGGAGAATGTCCAGGCTGGGATTTTGGATCTGTGAGGCAGAAACTCTTAGTAGTACACTTCTTGATTTGACACCAACTGATTTATGGCTAAGCTCCAGCAACACCAACAATAGTGAAGGTGTATGAAGGACCAAAAAGTGACCAATGAGAAAAGACTGAATTCTGTTGCTTTCTCTGCACTCAAGAAACAGATCAGATTTTTTCTATATGCCCATTCAAAATAGTAAAACTAAGGCCTAATCTTTCCAAATTTCATCAGTCCACTCTTAATTAAAGGTTTGCAGATGACCAGAGACTCTCAGGTAAAATTGTCCAGATTTGAACAGTCACTTTAAGTCTGATTTTAATTACTTCTTCCTTTTTTACTTTCTCGTTTATGAATTATGGGGAAAGTATTGTAATTGTCCGAAGATTCGATGTTGAGACTTTGATGAATAGCGACGTTTTAGACCTCCCTAAATCTGAAAATACCATTTTTGGAATTATGTCTGTGTGTCTGCCTGTATGTGTGTAAACAAGATAACTTGAGTACGCTTTCACTTAGGTCAACCAAATTTTGCATACAAATATTAGGTACAAAACGTAGATCTCTGTCAACTTTTGGGCTATTTCAGTTAATCGGAAGTGGTACTTTACCTTTTATTCATGCAGCTGCAGAGTCTGATTTATTTAACTTTACTTTTATAATAATTGTTCAATATATTATTAATTTATTTGATTTGTTGTTGATGGTTCGTTAATGTACATAATATAAAAATATAATCGTCTTGTGGTTTACTCCTCAAAAATCCCTCCCCATATCTGAGTATAGGGGAGACCACTCCCGCGTTTTTTCTGTAATTGTTTTGAAGATTTAATTGCAGTCTTGAATCTGCTCTTTCTTAAGTTGCTGAAGCCATATTACTCACTATGTGCCACAGAGGTTTATAAGGATCTTTTACATACAAATGACAGCAAGCCTAAAAAACAAGCTTAAAATATTGTAGAAGTATAATTGTTTTAAACCACACAATCTAAAAACAGCTACTTTTTAAGTATACTTTCCACCTCCAAAGCTTATTTGGCCCATTACATAGTTAGGTGGGGCTGGTGCCTAAGCAGGTTGTGACGACTGCAAGGCAGGGTAGCAACCCTGGAGAGGATGTCCACGTACTGAGAGGCATACTCACTTACATGCCAGCACAAACATCCAGATTGGAATGCCCTATTAATCTAATCATCATGATGATGGGATATAGTAGGAAACTGGAGTACCTGGAGAAAATCCATATGGACATAGGGAGTATGTGCCAACCCTTCAAACAGCACTTTCCATAGAGGGAACTGAACCCTGATTCTTGGGTATTTGAGGCAGCAGCGAGACTCTGTAGCCAGAAGGGGACAGCTAATGAAACAAACTGGATAGTCATAATACACACATACAAAACAACTCCTGTTGCCCAAATTTTTCATGAAAGGCAAAAATCCACACTGCTAGATAAGCAAAAAACAGAAAATGAATAATAATAATAATAATAATAATAATAATAATAAGAAGAAGAAGAAGAAGAAGAAGAAGAAGAAGAAGAATGCATTTTATTTCTTTGTAGGCGCCTTTCTAAACACTCAAGGACACCAAACAATAGAGAAAACACAGATTCTAAATAAAAGTAAAATACAAAAATTAAAATCAGAAAGAGCAATTGTAATCAAAGAGAAAAAGCAGTCTTAAACAAATTAGTTTTAAGTTTAGATTTGAAAAGTGAAAATGATTCAATATTTCTAAGCTCAGGTGAGTTCCAAAGCTGGGGAACAGAGCAAGTGAATGTTCTGCTCCCCATAGTGGTAAGACGGACGAAGGGGACAGTCAAGAGGATGGAGGAATAGGATCTAAGGGTACGGGAGGGAATGGCAACATGGAGGAGGACAGACAGATATGGAGGGGCAAGGTTGTGGATAGCCTTAAAAGTTAGTAGGAGAATTTTGAATTGAATTCAGAACTGAACTGGAAGCCAATGAAGCTGCTGCAAAACGGGAGTGATATGGTGAATAGAGGGGGTTCTAGTAATGATACTGGCAGCTGAATTCTGGACCAGTTGAAGCTTATAAAGAGATTTGCGAGAAAGACCAAAGAAAAATGAATTGCAATAATCCAGACGAGAAGTGACAAGGCTATGAATAAGGAGAGCAGTGGTGTGGGGAGTGAGGGAGGGGCGAATACGATTAATGTTACGCAAGTGGAAATATGCAGACCGGGAGATGTTATTGATGTGGGACTGAAAGGATGACACCCAGACTCTTAACCTGTGTGGAAGGGGAGACAGAGAAATTATCAATAACAAATAAAAAATGATCAGTTTTAGATAATGTTGATTTTGTACCAATGAGGAGAACCTAACTTTTGTCACTATTTAATTTAAGAAAATTTAAAGAAAACCAGGATTTGATTTCTGCTATGCAATCAGTAAGTGAGGAGGGTGGAAAGGAAGCAGTAGGTCTGCTAGTGAGATAGAGCTGGGTGTCATCAGCATAACAGTGGAAGCTAATGTTATATTTACGAAAGATATTACCAAGGGGAAGGAGGTAAATAATGAAAAGGAGGGGCCCGAGGACAGAGCCCTGGGGCACACCTGAAGTAACAGCGGTGGGTTGGGTTGTGAAAGTTTTAAGCCGAACAAACTGAGTGTGGCCTGAGAGGTAGGATCTGGAGCAATCTAGTGGAGTGTGGGTAATGCCAATCAAAGATAATCCATTGAGAAGAGTAGTGTGACAAATAGTGTCAAAGGCTGCACTCAGATCAAGGAGGATGAGAACAGTAATTAAACCAGAATCAACTGCCATAAGAAGGTCAATTCTTAGTAATTAGGTTAGTAATTTTTATAAGTGCCGTTTCTGTACTGTGGAGGGGACGAAAACCAGTCTGGAACTGTTCATACAGATTATTTTGAGGTAAATGAGAATGAAGTTGAATAGCCACTATTTTTTCAAGAATTTTGGAAATAAAGGGTAGATTAGAAATAGGACGAAAATGACTGAAATTAGTTGGATCGGCACCAGGTTATTTCAGTATTGGGGATATTGCATCAGATTTAAAAGATGAAGGAACAGTACCAGTAGAGAGAGAAGAGTGGATTATAGCAGAGATAAGAGGGACCAGAGAGGGGAGGCAGGCTTTGACCAGAACTGTAGGGAGGGGGTCCAGCTGACAGGTGGATGGCTTAGACTTACAGACAAAATCTGAGATTTCTGAGAAAGTAGGAAGCAGAAAAGAGGAAAATGAGTTGGTGGGTGAAATTCAGATGAAGTACTGGAGGAATCCGTACAGAGAGACTGATGAATCTTTTGGATTTTTTTCATTTAAAAAAAAATAAGGGAATTGCAAAATTCAGTTGAGTAAAGGTGAGAAGGTAAAGAATCTGGGGGTTGTGTGATATTGTTAAGTAGTGAAAACAATGACTTGGTGTTTCCTTCATTGTGAGAAATAATGTGAGTATAATAGTTAGATTTAGTTTAGGCAATACAGTCCTTGTAATAAAGTATATGGTCTTTGTACATCTCTTTGTGAACAAAGAGTCCAGTTTTTATATATAACCATTCAAGTTGCCGGCCTTTGGCTTTCAAAAGCCGAAGTTCAGGTGTGAACCAGGGAGCAGAAAAGGAGAAAGAAACAGATCTAGTTTTTAATGGAGTGGCAGAGTTAAGAATACCATTAAGTCCAGTGTTATAGTGTGAGACCAGTTCTTCAGGAGTGGATAAATTATGAATGTCCATAAGGGACTCAGTACTAGAGGAAAGAGAGTCTAAGTTAATATTCTTAATATTACGGAAATACATGAGACGGGAAAGCTTAGTGTTGGAAAGTGCAAGTTTAACATTGAATGAAATAAGAAAGTGATCAGTTATGGGGAGTTCATCTGCAGTACAATCAAGCGGGGTAACTCCAGAACAGCAAATCAAGTCCAAGATATGTCCTTTGGAATGAGTGGGAACATCAGTATGCTGCTGGAATCCAAAACTCCCAAGGCAGGATGTAAAGTCTCTAGTAATAGGGACATTGATATTATCTATATGTATATTGAAATCCCCCATAAGTGTTATGTTTGATGAAACAATAGATAAGTGTGTAAGGAAAACAGCAAAGTCGTCCAGAAAGTTATTATTTGGTTTAGGGCGTCGCTAAACAGTTGCAATAATAGTAGGAATAGGTCCATTTAATTGACATACAAGAGATTCAAAAAAACTGAAGGCAGGAACAGATAATGGCAAGACTTTCCATTTCTCACGATACATTAATGCGAGACCTCCACCTCGGCCAGAGCCACGGGGTTGAGAGATGTAAACAAAACCCGGGGGAATTGATTCGTTAAGTTGGAAAAAGTCATGGGGTTGTTGCCATGTCTCAGTTAGACAGAAAAAGTCAAACTTACGATCAGTGAGGAGATCGTGGATGAGAGGCCCCTTGCTCGTGCATAAGCGGATGTTCAGCAGACCGAAGTTAACAACGGCGTTATCGCATTTAGCAATGGTGTTAGCTGACCGGGCTAGGCTGGCTAACACACTGTGGTCAGTGACTCTGCCTAAATTATGCGGTGGACGTCGAGAACTGGACCAGATGGAGTTTATTATTTTTGAACTGTCAGCTTGGATACTCTGGCGGGACACGCGCTGGATGTATCTCCGATGGGGTAGGAATACGATGTCTGGGTGGAGATATAGGCCAGTCAGCGGAGGCTCGGACAGGTGAAAGCGGAGTCGGAGTAGCTCGGTAGCTCAGTACTGAAGCAGGCCCATCGCAGGTTGGATAGCGAGTGACAGGAGGGACCAAATAAATATCCTACCGGTCCACATGTTAAGCGAAGATGCAGACAACTCGGATGTCCGGAGAACAAAGCCAGGTAAGTCTCAAGGCAGGGATAGGCTAAAAAATAGTCCATGCACAGCCAAATCAGCAGTCAAGTTTGAAATCAGTCTAGCTTTACATGATTGAAAAATGAAACTAAACGAGTAAATCTGCCCGAAATAAAAATGAAAACAGCTGCTTAGTCAATTAGATTGTAAGTTAATCGGAAAAAAAGCTAAAAAAGAAAAAAAAGTTAAAAAGTTACCGGAGAGCAGCGGCGACCAGTCACGCCAGCGTTCGCTCAACCGGAAAATAATCAGTTCAATTTAAAAAAATAAACTGGTGGAGACGTTGCTTTACATGAAAACGTAAAGAAACTGCTGTAATCCAGAACCTAGACTGGGGCTTTGATTTGATAATAAGCACTACAAAAAAAGTTTAAACTTCTGTATTTATTATTAACAAGCTTATTACCTGTATCATTCATCTAAAAATATCTGGTATTTGATATGTTTTGTTGTACATGTAGCCTCTGTGTTTATCCTACTCCTTTTCTTTCTCTCTATCTTTGTGTGTCTCAGCCTCTCATGCCGGACAGTTCCTCTCTTAGCCGTGTTCCTGTAAAGCTTGCTTCTCAGACTCTATCGTTTCAAGGCGACTTGCTCACCTCCTGTCTGCTTTTTAACAACCACCAATGGTAGACGGGCCTTCATTACCCGCTGTGAAAACATCATTTATATTCCTGAGAACACTCTGGGTCTTTGAAGGTGGCTTGGGTTGCACCTTGTTAGTATTTAGTGGTCTTACATCGCTTGGTATGTTGTCATTAAAATGCTCTGTTTTAACACAATTTTTGTAAAAATGATAAACAAAAAATCATCACATTCAGATATCGAACTTTGCACCTCTAATGTTTTGTGTCAACACTACCACTTAGTGAGCGACAAAGCCAAACTGACCAATCAGATTGCTCAGAGCGATCAGACGCACACACCCATGTACAAGCACAGACAGTAGAGTTTTATCATACAGAAGATCAGTCTTCAGCATTTGTCAAACAGAGATTTTTTTCCACTAAAAAAGCAGATGCTTTTTAAGATCTTGTTATACTTATCAACTTTTATTACACAGGTAATTTAACTGAGATGCATGGTGGCACAGTGTGCCGTGTTTGAATGCCATCTCAGTCCATCTGTGTTGATTTTCCATTCGGTACTCCAGTTTGCTTCCCACATTTTCCAAGATATGCATATAAAGTGACTTTTCTGGGTGTGACTGTGGTTGTAAGTGTTAGATTGGCTTCAATGAACTGATATCCAGTCCCCTGCCCTGAGCCAAGCACTACCAGGACAAGTTCCAGGTGTCCATGACTTTGAATTGGAATTTACTTACTGCTAGACAGAGGCACATGCAGATCAAATACTTTTCTCAAGTTTGTCTCCTCTTGTCCAAAACCTACTAGAACAGGCCTGCTCATGCCTTCTTTTAATTGCAGGTAAAGTGCACACCCACTGCTCCAAGCGTGTGCTTAACAGATGGTGCTTTTAGGAAGATGTACCTTCAGCATATATGCCATAAGTAAGATTCTGAAACTATCAAATATTTTTTATATGACTGAAGGGTTACCTACACTCTTTCTGACATAGAAGAGGTATAGTCAGATGCCTAAATAACATATGATACTATTACAGAAAGGCAAAGCAATGCTTTAGGAACAGAATGACAGCAACCAGTCACGTTCTGTTAAAATAAGGAGACGTGTGTATCTGTATTTGCTTTACACATTCCTATGGAAACAAATACTTTTTTGCAAGTATAGACAGTATATGCAGTAATTGTATGGTATTTATACACTGTATATATTTATAAACATGATGTTCTATTCTTAACTCTCTCACATTAAGTTATTTAAGTCATTTAGTTATAATTATTATTAATGATTTTTGAATTATAAAGGTATGTATTGAAACTGTCCTTTTATATTCATCTCAAGACACAGTCATAGACGTTGAGCATCTACATAAGCATTTCACTGTATATTGTACTATATGTGTAAATTGAATGTGACAAATAAAGTTGGATTTAATTGATTTGATTATCTTATATATAAATGTCAACGCGTGGAAGTGTGTGTGTGTCTGTCTGTCTGGCCTGGAAGTGAGAGGTGGAGTCGGGGTAAGGGCTCCATTCCGAGGAAACAGTAACTTGCTTAGCCACTAATGACACAAGCCAGGCAAGCACATCGGCAAAAACGAAATCTAAGAAGAAAGAGTCACTTGCTTAGCGGCTAATACAGAAGCGAGGCGAGTACATCGGCAAAACGAAACCTCCTAGGAGATAGATGCCTAGAGTAGTTCCTTTCAATTACCTGATATCTCTATGTTTCATTTTTTTCTGATGATTTCTATAGTTTCTAGGACCCCAGGCTTTTTACAGTATGGGCTTACACAGCTAGTATGTACAGGGTGATCCAGATCTAATTATGCAGATCCAGATCATCTGGATGACTTTGATTTATGCTGGGACGATTCCAGTTTGGCACGAAGACGATTCTCCATGTCGTCAGTTCACACACTTCTCGATGGTCTGGGATTTTTTGGGTGATTTTCTATGTAATAAACTTAATAAGTTATAGTGTAATGAAAATTGCATAATTAGATCTGGACCACCCTATATATATGTATATAGAACAGCAGGGATGGACAGGCATCCCAGCCAGGATGAAATCCATTCCCTGTTTCAGGCAGGAGGCTAGCACAGCATGTCAATATTGATAGACTACCACTCTGGTGGGGTTGGATAGAAGACCCTTACCCAACTGGGAGGCCAGTATAATGGAAGGATCAAGGGAGGTGGCCTTTCAAGACTGTATGCTCCCCTAATATGCTAGGTGGCATTGCACCCATACACATCTGTGCAGGACATACTGGGAACCGTAATCCCATCGGGCAGCCCTGCTGGGTTCTATGGGTGCCATGAGGGGAGCTGCAGGGAATGGCTGTCCATACTTTGCGGGAATACTGCCTGATCCAGAAGTGATTTCATCAGACAATGTCCTGGCACCAGAAGACATAAAAAGGGGGTTCTCATCTCAGTCGAGAAGTGGGAGTTGGGTGGAAGAGAATAACATTTGCCTGGAGGAGTGAATCATCTTCTTCATTTGGCAGCACCAGTTAGGGGTCGCCACAGTGGATCATCTTCTTCCATATCTTTCTGTCCTCTGTATTTTGTTCTGTTACACCCATCACCTGCATGTCCTTTCTCACCACATCCATAAACCTTCTCTTAGGCCTTTCTCTTTTTCTCTTGCCTGGCAGCTCTATCCTTAACATCCTTCTCCCAATAGACTCAGCGTCTCTCCTCTGCACATGTCCAAACCAACGCAATCACGCCTCTCTGACTTTATCTCCCAACTGACCAACTTGAGATGGCCCTCTAATGTACTCATTTCTAATCCTATTCATCCTCGTCACCCCCCAATGCAAATCTTAGTATCTTTAACTCTGCCACCTCAAGCTCTGTCTCCTGCTTTCTGGTCAGTGCCACTGTCTCCAACCCATACAACACAGCTGGTCTTACTACCGTCCTGTAGACCTTCCCTTTCACTCTTGCTAATATCCATCTGTCTCAAATTACTCCTGACATTCTTCTCCACCCACGTCACCCTGCCTGCACTTTTTCACCTCTCTTCCACAATCCCCATTACTCTGTACTGTTGATCCAAAGTATTTAAACTCATCTACCTTCGCCAACTCTACTCCTTGCATCCTCACCATTCCACTGACCTCCCTCTCATTTACACATCTGTATTCTGTCTTGTTCCTACTGACCTTCATTCCACTCCTCTCTAGAGCATATGTCCACCTCTCCGGGTCTCCTCAACCTGCTCCCTACTATCGCTACAGATCACAATGTCATCAGCAAACATCCACGGGGACTCCTGTCTAATCTCATCTGTCAACCTGTCCATCACCATTGTAAATAAGAAAGGGCTCAGAGCCGATCCCTGATGTAATCCCACCTCCACCTTGAATGCATCCATTGCTCCTACCGTAGACCTCACCACAGTCACACTTCCCACGTATGTATCCTGTACAACTCTTACATACTTCTCTGCCACTCTTGACTTCCTCATACAATACCACAGGAGTGAATGAAGGTGTAAATTAAAGGAAAGTAAAAGTGAAGGAAAGAAATGAAAGGGTGTTGGTTATTGTGAGATCTGTAAAAAGGACTGTAGTTGGTATAAAGTTGTCTCAGTTTCGGGGTCCTAGTGGCCACAATTTGTAATGTATATTGTATTTCTTGCTGGTTTTATATGGTTGTCAATGTTCTGAGGAGACATGTAAGTAAGAAATGTGAAGCCTGCACTTATGAATGAACCTGAACTAGTGAACTCACATATGGAACAACTGCAACAACGGCAAAGGTGGCTGTTTATACTGTGTTAGTATTTAGTAATAAAAAATTAATGGCACACCTTCCTGTCTTTTGACAAACATCCATACTTTCTCCATTGTTAAACCTGATTGATGCAGTTCAGGGTGCTGGAGCCGATCCTGGCAGCAATGATACAAGACAGGCTTCTCTTCTTAATGGGGTGCCAGTTCTTTTAAAGGTGTCATCCTCCAGGTTTCTCCTAGATATGAAATTCCACTGCAGGCCAAGAGGGGTCACCACCACTGACTGAGTTAGCTTCCTTTGCCTCCACATTGCCATTCTGTCCCATCCAGTCCTAGGACTATAAAAATCAAGCCACCTGGAAGGAGGTGTCACGTGCTGATAGGAAATCTGAAGAGGCAGAACTCCTTCAGACTCAAAGTGAGTGAGGAAGCCTTTAATAGGCAATGATTTTGTTAGACAGAACACCAGAGGGTGATCCTTTTTGTTTGTATTTGAGCCATCGCGTGCTATTTAAAGACTGGAAGTAAACCGCGATGACCAGGTTGGAACTTCAACATTTATCTTGTTTTTCGACCCATCAGGACACACACACACTAGCCTAATATAAGCACTAAACTAAACTTGCATGTTTATAGGATGTGAGCTGCAAGATAGACTACCTGGTGTATGAATGCTCAATTCCCAGCCCATCAAACACTCTTAAAAATGGTTCCTAATTGGCACTTTATTGGGCTGTGTGGTTTCTTGTGGAATCACTGCTTGATAAGGCACCATTTCATTCTGAGAAAGGGTCTTTGCAAATGAAAATGATTCTTTGGGCTTTAAAAAGGTTCCTAATATGTGGACAAAGCAGAAATCTTTATTATTTAGAAGTCTACCCAGAAAGATTCAACAGATGAAAAACATCTGGGCTTAATTTGTTATTGTATGTAGCGAGAGACCTTTTAAAATCAGGAACCCATTGGTATTTCACAAATCTGTTATCAACTATTTATGGTTATTTACAGAGCCTGTTGTGGTTCTAAAGAAACAAAGGTTCTTTTGGAAAGCAAAAATGGTTTCACTTTGACTTCACCCTGAAGAACCACTTTGGCACCTTTAGTTTTAAGAATGTACAGTACCTGGGATTCTTTTAACACTTATTACTAGATACTGTATGTTGGCTGCCTGCATCATTTATTATAAGCTTTGTGGAAAAGTAGAAAAGCTTGAAGCATATGTGACTGAAGTGGATGTGTTGCTGAAAGTAAATACCAGTGTTATTATTAACAACAAAAAAACAAAGTACAGCTAGCATGTTCTGTATCATGGTGTGGATGGGAGGAGAAATGGGGTAGGAGTTATTCTGAAGGAACAGTATGTTAAGAGTGTTTTGGAGGTGAAAAGAGTGACAGGCAGAGTAATGATTATGAAGCTGGAAATTGGAGGTGTGATGATGAATGCTGTTAGTGCATATGCACCGCAAGTTGGGTGTGCAATGGGTGAGAAAGAAGATTTTTGGAGTGAGTTGGATGAAGTGAGGAACAGTGTACCCAAGGGACAGAAAGTGGTGATTGGAGTGGATTTCAATGGACATGTTGGTGAAGGGAACAGTGGAGATGAGGAGGTTATGGGTAGGTATGGTGTCAAGGAGAGGAATGAAGAACGTCAGAGGATTGTGGATTTTGCCAAAAGTATGGACGTCTGTGGTGAATACGTATTTTAAGAAGAGGGAGGAACATAGGGTTACGTACCAGAGTGGAGGAAGATGCACACAGGTAGATTACATCCTATGCAGAAGAGTTGATCTGAAGGAGATTGAAGACTGCAAAGTGGTGTTAGGGGAAAGTGTAGTTAAGCAGCATAGGATGGTGGTCTGTAGGATGACGTTGGAGATCAAGAAGAGGAAGAGAGTGAGGGCAGAGCTAGAGTTTAGGGAGGAGGTGAGACAGGCACTGGGTGGCAGTGAAGAGTTACCAGACAGCTGGGAAACTACAGCAGATGTAGTAAGGGTGAAAGCAAGAAGGGTGCTTGGCATGACATCTGGAAAGAGGAAGGAGGAAAAGGAAATCTGGTGGTGGAATGAGGAAATCCAGGACAGTATACAGAGGAAGAGGATGGGAAAGAAGAAGTGGGATAGTCAGGGAGATGCAGAAAGTAGACAAGAGTACAAGGAGATAAGGCACAAGGTGAAGAGAGAGGTGGTGAAGGCTAAAGAAAAGGCGTATGATGAGTTGTATTAGAGGTTTGACACTAAAGAGGGAGAAACAGACCTGTACCAATTGGTTAGACAGAGGGACCGAGCTGGGAAAGATGTGCAGCAGGTTAGGGTGATAAAGGATAAAGATAGAAACGTACTCGCAAGCGAGGAGAGTGTGTTGAGCAGATGGAAAGAGTACTTTGAGAGGCTGATGAATGAAGAGAACGAGAGAGAGAGAAGAGGTTGGATGATGTGGAGATAGTGAATCAGGAAGTGCAACCGATTAGCAAAGAGGAAGTAAGGACACCTATGAAGAGGACGAAGAATGGAAAAGCCGTTGGCCCAGATGACATACCCATGGAAGCATGGAGGTGTTTAGGAGAGATGGCAGTGGAGTTTTTAACCAGATTGTTTACTGGAATCTTGGAAAGTGAGAGGATATCTGAGGAGTGGAGAAGAAGTTTACTGGTGCCGATATTTAAGAATAAGGGGGATGTGCAGGACTGCAGTAACTACAGGGGGATAAAATTGATGAGCCACAGCATGAAGTTATGGGAAAGAGTAGTGGAAGCTAGGTTAAGAAGTGAGGTAATGATTAGTGAGCAGCAATATGGTTTCATACCAAGAAAGAGCACCACAGATGTGATGTTTGCTCTGAGGGTGATGATGGAGAAGTATAGAGAAGGCCAGAAGGAGTTGCATTGCATCTTTGTGGACCTGGAGAAAGTATATGACGGGGTGCCTCGAGAGGAGTTGTGGTATTGTATGAGGAAGTCGGGAGTGGCAGAGAAGTACGTAAGAGTTGTACAGGATATGTATGAGGGAAGTGTGACAGTGCTGAGGTCTGCAGTAGGAGTGATGGATGCATTCAACGTGGAGGTGGGATTACATCAGGGATCGGCCCTGAGCCCTTTCTTATTTGCAATGGTGATGGACAGGTTGACAGACGAGATTAGACAGAAGTCCCCGTGGACTATGATGTTTGCTGAGGACATTGTGATCTGTAGCGATAGTAGGGAGCAGGTTGAAAAGACCCTGGAGAGGTGGAGATGTGCTGTAGAGAGGAGAGGAATGAAGGTCAGTGGGAACAAGACAGAATACATATTTGTAAATGAGAGGGAGGTCAACGGAATGGTAAGGATGCAGGGAGTAGAGTTGGCGAAGATGGATGAGTTTAAATACTTTGGATCAACAGTACAGAGTAATGGGGATTGTGGAAGAGAGTACAGGCAGGGTGGAATGGGTGGAGAAGAGTGTCAGGAGTAATTTGTGACAGATGGGTATCGGCAAGAGTGAAAGGGAAGGTCTACAGGACGGTAGGGAGACCAGCTATGCTATATGGGTTGGAGACAGTGGCACTGACCAGAAAGCAGGAGACAGAGCTGGAGGTGGCAGAGTTAAAGATGCTAAGATTTGCATTGGGTGTGACGAGGATGGATAGGATTAGAAATGAGTACATTAGAGGGTCAGCTCAAGTCAGCGAGTCAGAGAGGCGAGATTGCGTTGGTTTGGACATGTGCAGAGGAGAGATGCTGGGTATATTGGGAGAAGGATGCTAAGGATAGAGTTACCAGGGAAGAGGAAAAGAGGAAGGCCTAAGCGAAAGTTTATGGATGTGGTGAGAGAGGACATGCTGGTGATGGGTGTAACATAACAAGATGTAGAGGACAGAAAGATATGGAAGAAGATGATCTGCTGTAGCGACCCCTAACGGAAGCAGCCGAAAGAAGAAGAAGAAGAAGCTATCACAGTTTTAAGTACAAATTATTTGATGTTGTTATGTACTGTTAAACAGTTGACATCCGGGCAGACTTGTGTAAGGTCGGGTAAAATGAAGAGTGTCATGTTTGAATATGGGTCAGCATTGTTGCACAGTAGGTAGCAAATCCTGTGCTGGGTGTCTGTGGGAAGTTTGTGTGTTCTTCCTCTGTCTCTGTGGGTTTTCCTTTATGTCCTCTGGCATTACTGCACATCGCCATAAATATGCTAGATAGGACACTTGGTAAGTATGGATATCTGTGTGAATGGATTTAATAAGTGTATATGTTTAATATATCACTGTTGTCTGTACAAACATTTTATAAATCTGCTTTTCTTTCTACTCACATGTACAGCTAATACATAGCCAGATTTAGAAAAGGGGCTCATCATTTAGAACTGCTGGGCAAAGCATAAGATAAGACAGATAAAGACAGCTGGGCACTATTTTTCGTCTGTAGAGTCAGCATGAAATTGCATCCTCTTTGCCTTGTTTGGAATTATATTATTCACCTAAGTAGGGGCCTGCACATGAAGAAACGGTGTAAAGCCTTGGAACATTGCCTGGCACACCTTTGAAGCTGATGGAAGGATGGGAGATACCGTCATCCGATCCGGAAAATTCTTCCAACGCAGACGACTCTATACATCGGGCCCCAACTCCCAAACTGGGTTCTTGTCAAGGATTCCTTCATCTGTTATGCCGCATAAGCAGTCATTAAAGAAAGCTAAGTTATTTCTCCTATGTGCTTTCTTACTGCTGTATCACTATGGGAGGGGTATTGCCTTTTTGTATTATATCTGTATAGTTTCGGGTTATATAACATGCTTCAATTACAAAAGAACTTATTCCAACAAGTGAGCTAGCGCCCCCTGCTGGATACAATAGACACTGGGTCCCTATTCATGGATTTTTCCTGACTTGCGCCCAGTACTGCCAGAATAGACTCTCACCCCACAATGAGCTTGAATTGGATTAAGCAGGCTTGAGAATGCTATGCTTGAAATGGAGGTGAAACAGTCATTTCCTCACAACTCCAGTCCTGGGTTTGAATCCTGGTCTGCCTCACATTCTTGCCATGTCTGAATGGGTTTTCATCTGGATACTCTGGAATTCCAAATCCAAATCCCAGACACGTACAAGTCAGGTTATTTGGCTTCTCTAAAAGGGTCCAGTACAGTTAAGTGCGTTTGTACTCGTGCACTCTGATGGATTTGTATCCCTTCTAGTGTGGGTTCCTCTCTAGTTTCCAGCACTGACTTCCCACAGCAGAATCAAAAACACTTTGATGTTTGAATGTAAATTGTTTGTTGACTTTATATACTCTTTTTTTTGTCAAATTGAAGCTTGGTAGTTAATGGCTTCCAGAGACGTAACACACATTTTATTTCATGAAGTGAAAAAGTATTGGATTTTTAAATTCTTTGATCTGTACAATGAAATCATTAAAAAGGGGTGTGTGGCATTTGGGTTTAGTTGAGTTTACAACATAGAGTGGAAAAAAATGTGAAATGAACAAAAATGCAGTAAAACTGAACGAAAATGAAAAATTAAGAATTAAACATCATTCTACACATTGTGTTCATGTCTGAATTAAGTTTGTTAAAAATTGCTATAAAAGAATTTTTAATCAATTAGAATTTCCATTAAAATGCTATGATTTTGCCTATGTATTGGTTGGTTTCATGTCTTTTTAATTATTGTCTGAGTGTATTTCATTAGCTAGCACATCAATATGTAACAAAGTCACTTTTGTCATTATTAGCTGAATTTGGCTGTTTGTGTGCGCTGTACCCTTTAAATGAAGCACCTGAAAGAGTGGGACCATGCAAGTGGGTGGGTGGGAAAACAGAACTCAATAACTCAAGTCTGCTTATAATAAGCACATTTGGCCACACATTTTAATTTACTTTTTTTTTAACAGTTTCCAGTGTTGAGCACATTTCTTATTTTTTGGACCCATTTCCATGCTTACAGTTGAGTACATATTTACATGGCCTCTAGAAGAGACAATTTTATAAAATTTTTGATTTCCATAACCTATAAATTCTCATGTCCTCTGATCTGATGTGCCAGATTTACAGTAAGCACAGCTTTTGATACTATTGACAAGTGCATTCTACTAAAAAAGCTTCATGCTTTTTCAGAATATAGTCAGGGTCTGCTTTTAGAGGGCTTACTTCATATGTTTCAAGTTGTTTTCAACATGTGCAGAGGTCTGAAGACAGAATGACCTCATCCCTGTCTCCGTTTACATATGGCGTGTCTCAACTTCCCAGCTTTTTTTATTCTTATTAAATGGGAGATAGAATTTGTCAGCACAATGTTAACTATCCTTCAGGTGCTAAATACTCCCAGATGTTTGGATCAATCAAACCAAAAAATAATTCTTCATTTGAATCTTTAATTGAAGGCAATAAAGAGGACCACTGAAAATAATTTGTCAATGACTGTGAGCTCTGGAGGAGCACCAGTCAATTACAGGGGCCTTCGGCATACACCCATACCTTACCATTTTAACATCACTAAACGGCTTGACTCCATATCTTTAGTATATGGAAGGAAACCAAGAAACAGCCAAAGTGCACATGCAGACCTCGCATAGAAGGTCTCAATGGGGAGGAGGAACTTTGTTCAATAGACAATGAAAAAAAGACTGAACCACCCAAGAAGAAGCCATTCCCAACACTGGCACTGCAATTTGGAAGGTAACGGCTTGTGCCGAAAGGGTGTTTTCTGAATTTCCTTGGAAGAATTCTCTTTAAACAAAATTAATTAGGAACTTAGTTCAGTATCATTATGAATTTAATATCTCAAGTTCCTAAGGCCTGTGCTGAGCAACTTTGTGGCATCCTTTGTCACCTGTTCAGTCTGTCCCTAAGGCTCCAGAAAAAGCCGCTGTGTGGAAAACATCCTGCAATGTTCCTGTTCCAAATAAGGCAGACACCTCTTCACCTAATGACTACAGACCAGTGGCACTTAAGTCCAGATCATGAAAAGCTTTGAGTGGCTGGTCCTGGGCTAAATGACTCTTCTCATGAAAGACCACCTGGACCCACTGCAGTTTGCCTATTGAACAAAGATTGGAGTGAAGATTCAGTCATCTATCTGATCCACAAGTCTTATTTTCACCTGGACAAAGCTGGTAGCACTGTGAAGATTATTTTGATTTCTTCAATACCTTCAATAATATCCAGCCATCCCTGTTAAGCAGTAAGTTCAGAGATATGCAGGTGGATGAGCCTATGGTGCCCTGGATAATGGACTATCCTTTGGAGAGGCTGCAGTTTGTGAGACTCAAGGACTGTGATTCTGATATGGAGTGAGTGATGCTGGAGCACCACAAGGAACAATCCTGTCTCCTTTTCTCTTCACTCTGTACACCTGTGACTACAAATATAACACCAGGTCAACTCACATACAAAAATTCTCAGATAGTTCTGGACTTACGGGTTGTATTGGTAAAGGGTACGAAACAGAGTATAGGAGTCAAGTGGAGAGGTTTGTTTTTTGGTTCAGTAAGAACTGTCTGCATCTTAACATCATCAAAACCAAGGAACTGGTTATTGACTTTTGCTGCACCAAAGAGCCTCTATGTCCAGTCACTATGCATGGAATGGAAGTAGAGGTGGTCCATTCCTACAAGTACTTGTGGGTCCAGATTAATGACAGGTTAGACTGGTCTTGGAACACAGATTATGTATACAAGAAAGGGCAGAGTAGGTTCTTCTTCCTTAGGAGACTGTGTTCCTTTAATGTGGAAAATGACATCCTTCACATCTTCTATAACTCTGTGATGCCCAGTGCAGTTTTCTATGCTGTGGTGTGCTGAGCTGGTAACATCACTTCAAGAGAGGCTCACTGTATCATCAAGCTAATTAAAAGGGCAAGCTCAGTTATAGGACACACTCCGGAGCCCTGGAGGTTGTAGCGAGGAGAGAATTAAAACAAAACTGCGTGCCATTATGAACAATTCTGCACATCCTCTCTCTGACACAAAAACACTGAGGACTTTCAGCCAATGAATCATTCAGCAGAAGTGTGTCAAGAAAAGCAGCCGGGGCTCCTTAACAGAAATAAGCCTGCATAATGCCTCTCTATGACTGTGACTGCTCTTTTTATCTTATTACTGTATGTAAGCCTGCTAAGATTAATCTGAAATTAATTCATAACAATACATAAATAATATGGTATCCTCTACAGGGTAATAAGGTATCTACATGTGTGAATACAGGGACAACATGCAAACACTATGGAGAGAATATGCGCCCACTATTCAAAAAGGTATGGGAACTGGTAAAAAAACCCCACACCTTAGAGCAGAGAGGTGGCTGCAGTTAAATGTGAAATATAAAGTTATTGTTATAGTATTTATGAAAATACCCTGCAACCTACTCAGGTATAATTTTAGGCTGAAGCTGTTGTATCATAAAGAAAGAACGAAGACACAGAGATTCATACTTAAAGCTGATGATCAGCATATTAGAAACACTGATGTCTTTGTATAACAATTCCATAAAGATGTTTTGTGGTCGTGCAGGTCTTTACGAAGGGTGACCAGGGATCCTTTATGACCACAAAGAGTTAGAACCTCTGTTTTAAGTCTCATCCAAAGGATGATGCCATTTTTACAGCACAGTGTCTCCATCCCTGCACTTGGGCATTGGGATCCACATTCAGACCACATGGTAGGCACCCCCTGCTAGCCTCACCAACACCCCTTTCAGCAGCAACCCAAGCTTTTCCTAGATGGTCTCCCATGCAAGTACTAACCCGGGCCTGGGACCTGTCATGTTTCAATGATGTGTGAGACAGAGGACACTCTCTTTTCTCTCCTTTTATATTCCAGACACACCTATTTTCTGTATATTACTGCTACAGTTACCTTTCTTTAGATACTGTGAAAAATGGCATTGCTTAAAACTATAGTAGGAGACTCAGGGCCTTTATGTCATCCATTATGACCTTTAAGTAAATTTTGAAGTCAAATTGTTCATATCTACGTGTGCATTGGTTTGAGATGGTTATTCAATATGGGGTGGTATGCCATGGCTTTCCTCAGGAGTTAATTCTTTAATGGTCACTCCTGACTGAGAGTAGTCCGTTGCTATCATAAGAACATCCAAACCAAAATCAGCTTGAGTTGTTTTTTTTTGTGACTACATTTTTATTACAAAGAATAAAAGAAATACAAAAAGCAGGATGTGTGAGTTTATAAGATAACCCCCACTGACAAACCCTGTGAGGAACAATAATAGACATTGTGGACTGGGACCCGGACACAGGCAGACGGACATCATAGTTCCACCACACACTGTTTATTTACACTATTTACAAATTACGTGCACCACAAACCCCAGTGCCTCTTGCACCGATTCCCCAAAGTCCAGGCCACACTCTCAGTCTCTGTGCCTTTCTCTTGACCGCCTCCCGTCCTCTCTCCAGCTCTGTCCACTTCCACCCGACATCCACTGCTCACTGAAGGGAGGCGGCCCCTTATATATGCTTCCCGGACGAGCACCAGGTGTTCCCGGCATTCTTCCCTTGGCCACGCCCCAGCGTGGCAGAAGTGCCGGCTGTCCTCCCGGCAGCTCTCCGGGTGTCCTCCAAAGTCTTCCCCCCAGCACTTCCTGGTGTGGCGGAAGTGCCGGGCTCCCGGGATAATCAGGCACTGGGGCGCCGCCTGGCGGTGGCCACGGGTCCCTACAGGGCTGGGCTTCCAAGCCCTTTACCCGAGGCCCCCAACATAACCAGGACGGACGCCCCCTCGCGGTCTGGAGGAGGCACAAGCCCTCCTCTCGTCCTCCTGGGCGTCCCTGGGGACCACAACATAAATAATGCAAGTGACTAAATGGAGCCTGCACAACTAATCAATAAAGGACAGCAGGCCGGACTAAAGAAGAAAGACAACATGGAGGATGATTTCCTATCATCACTATTGAGTCCCATTTCCTAAAATTGGGATTTTCAGTGAGAAGCCAGTGCCAGTCTGACAAGGTTGGTAGCCAGAGAAAATCTCTGCTGGACTGGGTTGCGAGAGTGTGTGGAAAGGTTCAGCAGAAGGAAAATATGAGAAGAAATTTGAAACGGCAAACCAATAGGAAGTGACAGTGAGGTAGCCCCAACACATTAAACATTTACATACCACATGCACTTCAGAAGAGGTCATTCACCTGAAGTTAAGCATTTTCGGGTCCAGCCAGTACTTGCATGGAAGACCATTTAGGAAAAGCTTGGGTTGCTGCTTGAAGAAGTGTTGGTGAGGCCAGCAGGGGGTCTGAATGTGGATCCCAATGCCCCAGTGCAGTGATGGGGACACTGTGCTGAAAAAATGGTGCCAACCTTTGGATGAGGCTTAAAACCAAGGTTCTGACTCTCTGTGGTCATAAAAGATCCCTGGGCACCCTTCATAAACAGTAGGGTGCATCCCAATGTCCTGGCTAAATTGCCCATCTCTGCCTAGTCATGCTGGCTCCCTAATCACCTCCTGTCTGTAATTGGCTATTTTTCTTACCACTTCACAGCTAATGTGTGGTGAGTGCACCTTTGTAAAAATGTCTGTAGTGGCATCATCCAGGTGAATGCTGCACATTGTTGGTGGTTGACGTGGCTTCCCACTCACAATGTAAAACCTCTTTGAGTATTGAGAAAAGCAGTATATAAATGTAAAGAATTATTATTATTATTGAAGAAGCAGAAGTGACAAAGGGAACCAGTGGATAAAACAATTGCAAAACGTTTGGGCAGGGTAAGATAAAAGAGATGGGCAAAGTTCATCTGAGTATGCTGATGACTGGGATAATTCATAGGGGAGAGAGTGATATTCTTAAAGATGGATGATGGAAGATCACGTTGGCATATTGAGCACAAATGATGAGGGTTTTGTGCAGGGATCAAATGGAGTAGCAACTGTTTTTCAATTTGAGGAGAAAGAATGAGCAAAGACAAAAAGCAGATGCTTTTGCATAACCTCCTGACCACTTTCATGGTAATTTCATACTAGCTGGAGAATTATTCATTTTTTGTGATAATGATTTCTTATTAAAGTGGCTCTGACGAGACCTCAGATATGTGAAAGATTTGGCAGGCTTACCACTTGAAACACACAGAACATGATTTACTGAGGGCTATCTGGTTTTTCCCCTAACTGGAGGGTTGTGTTTATTCAGTCAAAACGCCTTCAGTTCAAATGAGGACAAACAGAAATGTGTTAGACCGATGAGTCACGGGACCCCTTTCATAAAGCAAATCGCAATGCTTCCAGTAATCAAATGATTTTTGGATTCTAAATAATGAAATGTTTAGGTATCAACCCCAAACGCAGTACTAAAGCACTTGGAGTGCACACAGCCTTGAAAATGCATTTGCAGAGTCTGTTTTGCTCTCAGGGCCTATAAACAGCTCAGCTAAATGAAAAGCATGTGGGGACAGCATGTGAAAAGCAGAATGCCAATGCCATCCCAAAACAGGACGGGAAAAACAGAGTGGAAAGTTCCCGAAAGTCACCAGCTAAACACGTCTGAAGCTGCCTACGGCAGAGGGCCGTATCCTGAGGAGACTTCCCTCCTACAGATCGCGGCAGCCTGCCAGAAGAGGTGGGTGCACGAGTGACTCACGATATTTCTGCTCCCGAGTTCAGAGACCATTTTGTGAAAAGAAAAGAAAGAGCAGGAAGTAGCTTTTGTCTGAGCCAAATGGTTGTCTTTGCTGGATAATAGCCACTTACGTCCGGTACCTGGGATTTTGTTTGCAGCTGTGGTGTCAATGCTGCTTTTATCACTGTTTTTTTTTTTTTTTTGCTTTTGTGTGAGGGCACAGTCTAATAAAAAAAAAGAAATTCTTTCAGGTTTAAATGTTTCCACATAATAAGCAAGTCTGAGATCCAACTTTAAAAAAGGATTTGTGTTTTATTACTTTATGAGTGCATTTTTTTCTTTACAGTGTTGTGAGAAGCCTTCATCACAGCATTGGAACCACTCCTGGATGGCATTTCAGGGAACACCCACTGATAAATCCAGCATAAAATGAAATGGGGAGAACATGCAAACTCCACACAGTAATGACTCACCAGAAAAGTGAGGCAGGTTCTTATAGCTGGGAGGCAGCAGACCACCGTGCTCCACTATTGCAATTATTCTCTCAAGTGGGCAAAAATTCATCACCCACCTGAAGTCAATGTGACAATAGAAAGGCCACTTAATTTGTGTCAGGATGAGGTTAGAAGCACACGCTAATAGAGCGCATTGCCACACCCAGCACGTGACAAACCAACTCAGGATCCAGATTAGGACCGGAGTGCAGCCATGCAACGGGTGACACCTCAGCACCACACTAGTTCAGATGGAGTGGAACCAGTGTGAGGTGAACCAAACAGGTCCTAAGATTCAACTCAGTTCATTTATGGAAACATACCAGCCAATCATACATGAACTGTGTGGTTGCTTCAGCCCAATGCTTAAGTGCAGTATGATGTAAGCAAGAACAGCATGTGTGCAAAGAGTCTGTTTTGAGACTTGCACAAGAAGGGCAATTGATCTGTGGCTGTGACAGGAGTATTGGCAGCTCTGTTAAGAGGCAGATTGAGCCAGAGAGAGAACACATCATGGGGATCCTGTCGGGTGCATCTCTCACGTCAAGGGGCTGCAAGTCAGGAAAAAAGAAATTAAAGTGGCTGCAAAAATCCAGAGTGTTGTATCTTTAATTCTGAAGCTTCTCACAATACATTACAGTACAGTGAAACATATTTGGTGTTTCTCACTTCACAATGAGAGCTGCTCTTTCTGTCAGGATGCTCAAGCTAATCTTTTTAATAGCAGCAAGGACAATGGCTGTAGACAACACCAAAGAAGATGGAGCACATAAGCTTTTTGTTTCAGTAACAAACAATTGAGCCATATAGATGAAGCAGAAACCTTGACAACCTTTGAATTATCAGGGTGAGATATTGGGACAGCTTAGCTATTAGCTAAATAAATGAGCCTAATGGACTGAATAGCCTTCTCACCCTCATCAGATTTCTTATGTTTCTTCTTGCTAAATAGACCATCCTGAAAAGACAAACCCTGCTGCTTTATAGAAGATAACATTTATTTAAGTTCTTTGTGTCTATAGATGAGTGCCCATTTCTCAGTAAAGTGGATTGCTCTCTACAAGGGCATCATTTATAAAGCTTGGGTATGCAGAAAAAAGAGGATTGAAAGGTGCATACGCATCTTCCCACACAAACATCAAAGTCTATAAAAGAAAACCTGACGTGGGATCATGTGTATATTTTATATTTACGGCAACTGTGATCCAAGCAATTTGGAGAAACTGGGTAATGAGGACATCGTTGACCAAGCAGGGAAATGTTGCAGTTAAATGATGACTTACATCAGCCATTCTTATAATGTGCATTGACATGACATAACATATTACACCCAAAAACGATGAATATGATGCACAGACTGTATTTTAGTTCCCTTTTAAACAGTCCAATGCTGTGCACTTATAAACATTTTGGTTTTTCATCAGTTTATATCAGCTACCTGTCGTCACTTCTTTAGAAACTGGCCAAAAGGTAAGGAATATCTCAGCCAGCCTGCTGTGATAGAAGACATTAAGTTACCGGCAAGGTGCTACATCCAGTGTTCATATGGTGTTAGTGTACATACAAAAAAAACAAAACATATTTTTGCCAACATGCAAAGTCAATTTACAGCAGTGTTCAGTTCTCCAAGCAAAATTGGAGCAGTTTACTGCACTCATATTACAATAAGGGCAACTAGTGCTACTTTGTTAAACATAAGCCATGATATTCCATTAATGCACAAGTCATCAAAGATGTGACTGGCAAATGTCATGTCTCTGTAGCCAGGCTCAACCCGTGATTCACTTATTTTGAGGCAAAGTAACTATGAGAGACGTGATGGTGCTGTATGTGGTGGATGGCTTGCTTGTAAGGTAACTGGCTGAACCTTCACTGTTTAATATGGCCTGCATTATTCATTTCAACAACAATCATGTCAATAAATATGCCAGGTGATAGTGACAACTACTCAGATGATGGTTCCTTACATCTTTCCCAGAGCACAGTGCTGTAGCACTTCATGTCTTGTGCTCTCAGTTGCAGAGCACAACCAGATACTCCTTTACGCAGAAGATGGGGTCCCACAAGTATATAGGTCTTCAGCCCAGAGTGCCAAGTAGGTGTGGTGGACTCCAATGGGCAGATCTCCAGAGCTCTATCCGGATACACTGTGGTTAAGATTAAGGCTTCGGGAGGGTCAATGCTAAGTATTGTCATGTAAGTTAATTCCACCTACTTGGAGCTCCAGGGTTTAGGCTCAGGGTTACTGAAATACCAGACTCGGGTCTCAACATATCAGGAGGGGGTGGATTTACCAGCCAATGAAGTTCTGCAGTATCACGATTGCATATGTATGAGGTGGTTAGCATGCTCCATATTTGGATATTTCAGGGTGGCATTTGAAACGCAGTCATTTACGTTGTCACGCACGTGCGATTAGGGGGCCGCGTAAGGACCTAAACTATAGCATGAAAGCGCATGCCAGAAGGGATTGGCGGGGTACTAATCTCTCTCTCTTTTATTCTGCAGAAAGAAAGACGCGCCACCGCCATGAACCTGCCATGTTTACCTGACCACGCATCACCACTTCCGCCTTCCCTCTGTCGATTCCTGATGACATCATCAATCCCAGAATCCATCTCAGTTCCTTCCCAGCATTCATCTCTCTTCATTTCTGGTCCCTCACCATAAATGTACCCCCATTCAACCATTCTAGCAGTCTATGTTAGATGAACTACATCTGTGCAAATCTACTTTGGCTCATTGTTTACAGTATACAGGGCCGGAAAACCCCAAACCTTTATGAGTATTTTGTCTCTTTTCTATAACATATATTTAAAAGGTGATTGTTATTTATAAACGGTAAACTGCATGGTAATGTGCGTACACCAGATTTTATAAATCTGATTTTTTTTTTTGGAGTACGCATGTACTTGAATCCACACAAAGTTTATAAATGAGGCTCAAGTATCTCGGGGTCTTTTTCAAGAGTGATGGTAGAAGGTGACCTGAGATTGACTAGCAGTTTGGAGCAGTGGCAGATGTACTGTACTGGTCTATGGTGGTGAAGCAGGTGTTGAGGTCAAAGGCAAAGCTCAGTTTACTGGTCTTCCCTGTCTTCACCTATGTTCTTAAACTGAGGTTAATGACAGAAAGAATAAGATTGTGAGTAAAAGCGGCAGAAATAATGTTTCTTTGTAGGTCTGTTGTTCTGACACTCCATGATAGGGTGAGAACTTCAGTAATTCAGGAGAGCTTCAGAGTAGAATCACTGCTCCTCTCCACTGGCTTGGGAATGCCTGGGAATTCCTCAGGAATAGCTAAAATCTGTAGCTGGGTTTCAAAAAAGACTGGGATGACATGCTTGGCCTGCTGCTGCCACAATACTCACCAGCCTCAGATGATTAGATTAGGTGAGATGAAACTAGAAACAGTGTATATACGGTCAGACACACAAACTCAGGGAGTATTTAATGGGCTCTTCCAAGGTTAAGAGTCAGAGGAGAGAACGTATTTTCCCTCTTTGCTTCTAAAGTGGTGGAGAATGTTGCAGATGAAACCTAACATCATTTCCACCCAACTCCCGGAAATGCCACCCCTTATAGTATGATTGCTATTTAAGGGTACCCCCAAATCACAAAGCACTCTTACCAGGCTAAGGCACCTAATCATTTTATTGGGCCAAAGAATCCCTGGAACTTTATCATCATAGCTCTTTTCTTTGCAGATAGTTGCACATCATTAAACAAGGTATGCATCTTAGGCCCCAACTGCTTGTCTGTTCCTTTTTTCATTTTTTACAAACTGAAGTGGTGCTCCATTTGTATATGAGGTCTGTAGGAAAGGATGGGGTAGTGCTGTTGTTTATGCATCAGAAAAAACGGTCTGGCCTGCACCCTAACAAAATGGGAAACTGGTCACATTCATTTATATGGACACTCTTTTGCATGATAGCTGATGTCATTTGTATTTGCTGGGTTGATATTGTAACATTTTTTTACCTATGGAACAGAAAGCAAAAAGAGTAGGAGGAAATGACATGATAATCCAAATGGTTAGGGGTTACTGTCCATTTAAATAATACTTGCATGGTTTTTGGGTCTCTTTTGGAAGTCAGCACCACATGGTGAGCTCAATATACAAAAGACTACTCCAAATAAGTTCCTGGAGACCTAGCACTGGAGCCACAAAGCTCAAAGATTTGGCGTAATTATGGCAAGGGTATGAAGGAAAGTAGTTGGGAGGAGTTTGGAAATAGTTTAGTGATGAGTATGCAGGCCATGGGTTTCCTGGAATGTCTGGTTTTCTTTGTATTTAGTGCATCTCTGACATTCCTTTGCTGTTCTCCCTTGTGTGTTGACTTTACATGAGCCAAGCCACAGTGTGGCAGACATCTGCAGTCAATCTCAGCAGCTTCCATCCATGAATGTGGATCATATATGATTGGGTTTCTGCTATTCCTAGGAAAGCAGCAAAGTTGTCATTCATGAATGATCATAGTTGAAATCATGCTCATATTTTGAAATCAGATTTCAAGTTAGCCAATGCCATCATATAGCAATGTTTGCACAGAAAAGCACACAAAATTCCAGATTTGAAGTAAACAAAGGCTCCTCATTATTTATTGAAATGTATACAAGTAGAAAAAAGTTATTTCACTTCCTCAGGTGTGTAGATTTTTATAATTCTTCATGCACTACAGTTGTTGCTTGGTGATGTTAGAGACTAACATCAAAAGTGATTGGGTAAAGCTGAATTGCTGTAGTGTAACAATAACACTTATGTAGTTAGGGAACCACAGAAATGTGCCAATATTAGATATTCTATCTAGCAACCAATCCTTGACAGCAGTGGCAGAGTAAAGCTTTTGAATGTAGGCGCAAACTTGATAGTGAGCCTATCTCAAGTAGCAACACTCTTACTGCATGCCAGGCACATAATGCACAACGATTCCATGATCTATAAGAGCAGTTACAACATAAGGGGTAAACACAATGTGCACATCGGTGGGGTTGCTTTCTTAAGCGTTAGGCCTGAACGAGGGTGCTAAGATAGGACTGTTGACACTAGTAAATTGTGATGGGCCACTGACCCTGTAGCACTCATCGCTTGTTGCACGTTCATCTCTGTCTCTCTCATCATTATAGCTTTCATCTGCATCCATTGCACTATTTTGGTGTGGTCCCTTTCTTCATCGGACAATCTGTCTCACCCTGCCTGTTCACTTTGCTCTTCTTAATGCCCCTTTCATTGTAACTTTGACCAAGAATAGTTGTCAATTAGCATGAAGCAGATAAGTGCGTGAGCATAACCAAACTGGAAGTATAGAGAGCTCTTTCTTGCTGTTTTTAATGTGTGCTTACCCATTTCCTAGCAGGATAGGAATTGGGGTGGTGATCGTTTTGTGGCAACGTGATGTGTTTACTCAACATGTGCCCTTTTTAAACCTCAAAACTGCATATTAAACACACACACATATTTATATATAGCAAGGTTTGGGGCAGCCACCTGTATATTTGGTATCCTGGCTGCAAAGTCGCAAAATGTTATACAGCACTGATGTGCACAAAACAGAGTCCAAAACAGAGCTGAGGGAATAAAGAAAAGGTGGAGTCTTTTAAAGGGGAAGACAGGAAGTGAAGTCAGAGGGGTCGGGCTCATAATGGTCTTTAGCCATAGGCTCGAGCCCGGACATGACATCAAAGGGGCCGGAGCCGACAAGGTCTTCCTCCATAGGCTCAGACCCAGAAGTGACGTCAACAGGGCCAGGTGGAATCTCCCATGGATGGTCTGCAGGAAAGCGAGAAAAAGAATCAGTGCACTCTGCCACATCCCGGTCTGACTCAGGATTGCCCTTACTTTAGTTGCCTCCCATGCACACGTGTGTGACAATATATATACACGAAAGACCTGTGTGTGCATGGAGCAGTCCATTCTGCTCACGCTCAACGACAGCCACTAAATGATACATCCTTGCACTTTTTAATTTTTTCGGCACCAGCATGCACCTCACTTCTCACTACGAAATACCTGTGTGCAGCAAACACTTCCACGTAACAACGACATAGTGCTAATGACCCTGATGAAGAGACACAACATTGAAATGAAACACGGCTCAATAACATGCAAGTGAAACAGTTCGGCAACGGAGGGCAAGGCTTGAAGTTTCCACTAAAAACATTGTCCATTTGGAGGTATTTCTTGTGACAAAAATTAATAGGACTCTTATGCCAGTGATACGACTAAGATATGGTATCGCCAGTGTCTTCTTACGAAAGCCAGTGGGGCAGCAAGCAGAGGTGGGTCCTCGTCCTCTGCAGTAGTAACTCTTAAGAGTTAGCTGATGCCTCTCCAAGTTCATGATTATAGTAAAACTGTTAAGGAGTCTTTGGGTTGTTTTTAGTCCCGAAGACCACACGCAGCTAGTTTATTTTATATATGAATCTTTACATTTGGATTAGCTTTGCCACTCATCTAAGACATGTTGAAATCTAAGTAATCAATGTAGACCTTGCGCTAACATTTGCAGTACACCATGCAATGCATATGTCTCTGTTGTATGCCATTTGGTATGGGATTTGTAAAAGCAGTGCTAATGCTTGTGATGTGCCATCTATTGGAATAACAGAGATGCAGAAACTGGACAGACACACAGATGGACTCACAGACACTTGTCCTTTTATTAAGGTGTTGTTAAATGCAAGTTTTTTGTCACATTTGTGGTTTCTTCCATCAGGGTGGGGCATGAGGAAAATGCCCCCCCACTCTCTGTTTGGCTCCACCGCTGGGCAGGATATCCAGGAGAATCCACACAGGGTGCAGCCTCACTCGGCCATTTTACATTTGCCAGTTAACCAAACCTGCTTTTATTTATATGGACAAAGAAAACAGACTTCTTGCAGGACACCCATGTTGATATGAACATGCAAGCTTCCGAAAGATTCTGTCCAGGCCAGAAATTGAACCCAGGTCCCTGAATGTATGAGGAAACTGGAATATCAACCCAGAAGACAAAAATGTGAAGAAGATCTAATTATTTAGACTTTCATATTTCTGTTAGCAATTGTAACATTTGTTTAGCCTAACATCTGCTAACAAATATTTTTAAATGTTTTTTCTTGATATGTAAGCCTGAAATTAAAAGAAAAACTGGAAAAAGTGTGCATTGCTCATTTAAAATCCAGGACGTTTGTAAAACTGCTGAAGTCTGAATATTTTTAAAAGGTTTAAAATGCTTTATTGGTACTCAGTTACTTTATCATGAAAAAATACTAACAGTTTTAAGGAAGCAAGTCTACCACATCCAAAAAGGAACAAAAAAGGAATTGCAGCCTTTTTTTTATTTCTATCAATTTTCCCTAATGCACACTTAGGTTGAGCAGATAAAAAGGCAGAGTTTGTGGCTGCACATCTTTGCCTGGTGTCTTTTGTCTTCTGTAATTAAAAGGAGAGGCATTTGCTAGTTGATGTGACAAGATGAAAGTGATTTGGTTTTGCACGATACCAAGGCCTGAGGAAATTCTTGTGTGGCAGCCAACGCCTGAACAACCCCCCCCCCAACACAACACCCCCCCGTATGTAGAAGCGGAAGAGGCAAAACTTCCTGCGCAGGCCTCATTGTGAGCTTGGCATGAAGGCAGGGTGTGGCTGCCAGCACAAATGCTACTGAAATGTTAAACTCCTCCATGTTGTTTTGCAGATCTTCTTTAATCTGCTGCTAAGATGCAAGCAGCCATTTTTTCACATGCATATTGTTTTACTTAACTATAAGTAAAGTTCTTCTACAATGTGGCACACTATTCTTTTCACTGTGGATAATCTTTTTTTAAAATTTTTGTTTCTTATGTTAAAGATGAACTTCTGAGTGCAGCTAATTGACTTAATTTTTCCTTTTACTGTCCTGCCCAGTATTTTTCAAATTCAGTTTCCCCCTCCTTCAGTATTCATATTACACCTCCAAAAGCCTCTGTGCTCACTTCTCCAGCTTGTGATATGAGAGCAGAAATGCTGAAAGTGAGTCCTTCTTCCTGCAAGAGAAACATTGAAATACTGCAATGCAGTCTTTAGACATTCCTGCCAATTGGTGACATTAGTGTCATCAGTTCCTTTGCAGGTTCTCCTCACTATACCTCCATTACTGATTTCCTAATATAACTGGCAATACCACAAGTCTGGGACCGATAGAGAAAACACTCTTCTGTCTCCAAGCTCTCCGGCTGAGTAGCAGAGGCTTCTTTTGAAGCCAGACCCAGGAAGACATGGCACATAAGAAGCACTTCTGGGTCAGTTGGATTTTAATATGGAGATAGGGAAGTCATCTTCAAGTGGCTTCAGAGGTTTTCCATTAAGCTCTGTGGGAGGTCAAATTAAAACAATGCCAGAGATATGCTGCCACACATCGTACTTGGAGAACATATTGCCCAGGCAGGTAGCTCCACACTGCCCATCCAATCTTCTTTCAACACAACACCCTCTGTTGTGTTGCCAGTCCCATCACAAATGGAAATTTAAACTAGCAATGCATTTATTCTATAGCTAGAAGCAGAGACTGATCTTGACATATGAATTATATATTCAAGTCTGGAATCTACTTTTTCATCCTATAGATTAACAGGGAACCTGAAAGAGTTCCAATGTCCACCCCAGTGGTGGCTGAAGCAGAGCCACACAGTTTAAGGGATGTCCCGTTGTTAATCAGCTAGTTACAACCTCTTAAGGTGGCACTCTGCTGTGGGGGCTACTGGAGTGCTGATACTCTGTCAGTATAGTGTATGGGCACTCTTGGCTTTTCCTACCACACTTAGGATTGACAGTCCTTTTGAGGAGATGGTTGTTTGGATGTAGATGTAGTTAGAGACACTGCCCTATAATGACTTGATAATGTTAGAACAGTAGAATAATACTGACAAGAACAGGCCATTCACTCCACCAGACTTGTCTATCCTAGCCGTTTCTGAGCATAGGCAGACTAGGCAAGTGCAACACTGTGCACAGAACAATCTGTTGCCCAGGTACAGCTCTGGGCGACGCTAAGTTTTTTTCAACAATACAGACCTAAGAATGCTCAAAGTGAATGTCTGATTATATTGCTTTATATTATTTTTTGCATACTAGTGATCTTTGGCCTTAACGTCTGATGGCCTACACAGTCCAACAATAACACAAGCCACAACAATGATGCCAATAATAATAATCCTCAAAATGTAGCTTAGAAGAGACATGGCAACATTAATTTAAACGATCAAAATGCAACAGAACTGTAGCTCTTGAGTGAATTGCTAAAAGCTGATTTAACCCAAACTATGATCGTCTCCGAAATGGACATCCATTAAAACGTGTTTTAAATCTTAGCAAATATCGTCCTCTGTTGCTCAAAACCATTTGCAAAACTTGCTCTGGGCATGCTAAAGCAGTTGTGAGTTTTTTTTTGGATAGGTAGATTGCATTATTTGCATACATAAGATATGGCAAATAGAAATCTTTACCCACAATTCCTATTTAAAGATAATCATTATATTCTCAATTTAACTGAAAGTTGTTATTTAATTAACTTAAATGACAAGTATATACTATGGTAATGTCTTAGTTAAAATATATATATACAGGGTGAGGCAGAAAGGACGGACGTCTTTGAAATGGCTAGAACTCACCACTAGGTGGAGTGACAGATGTGCGGTAGGTGGCGTTAGGTTCGCGAAGTCTTTGCATTTTTTTATTTTCTTTTTAGTTGAAGCCATGGAGCCGTGGACGATAGAACACAGCGTTTTTGCGTACGACTGTTTTGTCAAGAACAACCAATCTGTTACCGCAGTTCAGTGTGAGTTTCGTTGCCATTTCAGTATCCACAGAAATAAAGCTGTTCCTGCTCGTAACACTATCCTACGTTGGGTTAAAGCACTTCGTACACGAGGTACAGTAATAAACAAAAGACCGCTGGGGGCTACACAAATGGCACGTACCCCTGAAAATGTGGAAAGCGTATGACTAGCCCTGCTGCGCAGTCCAGGTCGATCTGCTCGGAAGCATTCTTCTGAACTTGGCCTCAGTAATTGTTCGGTAAGGCATATTTTGCATTTAGACCTGCATTTCCATCCCTACAAATTGTCAAATGCTATTTCAATATGAACTCAAACCTTTCAATACATTTCTTTGTAAGAAAAAATGAACAATTTTGTGATTTTGCAAAAAACGTCCGTCCTTTTGCCTATAACTATAGTTATAGTTTTAGCCATAGTTTTAGCAATACCGTAAGTGTTTCTACATCCAACTTCTTTAAAGAAATATTTAAATAAAAACTACTAATATAGCCCGATTCCTATTCATTTTCTGCAATGGCACCTCTCAAGAGTGTATTTTTCTGAGTCTTGTAAAATAAACGTTGCTTTAACCCAACATTCCCAAATTGTGAATTCGAGGTCCTAAATGCTGTACTTTGCTGTCCCAAGTCCTGGCTCCAGGTCTCAATGTACAGGTCTGGCAGTGATGATTCCTCTCAAGCCAAAGGGTGTGGCAGGGTGCCATTTACAACTTCTCCTAGGACAGAAAAACCCTTGAACTGGCTCTTTCTATCCTATTCCCCTAGATTGATCAAAGTAACATCAAGTCATCATGTTAAAGGTCCCTAAAGTCCACCACACTGCTACTAATATATTCCAGTTCTTTGCATGAAGGAAGCACTCCTAACATTCGTGCAAAAACTACCCTTAACAAGTTTACAGTTGTATCCCCTGTTCTTGTTAAACTTGTTTTACATAACAGACTGGCTCTGCGGCCATAATTTTAAAGACTTCAATCATGTCACAATATAATCTTCTTTTTCTTAAACTGAAAAGGCTCAGCTCCTTTATTTTATCTTCACAGCTCATGTCTCTCATTCCTGGAACCAGCCTAGTCGTTCTTCTGCTATCTTTCTCTGCCACTCCTATGTCTTTTTGTAATATTGAAAGGCTATGGCTGGTATAAAAATACTTTAATTAAATGCCCAGTGTGTTAGTAGTAGAGCCCGACAGCTCACTAGCTTATCCTTATAGCTAAAGAAAAGTGTTTTAGATAATTTTACATATAGTTTTTTGAGGAGTAAGCAGGCCATGGGGAACCAGAAGTCATTGAGTTACTTTTATTATAGTATCTTTGCCGTTTCTTTGTTCTCCCCTTTGGGTATGTACTTCATGTTTGTCTGGCAAATATCCTTCCATTCATTTTCTGAACATACTTTTTTCATTATGGACAAGGCCAAGTTAAAATGTATCATTCCTGAATGGGAAATTCAGTCAGTCATGCTTGTTATCAAAAACATCATACATAATAAAAAGAAGGCATTCATTAGGCAGGGTGGTGCAGTTGCTGGCCCTTTCTCTTCGCACATCCATCTGTCTCATCATCTCCAATGTCTTGTAGGCCAGGCTAACTGTTGATTCCAAAGTGGCCCGTGTGTGAGCGGGTCCTACAATGCGTGTTGGGCTATTGCCTGCCTGATGCTCTGTGCTATATGAATAGGCCTCAGTCCCAAGTGATCAAGTATTAGACAAAGCTGGTTGAAGAATGTTGTGTTATGAGTTGTTATGAGCTGAAAGGAAAACATATTCAACCTCACATATGTTAGAATTCTTCAGCTATTTTTTGCTACTAAATAACAAAGGTACAAGTGTAAAGTATATAGTTCTTTTTATATAGGGTCGCAGGGTACAAGAGTCCATCCCAACAAGCCTGGATATAAGCAGGAACCAAAGAGTGCCAGCCCATTGTGGCCCACTCTTAAACATGTGACACTCACTGTTATTTACACTGGGAAAACTTAGTGTTGGCACCTAACGTATCTGAGGGATGGGGGCAGAAGCTGGAATACCTCTTTTTCACCCTAATTTTTTGTATTATGTAATCCCAGAGAATTGGAGACTGCTTCTTTTGTTTTAAGGTTGATTTCAGTCCTGGATAAGATAATGGCCTATTGCAAGGCAATTGATGCAGAGAAGCCCACCTGAGTTTCCAGTTAATCCCTGATATGTATGTCTACAGGACAGGGTTTCTTGAACCTTTTTTTCTCGAAACCCAGCTTAGCTCTTCTTTGTGACTTCGAGACCTATTCCATGGAGATTGTTGGATTTGGGTTTATCTCCTTTTCAAAAATGGTCATCATAACAGAGCAGTGTCTATTGCTTAATCAACCTGCGGCGACCCACCGAAACACTTTGCAAACCATACGTGACCCATTCCCATTAAATACAATGGTGACTCATACCCTACATGACCCAACAGTGGCAACCCATAATTTAAGAAACTCTACTATAGGATGTGAGAAGATCCTGAGGTACCACTAACAGGTTATCTGTACACTTTTTGAACCCACATTTTCCATTGTGTCCCAGGTCTTTTCTGTGAGCCCAGGATGTAAGAGAGAATTCAACCCTGAACAGCCACAGTGCACACTATCACACAACGCCAACTCCAAGTTGACAGTTCAGCTGATCTTTTGGAGGTGAGAAGAAAACCAGAACACCAGAAGAAAAATGCACTGGCGGATTCTCCATAAAATCTTTCTATGTAGGAGGCGGTGTTCAGAAAACCAAAAAATGCAACTCTTTAAAATTTCTTTGAGGTCAGTCGTGTTGGGTGCATTCTTAAGGTTTTTGATCCTTCTTTTGTTTGTCCTTGTACTTGCTTTTTCCCACAGGGGTGCTGAGAGATGTCTCTCGGATAAAGGCCCTGTCCTTTTGTAAAGATTCAAGTGAACTGCCAACCACTTTGGCCTGTGACCTTTTAAAACCACTGCTGCAGCGTAAGCAGAAAGGTGTGGTCCTCTGATCGCCTTGGGAGCATTCCTTACTGGTTTCTGATTCCAATTCTTGGCCTCACACTTCTGGTATATTCCACCTTAATTAAATAATGTGCCTGCGTGTCTACCTGTCTGTCTGTCCAGCTGCTACGTCTCCCTCATTACAAACTATGGCACATCACAAACATTTTCAGTAATCAAATGCATTTCATTTGTTGTTCCAACAGATGGTGCAACACAAACATTAACACTGCTTTTACAAATCCCATGTTAAATGGGATATAACAGAGACATATGCATTGCAAACATTAACGCTGAGGTCTACATTGATTATTTAGATTACAGCTCGTCTTAAATGGATAGCACTGCTTGTCCTACAATAAAACAACAACAGCCCATATGGATTTTTAAAAGGGCGCTGTAGTGTGACACCATTGTGTTTTGGCAGATTCTCCACTTTTAGTTTTGAACCACAGTCTAACTTTTTCATTAATAAGATGAATTGCCAATCTGAAAAGATTTTTTTTTCTGTTTTTCTATCACTTTCTCCCTCATCTCACCATTTTCTCTCCATGTGCCAGTGTTTTCTTAGTGATCCCCTGCTGGGGCTCTGCCATGCTCTACTTTATTTATTACAGCTTTGCACAGCGGGTTTTGTGGATAAATGCAGAATGCTTTCTTCTTGTTTCAGTCAGCGTCATTGTTGGCAGTTACAGACTGGAACAATAGTTTGCTTTTGTTCAGGAACAGAACAAAATAGAAACGTGTTTTAAATATTTTATGAAGCATACTAGTGGACCGCGGGGCAGGGGCACAATGTTTTCTTTTCATTAATCTAATTCAATTTAAAAGAAAGCTCTATTTTGAAAAGCATAAAACCTTTCAAGCTCATTCCTGTTTAGCCTTGTACATTCTGTCAAAACCAAAAGGCAGTAAAACAAGCTGCATATGGAAAACAAAACGTTAAAATTATAAAAGAGCAGTCAGAGCAATGGAGACATGTTAGCTGGCGGCTTCTCAGCCGTGTGCAGCGAAGCTAACACTTGCATTAAAAGGGCAGGCTGGATGGCAAGCAGGGCATTTATTTTCAAGAGAAGAGGAAGATGGCTTTTTTAACACTTTTATTTTAGGCTAAAATCATTTTATTTTTGTGGATCGTGTTAAGCCCTATGAAAATGTACAGTACATTTTAGCACTGTTGGGATTTTTGTTAGTTTGCTCTTCCAAGGCTACAGGATGGCTGACATCCACTGCACTGGGATTTATAGTGCCACCTAGCGGATACTGTTTCATTTTTTGCTTTTTTTGTCACAAGGCGCAAGACTTTGTATATTTAGTGTCACTTTGAGCTTGTGCTGTTTTCTATTTAAGATTCAAACAACATAACAAACTAAACAGATGGCAGTCATCATCCTGAGGAAAATATACTGATGTATGTAGACCTTTTTGAAATAATTATAGTAACAAGTAGAAACAGTAGATACAACAAGAGACAAATGACTCACATAGTAGACGCCCTGTTGGTTTTCCTGCAGGCTGTAAATATAATCTGACTTAACAGAAGGATGGAGGAGTATGCAGTGATCCAAATGTGGCACAACTATATCAGAGACTGTCTCATAGAGAAGTGTGTGGAATGTACCAAGCTCAAAGCAGAAAACCCCAGTAGACAATCAAATGATTACAGACAATCATTAGGAAGAACTGATGACTACAATGCTTGCATGAAGTGTTATCCTACTATGAAAAAAGTAGATTAAAAATTATGGGCTGCAGGGTGGTGCTGCTATCTGACAGCTCCTGAGTTCAATTTTCAATCCAGTCCTGCTCACTGTTTCTGTGTAATTGGACTTTTCTTCAAATTAAGTTCAAGGAGGTTTATTCCAGGTATTCCAGTTTCCTTCCACATCCTTAAGGTGTGAAGGTCAGGTAGATTGGTGACTCTGATTCAGTGCATTTATGAGTGTGACTGTGCTTTGTATTGGGCTGTCACTTCATTCAGACGCAGCTCCTACCTGGCAGCTGGTATTGCTGGGATAGACTGTGACCCGCTACAGTGATTTAAGTGGATTTGAAAAAAGAAAATGAATGAATGACAAATTTTTCCTGAATGATACATGCATTTTAAAACACTCTCTTTTGCACTACCGGCTGCACAAGTGAAAACCTTTACTTTCAGGGATTGAATTGTTCAACAAAGAGTTTTTTCACAACGATTTTGCAGGGTTCACCAGTGATCTAGTTCGGTGAATTTTTCCCGTAAAATATCATCATGTGACCAGCTTAGGTTAACTTTTTTCCCAGTGGCCCATGATACTTCATGACGTCACAGAGCTGTTGCATCCATGTTGGATGAGGATGTCACTACCCAATCTGTGCTACCTGCTGTTGACTAAGCCCCGGACACAGACAGGCAGACATGTTGTAAAACACCACCACATGTTTATTTACAGTTTCTACTATTTACAAGTCCAATAAGTGCCACACAAACCCCAAGACTTCCCCAAAGTCCAGGCCTCTCACACACTCTGCCTTTCTCCTTCTTCGGGCCGCCTCCACTCTCTCTTCTCCTGCTTTGTCCTCTCCTCACCCGACTCCAGCCCCAAATGAAGGGAGGTGGCCCCTTTTATCCACACCCAGATGTGCTCCAGGTGCTTCCCGGCAATCTCCTGCCAACACGCCCCAGTGTGGCGGAAGTGCTGGCTGTATCCCTGGAAGCACTCCAGGTGTCCCTGCTCCTCTTCCCCCCAGCACTTCCTGGTGTGGCGGAAGTGCTGAGGTCCAGGGTTCCAAAGGCATGGGGGTGCCCCCTGGCGGTGAACAAAGGCCCCTAAAGGGTTGAGCTTCAAAGCTCTGTACCCGTGGTCCCCATAGCAACCAGGGTGGCTGCCCCCATGTGGTCTGAGATGGGCGCATGCCCTCTTCCAGTCCTCCAAGGCGTCCCAGCTGGGTCGTCGCCCCAGGCATCCCTGACACTGCCCAATTTGCATTGTGCATGCATTGAACTTTCATGTACGTATTCTGTTAACACAATCCACTTCATACCTCACATCAAGGCACATCATCTGAATAATATATACGCCTGCATGATGTCACTACCCAATCAACACTCCAGCTGGATTTGCTTCTGGATTTGCATCCCATATACTTTAAAAAAAAAGCATTTTCATTTGAAGGGTACATTAGCTGACCATAATAATATTATAAAAATACTTTATTGATTTTTGTAGATTCATTGTACTTGTGTCTTCACTGCTGCATTAAGCAGGTTATGCTCCTCTCTATGTAGCACAGATCAGGTAGTGACAGGAACAGCCCCCTGAGTACTTAACAACAACAACATTTATTTCTATAGCACATTTTCATACACAGAATGTAACTCAAAGGACTTTACAAAATGTCAAAGAAATTATTATAAGAAGAGCAAAACAAATTAGAATTACTGAAGAACTATAAGTAATAAAACACAATAATTATATCAATACAGACTTACTTAAAATAGATATGCTGTATAGTTAGTAGATTAGTAAAGTCCTTCTATAGTATAGTAATCTAAGCCTCTGAAGTTGTGTCCAATGATAAGACCAAATGGCCAGGGAGGACACAAAAAATGAAGAAAAAAACTCTGGAAAAGCTGGACATACACATTTAGATCAAAATGATAGAAATAGATTAATGCCCCATTATAAGTTAAATACAGCATGATGCTGAGTATAACCATTGATTCATGCATACTTTTTTTAAAGATGTTCTTTCCATTACAAGATCTTGCAGAGATTGAGCAAAGCACAACATAATGGGCACAAATCAATGACAATTTTGACTGGGATGCTAGCTCATCCCAGGGCACACTTATATTTAAAGTTGTTTCCCAAGCACATTGGCTGCCTTTTCTGTACAGGAGGGGTTCCCACACTTTTTTGCCCCATTTAACCTGTGGCAACTTTTCAAAAATAAATTTCCCCATATCCTGTTTTGTTCAGTAATTTGAGTTTATACTTCTATCATAATAAAGCAATTCGACAAAGGGGAAATTTTAAGGTACTGTTTTTGACATTTTTATTTTAAGTTCAAATCACAGTAATAGTAATAACACATAATTATGCTATTTCACTAATTTAAAAACAACTAATGATGAGCAGATACTGACATACCAGAATGAAAGACAATGAGAGTCTCATCAACCAATGAGGTGCTTGTTCTTGCTTTTCACCTACAATTTTGGATATTTTTGCAGCAGTGGTTGTCAAGTCTCATGTTGTCTTTGGTAACTAGTCAAAATCATTGTGACTGTTTTTAAGCAAAGTTACCCCCTGGGTAGGCAAAATGACCCCCTGTTTGGAAACACCTGCTATACAGCCTTAAGTTTATTCCTTCAGAATGCAAAAGACGTGCTAAATGCAAACTATGCTCGAATGTCTTGGTGAAACACACACATGCTCTGCATATGAAAAAAGGGAAGACATAGCAAATTCCTCAAGGTCCCTGCACCTTCATGCCATCTTAAAGCAACACCAGTCCAAAACAACACAGAATGTAATGATATATTGAGTATAAGAAACCAAAAAGGTGAAAAAAGGTAGAAAAATAAATCAGTCTGGTGTCCTGTGATCTGATACGTCATAACCCCTTCAAGCATGAGTTCAGTTACAAGGTGGTGAGAGTTCGTTTTATTTTACTTGCTATTGCTGTTGGTAGCTGGCCATGTCAGTAAGATATGAGTTTTATCTGATTTCCTGAGCAATAGCAGACTGATCGCAGTTCTAGATGAAGTCAAGCCACCCACAGCTGCTGCAGAGATGACATGATGGCTACAGGATGTGGTGAATAGAAGTTGTTTTAAAATTTCAGATGTATTTTTTGCCACCTCAGACTAAATAAACCCACAAGATATTTTTAATTAATATGCAGTTTTTTGTAAAGGCTGAAGCTGATCCAGGAGGTCAGTATAGTAGATAAAAATCTTGTTTGCTGTAAAGTTTTTAGAAACATGTTGTCACACACGTGTGCATGGGAGGCAGCTGAAGGGCTTAGAGAGGACTGATTATACATCTGCCCGGGGGGAGCGGGGTACGCTGACGCTCTTTCTGAGTTCTCTACAGGTCTTTCCCGGGAAATCCCACCAGGAGCCGACTCCTCGAAGAGGGACACATCCCTTCTGGTTCCGGCACCGAGGACGACATCACTTCCGGTTCCGGCACCGAGGACGATGTCACTTCCAGTTCCGGCACAGAGGATGACATCACTTCCGCCCTCTGTCCTATAAAGCCTCCTGCCTTTGCTCTGGCAGGCAGTTCTGTTTTGGACTCTGTTAAGTAAACTTGACTGTGATGAATCAGATACTTTTGCAGCCAGGAAACCGGATTAAACGGGTGGCTGCCCCAAACCTTGCCATGCCTCATGTCTCTTCTTCTTACAATGTATATACTCGTAAAGCTGCCTTCTTTTTCTCCAGATAATGTAGGTTTCCCTTATACTATTACTTGCCTTGCGACCAAATGTGACCTCATGAGCAGAGATTTCATTGTCTTATATTCATAGACATTATAATCTTTTATTATTTAGCCAAAGGCTGGAACCCCTCTGAGACCTGTGATCTTGGTGGGGTGAAGGTGCTTGTCCACCCAAGTGAGCTTTGGAGCTATAGCTCTGGGTATCCTTGTGCTTCGGCATTTAAAAACATCTGAAGTGAGCGGCTAGAATAAGAAATATCCCCAAGAAACAGCGGCCATGAGCATTCAGTTGTGAAACATGAACACCTTGCATCAGGAATACAGTATCCAGAATCCACACGGATAAGCTGAGTAGCAGAGCATAACCCAAACACGGCACTCAAGAATTTTATTTGTGGGGTGGGTTCTTAGCTCTTGTTGGTTACTGATTGAAACTGACCAGGGGCATTTTCACAAGCGCATGGGCTGCCTTTCTTGTACAATCTGAGCTTACTTTGGAGAATGAAAAAGTTCTGATAATACTGAAAGGACAACTTTGTAACTATGTACTAAACAATTTTTCTTGAGTATTTTCTCTTTTTTTACATTTGTGTTTGACAGTATACCAACTACTGACTCTCCTACTGAGAGTTCAATGCTCGATACCTGGGAGGTCATGATTGGAAAAAATGGTCTTTGTGTTCTGAACTTCTGGGAGAATCATAAATTGTCACGTATGTGAACCTCAGACAAGTACACTTTTGACTAAGTGTCAGCGAATAACCATATGATAGTGTTACAAAATCCTTTGGACACTATTTGTGTCCCTAGCATTAGGAACTTACTTGATGTGACCAATAAATCTGAATCTCATCTCACCACTTCAATTACATCTTCCTACTTCTCTTCCTTTTATGCACAAACACCCATATGCCTTAAAATCCCTCTCATGTGGGTTGATGGAGTCATTTCAGTTAACTTCATGCTGAAAGTATAAACAAAGTGCTGACTAAACACAACAAAAACATGTCCATGCAACTGAGTTGACTATCAAAGCTTCCTGTGTGTTGTTTATTCACCCAGAGTTCTGCTGCTAGTTTGCAAATTCATACATTCCATCACCCCCAGAATATTGGTCACATGCTTCTCTTTTAGAAACTTTGTCAGATATCTGAAAACTGTGAAATGTTTTTAAAGCCCTGGAATGTGACTCTTGGCTTTGTGACTTTCTCTGTCCAACAGTGTGTTTGTAAGTCTCCTTTGGCATTAATGTTGAAACTGCGGCTTAAAATCCACATTGCATCTATGGTTCTGTAGATCTGCTCTCCCTGTCTGGATAGCAACAACAACAGCGACATTTATTTGTATGGCATATTTTCATAAACAACTGAGGCGCATCAAAATTCAGGATGCCATAAATTCTCTATAAAGTAGGAAAGTCTCTGGTCCAGATGTCTACCTAGCAGAAACTTATAAGGAACTGTCCGTTACGTTAGCCCCGTTAATGGTAGCTACGTTTGGAGTACCTAGCAAACGTAATATCCTACTCCATACCTTGCATCAGGCATTGACTAATGTCTTTCTAAGTAATAATCATCTTCAATTTTTTTATTGAATAACAATGTGACAGAATTGGTGGAGCTTTAACTGAATAGAATATACAGTAGAAATTGTTTCTCTCAATGATATCACAGGATGATACTGGTTTTCCCAATGGCAGGAATTTACTGTTTGTTCTGATTTTGCGGTGTTTGTACGTGCATAGTTTTTCTTTAAAACTTTTCTTTTCAATTTATAATTAATTATTGTTGTTATTTTTTTAATTATTGCACCAACATTTTTGGTTTTTACTGGAGGGCAACATCGTTTTGCGCATGGCTGGTAATGGTTAGTGAGGAGTAAACAGGCAAGTTTCGATTTGCACAAGGTTTTTCAAAGCTGACACTCAAAATAAGTTTGACATATGATTTTGCAAAACAGCAAACTCATTAAAAATAATTTTTGGGTTGTTTTAAAGATTGTAAGAAGAGAACTATTGCTTTCTAAAGGCTTCTTCAGTTCTTTTCTGTAGCTGCGTTATACATGTAATCTGTTTCACACGTGTCAGATCAATTCTGTTTATGTCACTTGTTCCCACCATAGTGGAGAAACAAAATGCATTTTTTTTACAAATGAGACATGCTACATAATTTCAACACAAAGACACACCAATAAAAACATCTTTAGGATTGCAGCTACAAAGACTGGCATCATGATTGGCAAAGTGGGGATTGTCTGGTAGCTCAACAAAATGTCTACATGTCACAGGAAATTGTCTGGGTTAAATAGTAAATGACAGGAAGACGTATGTGAAATTAAGGCATGTAAATGTTTCCGGACAGGACTAAACACCTTTCATCTTGTGTCAATGACACAAATTCATTGGAAAATAAAAAATTTTTGTGAAGCCAAACACTAAGTTAATTTTAAACAAATCATTTCACTCATCTCTAGTAATGATGCAGCAGCCAGAAATTGTGATATATGATCAGGATGCCATTCTTTAAAATGACGTCCTATCTGGAGCATCTAAGTTTTCAGATACTCTGCAAAACATGAATTTCTTGTGTTTAACTAGTAGCAAAATAAATGTAGTATTCTGCCAGAGATGAAACTGTAGATCACAAAAGCACAGAAGAGGACAGAAATATCAGAATGGGCCAAAGTCAAAATCGAAAAGTTAAGATGCGAAAAATACCAAAACCCAATATAGTAACCAAAAATCGAAGTCAAAATAATGATGAAAGAGAGGTAAAACTAGAATCAAACAAAAATAAATCAGGAATTTAGACACATTACAGATGGCTGCACCATCTTGTATGTGTTTGTGATGACGTCATATCATCTTGTCCCTGAGAATCATATGACAGCAGCCAAGATGCTACAGAAAATGGCAGCTGCAATGATGAGAAGTGAGCAACAAAAGGTTGGTGAAAAACTAAAAGATACAAGTGAAAAAAGTGAATTCTACAAGTAAATGAAACCCATAATTCTAACTCTTGGGGAGTCAGCATTTTCACAAGGCTTTCGACTTTGATTTTTCGTTTGATTTGGTATTTTGGTACTCATTATTATTTTAGCTTTAACCCCAGACTGTTTTTGACTAATGTTCTCTCTTCTTTACTTGTTCTTGCAGTTATTGTTTCTTTACAGTGGTTGAACAGTCAAACCTTCCGTGCTTGATGTAGTTAATACCACTTCAGCATCTGAGCTTTCAAAGATCTTGTTATTTCAGGATGCCAAAAACAGGTTAATAGATTAGATAGAGAACATCTCTTTCCTGTAGCGCATAAATCTGAGTTTTGCTTGCGTCAAGTTACACCATTTTGGCTCTGAAGCCTATAAGCATGTAAATACTGCAATGTAATTTCCAACAACCTCACTTTAGAATGCACAACCTGGTAGTGCTGTCCTTTATCACAAATACTTTTTGTAACTGTTGTTTAACCACTGTCGATCCATCTTTGGCAATAGCCGGAAATTAAGGGATGTACAAGGGAAATAACAGACCAAAAAGTGTCCCTCTTATGCAAACGATACGGTTCTCTTCATTAACAATCTACAATCATCATTGCAGATTGTATCAAATCTACTAGGTACAGATTTGCTTTGCACAAATTTAATTTCAGTAAAAGTGTGCTCTTTCTAGTCAACTCACTTACACATACTATTACATTAAAGCTGTTTTGCTGATTTTATTAGGACAGTTTATGTATGTGGGAGTCAGAGTCACAAGAAAACGTAGAGAACTCTTTAAACTCAATTTTTGCAACATGATGGAAAGCACCAAACAAGATTTTAGTAAGAGGGTCAACGCTTTCTTTGGCTAGGAGTATTAATATTGTTAAAGTGAATATCCTTCTAAAACTCATTTTTCTTTCAGAAGTTTCCCACATACTGTATACTAACATATCCTCATTAAAAAAGCTTGACTCAGTTGTAAGGTCCTTAATATAAAAAGAAGAAATGCCATATATTAAAAACCTGAAACTACAGAAATGGAAATTAGAGAGTGACTAGGCATTACCTGACTTTGAAATGTACTACTTGGTTGCAAATATGTATACATTAAGACACTGGAAGGATATGGAAAATAAAGGAAATGCACCATACCTGCTTGGTTAGCCTAGATAGATAGATAGATAGATAGATAGATAGATAGATAGATAGATAGATAGATAGATAGATAGATAGATAGATAGATTCTGCTGCTAGTTTAGAAATTCATACATACATAGATAGATAGATAGATAGATAGATAGATAGATAGATAGATAGATAGATAGATAGATAGATAGATAGATAGATAGTGTGAACATTGCCCCGGACACAGACAGGCTGACACGCTCAAGTCATCCAACACACGTTTATTTTTCATCTCTATTTTACAACAGTCCATGCTCACCAGCCCCAATACCCCTCAGTCCAGGCCAACACAATGCCTTCTCTCTTTCTCTTCTCTTCTTCAGGCCGCCTCCTACCTCCTCCAGAGACCTTGTCCAACTCTTCCACCCGACTCTTGTCTCTTCTGCAGGGAGGCGGCCCCTTTAAATAAGCACCCGGATGTGCTCCAGGTGTGTTCCCGGCAATCTCCCACCGACACGCTCCAGTGTGGCAGAAGTGCTGGATGTCTCCCCGGAAGCACTCCGGGTGTCCCTGTTTTCTCTTCCCCCCAGCACTTCCTGGTGTGGTGGAAGTGCTGAGGTCTAGGGTCTTCCTGGTATTGGGGTCCCCCTGGCGGTAACCCCGGGTCCCTACAGGGTCGAGCTTCCCATCTCTTTACCCAAGGCCTCCAGGGCAGTCGCCCCCTCGAGGTCTGGAGGAGGCAAAGCCCTCCTCCTGTCTTCTCAGGCGTCCCGGCTGGGTACCACCTCCATCCGGGTATGACAATAGATAGATAGATAGATAGATAGATAGATAGATAGATAGATAGATA
>JANRMT010062854.1:36742004-36752257 GCA_026402145.1 Polypterus bichir lapradei
ATAGATAGATAGATAGATAGATAGATAGATAGATAGATAGATAGATAGTGTAAGAGATGGACGGCAGCTCAACCCAGCTGGGATGCCCCTGCGATAGAAGGATGGAGGTAGACACTGCTTCCCCCAAAACGCTCGATGGCAGCTCCCCTGGAGTGTAACGGTGCCCCTGATTCCCACAGGGCATCTTTGGACTTGGAGTTTGGTTGCCCTGTTGGGTACCGTGAGTGCCGCCAGGAGATGCTGTGAGAGGACCGGAGGAGCCATGCCTCATCCATAGCTCAGAAGTACTGGGAAGTCACATGGAAGGGAGCCCTGAAGTACTTCTGGGCTGATTAAAGAACTTTAATTCTCTGTCTGACTCAGAAGTGCTGGCAAGTCACATGGACAGAAGAGTAGAAGCACTTCCGGGTCAAGAACTATTTAAAGGACTGTTGGAGACCCAGCAAGTGAGCCGGATTTGGGAGGTAAAGGGACAGAGCTTGCTAGGAGGTGTGGAGGAGAGATTTCAAGAATTGAATATTATTGTGTTTATTTGTTTATTGTGGTGGAGGTGCTTTGGTCACTATTTATTTAAAGAAAAGAAATTAAACATCTTCTTGGTGCTTTTAAATCGTGTTTTCAGTGTCTGTGTGTCGGGTAATGCGCTTGTATAGCACCATCTCGTGTTGCAATAGATAGGACTGAGAAAGTATTCACACTGCTTCACTTTCTGTATAGTTTATTGTCTTGTACATTTAATTTTAAATGGATACAGTCGCCATTTTACCCATCCATCTACACTCAATAACCCATAACAATGAAGTGAAAACGTTTTCAGAAAAGCTTACAAATTTATTAAAAATCAAAAACTGAATTCTGTCATTTATATAAGTATCCAGACCCTTTATTCAGAATTTGGTAGAAGCTCCTTTGGCAGCAATTACAGCTTTGAGTCTTCCTGGGTAAGTCACTACAAGCTTTAGATGCCTGGATATGAGCAGCTTATCCCATTCTTTCTGCCAGGTCCTCTCAAGCTCCATTATATTGAAAAGGAAACATCTGTAAACTGCCGTCTTCATGTTATTTTACATGTGTCTATAGGATTTAAGTCTGGTCTTTGGTTGGACCCTGAAGCCATTCTATTATTATTTTGGTTGTATGCCTCATGCTGAAAGGTTAACTGTCACCCCATTCTGAGGCCATGTACACTCTGGAGCAAGTTTTCTTCAAAGACCTCTCTGTATTTGACTGCATTAATCCTTCCTTCAATTCTGACCCATCTTCCCTGCACCCCTATAGCATGATGCTGCCACTACCTTGCTTAACAGTTCGGATGGTATTAGGCAGTTGATGAGCTGTGCCTGGTCTTCACCCGGCATTGTGATTGGAATTCTGCCCAAACACTTTAATTTTTGTCTCATCAGGCAAGATAATCTTCTTCCTCATGCTCCAAGAGTCCTTTAAATTCTTTCTGGCAAACTCCAAGTGGGCTGTCGTATGCCTCGTCTAGCCACTATACCAAAAATGCCTGATTGATGATTATCCCATTTGAGCAGAGAACTTCTGAAGCTCATTTAAAGTGACCATTGGGATCTTAGTCACTTCCTTGACCAAGGCACTTCTTGCCAAGGTACTTCGTTTGGCTGGACAGCCAAATCTAGAAAACATCCTGGTGGTTCCAAACCTCTTCCATTTTAAAATTCTTGAGGTCACTGTGCAACTGGGAACACTCAGCTTTAGAAATGGTCTTATTCCCTTGCCTTGATTTATGCCTTACCTTGATTAGATCTAAGAATTCCTTGGACTTCATAGCTTGGTTTTGTCCTGACACGCAGTGTGAATTGTGGGACTTTTACATACACAGGTGTGTGCCTTTAGAACGATGTCCAGTTAATTTAGTTTGTCCCACGTGGACTCCAATCAGCTTCTATAGAAATGTCAGCAATAATTAAAGCAAACAGGATGCACCTGATCACAATTTGGAGTGCCACAGCAAAGGGCCTGAATACTTAAAATAATTGAGACATTTCAGTTTTGGATTTTTAATACATTTGCAAACCTTTATGAAAACATGTTTTCATTTTGTCATTATTGGTTATTGAGTATAAATTGATGGAACAAAAATGGCAAATTTATCTATTTAAAATTAAATCTTCAACAAATTAAGTCTGCAGAAAATGAAGGGGTCTAAAATACTTTCTGAATTCACAGTTTATAAATAGAGTTTGTCCTAAAAGGAATTTTAACATTTTAAAGAAGCTCAGGAAATATTAAAACAAAAAAAAACAAAACAACTCCTATTAAATACACACAAAGAATTGCAAAAATGAAGAAAACTTCTGACTTGGCTAAATGTAAAAGAACAGTCTCAGTGAGGCATCATAAAGACGTATTTGCAGTAGGGATGAGATAGTATATAAATAGTAGTATTTCTGGATGCACTTCTTTTGAATAATGTGTTTTCTAAAATTACTCAATGATAGTTTGTCAAGGGTGGCATGGTGGCGCAGTGGGTAGCACTGCTGCTTTGAAGTTAGGTGAGGTTCACTTCCCAGGTCCTCCCTGCGTGAAGTTTGCATGTTTTCCCCGTGTCTGCGTGGGTTTCCTCCAGGTACTCCGGTTTCCTCCCACAGTCCAAAAACATGCAGGTTAGGTGCATTGGCGATTCTAGATTGTCCCTATTGTGTGTGTGCGTGTGTGTGTGTGTGCCCTGCGGTGGGCTGGCGCCCTGCCCAATGTTTGTTCCTGCCTTGCACCCTGTGTTGGCTGGGATTGGCTCCAGCAGACCCGCGTGACCCTGTGTTAGGATATAGCGAGTTGGATAATGGATGGAAGGTTGAATAGTTTGTCAAAGAAAGGATTTAAAAACTTTAAAAAGAAAGACTTGCTCAAATTCCTCACTATATGCCTTGCTTTGTGCTTTTGCTATCATTAATGACTGACAATTTACTACAATCCAGTTTTGTACCACTAGCCCAAAACATGGCACCAATATAAGAAACACAGAACACTTTACTGCAGAGATGTTGCTCCGTGCAACTCCACCGTACAATAATCTTATATTGCAGCCCTCTTTAACTTGTTCGGTATTTAACAGCTGAAAGTCATTAGGTATTTGAACTTTGTCAGGGATGCCAGGGGCCATGACCCGGCCGGGACGCCATGAGGGACCGGATGTGGGTCTTCGCCCACCCTGGATCACGTGGGGGTCGCCTTCCTGGTTGCTTTGGGGGCCACAGGTACAGGGCATGGAAGCTCCACCCTGTAGGGGCCCGTGGTCACCGCCAGGAGGCGCCCCAATGCCTTGGGGACCTGTTACCCCAGCACTTCCACCACACCAGGAAGTGCTGGGGGGAAGAATTAGGACGGCGCCCAGAGAGCTGCCGGGAGGACAGCCGGCACTTCCGCCACGCTGGGGCGTGGCTAGAGGAGGAATGCCGGGAACACCTGGGGCTCATCCGGGTCATATATAAAAGGGGCCGTCTCCCTCATTCGAGGCTAGAGTCGGGTGGAAGGAGGACGAGGCAAGAGAGGAGAGTGGAGGCGGCCCGAAGAAAGGCATTGTGGTCAGGACTGTGACTTTGGGGTTTGTGCACTGAACTAGGTCTGTGTGACCAATTTAATAATTTGTAAATGTTGTAAATAAATGTGTTTGTGGGTGACATGAACGTGTCTGCCTGTTTGTGTCCGGGTCAACTTCCACAACTTCCAGAAGTCTTTACATAAGATGTGTTCACACACTTTGATGAACGTTTTGTTAAATATGAAATTATTTCAACACTTCATTAGTTCTACTTACTAATCATATTAGAACAATAGAACAATTGAACAATCTTGACGAAAGCAGGCCATTCAGCCCAACAATGCCTGCCAATCCTATCCAGTTAATTCTTCAAAAAAAAAACATCAAGTCTAGTTTTGAAAGTACCTAAAGTCCTACTGTCTACCCCACTACTTGGTAGCTTATTCTGCATGTCTATGGTTCACCGTGTAAAGAAAAACTTCCTAACGCTTGTGTGAAATTTAGCCTGAACAAGTTTCAAACTGTGTCGTAATGTCCTTGATGAACTCATTTTAAACTAACAGTCTCGATCCACTGTACTAATTCCCTTCATAATTTTAACCACTTCAATCATGTCACCTATTAATCTTCTTTTGCTTAAACTGTAAAGGCTCAGCTCTTTTAATCCTTCCTCATAATTCATCCCCTGTAACCCTGGAATCAGACTAGTCGCTCTTCTCTGGACCTTTTCTAGTGCTGTTATGTCATTTTTGTATCCTGAAGACCAAAACTGCACACAGTACTCCAGATGAGGCCTCACCAGTGCATTATAAAGGTTGAGCAGAACCTCCTTGGTGTTGTACTCCACACATCGTGTTATATAACCTAACATTCTTTTACCCTTCTTAATTACTTTTGAACACTGTTTGGAAGTTGATAGCATAAAGTCCACTATGACTCCTAAATTCTTCTCAAAAGATGTACTTTCAGTTTTCAGACCTCCCATTGTATATTCAAACCTAACTAATTCACCTATGTTGGTATCATCTGCAAACTTAACCAGCTTGCTACGTATATTCCTATCCAATTCATATATATATACTAGGGGGTTCCCTTCTACTCGCTTTGCTCTGCAAACCCCCTGGCCTGTGCTATGCGCCAGCCACTTTGCGTCTCTGCCGCTCGTGTTGTGAAGAGGGGGGCTGAACGTACATTAAGGAGATGTGGATGCTCCTCCGAAACCCCCTCTTAAATGGTGATACAATGGGAAACAAATGCAGTTTTTTTTTTACTTCCTCTTTGCCTGACCAGCTGCTAGATTGCTGCTGCTGCCTAACCGCATAATCTGCATCTCGCGCAGCGCTTCGAACATTTAAAATCCTGTAGAACAACTGTCCCACTCTTTGTCTTTTATTTCTGGTCCCGGGCGTGGTTAAATCTCTTGGCACAAAGTTTTGTCTCACGGAATGTGAGTTCTTGATATTTTTTAGTTTATAATTTAAAAAATGGAATATGAATCTGAAAATCTAACAACATCACATTAAAGTTCGATAAATTCTGAAAAGAATGATACCAAACATATATATGTAGGTTTTAAAATAAGCCCGATTTAAAGTGTGACACAAAATGTGACATAAAATCATTGCACAAAATCGTTGCAAGTTTAGGCTTATGAAGGCTTATGGCTTATGTATATATAAAGTAGATATATATATATATATATGTAAAATAGCAGCAGCCCTAGCAACAACCCCTGTGGGGTACCATTTTTAATATCAGCCAATTCTGATAAGGTTCCTTGCCCCATATCGCTCTGCTTCCTGTGTCTGAGCCAATTTTGCACCCATCTACAAACTATACCCTGAACTCCCACTTCTTTTAGTTTGATGCCCAACCTCTCATGTGACACCTTATCAAAAGCTTTCCGAAAGTCCAGATAAAATACTTTGTTAAAAGGAACCTGCCGAACATCTCTAATCTTATATCACCATCCTTACTTGAATAAATTTTAACTAATAATCAGGAGAATATTGGCATTATTTCTATGCTTTATCAATGAATGCCATGGTGCTCACTTCTAGATGATTACAGACAATGCTGGGAAACAAACCTCTCTATTAATATCTAAGACAAAGATTAGGACTCAGTTATTCATTATAACCAGTACATTCTCCATCCATCTGTGCAAAACATGTGATCATTCATCTTAATATTAGGCATTATTCACATCTTTCTTTCAAATTGTCCAAAATACATCAGGAACAAAACTCTAATTGTGAATAATGTTATCTAGCAGCAGCCTAGTTAGGTCATATGTTTTGGAAATGTTCTAAATTAAGGTAATTTTGGAGAAAGATATTATCTTATCTATCATGTAGTGCTTACAATTTTGCCTAATCTTTTGACAGAGTTTGGAGTTACACTAGAGGGTCAGAGATTATGTAGCATAATGCCTGATCATTTCCTTTACTGCATTGTTAGTGTGTTGACTGATTTTGCTTAACTGGAAGAACCCTAGTGAACTCAATGAGAATGAATTGTATTAGGTGTAATACAAGAAAAACCTAATTTACTTTATGTGGAACAGTGTAAAGATTAGAAGTTGTCAAGGACTTAAACAAAATAGACGTGGGCTCCTGTCTTTGTTTCTATTTTACTTTCAGTGTTTTAATGTATATGAAGAACTATTTTATAAGAAGCCTTTTTTCACATAGCTTTTTGAAGAGTGGGGGGGGGGGGGATTTTATAATTTAATCTGTTTCGACCGTCTCTTTAAATGTTGCATTGACCAAATTTTTCAATGGCCTGTGTTTTACATATAGTAATATGACTTGTAATAAGGCACTATATAGGCACCTGACCCGGCACGGACTGACACAGAGGCACGTATAAAAACACACAGACTTTTTATTTTTCTCTTCAGCCGTGGGGCACGCCTACCCCGTGTCCCACCGGCCCAACACAGTCCCAAAGCACTTCACTACAACACAAACAACACTCTTCTTCTTGCACCACCACTCCTCCCAGGTAACCTCGTCCTCTTCCTCCCGATTCTGGCTCATGAGTGGTGGTGGCTGGCCCCTGTTATAGCCCACCCGGAAGTGCTCCAGGTGCTTGATCACCTGTGGCTAATTGTACCTCCGGGGGGGGCTGTTGAGGTGTCCATACGGGCTCCGGGATCCATGCAGCAACCCCTGGTGGCCACCCCAGATCTCCACAGGGTTGTGGAGAACTCCATCTCTCATGGGGCCCTGTGGGAAACTAAGGCACCCACGTCACCCAGGGAGGCTGCCACCAAGCATCCCGGGAGAGGTACTGAGGAGCCCATTGCTGCTCCCCTGGAACATATGTAGCCGGGCCATCCTGGCCAGGCATGGGACCCGACCGCCCATCACAGACTTTAACAGGATTGTGTGTTCACTTATTTGCACCACTTTTATTGAAATTCATATATTATCAAATGTTTTGAATACTAAAAAGGAGATACTACATCTGGCCTGTAAAGTGACATTCAGTCATATCAGTGAAATGGTTGAACTGCATAATGAGTAACTAGGATTTTAAAAGGATGATATTTTAATGTTACATATCATTAAATATGAATCATCGTCAAATGAATTTGATCTAACAAGGAGACAATTGTCAGTAGACAGCGTAACTTGACTCCAGCAGCCTGCAGTCTCATCTGTTGGCAAACAGTGAAACAAACCAAGCCAAAGTTAAACTGCAGCCATATGGGAATGGTAACAGAAAAAAAAAAGAATTAATGTTTCAGTGTGACTTCCTGTTGTCCTGAACAGGATAGGTTTTTAATATAAGGACCCACGTGAAGGGCTTATTGGTCGTCCACTTGTTGTGCATGTGATAATTTTGACACTCTGTCCCCATGAAATCATCTCTCTTTCAGACCTTTTTATCAATTCAATTGAATTTAGGGTAATTTATTCTTATTAAGCAGACTTCCGTTTAAGAGCCCACGGCACTACATAGTAAAAGCAAATATAACATGATCAGTGAAATACAACAAAACAATGTTGAATCAAGCAGAGAAACATCATACAATATATACAACATAAACATCTGGAGAAGTAGGTGTTATCATTTTCTTCACTTTTATAAGTGACTGTATGGCAACACAAAGGAACTTCACCAGGAGAGGATGCGAGCATACTGACATATTTGATAAGCTCGAGAAACAACAAAAGCTGTACATGCTGTCACACGATACTGAGATCTTGCACTTTCAAGCATGCTGTGCCAGAGGGTACCAAGTACATTATCAGGTTTCAGGTATTAAATAAAAAGAAACAAGTCTTTTCAACATTGAGAAAAGATTTATAAAATCTAGTTGTAACAGTATATTGAGGCAACGTTTGTTAGCTTTTTAAAATTCTTTTAAGTGTATTATACCATATAGTAGTAGATATTGCACATCTAGATATTGCATACCACATGATAGTGAGACTGTACGAGTCCTTCCATTGTGTAAAAAAGGGCACAGCTAGGGGGCGGCATACCTTTACTGCTACTAAATGGTTCAAACAATATCACTCTAGAATGCTTAAATGAAAGCAGCCAGACAATGGAGTAGAGATGTCCAACTTTATTGAAAGACAAAACAAATTAAGAGAATTGGCACAAAATCAGACTACCCCTTAGATGACAGCTGTTCCTGACTCGGACGTGCGACCATGTTGGTGTCCTTTTAAAGATGAGGTGAACTGGCTAGAGGTCAATGTTATTTAGCAGCCTATTAGCGGGCAGCGTGCAGTTGCCAAGCAGATGGAGTGGAATTATTAGTCCCTTTTTAGTATTTTAGTGGCACAACTGCCTGTGAGACTTTATGGGCTGCAGGAGGCTCAGGGGATTTAGTGCTCTCAGGAACTGCCATAGTGCAGTATGACTTAATAACCCTAAAGCTATATAGAATCAGCTTTGATCATGAAAGTAATTCCGTCCTTAGTGGGAAGTGACAATGGGAAATATTTATAGCTGCCTGAGGCCAGGCTGAAGTCAGTCAGTGAGTCAAGAAAAAGGATCACGGGAGAAGAGTCTGAGCTAGATAGACAAAGAGAAAGACACGAAACGGAGAAACCACTGCCTAGAAGACATGGATCTGTATGTATTATGGCAGGCTTTTATACTCTTCTGCTCATTCTATCTTTTTCTTAAGTAAGACTAGGGGGCTTCACTCGCTCACCCCCGGGTTTGGTTAACCAGATGTACAATTTAAAGAGATTGTTATTTTCATTTCATTCATTTTTTATTTCTTGATATTTGCCAGTAATAAAGCTGTAGTGAATGAGTTATTCCCCCTCTCCTTCTGGGGTGCGCTACGTGCCAGTCACTTCGCGTCTCTGCCTCTTGTGTTGTGAAGAGGGGGGCTGAACGCACACTAAGGAGATGCGGTCACTCCTCCAAAACCCCCTCTTAATAGGGGAAACAAATACATTTTTTTACCTCCTCTATGCTCGATCAACTGGCTTGCTGCTGCTGCTGCTTGTGCTGTGCTGCATGATCTGCATGTTGCACTGCGCGTCGATCATTTAAAAGTCTGTACAGCAGCTGTCCTTTTGTCTCACTTCCTTGTCTCGCGGGACGTCAAAGTGTCTCCGAGAAAATCACGTCTCGACCCAAGATTTTTTTATTATAGTAGAGAGAAATGTATTGTTTTGTGCCATTCTGTACCATTCTGAATATGGAGGGTTAATGTGAATTAATATGAGTTACTAGGCCTTATATGTAGTAACAAGTTCACCCCATTTTCTTTGGATGCAAGTAAGGAAACCTTTCAGGAAAAGTTCAAAGGATCCTACTCAGAGGACAAGACGTCACACCCAGTAAGGTCCAAGGAATATACGGTATATGTTCCTGATTACCACACTGACTGACTAACTGATAAGAAATTCTTGGCTGTTTGGAAATAAAGTAAGGAAAAATTGTTGTCACTAGTGGATTAATCTCATGGCATGTGTTCGATATTTCTCAGCATCAGTCAGTGCATGGTTTCCTACATTTGTAAGAAAGAACAGGAAACTCACAAATATTATGCTGTAGTGACCAGGTACAGAATTTGAATTGTGATGCATAAACTGGTAAATGGCAATGCTAACTAATGCACATGGGTGTAAATTACAGGTAAGATGCTGGCTTGATTGTTAGGGAGACTTTAATTTAGAATGCTTATGACATTTATTAAGTAAGACTGTTAATTATGTCTAAGGTATATTTTTATTATTTATTTTTTATGAAGTAACACATTTCTTGAGTAGGCTGACAAGGATAAACAACAATGGCAATGTCTGCATCAATTTGTACTTTATATGTAATTGGTTGTTTTTATTTTATAGAGGAGTTTTTGTGTTTTTATGTTTTAGTATTTAATATTTGCAGATTGTACTTTTTCATATGAGGCCTTGGAATTCAATCCCATAAAGAAGGAAGGATGACTGCACTAGTATGTGCAGAAAAATGATTATCCACACTACATAAGTCATATCAAAAAACAAAAATGACCTGTTTATTCCACCACTCCATGCAGGTAATATTGCTTTTCAAGGAATTAAGAATTTTACTAATTGCTTATATTTTCTAAAAATATTTTATTAAATGTGCTTAGATGTGTAGCTGTGCTGTAATCAACGTCAACAACATCAGAGTTAACGTCTGCTGTGCACCATCGCATTATCTCATCATTTTGTAATGCATGCAGTAATAAAATGCATTGTATTTGTTATTCCAACAGATGGCACATCACAAATATTTATATACA
>JANRMT010062854.1:36755249-36773478 GCA_026402145.1 Polypterus bichir lapradei
TAGATAGATAGATAGATAGATAGATAGATAGATAGATAGATAGATAGATAGATACTTTATTAAAATTCACAAATTACAGAGAGACTTGGACAGCATAGAAGCTGTGGGCGATGAAATTTAATGTTAGTAAATGTAAAGTTTTACATGTAGGAAGTAAAAATTGCAGGTTTGAATACACAATGGGAGGTGTGAAAATTGAAAGTACATCTTATGAGAAGAACTTAGGAGTCATAGTGGACTTGACAGTATCAACTGCCAGACAGTGTTCAGAAGCCATTAAGAAAGCTAACAGAATGTTAGTAATAGAACAGTGAAGGAATAGATGAAGTAAATCAGCAATAATAATGAAAAGTTAAACTATACAGATAGTGAAATAGCAGATGCTCTAAACTGACACTTAAACTTAAAATGTGAGGAAGTGGATAACCTCCCATTGGTGTGGAGGACTACTAGATTGCTACTGAGTGATTTGAAAATTGTAGAGGGAGAATTAAAGAGGCAAAAAGTTAACAAATCACCAGGATCAGATAACATTTATCTTGGGTGCTTAAGGACATTGGTGAGTACATGTATAAACCCTTGATGCATATTTTTTAAAGCCACTGCATATTGGGCACATTCCTAAGGACTAGAAAATGTTAAATATTGTCCCATATTATAAAAAGGATGATCAGGCACATCCACATTAACTAAGTTTAATGTGCATCACAGGTAAATTAATGGAAAGAGTTATTAGGGAGACAACTGCACAGTACATAGCAAGAACAGTCAGCATGGGTTTAGACGCGGGAAGTCGTATTTTACTCATATGCTGGAATTCTATGAACAAAATCATACAATGAGAGTTGCATATGGTATTATTCATCTTGATTTTTGGAAAGCATTTGATAAGGCCCCACATGAGAGATTTGGGTATCGAAGTAGAAGAAGTAGTAGTTAAGGGTGTAGTGTGTAGAATTGACCCCAGGAAGTAGAGGGTTATGGTGTGAGGAACCTTGTCAGAATTGTCTGTTAAGAATAGTGTTCCTCAGCGGTCAGTGCAGGGGCTACTGCTATTTTTAATATACAGTATAGAAATTATTTGGATAGGAATATAAATGGTAAGCTGGTTAAGTTTGCAGATGATACCAAGCCGCTGGTTGAATCATTACAGAGAGACTTGGACAGCATAGAAGCTGTGGGCGATGAAATTTAATGTTAGTAAATGTAAAGTTTTACATGTAGGAAGTAAAAATTGCAGGTTTGAATACACAATGGGAGGTGTGAAAATTGAAAGTACATCTTATGAGAAGGACTTAGGAGTCATAGTGGACTTGACAGTATCAACTGCCAGACAGTGTTCAGAAGCCATTAAGAAAGCTAACAGAATGTTAGGTCATATAGCACCTTGATGTGTGGAGTACAAGTCTAAGAAGGTTATGCTAAAGCTTTAAGTCACTGGTGAGGCCTCATTTTGAGTACTGTGTGCAGTTTTTGTCTCCAGGCTACAAAAAGGACATAGCAGCGCTAGAAAAGGTCCAGAGAAGAGCGACTAGGCTGATTCCAGGGCTACAGGGTATGAGTTATAAGGGGAGATTAAAGGGGTTAAACATTTTTAGTTATAGAAAAAGAAGATTAAGAGGTAACATGACTGAAGTGTTTAAAATTATAAAAGGTATTAGTACAATGGATCCAGCCTGTTTCTTTAAAAATCCGAACAAGAAGAACAGAGGCACAGTCAAAAACTTGTTAAGAGTAAATTTCACACAAACATTAGGAAGTGGGTGGCATGGTGGCGCAGTGGGTAGTGCTGCTGCCTTGCAGTTAGGAGACCTGGGTTCGCCTCCCTGCATGGAGTTTGCATGTTCTCCCTGTGTCTGCATGGGTTTCCTCCGGGTGCTCCGGTTTCCTCCCACAGTCCAAAGACATGCAGGTTAGGTGCATTGCTGATTCTAAATTGTCCCTAGTGTGGGCTGGCGCCCTGCCTGGGTTTTGTTTCCTGCCTTGCGCCCTTTGTTGGCTGGGATTGGCTCCAGCAGACCCCCATGACCCTGTAGTTAGGATATAGCGAGTTGGATAATGGATGGATGGACATTAGAAAGTTTTTCTTCACACATAGAATCATAGATACATGGAATACATTACGAGGTAGTGTGGTGGAGAGTAGCTCTTTAGCGACATTTAAAACTCAACTTAATGTTATTTTGTAGAAATTAGGTGGATAGGATTAACAAAGGTTCTTGGGTGGAATTACCTGTTCCCATCAAACCTTTTCTAAGATTCTAATATGGTGACATTAAACAAAATTTAATATTGTTGAAATCAAAATTTGGGATGCTCATTTATGAACTCTTCATGACCTTCTAAATCCCACAGATGGAGCATAGTAGATTTTTTGTTTTAAAGGTTTGCTGGCACTCAAACTTACCGATTGTCACCTGGCCTCTTATTACTAAAGAGCGTATTCCTTTGTAAATATGGATCAATAATCCTTTAATAAGCAGGTTATCCACACCCAGTGTCAGCTATGCATGCACTTTATGCCTTATTTGTTTTGTAAAGCTCTCATGAAAACAATTTGCTTTCAAAAGTACCTACCCTACTAGCTATTCAGGTTGTGTAAATACTCTACAGACCCACCCATGTGAATGGGGTTACCTCTTATGTTATTTATCTCCACTTGAGCAATACTTTTGTTTGGAAAGAAAGTATCAAGCTAATAAAGTGTTAAGTGGATTTTATACAAGCATTGTTTTGATGAAGAACAGGTTATTCACAATTTGCATGAGTGCCTTTTTTCTACTGTTTCCTGTATTAAGCAAGACTGTTTTTCAAACAAACAAAAAAACCATGCAGAATTGACTAGTATAGAAGCTCACTGAGCTTAATTTCCTAGTAAAAGAAACTCTACATCTATTTTAGTCCTTAATATTTTACATATCTGTCCTGCTTATCTGTTGTGTTGGTGTTGTCAGGCTGTTTGCAGTGCCATATCCAGAAGAATGTGGAGACAAGCAGATCAGCTTTATGCAGAGCAAAGTTCTAAATGAGCGAGTGAGAAAATGCAGCTGATAGTGGAGGTCAGAACATTCAAATTGTCATCATCCTTAGGACGTCTGACAACTCTGTATGGCATCCTCTCCGTGTACGTGGGCAGTGTCACCTTATGAAGGCTGTCATTGCGCTCACTTTGACTTCAAATCGGATTGCTGTATACTTGAAAACAGTGTCAAGTTCAGACTGATCAATCTGTCATCTTGACTAATGCCATTTTTTGGTGAAAAAAAATATAGATGAAGTTCTCCAGGCATCTACCGCAGTGAACACTGGTAGATGCCAGGAGCACAATGATGGCAAACATGGCATGAGCATATTTGTTTAGCTCTTTCTCAAACTCCAGGTTGTGCAATAATAAGTTCACCTATTCATTTTGGAACTGGCTAAATCCAGTTTATGGTCGCAGGGAGGACACACATCTTCTAGCAAAATCTGATGAAAGAAAAGATACAACTCTGCAAGGAGTGCCAGTCCATTGCAGGACACACTGACGCACATATCTACTCTCACTTGATGATCCATTTTGGACTCAAAACTCATCCACCTCCTGCCACTTCCTTAACTAGTAGCCAGCCTCTGCTTTTAATTGAACTTATATTGTTTCCTTGAGTTTAATTGACAAACCTTTATAAATTACAAAACTTGAACTGCTTATTTTTTTTCTTTAACCAGCTGCTAGCTAGCAATAAGTACTAAGCTGCTCCAGGTCAAAACAAACAGACAAGCAAGCAAATAAATAAGTAAACAGATTAAACATTTGGTTGATGTTCTCAGAAAATGAAAATTAGTGATACTATGTGTCAAAGTGACCTACCAAACTCTAACGCTGGGGTCTCAGGCTTGGCTACCGGAGAACTGCCATGGCTTCAGGTTTTAGCTTCAGTCACATATATATTTACAAGTTGATTCTGGCTGTTGATTATAAATGCTACTTTATTTATTAAATGGTGCAATGGACAACAACAGCAACAACATTTATTTATATAGCACATTTTCATACAGAAAAGTAGCTCAAAGTGCTTTACATAATGAAGAAAAATAAAAGACAAAATAATAAATTAAAGTAAGACAACATTAGTTAACATAGAAAAAGAGTAAGGTCCGATGGCCAGGGAGGACAGAACAGCACACATGAGCTGGTGTCCTTGTTGGGATGTGTTCTAGACTATTACCTATACAGGAAAAAAGACAGGATGTTCCCTATCCTTAGCAAGAAGATTGGCAGAAGAACCCAGTATAAAACTGGGTATGCAGCCATGCCACATGCACTTCAGAAGAGGTCATCCACCTGACACTAAGCATGTCCGCGCCTGGCCAGGCACCTGGAAGGGAGAATAACCAGGAGAAGCATGGATTGCTTCTGGAAGAGGTGTTGGTGAGACCAGCAGGGGGCACTTACCCTGTGGTCTGAATGTTGATCCCAATGTCCCAGTGCAGTGACAGGGGACACTGAGCTGTAAATAGTGTGCCATCCTTCAGATGAGATGCAAAATTGAGGTCCTAACTCTCTCTGGTTAAATTGCCCACTACGGCTTAGTCGATCTGAGCCCCTAATCATACCCAGTCTCTCAGCACTTCACCACCTAACAGCTAATGTGTGGTGAGTGTACTGCCGCAAAAATGGATGCCGTTGCATCTTGCTGGTGGATACTGCAAATTAGCGGTGCTTGAAGTGGCTCCCCACTCACTATGTAAAGTGCTTTGAGTAGTGAGAAAAGCTCTATATATATATGTAAAGAATTCTTATTCTTGTTATTATTATTATTATTATTATTATTATTATTATTATTATTATTATTATGCTGGTGGCAGGGATGGATCAAAGAACCTTACTCAGCCTGGAGTCCAGAATAATAAAGAAACAGGGAGACAACCTATTTGAACTACATACTACCCCAAGATGCTAGATGGCAGTATCCATGGTCCTTAATACCCAAATGGATACCCACATAGCATGCTAGGAGCTGCACTCTCAAGGTGTTGCCCTGTTGAGATTCGGGGGTGCCGCCAGGACGTGCTGCATGTGGACTTCCACATGACCCAGAAGTGCTTTCTCATGCTTTATCACATATACAGTCATGACTGAAATTATCGGCACCCCTGAAATTTTCCCAGAAAATGCACCATTTCTTCCAGATAATTGTTGCAATTACAAATGTTTTGGTATACACATGTTTATTTCCTTTATGTGCATTGGAACAACAACAAAAAACAGAGAAAAAAGCCAAATCTGACATCATGTCACACAGAACTCCAAAAATGGGCCGGACACAATTATTGGCACCTTTTCAAAATTGTGGGTAAATTGTTTTATTTCAAGCATATGATGTTCGTTTTAACTCACCTGTAGCAAGAAACAGGTGCTGGCAATATAGCAATCACACTTGAAGCCAGTTAAAATGGAGAAAAGCTGACTCAACCTTTCTGTTGTGTGTCTGAGTGTGCCACACTAAGCATGGAGATCAGAAAGAAGAGCAGAGAATTGTCTGAGAACTTGAGAACAAACATTCTGGAAAAATATCAACAATCTCAAGGCTACAAGTCCATCTCCAGAGATCTTCATGTTCCTTTGTCCACTGTGCGCAACATAATCAAGACGTTCACAACACATGGCACTGTAGCTAATCTTCCTGGATGTGGACGGAACAGAAAAATTGATAAAAGACTGCAACAAAGGATAGTCTAAATGGTGGATAAACAGCCCCAATCAACTTTAAAACATATTTAAGCTGTTCTGCAGACTTAGGGTGCGACAGTGTCAGCTCGAACTATTTGTAGACATCTGAACAGAATGAAACGCTATGGCAGGAGAGCCAGGAGGACCCCACTGCTGACACAGAAACAAAAAAAACCAGACTGGAGTTTGCCAAAATGTACTTGAGGAAGCCAAAATCCTTCTGGGTGAACGTCTTGTGGACAGATGAGACCAAGGTAGAGCTTTTTGGTCAAGCTCATCATTCTACTGTTTACAGAAAACGGAATGAGGCCTACAAAGAAAAGAACACAGTACCTACAGTCAAACATGGTGGAGGTTCTAAGATGTTTTGGGCATGTTTTGCTGCATCTGGCACTGGATGCCTTGACTGTGTACAAGGCAACGTGAAATCTGAAGACTACCAAAAGATATTGAGGCGCAATGTAGGGCCCAGTGTCAGAAAGCTGGGTCTGCGTCAGAGGTCATGGGTGTTCCAGCAGGACAATGACCCCAAAAATACCTCTAAAAGCACCCAGAAATGGTTGAAGACAAAGCGCTGGAGAGTTCTGAAGTGGCCAGCAATGAGTCTGGATCTAAATCCGATTGAACGCTTATGGAGAGATCTCAAAATTGCTGTTGGGAGAAGGTGCCCTTCAAATCTGAAAGACCTTGAGCAGTTTGCAAAAGAGTGGTCGGAAATTCCAGTTGAGAGGTGTAACAAGCTTGTTGATGGTTACAGGAAGCGCTTGATTTCAGTTATTTTTTCCAAAGGGCGTGAAATGAAATATTAAGTTGAGGGTGCCAATAATTTTGTCCAGCCCGGTTTTTGAGTTTTATGTGAAATGATGTCAAATTTGGCTTTTTTCTCTTTTTTTTTGTGTTTTTCCAATGCAAATGAAGGAAATAGACGTGTATACTAAAACATTTGTAATTGCAACAATTTTCTGGGAGAAATGGTGCATTTTCTGGGAAAATTCCAGGGGTGCCGATAATTTCGGCCATAACTGTACCAGTAAATATTCAGATTTGTTCAAATACTCCAAACACAAAGCTGAAACTGATTAACATAAATGAAAAGCAACCGAATTTGTCCATCAGTTAATTGTAGAATGACCGCCAGATTGTTGAAAAGGAGTCAGACAAGGCAGACACAGTCAGAGTCTTGGAGACCTCGGCCATCTACTCCTTTAACTCACTAACACATCTAATTAAGGACAACATCAGAGAGACATCATTTGGTCTCAGAGAAATGAATACCTGGGTGGCATCTCGATACGAGTGAAAATTAACATTATGTTTTCTCTTGATAGTTCCTAGTGAAAACACGCAAAGCAAAAATAGTAAAGGTCCCAGCACTGAGCCCTCTGGGACACCATATTTAACTTCTGAGTACAATGATGCAATACTGTCAGCACATTTCTGTATGTACTGGAATCAATTTCATAAATAAGAACTAGACCAGGCAAAGACAGCCCAACAATTACAGTACTGTTATTCAACTTCAGCCAACCAGCTTTAAATTTAAATGTTTCTTTCATGATTTCAGAAGTTATTTTAGAAAGTGGACAATTTACATTTTACTGTTTGATTTAAAAACTTGTTACCTGGGAAATTTAACTAATGTGCAAGCTTTGAAGATACTGCGCACATTTTTATGAATTAGTAAAGTGGGATCATTTTTAAATTTAAATGCAGGAATGTTTTTTGTGCTTTTTTGGGCACTACTTGCTTTATGATGTCAGAAGCTGAAATGATTTATTAATTAATTAATTCGTTAACTTTATTTGCAGAAAGCAACATTCTATATAATCAAGTCAAACTTATACAACAAAGAAAAGAACATTACATACAATCAAATAAAACTTAATAAAACAAAATTCAACCCTTAAATGAAAGAAAGAGTGGAGAGTCAACAGCAAGGGAGAATACTTTTTCTCCAATATAAATGCTTATTCTAAAATTTTATTAGTTAGATTTTTAGATATTTTGAAAAGGTTTTGAATGGATATGCTAAGTGTGAATTTGATCTTTTCTAATTTCAAATAATACAGAATTTCAGTTACCCACTGACTTTTAACAGGTGGGCTGGGATTCTTCCAGTTGAGCAAGATAAGTCTACATGTTAGTAGTGTTCTTTAAGCAATTATAATCAATTTGATCTTCTTCACTTTAAGCCCATCTATGAGTACACCAAAAACAGCTGTTAATGGGTTAGAAGTGATTGTGACACCAAGGCTGTCTGATAAGCATTCAAAGAGTTTTGATTTTCTTTTTGTTAATTTGGTACACATCCAAAACATGTGGCCCAGTGAGCCTGAAGCTAGATTGCAATGTATGTAGGTTGGATATTGCCCTGGTTATATTTTGGACAATTTTAAATGAGATAAATGTGACTGATGAAAGATTTTAAGCTGAATGATTGAATGCTTTGTGCATAAAGAACTGGAGTATATTCTATGCATGGCTGACTTCCAATCCTTTTTTCCACCATACCAGGGGATCTTCGAAAGGAAGGGTCTTTGGTATGTTTTTATATTTTGTTGAGATGCTGTCCGAGTCTTCAAGACTGATCAATATTTCTTCTGGAATAGAACTAGGTGGGAGGTGAGGAAAATTGGGTAGGTTGCCTTTAGCAAAGTTTCTGATTTGAAAGTCGTGGAAAAATTGTGGTGCTGGGAAGTTAAATTTGAAGTATAATTGTTGATAAGATGCAAAAACTTTATCTATACACAATTCTATAAGTGTTTTAATCCTGGACAATTACCAAACATTAAATACTGTGTAGGTTTGAGAGGATAGAAAAAGGTGATTATCATTTAGAGGTGCAACAGATAAAAACTTCTCTGCCAATAGGTGCATCCTCCATTGGTTCCATATTCTGAATGATTGATGGACAATTGATTATTGGTATATTGATGATAATTAGGGTCAGGGAAGAGGCATATAAAGTAGCACAGCAAGATTTTACTGCATACCAGGCTTGTGCATATTCATAATTTTTTTTGTATATTTCCATCCAGTAATAAAACTGAAATTTAGGTAGCGAAATGCCACCTTTTGCTTTTGGTCTTTTAGCAGTTGCCTTTTGAATGCATAAATATCTTGAATTCCAAACAAATAAGGTTATAATTGAGTCTAATTTCTTAAAGAATAATTTGTTAATTTATATAGAGAATTAAAAAAGAAGCTTGGGAAGGATGTTCATCTTGACAGTATTGATTCTCCCTACTAATGTGAGATGGAAGGTATACTATCTGTTCACATCTTTTTAGATTTTTTTCCATGCTAATAGCAAAATTGTGTTGAAAAAATCATTATATATGCTTGTGATGTTTAGACTATTCTGATAATAATAAATTGATAGATGCCAAGTGTAGTATTGTGTGCTAGAGAGTTATCTGTAAAAATCACACTTTAATTCAAATTGCTTTTGAGTCCAAATATCTTTTGAAATTCTGCTAGTGTATTAAGGACTTCTGGTAGGGACATGTGTGGGTCTGATATATACAGTATCATATAATCTGCACATAGTGATATTTTCTGTTCAAGTCCTTCTCTGATAATCCCTTTTATCTCTAATACATTTCAAATGTAAATGACTGATGGCTCAATGGCTATTGCAAAAAAGCAGCAGTGATATAGGGCACCCTTGTTGAGCACCATGTTCTAGTGTGAATGTAGTTTGAGATAACATTATTAATACAGACAGAGGCTTCTGGACTGGTATAAGCAGTTTTGTCCATGAGCGTATATTTGGACCAATCCCAAATTTGGGCAATGTGGTGAGTAGGTAGTCCCATTCAACCATGCCAAATGTTTTTTCTCTAGTGTGTTAGATTTTATAGGTGAGTATATTATATTAAACAAATGCTGAAGATTAGAAGCTAAGTGTCTGCCTTTGATAAATCTGGTTTGGTCTTGTGATATTACAAAATGAAACACTTTCTCAAGCCTTCTAACTAGAACTTTGGAGAATATCTTAACATCATTTTTCAGAAGTGAGATCCGTCTGTTTGGTGCACATTGTAATACGTTCTTATTTTTCTTTGCAAAGATGGTATTAATCCTTGGCAGAAAGTCTGAGGTAGAATTTACTTGTCTGTAGCTTCTGTAAATATTGCTAATAATTGAGGAGCTAACCTATTTGAAAATTTTTACAACATTCCACTGGGTAACCAGCAGGGCCTGATGCCACTTTGGAGTGAGATTTTACCTTCCAGTAAATTCTGAGAATGTGAAAGGTTTGTCCAGTTCCTCTGCAGTAAGGGTATCTAGCTGTGATATTTGTAAAGCATCCAAAACTCATTCGATTGTGTGTTATTTCTTTAAACTGAGTTGAATATAAGGATTTATGGTACTCTCTAAATGTGTGGGTTATGGTCAGTGATTTTATTTCCATCTGTGTAATTTCTGTTGTTGGGTTACCAAATGTCTGTTTATGGGTTTGCTGAGCTAAGATCTTATTAGCCTTCTCTATCATGTTCATAGTAATGATGTCATGATTTAAAGATGGTCTGTTCTGTATCTTTCGTTTTCAAGAGGTTAAATTCTGATTGCAAAACCTGTCTTTTCCTATAAAGTACCTCATTTGGAGACCTGGCATATTCTTGATCTATTCTGGTAATTTCACTGATTAACTCTGGTACCTTCTTGGTCTCCAATTTATTTTTATGGGAAAAATATGAAATAATCTGTCCTTTTATAAAGGCCTTCCGAGTTGAAATGAGTGTGTAGGACATAGTGATTCAAGGTGCATGATTGGGGGGCATAATCAGAGATAACAATATTGCCATACTTGTAAGATTTGAAAAGTTATTATCGATAAAGAAATAATTAATTCTTGATTGATTGTAATGTATTGGTGAGAAGAAGGAATATTCTTTTGAGTTTAGACATAAGAATGTCCACAGGTCTGATAAGTTATGATACATTACATACTATATGAGTATTTTTGCAGTATTAGATGTTATTGCCACCGTAGTTGAAGACCTATACAGGTCTGGATTTAAAACGCAATTGAAGTCTCCAGCCTTTATAATTTTATGAGTGTTCATATTGGGAATAGATGCAAAACAATTTTGGATGAAATCTTTGTCATGCACATTAAGTACATAGATACTTATCAAAATTACATTAGGCCTAAATAAATTAGCCAGCACCATTACAAATAGCCCCATAGTATCAGGATATTATGTCTGATGCTACAAATGAGACTGTCTTACAGTATGTATTAAGATTCCCACAACTCTAGTTTTCTTTGTATAGCTGGAGTGAAATTTTGGATAACCCAATTTCTTTGCAATCGAAACTTACTTGTTAAATGAGTTTCCTTTAAAACTTAGCATTTAAGCATGTTAAGTGGGAGAATACTTTTTTCTCTTCAGATTGTGATTGAGACCTTTGACATTCCAACTTATAAATTTTACTATTTGGTCAGAGAGACACTGCTTTTGAACTTTTTAGGACATTTTGTAATCTTCAGTGTAAGATGTACATTGCTTCATTAATTAGCTTTAACCTTCATTTCATATTATTGACAGGTATTATGGCTAAGGAGCTTATTATTATGTTGGCACTTATAGGTGTGGGAGTAAAAGAGATACATAAGAAGTAACTTGCTCTCTCCCTACACCACCCCCAACTCGGCTTTGCCTACCCAGGCTAGACCATACTTCACGGAATCCCAGTCCTCTTACATGCCAAGAGACAGAGCACATCTGAAACAAAAGAAGCTCCCAGCAGTGGGGTAGAAATGAATAAAATTGGGGTAACTTGTTATAGTACAGTACAGATTCAATAAACCCAGGGCATGATGTTAAATAGTCTCCTAAAAAAAGGAATTAACTTTTTAAGTCTAATGACACTTTAAATTATTAATTATTTAATGGTTATCCAAATATACATATAAATAAATAAAGTGATTACAAAGGAGCTGAGAATTAAGCAGGAATGGATAACCAGAGTGCCTTAATGAAAACCAATGCACACTTGAGGATAGCGTGCAAGCTTCACAAAGAAGTAGAGCCTAAGTCGAGAAATCAATTCAGATCACATATCCTGTTTTTTTTTGCTCTGTCTCTAACTCCTAATTTCATTGTGTGTTATATAACAGCTTGAGGAACTCCGGGTCTGAATAATTTTGGTTGCATTGCTTTGTGCAAAAGTTCTGTCTCTTCAGGCCATTTAACAGCTGCTCTAAAGCAAGGATTGCCTGAGGTTAAAACAATCAAAAATGGAAATTATGCCTTGGGATCAAATTTCACAAATTATTGCAGTCATGATTGGGAAATTTCTTTTTATTTGTCCATTGTTTACCCATTGTGTAAATCAAGAGTAACTATATGTACAATAAAGGAAATAAAACATGTAATTTTATAAACTTTTAAAATCTGTTTGCTGATCAGCAGAGTTACAGGTCTTAATCAAGCAGCAAGATTAAAAAAATAAATTGAAAAAATAAAAAATCTAATCATCAGTAGAATCTAAAGCACCCACAATAATCTCAGACAAAATGTATACTTATAAAGTGTGTCTTTTTCATCCATTTTGGATGAAATGGAGCAAAACATCACTGCAGCCCAAAAGTGTTGTTATAAATATAATATTAAGACACATTTATAACAATTATTTCATTTCTTTCCTGTGTGTTGCTTGGCAGTAACATTTTAGTAATTCATTCATTCATGCAAGTAAAAAAAGCAACGTAACTCAACTTTGCTCTTGGCCCACACCTCCTGGTTGTCGTTTTTTAGTTTTTTTAGAGGTGACAGGAATATATCCTTACAGAAATAAAGCCTTAATGCAATCTTCTCCTCATTCATTGCATAATTAGGCCTTTTAAAGAATAGGAAATAGCAATAAAAGATATCCCACCAGAGGAGTACATAATAAAATAATCATGGATCTTTCAGATATTGCCCACATGAGAACTGTGGACTAGACAGAACTGGAAGCTAAGCGAGATGATAGAAGTCACAAGAGCAAGCATTGAGTGATCTCATGAACTTCAGGGCATTCCATTGGCATTTCAAAAGCTGTAAATAGAAAGAAAATGACAAAGTGGCATTTCTACCTCAAGTCACTAGCCAGCTCAGTCACTGTCTTTGTGGAGTTTGCATGTTCTCCCTGTACTCGTGTGAGTACAAAGGGTTTTCCAGTTTGATCTCAGATTCTAATAGCATGTCAGTGAATCAGCACAATGAGAAACTATGTGGGTGTTGGAATGTGCCCTACAATGAAGAGGCATTCTGTTTGAGACTTTAGTGGATTTACTGTAGATAAAAAAGCAAACAAAGGTTAACACACAAAAACGAATTCTGTGGTTAGAATCCTTGACTTTGTGCCTAGAGGTGTTAACACTGTTTGGTATTTTCTGTTTCAACCAGTTACATAATCAGAGGTCCCTCACTGACTTTGATTACTCTCCTTTTGTAGTTTTAATAACTCTGCATTGTATTTTAAACAATGGTGGAAATGTGTGCCTCATATTCAGGAATGCTTCTTTTAGTCTGCTCTGCAAGCTTAATTCTTTTTGTTTTGAACGGGTGGCATGGTGAACACAAAGATTAACATTTCTGCCTCACAGATACAGGAGACGGAGTTCAAGTTTTAGTCTGGTCACTGTCTGTATTCCTTCTACATGTCCTCCATATCTCTGTGAGCATTTTCCTTCAAGTACTGCAGTTTCCATTCACCTTCCAAAGAAGTGCAGTTTAGGTCAATTAACAGTTTAATATGAAAGTATGACTGTAAGTATGCCGTGTGCTGAACTTGCTTTCAAATGAGTAATAGGGAGATCTCACCCTGTACCTAATCCTGTCTTGATAATACCAGTTCCCTGAGACCTAAAACTGATTAAATAAGATAGATATATTTGTCATAATTTATAAAACTGCCATTTGATAGTGACCAAAAAGAAGCAACGCAATCAGGAGTAATTACTTGACATCTAGGTTGTGTGGCTAAAATCCAAGTCAAATGGCCTGTTTTTGCTCCTGCTGTAGAGCAGTGTGGCCTAATGGTTAAATGTCTGGACAGGAATCGGGGCACTGCTCCAAGTGTATGGCAGTGGGAGCTAATAAATCAGAAATTGGACAGCATACCACAACGAATGCAATTCAGTCTCCACCACCAGCTAGTTCCCTAGAGCCAATTCAACAGTGCAAGCACATAACCTGCTAGCATTTCAACAACAAAATTTATTTATATAGCACATTCTTATACAAGGTGGTAGGTCTTAGTGGTTATGATGTTAGACTGAAAACCTCAAAGATGCCTGTTCAGTCTTCATTACTCTGTGTTGTGTGATCTGGAGAAAGTCACGTGCCAAAAAAAAAAGGAAGCTGTTGTACTCTAGGTCTGTTTATTTGATTCTCTTTGTTGTGTTGTTTAATGTATCGAATACATTTATAGCACCTTCAAATCTGTACTATAGACGCTGATCTTTTTCTTCACAGAGATAAAAGATGGTGGGTTGTGCCTTGCACTGATTACAGGGATCTTAATAAAACAACAGTAAAGATCAGACATCCTAAATTAAGGCAAAAGTTAAAAGTAAGGTTCCTAAGACAGTGGTAAGACCAGCAGTGATGGATGGAGCCGAGACATGAGCAGTAAAGAGAACACAGGAGAAGATATGACAGAAATGAGAATGTCAAGATGGATATGTGGAATTACAAAAAAGGACAGAATAAGAAATGAGACAGAGGTTCAACAAAAGTAAGTATAGGAAAGTAGGTTGAGGTGGTATGGACATCTGATGAGGACAGGCAATGAATATATGGACAAAAGAGTGGTGAGAATGGAAGTACAGAGGAAGAGAAATCAAGGGAGGCCAAGCAGACATGGATGGATAAAGTAAAAGAAGATCTGAAGGTAAAGGGTTTGACTGAGGAGGTGGTGCAGGACTGAGGTGACTGGAGAAGGTTGATCAAGCACATTGACCCTACATTGAAGTGGGAAAAGATGAAGAGGAAGAAGAAAAAAAAGAAAAGATCAATTATCCTCTTCAGCTTATCTCCACAGTCTGTAATCAGGTTTCAGGTATTCATGAAATTGTATCTCGGGGTGCTTGCAAACTCATTTAGTTCAAGAGATGAGTGGAAGACTGCATTTAATAATTCAAGTAGACATTATGAATACAGAGTCATGCTCAACAGATTATCCAATGCTCAATTGCAGTATTTCAGTCATTTGTGAATGACATTTTCAAAATATTTTAGGTATATGTGTGCTAATTTATACAAACAATATATTCATCTTCCGAAGCACCTGAGGGTGATGTTTGCTTTTGACGGACGATATAAAAAAATAAATATCGTAAATAATTCCTAAAAAACAATATAGGAAATCACTTTTTCTTTTTATCTATTTGTTATTGAATTCTTTCTCCAGTACACGTTGTGGTAAGCTGTAGCCTAATCTAGTGACATTCCTTTGATAATGAAAGTCCAAGGATAGTTTCTACACAAATTCAAATAATAATAGTTGTAGTAGTAGTAATAATAATAATGATAATAGTAATGATAATGCAACATTTTTAAACCTGTTTAATCAAATTCAGGGTCATGTAACATGGCAGTATTGGCATAATGCAGGAGCCAATGTCAGAAGGGTGCCAGTCCATTGAAGATTATAATAATAATAATAGTTTCTTGAAAAAGCATTTTACAGGGAGTCCACATCGTCCATTTTTCAGGAGTTGCTGAAAATTTGTTCCCACTTTAAAAGCAATCCACATGTAATATGGGGGATGATGAAAGTGCAGATGATGGCTACTTAGAAAGAAATTAGTTGAGGTCCACAAGGAAATACGTTTACACTTGAATTTAAAAGTCTGCATTGGACTTTGACCTGGACACTGCGATTAGTTCTCGTTCTCATTCATACTACATCAGGAGATCTTTATACAAGCTTTATACTGATGTGTTAGTAAAATAAAATTCTTTAAAAAACATTTAGTAAAGTATTATTTTAAAAAAATTAAAAGTTTTAACCTTTTGGGGAAGAATGGTACTATTGTTGAGCCATTCTTGTTGATCTTTTATTTAATGCTTGATGACCTTCCTTTAGTGACAAACAGGTGTAGCAAAAGTGTGATGGCTCAATGGCTACAGTTGGTGTCTGGAAGGATTTGAACATTGTTAGAATCGATGATGGGATGGCATAACAGCATAGAGATTAGTGCTACTCTTTCATGGATTCAGTATCCTGGATTCAAATCTTCTTCTGGGTCATTTTCCTGGTGGACTATGCAGGTTCCCCTCTGTACTCTGGTTTCTCATCCCCAAGAATGCTCAGGTTAGATTTATTGGTAATTCCAAACTGCGTAGTGTGTGTGAATGAACCTTACAATGGACTGGCACCCCATCCAGGGCTCTTACCTGCCTTGATGTCTATGCTGCCAGGATAGGCTCTGCCCTACCCTGAACTCCTGATCTAGATTAGGTGGATTTAAGGAATGTTATATTATCTTGCAACATCTGTCCTTGCTGAGATGCAAACAAAGCTCATCTATAGTTTGGGCAAAATCTCATAGAAAGGTCACCAAAGAGTACCTTGATTCATCACTGACAATGGAAACTCGAGGATATCAGAAGTAAAACAGGTAAGAGCTATGCATGAGTGGCATGGCCTACATTATGTCTTGATAGTGACAAGATCCTTGTTCTAGATTGTGCCTTGTAGACAAGAAAACGTTATGTAGTGCAAGGCCTTCAGTGAAGAGCTGATTGTAACTAGCTGTATGTCCTGGTTATGAAACTCTGAAAGCTTCCTTTGAGCCAGATGACTGAAATATTGTATTAGATTAAAAGGTTTTATGGCTGTAGATCTTAACTAAATTATTCTGTTCTTTTTCCACAAGTTCTTTTTCTTGATCCCATGAACAAGACATTGTCTCTATTGAGATATCTTTATCTATACTAATAAAAGGCAAAGCCCTCACTGACTGACTGACTGACTGACTCACTCATTCACTCACTCACTCATCACTAATTCTCCAAGTTCCCGTGTAGGTAGAAGGCTGAAATTTGGCAGGCTTATTCCTTACAGCTTCCTTACAAAAGTTGGGCAGTTTTCATTTCGAAATTCTACGCGTAATGGTCATAACTGGAAGCTATTTTTCTCCATATAATGTAATGGAGTTGAGCTCGAAAGCCGTGGGGGGCGGAGTTTCGTGTGACATAATCACGCCTCCCACGTAATCACGTGAACTGACTATCAACGCAGTAAGTAGAATACCAGGAACAGCTCCAAAAAGCGCTGAAGAAAACATGCATTATATAATTGAGAAGGCAGCAAAACAATAAGAAGCGAGCGAGTGACATATACAACCATATTCATGAGTTCTGCTACTTCGGAAGCAAAGCACGGCGTAAACCTAAAGTTTAAATTAAGTTCATAGACAGGCTGCCGCTGGCGTTTGTAATTTAGTGCCTGCCCATATAAGGCCGTCCGTCAGCGGCAATCCAATAGAAACACTGCCGCTAAATATTCACGGGTGAAGGACTGTGCTTATGCAGAGGAAGATGAGATGGTCAGGGTGGTGTTTGGCACAAACTCAGCGAAACTGCGAGAGAAACTTTTAAGTGCCGGTTCTTCGCTAATATTTAAAAAAAGGGAGCGCCCTTCTTTGCCAAATTGGTCAAGGGTGCTGCTCTTTCGGAGAAACGGGGCACAAACCGGCGGTAGTACCCCGCTAACCCAAAGAAAGCCTGCACCTGTCTCTTGGTATTCGGACGGAGCCATTCCAAGATGTCCTTGATTTTTGAACGTTGTGGTCTCACCTGTCCCCGTCCCACAAGGTAGCCTAAATACTTGGCCTCCTTTAAGCCAAAAAAACACTTTCGAGGGTTTATGCGGAGGCCAGCTTTAGCTAGTGTTGTGAGGACAGCAGAGACCTGCAATAGATGCTCCTCCCAGGTGCCGGAATAGATAATGACGTCATCCAGGTAGGCGGCACTATAGGACTGATGGGGCTTCAGCACTCTATCCACCAGACGTTGAAAAGTCGCTGGGGCCCCGTGCAGCCCAAATGGGAGGACCTTGTATTGCCAGTGCCCGCTAGGGGTGCTAAAGGCCGTTTTTTCTTTCGCGGATGCCGTTAAGGGAATTTGCCAATACCCTTTCGTCATGTCAAGAGTAGTCAAGTATCGAGCCGTACCCAGCCGCTCAAGGAGGTCGTCAATGCGGGGCATCGGGTAGGCATCAAATTTGGAGACCTGATTCAGACGTCTAAAGTCGTTACAAAATCTCCAGGACCCATCTGGCTTGGAAATGAGGACGATAGGGCTGGACCAGGGGCTATGGCTCTCCTCAATGATGTCCATGTCCAACATTCGTTGCACCTCTAATTCCACTTCGGTGCGTTTTGCCTCCGGGAGTTTATAGGGTCTCTCCCGGACGATTACCCCGGGGTCTGTGACTATGTCATGCGCAATCAGCGAGGTCCGGCCAGGGGACTCGCTCACTACTTCGGGGATGGCTCGGAGTACCTGG
>JANRMT010062854.1:36784251-36811799 GCA_026402145.1 Polypterus bichir lapradei
TGGAAGTGAGGTCTTTGGAGGTGCCGGAACCTGGCAGGATTTCTCGGGAAAGGTCTGCAGGGAACTGAGAAAGACAGTCAGTGCACCCCGCCGCCCCCTGGTCGGATGTGGTATTACCATTACTTAAGTCCTTTAGCTGCCTCATTTTCTCAAGTGTGTGACAATATATATATATACACACACACACATAATCATGGGACATATCCGATCCTCCAGAACATTAAATGAATGACGTGTAAACGCAATTCAGATATTTTCTTCCTGCTCATCAGGATTTTGGCAGAAATTCACACCAAGAAAATCCTGCATGTGACATTTTTTTGATGCCATCCAAAAATGCATCCAACCAAATACAAGGGGTGAAAGCCTCTGTGGACGCTCTGATTGGCTGAAATGATCAGAAAAAAACTTGCCGTTCAATCCACACTCACCTGACGCTACAGACATAGGAGAAAGGCAGAAATCGATCGAATATGTGGGACCAATCCAGCATCTTGGTGTTATGAATCAGTATAGAAATTTGGATCACAAAAATGAGTGATTCTGTGACATGTGGATTAGGCAGGGAGAAATAAAGAAGCTGAAGCTTCAAAAGGTATGTAGGAGCTGTTAACACTGATGGTGAGAAGCTTGATTCTGCTTCTTGCCAACATCCAGTAACCATTATAGACATCCCACCATCTCTTACCCCACTTGGATATGCAAGGAATCCTAATGGATGTAGAGGATTCCTCACTCAATGCCATTTGCTATTTGAGACCAACCAGCCACATATTGTATGCATTGCATTCAAATTGTATTTATTATGTTGCTGTTAGATTAAAAAAAGCCTTTACAATGGGCATCAAACATGTATGATATATATCTTATGTGTTGTTTTTCTTCAAATTAATTTTTTCAGGAATTTAGACAAGCATTTCATGTGCCAGTTTACTCTGAAGTAGCAGCTAATTGGCTATTGGGGCATCATCAGGACACTATCTATTAAGGAAATTATTGTCAAAATATTGTTAGTAATTTAGACTGGTTGGGATGACAAAGTGCTTTTTTAACAGAATGCCTGTCAATGGAAATTGAGGATGAGCTGTCAAGACATGATATTTGAGGGAGATTAGAAAACCTGATTAAACTGGCTCAGACGAGTTTCAATAAAAGAAGAGTGGCATACATGTGGGAAAGAGGCACAAGCAGAACTTCCAACTAAAACAAAACTTAGCAATTAAGCAAGATATTTGTAGGATTGACAGAACATCAGTACATGGTAAAGGAGTGTCTGTGCTTTTATTGTGCTGAATCAGGGCACATGGTTTGTTTATTGGTGCAAAGAATATTGTCTCCATTTTAACATCAGCAAAACCAAGAAATTGGTTATTGACTTTTGCTGCAACAAAGAGCGTCTATGTCCAGTCACTATTCAGGGAGTGGATGAAGAAGTGGTCCACTCCTAGAAGTACTTGGGAGTCCGCGTCAGTGGCAGGTTGGACTGGTCTCAGAACACAGAGGAACTATAAGTAAGGGCAGAGAAGGCTCCTTTTCCTTAGGAGGCTGTGTTCTTTTAATGTGGGAAGTGACATCCTTCAAATATTCTATAACTGTGATGGCCACTGCGATTTTTCTGTGCTGTGGTGTGCTGAGCTGGTTACATCAATTCAAAAGAGGCCCATTGAATGATCAAAGTTATTAAAAGTTCAGGCTCAGTTATGGGACACACTCTGGACCCCTGCAGGTCATAGCAAAAGAGAAAATAAAAAAAAAACTGACTGCCATTATGAACAGTTCTGCACATCCTCTCTGTGACACACTAACACTGAGGACTTTCAGCAAACAAATCATTAAGCAGAAGTGTGTCAAGAAAAGCTACTGGGGCTTTTTTATACCAACAGCAATACATTTGCATAATACGTCAATGGGACTGTGACAGCCCTGTTTCTATTTAATTTAATTCCTTTTTAGTCAATCTAGTATATGTTCAGACCGTAGTGGATGTATACACACGGGAGAAGCTAGAACACCCAGTATACAACAGGGTTAGTAGGGTGGGATTTTTTTGTCAAAAACTCTAAAAATCTATTTTTCGTTCTTTGTGAACTTAATAAAATCACAATCTTGGCATTAATTGATTCTAGTGCAGCTTGATTAAGGACAAATTAAATGAGAGAGAATTAAAAATTATTCCGTTACCACTGAGGTTTAAACCCAGAATTTTTTACTTGGATGAGAAGCCTTCTGACCAATTAAATTCTACCTCATCTTCCCTGACAGTTTGCATTGATATGGCACATGAAGTAATTTTTTTTTTTACCATGGAATCCCCAGATTTGCAGAAACAAAATAATTGTGTAAAGAAAGAAATCACGTAGTGGAGTCATTTTTGGTTTCAGAACTGTATGAAAACTCTCCCGCACCACATATCGTGTAACACCAGTTCTGTACTGTTTCCTGAGTACTCTAAGTTTTCTGATGTGTTCAATAAACAGAAACCTTTATTATTGCCTCCACACCACAATTATGACTGTGCTGTTGAATTATTGTCAGGATCACCATTGCCAAAAGGGAAAATTCATACACTTTTGAGACCAGAACACAAGGCTATGGAGGCCACAATAATCAACAGAATGGATTTATTGTGCCTTCTAATAGTAATATAGACTCTGATTTTTTCTTTGTAGAGAAAAAAAGATGGTGGGTTGTGCAAATGCACTGAATACATGGAGCTTAATAACAATAGTAAAGATCAATTATCCTCTTCTGTATTAAGAAAATTGGACCTCATGATTGTTTATAACCTCATTTGTATCTCCTCACACTTACTCACCACATCAAAAAAGTTTGAAACAGATTTTGACAAAACAGGCTTTAAGTAAAACTTATAAAATTTGAATTCCAAAAGGAAAAGGTCATGTTCTCGAGTTATGAAATGTCCTGAATAGGCTTATGTATGGATGATTAAAAAATATCAGACATCCTTAGTTCAGCCAGACCAGAAGGATAGAAGAGGTGCACAAATATGAGGGTTCCACTAGGGTGACCAGATGAGTTTGGCTATAAAGGAGGACACCGACAGTCAAAAAGGAGGACAAAAATGACCAAATATATTTTCCAACTCCAATCAACCGCTAACCACTGTCCGTTGCGCCGTCGGGCGGAAATAGAATACATGATAACGTAACGTAATGTCATGCGGTGACGCAGATGAATGGAGAATGGCCGAAGGCTGCTCATTCCCGGTATATATCATATGTAATTAGTCAAAAATGGTTAACTCTGTTCGTGATTCTGTGAAAGGAGGACATTTTAATGAATTTTTGGAATGCCTGGAGGACAGAGGAAACCATGTTAAAAAAGAGGACATGTCCTCCTTTTAGAGGACGTCTGGTCACCCTAGTTCTACCAATAAGAGATTTATAAAGAATTTTAACATTGTACTATCACCAGTCTCTTCATTGACCCAGAAAACAAGCTAGTTTGAAGTGATGAAGTTAATATGGTTTTGAATATGACCTTAGCTTCAGCGTTCTATCAGCCTGATCCAAAATTGCATTTCACTCTGAAGACTGGTGCGTCAACTGTTGGAATGGGCATAGTTTTATTCTAAAGCTTCCAGATATGTCATTACTGCTCCCTTGTGTGTATTTTTTGAAGAAACTAATAATACCAAAAAAAAATTATGACGTAGGTAACTGACAATTGCAGGCAGTTGAAACAACATTAGAAGAATGGCGTCATTACATTACAGAGGGTACGTATCCTTTTATGATCTATACTGATTACAAAAACGTAATGTTCTTTACATATACATTTATTTGTTTAACATTTATTTTCTCCAAAGTGACTTAAAAAAGATGTCCACATAATTGAGTAAACATCAGTTTGGGGGAGTGTTTGAGAACAAATGTTATAGATCAAGGTAAATTAAAAGATCACAACAAATGACAAACTTAAAACAGACTACAAGCTAGTTAGAATTCTTAGATTACAAAAACCTAATATCATCAAACTCTAGAGTTTTTAAACCACAAACCAGATGAAGTGCTATTCTTTAATCATTTTAACTTTTCAATTTCATATAGACCTGGAAATGAGAATAGCAAAGCAGATGCCTTGTCTTGTGTTTTCAGATCCGATGAATGGTCCTGAACCACTCCTTCCTAATAGGGAATTCTTAGAAACGTTGATCTTGCCTTCAGCAGAGGACTTAATGAATAAAATTAAAGTGGCCCACACCTACTACACCTGTCATGAAAAAGCACCTGCAGGTAGATATTATATACCTCAAATCCTAAGAGGTCAGATTCTGAAATTATGTCACCTGACATCCATTTCTGGACATCTGCGAACAACTCAGACATTGAACATTCTCATTTTTTGGAGGGAACATATGGGAACTTGGGTTAGAGGTTACATTGCTGCATATGGGGGTTTGTTGCAGACCTAAACTATGACTTTTGCCTATAGGATTATTACAACCTCTCCCTGTACCACTTTGACCTTGGGAACATGTTTTGATGGACTTCATCACTGACTTACCATTATCTAAAGGAGTCAATTGTATCTTAATAGTTGTTGACAGATTTTCAAAGTAGGCTCATTCTGTCTGCTAAGATATTGGCTGATATTTGTCTTGACAGGAAACTTGGTACATGGTTCCTCTTCGTCTATTGTATTGGACTACAATCCTCCACTCATATCTCATTTTGGAAATTGTGTTAGTGAGGTGCTTCATTCTTCACCTAATTTAACTTTGGGATATCATCCTGAACCCAATAAACAAACGAAGACTGTCAACTGATTTAGAAAAGTACCTGAGGTGTATTGTTAATATAAATCAGGACAACTAGGTGACATTTTTTGCCATTGGCCGAATTCTCAAGGAATGTACTTGTTCACTCAGCATCAAAAACGTCCCCTTTTAAATGTATTTATGGCTTTTGTTTTTGGCCTTTTGAACCTCCTTTCATCTCCCAATGTTGTCAGTTATTTAAGTCAACTTTGAACGAATTGGAATTATGGGAGGTGGGTGTCTTGGCACAATGATATAAGAAGATGCTGAGTTGCTTTAATTCAGAGGGTGGGATGAAAGGTATGGCTGGATACTAAAAAGTTTAAATTGTAGATTCTTTCTCGTAAGTTGGAACCTCGGTATATAGGCCCTTACATTATCAGAACACAAGTTGGGTGTGTGTGTCATGTAGTCTTTCTCTGCTGGCTCACTTGAAAATCTTGTCTACTTTTAATGCATTCTGCTTGCATCTGGTTAGCTGAAGCCCTTATTACATCTCATTCATATCCCCGCTGTTATATGGGTAGATGGCTTTGAGTAATCATGAAAGGGCTAAGGGCCTCAAGGACTGCTCATTGGTCAAATTTAATGCTTTTCATACACTGCACCTATTGTCTTGATTTTACTTGAAATTTCCCATGAAACTGTGCCTTTGATTGTGGTTATGTAGTGAATGGGTTCATTATTAATTTTTTATTGCATTTTCTTGCATCAATTTGCAAGGATGAACACTCATTTTGAGGGTTTCTTGAGCCCTATATTCTGAATTTTCCATTGTTTTTTTATTTAAAATTACCTTTGTTGTTATGAGTTATTTTGTACCATGTTCTCCACCATCTTGATTATTAGCGATCTTCTCTGTTTTGTATTCTCATTATTAGGACAGTACCCATGTTGCTAGGAGCACACAATCAGAGGTCATGGCCTGAATTATAGATGAGTTCAAAGGGTTACCCATGAGATTATTTCCCTATTAGTGATTACTGATTTCAAAGACCCTTTTGTCTCTCCATTTTGTGATTAGTTACACTGTCTTCTTAGCTTCATTTCGGTTTCGGCTCTTGCCTGTAATTTTTTCGACTTCAGGTTTTCTACTCTTTGTGGCTTTGATGCACTATGGTAGATCTTACAGTTTTCACCCATTTCTGACACTGACAATGCCTCTCCTCCATGTATTTTCCTAAATAAAACCCTTTACTGCTGACTTGCTTTCAGCAGAACTGGTAAACTCAGAAACACACTCTCACTCCCTTATACGGCTCCAGTTTCAGTTTGACAATTAACCTAATGCACTTGGTTTCATAATATAGGGGGAAAACCACAGAATTCAGGAAAAGTTTGCATTCATCACACAGCCAGTGCCTGGGCTATGAACCACATTCAGAACCCAGGAATTGTAGCAATGCTGAACAAAGTTTGGCCACAACGAACTGCTAAAATAGTTTCCATTGTAAAAATATTGTAATGAAATGCCAAAAAAAGTTAAAAAGTCAGACTAAAATTTGCCTAAAATGCTAAATGAAATTGCATGAACTTGAGTAAAACTTGCATGAACTTGTTCTTGTGGTCCAGCGGTCAGAGTGTCTTATTCACAACATCAGAGGCCAGGGTTCAAATCCAAGACCTCTGCTCCCTTTCCCTCCATATTGGTGTACAGGTACTTTGGTTTTTCTCACTTGCCTCTCAAAAGACGAGTAGATTATTAGCTGGTGACCCCTACCTGTCCTGTGTATATATGCTTCTGACCAGGGTTTGCTCCTGCTTTGAACTTCGTGCTACCAGTACAACAATCCTAGAGGGATATGGGGACCAGGGCAACTCATCCAGTGCATTCAAAATGTATTCAGACTGCTTTTCTACCATTTTTCTCTGTAGATCTTCGTACATTCTGTGCAGCCATTTTCAAGTCTCTCCAGAGATGTTCAGTTGGGTTCACGCCCAGTCTCCTGCTGGACCATTTAAAGAAATTATATAGTTCTTCTTAAGCCACTCCTGCATTGTCATTGCTTTGTGCTTAGGGTAATTTTCCTGTTGGAAGGAAAACCTTTGGCCTGGTCAGAGGTCTGGAGCATTCTGGATTAAGTTTTCATTGAAGATTTGTCTTGACTTTGCTCTGTTTAGCTTTCCCTTGACCCTGACTAGTCTCCCAGATTGGTACCATGTTGCAGTTATGGCTGTCCTTCTGGAAGTTTCTCCCATTTCCACATAGGTCCTCAGGAACTTATTTATAAGAGCTGTGGTTGTTCCTGATTTTTTCCTTTTAAGAATTTTGGAGGCAGCTGTGCTCTATGGAACCTTCAAAGCTGCAGAACATTTTTGTAGACTTCCACACAAATGTGCCTCAACACCATCCTGCTTCTAAGCTCTGCAGATAATTTTTTCCACTTGAGTCCTTCCACTTTCTTTAACATGGGTGGAGTTTTGCTATGATACACATCGTCATCTGTGGGACTTTACATAGATAGGTGTGTACCTTTCCTAATCACGTGAAATCAATTGAACTGACTACAAATGGAACCCAAACACAATGGAGAAACATCTCAGTGATGATCAATACAATGGGATGCGTCTGAACCAAATTTCAAGTGTCATGGTAAAAGGATCTAAATAATTGTGAGATATATCTTTTTTTTTAATGAATTAGCAAGTATTGCTAAAATCCTGCTTTCCCTATGTCTGTTGTACTGAGTGTTGATTCATGAGGAAAAAATTAATTTAAACACTTTAAGGCATCATTTTTAATTTAATACAGACATTCTTGCAGTAGCAGTAATGGGAAACTGCCACTTTTAATATTATTATTTATCGAGAGAAGCAATTTTTTCTCATAAAACACATTAGATGATAAAATGCTTTCAACACATTGAGTCATTAAGATATCAAATATCAGTTTTGCAAAATATAAGACCTATTTGCAAGAATCACAACTAATAATTTAGAAAATTTTCTGCTAATTTCTCATTATCCTAATTTTCTGCTAGTTCCTTTTTAATGGAGTCCATAACCTATCCAGCCAATCTCTCCAGAGACAGTGTAATTGTTCTAAAAAAATGGCTGTTAAATATTTCATTGTGTCCAACATGACAAATGTGGGTGTTGAATTATACATTATTTTCATTCATAATTGATTATGGAATCTGTGTTGTATTGCCTTTCTATTTTTTCACTCCTGTTATGGTTCTAAATGGTGGGAGATTCATTTATATCATTGGTTGCTTATACTGACCTGTTACTATCCGAGATCACTGATTTTCTAATACTCTTTGCTCATGTTTATTTTCTTATTTGCTTTCTGCTCAAAGAGCTTTTTGGCAATGTTATTTTCAACTTTGATTCCTGGTTTACATATTGGAATTAGATAACAGTTCTTTGATATTTCCCTGTTACAGTCTTGCTTTGATTATAGGCTATGCCTTCTCTAATGGTCCTTTATTCTCTTCTCCTGTATTGATTCTTTATTTGGCTTAACAGTGTCAGTGTGTCAGGTTTGACTTGTGTGCCAGAATTGGGTCAGGCAAAAGTCAAATGAAATTAAAATATGGAATTTCATCTTTCACGTTTGGGATTATGGATTAATATCAACTTTAACTAACTGGTCATCTTTTGGCCATTTGCATCTTATTATTGTCTGACTGTTGCATAAGGAAAACCCTAACAATTATTGGCTCTGATTCTTGAAAAGCAAGTCACTTATGAATCCACTGCATCTAGTGTTCTAGTACAAAGATTAAAAAATAATAAATACTACTTTAGCATATTTATACTAGATAGCATGCCTAGTGGGAGCTAGATGGTGTTTTGGCCTTGGAACCCCTGAAGACTTAAAAACATTTTTTGACCTCCATGGCCATCTGACAATATAGTACTGAAGTTATCATGAGAGATGTTTAAACAACTCTATAATTAAGAACTCTGCCTTATCAATTGTTCATGTACTATATCTATATTATTTAAATATGTATATATTTATACATATTTATTATTTTTGATATTTCATTTATACACGCATATACTCATTTATGACTCATTTATTGGTTTTACCTTCTTTTTTATTTGTTTCTTTAGCATCTTATAAAGCACTTTAACCTACATGCCTTGTATGAAAATGTGCTCTAGAAATAAACTTTGTTGCTATTGTTACAAGTTAGACAGAAGATGTTTGCTCCATTAGCAACAGTGATTTGTAAGAGTGAAAGGAGGGCAATCCTGCAGCCATTGCATCCCCCCACGATCTGAGATGTAACAGAAATGATTAATCTAATGTTATTTTATTTTGTGAAATGGGTGAAGATTCAAAACTAGAAGTTTATTTTTAAAGAATTGCTCAAGAGACTATCTTTTTCCTGCTAGAAAACCTTCCCTTTATTTGTAAAGAAAGTTCAGCTGATTTCCACAAAGACTGTACTTTCACTGTTCATTTTAAATTAGCTGACACTCCTTAGTGGTCATCAGTCTATTACTCTTTTTTCTGGGTGTAGCCGTAGGCGAGGATCCCAATCAGACCCCCAAATTCTTTCAGATCAACTTCTCCATCTTTGTTTGTATCTAGTATCTTCATCAGTTCAGCCACAAAAGATGAATCCATGTTTTTCTGGATAAAAAGAAAATAATAATAGCAAACATTATTATTCCTACTATTGAGCAATACAGCTTTAAAAACAGAAGACTTCACTGAGGCTTGGCTAAGAGCATGAACAGGGGACAAAATGAAGCAGGAGACTGGACTTATAAATCACGTGCCCCTTTAGCATTGTCCTCCAAAGATAACAATTTCATTTTACACAGTGATGCACAGCACTGATCTGGTTGTATTCGCATTATTTAAAAAAAAAGATCACAGTCCACATTACCTTTGGATAATTCCAATTTTCAATACATTTTCTAACTGGCTTATTCAATTCAGAGTCTGACTCAGGAGTATTGGGTGCAACCTGGGAACACACCTTGGCTGAAAACCATTTCTTTGCAGGGCACAGCCAAGCACACCTACCAATGCATTGATATGGGATGAGTTTAGCATCACCAATCCTGCCTTGGAGATGTGGGGGAATTGGAATATACAGAGAAAATTCCAAGCAGACATGAAGAACAAGCAGACATCATCTGAGGTAAGCAATGCCACCCCAGGACATGAGGGGACGAGGTCGCTAACAGTATCATCTCTTTCTGCCCACAGCTCAGAGAAGACACAACTGACTCCACCCCTTTCTGTCAGAGGACTACAGATCTGAGGTGCTGCTGGAGGGGGTTGTCTCATTTGGTTGTTGATCCACCACAGGACGGAGCTCGACCCCAGACTGACCTTTCAGATGAGCATTGATTGTGCTAGAAGACGCACTGCAGCCTTGACTTTGTTTTGTTCAAATCTGTGCCAATGAGTGTTATTTCTTTTGTTTCAAAAACCATTATTAAAAGGGTGACCTAGTTGGCACCACAACATTTATTCTTTTTTGCATGCGCCACACCTGCTTTCCCCATTTGCTCCTCATTTCAGAATCTCTTACATGGACACTAATGGACGTCATTTTCACTTCTTTGCTGGAGAGTAATTTCCTACTTCTAAAACTGAATGTTTTTTTTTTATCATGGCACTGATCCCTCACTAGAGTCAATCGTAAGGCCAGTGTGCTGGATGAGACTCAAAACTAACCTGGGCAAGTAGGCCATCTGAAAAGGCGCAAGGAGCCTTTAGTACATGTCAGCAATGAACCTCCACATGAAGAAGTATCCAGAAGTTACACACTGGAGCCTCCTTTTTACTACATTTCACTACTCCTTATTCTTACTTTCTTAGAATTTTATGGTCCCATGAAAATGTTCTCTGGAGATCACACAACAACGGGACCTGCCTTGTCTAGTCATCTAAAATAAGAGCCATCCTTCTACTGGAAATTAGTGTTACTTAGATAGTTAGTTTCTTGTAAAATTAAAATAATATTGAATATAACTAAAACCTATAGAGCTGCTTGTAGGGAATATTACATTAAAAAACCAACCACCACTTAGAAACTGAGCATGTATTAGAAGGTGCAGGTTAGGTTGACTGACAACTCAAAGCTGGCCCGCTGTGACTGAGTGTAAATTAGGATGTGTGTGTGTATAGTACCATGTTAAGGACTGGCACCCTCTCCTAGGATGATTGCTACTTTGTACACGATGCTGTGAGGTTAGGCTCAAGTGGGTGTTGCAACGAGTGAATGAATGAGTGAATAAATTATTCCCACAAAATGGAGAGTTATGTATAATAGAATCTGCATGTATTGTATTCAGAGCTTTTTCCAGCACCCATGCAATTTTACAAAGTAGGATTTTTTTTTTTAAATTTATTTTCACTCTTTTCCTTTGATTCTTTACTATTGGGGTTTTCTATACTCTTCTCAGGTCTCTCAGACAAAATCATCATCTACGCAGGAGGCCAAATTTGTCTACTCCATAATTTGGAGCCTACCATTTTATTTTAAATTGTAGGCTGTCATTTCATTACTACACATGAAAGGCTCTACAATAACAGGTTTGACAAGAACTAGCAAACAGCCACTCTGTTATATGATCCTCCGGGACTCGCCTCCTGCAGGGTGGGGCAACTCAGGACAAAGTTTGAGTGTGCTTCTTTGGCAGGTTGTCACTTTTTTTCTTTTCATTGGACCTGTGGGTGTTGAATAGCAGGTGTGTCACTGTGTGGACTGATAGCGTTGTGCCTACCAGGCATATTTAGATGTTAAATTACTCAGCTAAAATGTTTTCAGACTGCACATATAGGTGAGAGGTCTCTCCCTGTTAAGGTTATGAAAGTACAGGTGAAAGCAGCTCCTTGATCATAGAAATCTTTCTTATTTTCCTTTAAATAAATATGTACATAATGTGTAATTTTCTCCATACAGCACAAAGCTTAAAACATTTAGGCTGCATCACTGTTTTTATTGAGAACATTAGAAGGTTCCTCCTAAAGCGTGTTTTTGAAACTGAAAATGTTCTGGTTTTTTACAATATCTACTAAATTGTTCACACCTACAATGACATATCATAATTTAGAGCATTACCTTTTGAAATCCCAATGACTAAAATTCATTTTGTCATTCAGCTCAAAAAAAAAAAAAATTCTGTAAAGTTAATGTGGGAATAAAAGTGACTCCTTCTTCATGCTGCAACTGCATCATACACCAACCCTAATAATAATCTTTCTTTACATTTATATAGTGCTTTTCTCACTACTCAAAGCGCTTCAGTAAGTGGGGACCCACTTTAACCATCACTAACGTGCAGTAACCACTGGGATGATGCGACAGAAGCCATTTTATGCCAGTACCCTCACCACACATTAGCTGTTAGGTGGTGCAGTGGTGAGAGAGATAGCCAGTTAGAGATATGGGATGATTATGGAGCTTGAATGACCAGGCCGTGGTGGGAAATTTAGTCAGGACATTGAGATACACCTTACTGTTTACAAAGGATGCCCAGGAATTTTATATATCCACAGTCAAGTCAAGATCTCAGTTTTACCAAAGGATGGTGCCATTTTTACAGCACGGTGTCCCCATCACTGCACTGGGTCATTAGGATTCACATTCAGACCACAGGGTAAGCACCTCCTATTGGCACCACCAACACCTCCTCCAGCAGCAACCTAAGCTTTTCCTAGAAGGTCTCCTATCCAAATACTGGCTGGGCCTGAACATGTTTAGCTTCAGTTGGATGACCTGTTCTGAACTTCATGTCATATTTATCCTTTGAGTGCTGCTGGGGTTCAACATCAGGATAATGGACTGGTCAGTTAGTTTGTATTAAGTTTGTATTAATGAGCTTGCCACTGGGAGGTAAAAGTAGTCTACATCACTTAGGTAACTCTTGCACTTTATATCTCCAAGTTTAAGGGAATTGTGCTTATTCTAGCATGATTTACTGAGTCCGATTACTACCTATTTGGAACAACTGCTTTTCTTCCTTTATTATGGTGTTTATGTATCAAGAGTAATGGCTGGTGTAGATTACTACCTCTACGATACAAACTACTCTGTAATACCAGCAAAGCTTGACCTGCTGTTTTTCTCATTCTTATATTTCTATGTGCAGAACTACAGGCTGGAGTATACTGCTACCTGTTTCAAAAATTTCTAACTAGTTCCAATGGGACTTGGATTGTGGTCTTCCTCGATCTATATAAGTAGACTACTACTTATTTAACAAGGATTGCTTTGTGGTACAAAAAGAATGAACAGCATTGTCATCTATTATAATACAGTAGTATCACTATGTTTATGACTAATACTGGCTGTGTGTGGACTTCAGGACAAAAAAACTACCCAAAGACACCCTAGTTTCACTATATTGGTGAACTTGCAGAGGCGTCAACTAAGTGGGTCAGGACAGGTGGTGTCTTGTCCAAAATGGATGTGTAGTTGAGAGCAGCTGTGGCACAAATTGAGTGGGACGGGCTGAAACCAGTCACAGGCAAACAAATCGTAACTCATTTTGTGAACGTACATCATGCATGCACCACAAAGCTAAGTTTGTCTGCTTGGGTTGAATGAGAAGTGAGGTGCATGCATGTGCCATCTTACCAAGTGCAAGTCACACTTGTATAAACTTCTACATGTTCAGTAGAATTCACAGTTGAACTCCTATGGCTGTGGCTGAGCATGAGCAGAGAAGACTGTTCTATACACACACTTACACTCACAAGTCTTATGTCTATATTGATTGATATACTGGTGTAGATTTGTACAAATTTGACATAAATTGCTATCTTGTACCAGTGTGACTCTCACTATTTTCTTCCCTTATTCTGGTGTTTCTGTATCTAGAGTTATGGACTGGTATAGATGACTACTTAATACCAACAGAACTCGTGCTACTGTCCTTTCTTATTGTATTTCTATCCCTAGAGCAATATGCTGGGGTAGATTGTTACACATCTGATGAAAAATTTAAACCAGTATCATTAGGACCAGAATCATTAGTTTCCTTTATCCTAATATTTCTTTATTTAGAGCTCTGGATTAGTGTAGATTATTACCTATTCCAGAACAATTGCTTTGGGCATCAATGTGATGTTGACTATTGTCTTTCTTTGTTCTTATATTTCTGTCTCTACAGAGATGTAATGGAGTAATTTGCTAACCATTTGTCCAGATAGAATGCCCACTAGCAATGAAATTCAAACTGCTCCGTTTCATTTGGCCAGTGTTTCAATTACCTGATGTAGATCACAACCTATTTGACAATTACTAAGTTTCAACAGGACTCAGATTATTCCAGCTTTATGAATAGACGAGTAACATTTCAGGGTCTACTTCCCAACTGGTTTTGTCCATGAACATTGCCAATGATCAGCCTCCATATATGGCAAAAGAATCATTGTATGGTTCAAACATTACTGTAGACTTTTGCACTAGGCATATCTCCTGTCCTGGGTTTGATGAAAATTCTTCTAGAGGAGATAAAGCATCTTGGGTTTTGCATAAGCAAGATTTCTGTTTTAAACTGATGTCAGAATGAGAAAATTTGCATGATATAATAACAGATCATTATAATGTATGCTAATTGATATGGTCTAACACTCATAAGTGGGCACGATGGCTCTACTGAATCTCGATGTCTCATATCAATGAACCTGACCATTCAGAAGTGACTTAGTATGAAGTGTTTAATAATCTGAAGAGACACATACTGTACTACACAGGTTGGCCACATGAAGCTACAAGTACAAAAATCTGCCTATGCAGTCCAAAGCCACTCTGAAAACTCTTGGTCACTATATGTTAAGAGATATAAATCCATATAAATTGTTAAAGAGACATTTTGGAAGAGAGAGACACTGCAACCCTGAAGGATATAAAGATAGACTAAAAGACTTAAAGCTTTGTGGGGTTCACATTCTCCCTTCAGTCGTTTCCTTACTCTTGCACCTTACATGATTTTTACTTATCATCATGCACACGGTTAGACACATGACTTCCATCTCAGGTTCATTTGTGAGCTCTGTTACTTTTTTATTTAACATAACTTTTTACACTGCCCAACACTCCATCCCTTAGTCACTCTTAAATTGTCTTTAGAGCTTTGGCACATTTTATCTTCTTGAGTTTATGACCTGTGATTTCATGCTGATGAGTTTCTTGAGTGTATGTATGAACCTTTAGCACATGCAGTGCCCTCCATTATGTTTGGGACAAAGTCATGTTTTTTCTTGATTGACCCCTTTGCTCCACAGTTTAAAATTACAAATCAAACAATTCAGATGTCAGGAAAGTGCACATTGCAGACCTTCATTTAAGGGTATTTGCATACATTTCAGTCATACCATGAAGAAATGACAAATCTTTTCTACAAGGGCCCTCCATTTCAGTGTTCATATTTGGGGCATAGCAATGCCAGTATTTTAAAGCAGTCATATTTATTACTTCTTCGCATAGCCCTTGCATGTAATTGAAGTCTGTGATTGATAGACATCACCAGCTGCCGAGTATCTTCTCTGGAGATGCTCTGCCATACCTCTTATGCAGCCATCTTCAGCTTCTGCTTGTTTTGCGGGCTTGTCCCCTTAAGTTTTCTCTTCAGCATATGGAAGGCATGCTCAATTGATTTTAAATCGGGTGACTGACTTGATCATTCAAGATTTTTCTATTTTTTAGCTTTGAAAAACTCCTGTGTTGTCTTAGCAGTATGTTTGGGTTCTTTATTTTGTTGTAGGATGAAGCGCTGCCCAGTGAGTTTGGAGGAATATACTGGAGCTTGAGGAAATAAGATGATTCTGTACACCTCAGAATTCATTGTGCCACTGCTGAGAGCAGTTCCATCATCAATGTAGATAAGTGTGTCAACACCTGTGGCCCCCCTACATACCCAAGCCATAAAACCTACACCATCATGTTTAAAGGGTGAGGTGTTATACTTTGGATCTTGTGCAGTTCCTTGTCATCTCCAGACTTTGCTTGTACATCACTCTGGTACAGGCTCATCTTTGTATTGTCTGTCCACAAGACCTTTTACCAGAATTCTGCAGACCCTTTTAAGTACTTTTTTTGCAAAATGTAAGCTGGCCATCCTTTTTTTGTGGCTAACTAGTAGTTTGCATCTTGCAGTGTGGCTTCTGTATTTCTGTTCATGAAGTCTTCTGTGGGTATTAGTCTCTGACACCTCCACACCTGCCTACTGAAGACTGTTTCTGATCTGCCTGACAGACTTTTGGTTTTTTTTTTCAGAGGATTTTTCTGACATGAGCAGTGGAGGTCTTCCTTGGCATATCAGTCCCTTTGTGATTACTGAACTCAGCAGTGTGTTCTTTCTTCTTAATGATATTCCAGACAGTTGATTTAGGTGGTCCTGAGGTTTTACTGATACCTCTAATGATTTTATTCTTGATTTTCAGCCTCATAATGGCTTCTTTGACTTTCATTGGCACAGCTCTTGTCCTCATATTGAACAATGGTAACTACAGACCCCAAAGGGTAGAGCAAGCCTAGGTACCTTATGCCTGCACTAATGAAGCACTGAAACACACCTGAGGAATCACAAACACCCGTGATGCCACTACAGTGTTGCGGTGTGACCAAAATATATGCAAATAACCTTCAATGAATGTCTGCAATGTGCACTTCAATCACATCTGAATGGTGTGATTTGTAATTTTAAACTGTTGAGCAGTGGGATAAATCAAGGAAAAATGTGTCTTTGTCCCAAACATTATGGAGGTCACCTTATTTAAACAGGATTTTAACCATTATGTGATTCTTGTTTTTTATCATTTGGCTTACCAATATTTGTTTATGCTTTGACCTTCTGACACAGTGTCTTCTCGTCCACCTTAATAAAAGGATAAGTATCTGTGTGACTGTTTGTGTGTCCATCCAGTTAGTTTGTCTCTGTCATTCCAACAGATGGCACATTAAAAGCATTAACACTGCTTTTACAAGTACCTTACCAAATGACCTACAGCAGAGACATTTGCTTTGCATGGTGCACTGCAAACGTTAACGCATAGCTAGTTTCACCATAATTTACTGAATGAATTAAGGGATTATTTTATCTTACATTCATTTTTTGGGTATATTTATGGTTGTTTGATTGCCAAAGTATATTTGCTCAATTCCTTTCCTTAGCAGAATAGCTCTGCACAACTCTCATTCACTCTGCATGAGTACTTTTCATTATACTAGTTCTTATAATAAATTGCTTTTTATTCCTGCTTAATCAATTTATGTTAAGAATTGTCACGCTTCAGATTTCGCATAGATTTTTTTTTGTCTTAGAAACATTTTTTGTCTTTTTTATTGTGAATATTATTAAAGCTTTATTTTAAAGGAACATGTATATTTTGGTTTAACTCTTTAGATTGAGAAAGACAGTAATATTTCTGTTATTTAAATTTAAGTTTATGGATTTGGTGAGAGAGGGCATGCAGGTGATGGGTGTAACAGAACAAGATGCAGAGGACACAAAGATAATCTACAATTAACCTTAATGCAACTGACTCTGGCATGATGGAGAAAAGTAGATTGTGAGAACATGTTGTTATAATATGAAGTTTAATGTCACTGTCTCTATGCACATTTTAGTGGATTTATTCATACAGGCAGACCAAGTGTGGTACACAGGGACTAGGCTGCATTTAGAAACCATTAGCCTAGCAGTTTGGAGAATGGGAATACTTATTGCATTGTGAGCATTGTGCTATTCTTGTTAGAGGTGGGGTTTAAGTTTACTGTCCTTGTTTGGAGACCAGAGAGGGGCATTGTACTATTCCTTTGAAGAAACTGAATCCTTACTTTCCTTGTTTGGAGACCAGAGAGGGCCCTGCACGTGAAGAAGACAGTATATAAGGATGGACCTAATGCCAATACATTTTGAAGCTGTCAGGCGGAAGATTATGTCATCCGTTCCGGAAAATCCTCACAGCATGGTGACGAAAAATGGCAGACTGCGTAGATCAAGACTCCCACCTTGATAAAAGTCTGTCATAAGCTTCCCGTCTGTAACCACGTTAAACCGTCAGTAAAAGTAAGCTAAAGTATATTTTTTTCATGTGATTCTTATACCGCTGTAATCACGATGGGAGGGATATGGCCTTTTCTGTCATATTTCTATCTTTTTCGGTTACTTAACATGCCGCAATTTCAAAAGAACACATTTCCGGAGAGCTAATGCCTCCTAAGGAAACACATGTAGGTATTTTGCAATGGTTAAAGCACTGAACTCTAAACCCCAAGGCTGCCAGCTGAGGTCCCACCTTTGACTCACTGTGTGACCCTGCCTTGGATAAAGCTGTTAGCAACGCAGAGAGCATCTGAATGGGGATTTGAACATAGAATTATAGGGCTGTGGTGTCGTAGTGTAAATTGTTGAGCTACCAGTGGTAAATTTTTAATAAGAGAATACATAGTCTGATATGATTGAACAAATGTGTATAGATCTTGCTTGGATTAAAAAGAGCGATGGAAGGAGAAGTGAAAGGGAAAACCCAGGATAGTGTGCTAACTGAATGCAGGCCATTGCACATGCTGTAAGTGGCTGGATACGGTGGCAGAACTATAGGCAGTGCAGATGGGGCTGTGGTGACTCCATTGTTGTTGTTCTGCCACAAATATCTATGAATAATAGACTTGCCTACTTGAAATTATAACGAAAAGGCTAATGCTGTTATCATTCCCACAACTACAGAAAATTGAATTATGACTATTATCTTTACGTAGCTTATCTGCCTGATGCAGGTCAGTGTTGGTGGTAATTTTTTTAATTGGATTTAAATTAATTTTGCAATTTCTTGTTACGCAATTGGGTTGATATGTTCTATTCTTAATATGATAGGAAAATTATTATGATTTCTGCATATATTATTATTAGAGTGGACATACTGGAATCCCCAAGAACACACTACGACCCCTTTTTCTACTTAAACAAATCACAAATGGATTTTGAAATTACTTTAAACCAATAAAAAGAAGAATTGAAAATATAGGACATTTTATACAAAGGGATTCTGCGATATGTCAATTTAATCTTGCGATTTCTAAATATTCATTTAGTTTTAAATGTTTGCGAGTTCTGCGTCCTCACAAATTTTAAGATACATGCTCCTTGTTTATGTGGCAATACCAAATCTCAAAATTTGTATGTGTTAAGAATTAGAACATTAGAACAATAGAACAATTTAGATGAGAACAGGCCATTCAGCCCAGCAAAGCTCACCAGTCATATCCACTTAATTCTTCTAAAATAACATCATGTCTCGTTTAGAAGGTCCATTAAGTCCTACTGTCTACCACACTACCTGGTAGCTTATTCCAAGTGTCTGTGGTTCTCTGTGTAAAGAAAACATCCGAATGTTTGTGTAAAATGTATCTTTAATAGGTTTTCAACAGAGTCCCTGTGTTCTTGATGAACTCATTTTAAAATAATAGCCCTGATCCACTGTACTAATTCCTTTCAAAGTTTTAAACACTTCAATCATATCTCCTCTTAATCTTCTTTTGCATAAACTGAAAAGGCTAAATAATTCATCCCCTTTAGCCCTGGAATTAGCCTAGTTACTCTTCTCTGGACCTTTTCTAGCGCTGCTATGTCCTTTTTGTAGCCTGGAGACCAAAACTGCACACAACACTCCAGATGAGGCATCACCAGTGCATTTTAAAGCTTGAGCAGAACCTCATTGGACTTGTACTCCACACATTAAGCTATATAACCTAATATTATATTCACCTTCTTAATGGTTTCTGAACACTGTCTGGAAGTTAATAATGACTCCTAAGTCCTTCTCATAAGGTGTACTTTCAATTTTGAGGCCTCCCATTGTATATTCAAAAATAGCATTTTTACTTCCTACTTACAAAACTTTACATTAACTTACATTAAATTTCATCTGCCACAAATCTGCCCCAGCATGTATGCTGTCCAAGTCCCTCTGTAATGATTCAAAATTATTTTTCAATTCACCTATCTTGGTATCATCTGCAAACTTAACCAGCTTGTTACTTATATTCCTATCTAAATCATTTATATATATTAAAAATAGCAGCGGCCCTAGCACTGACCCCTGTGGAACACCACTCCTAACATCGGCCAGTTCTGATGAGGTTCCTCGCACCATCACCCTCTGCTTCCTGTGTCTGAGCCAATTCTGCACCCATCTAAAAGCATCACCCTGAACTCCAACTTCTTTTAATTTGATGTCACAACCACTCATGTGGCACCTTATCAAATGCTTTCTGAATGTCCACAAAAATAATATCATAAGCTCCACTTTGATCGTATCCTTTTGTTGCTTCTTCATCGAATTCTACAATGTTAGTAAAACACGACCTCCCTCTTCTGAAACCCATGCTGACTGTTCAGTAAAACTCCTGTTCTTGCCATGTGCTGCTCAATCTAATAATTTCCATCCTAATCCTTAATAATTCCTTCCATTAATTTGCCTGTGATGCACATTAAGCTTACTGGCCTATAGTTGCTTGGATTTGCCCAATCAGCCTTTTTATATAACAGGATAATATTTGCCATTTATTAACCCATTGCAGTGTTTTTTTAATTACCTGGGTTTCACACTTAGCTCTTTCTTTTGCTTCCAGTTTGCCCCTGTCCCTACAATATATGTCTGTTGGTTTAAAATGTTCATTACCTGGCAGTTGCATGTTGTGTTATAGGGGAAATAAAAATGGAAAGCATGTGTGGTGGCCCCTCACTAGCAGTGCATACTTGCTGCCTTTGCAAAGACTGCTTCTTAAGCTTTTTGCACTTTTAATACTTCCACTGTTTACTTTGTGTGCTTTTTAGATATTCATTTTTTTATCTAGTGCTATTGTACTTATGATATTCATTGTACTGTATATCTTGGTCTGTTTTTGTATTACATTTTTGTCTTGAGCTATTGGATATTTTCAGTTTGGTATTTTGCCCAGTTTTCTCTGCCTTTTTATTGGATTACTCTTTCAGATTATGGTTTTTATTAACAATTACATTGTTTTATTACTTCACTGTGTCTGTTTCAAAATTAGCTTGTTCTGATCTGCACAACAACCGAAGTTGACACTGCCAGCCCCTCTTTGCAGAGCAGAACACCACAGTGCCTGAAAATGAAATCACGGCAGTGCACACCAAGAGAAGTGTGGATGGAAGATTTCATCTTGAAGGGAATATTTCACAAATAGTGGACTAGGATATTGCTTCTGATATCTTTGTGCTACATATTAAGTGAGGCCGTGAAAAGAGTTTCACAAGGATACTTGAAAACTCACTTACCTTACACAGGGTTGTGGCAAAGCGTGGCTGAATCAGAGATTTCTATTCATAAGGAAGTCAGCAAACAACAAAAAAGGTGCCTCTCAAAGTGGAAGTCGCCACAATGACAGATTTTCACAAAGTACTGAAAGTACACAGACAGAAACTGGCTGAAGCCTGCCACGTGTTATTAATGTTAATTTTATTATTCGTATTATCTTCCCTTTTGCCTGCCATCTGCCTTGACCCTTCGTACCTGAGTTTCTACACCAAACTAGCTTTGAGTAATCACATGATGGAGGCAGAGGAAATAAAAAAGGGAAGCCTAGATGATGGTGCTTTGCCAGCTTTGTGTCCGGTGCACACTGACCCAGAAGAACTGGACAGAGGCCAGAGCCTACTGTTCTCACACCGAGTGGCCAAAGGCAGAACCAAACCTTGAGAAGGAGCAAAACAGGAGGTTTGCAATGTTGCCAACTAATAGAATGGCAGGTTTTCTCATAAACTATAATTATAGCTAATTAATTCTAATTTTAAAAACTGACAATTTACTTAGCTGCTCCTTTTTAGGTACATAAAACATGCCCCATTTGAAACTTTTAACCATTTTAGCCACAGTTCAAAAGCTTGGCTTTCTTTCTGGCATATCCTGCAACAATGACCAAGCAGGCTATTGCTGATCCTTCATTAATATAAAAGTTGTGCTTATTGGCTTTGTAAAATTTGTAACCAAACCCAAATTTTCGCACACTGCTGAAGAAGCTAGAAAGTCAAAAAATATACTGTAAAAAGAGTGATGAAATGAGGTATTCTTACTCCCAAAGGTCCACTCAGCTCATCTTGCAGTAGCTTATGGAGCTCACTTCTGTTAAGCTTTGTCGCATCACCTTCCATCTTGGCATACCTCCGGAAGAGAGAAATAAACTCTTTGAGCACAATCTCCAGTTGAGTCATGATAAATGGTCTAATTCTGCAGGAAAATATATTAAAAAAGGCATTTTAGAGAAAAGCACAAAAGACAAACATGTTTCTGCTTACTGGACAATCAGAAGAAGCAACATCCTTTTATGTGTGTTGCCCATTAAATCATTCTTCTGGCAGAGGCAGTGTTTCAGTTTTACTCCAGTGACGTCTCTTAACATGAAAGCTTGAGGATCAGTGTGAATATTCACATGAATGGCTCCATGGTTTGACCATTTGGTGGGGTATCAATACTGCTTTTCACATTGCATTTATAATCAGTCCCACAATTCTAGGTCCCTACACTTTTCAAGCCCTCCTTTTTTTTTACTATATTCTTGTAATAAAATAAGAAAAATACAACCCCAAATCAGGAAAATTTGGGACTGTATGGAAAATGCAAATAAAAAAAACAGTGATTCTCTAATTTACTTTGACTTTTATTTCATTGCAGAGAGTATGACCCCAAGATATTTCATGTTTTGTTTGGTCAACTTCATTTAATTTGTTAATATACATCAATCCCCACATTTCAGGCCAGCAACGCATTCCAAAAAAGTTGGGATGGGGGCAAATTAGGGCCAGTAATGAGGTAAAATTAGTCAGCAGCCATATCACCCTGTAGCCCAAGACTGGTTGCCCACTGAAGCTAAGCAGGGTTGAGCCTGGTCAGTACCTGAATGGGAGACCTTCTGGGGAAAACTAGGTTGCTGCTGGAAGAGGTGTTAGTGAGGCCAGCAGGGGGTGCTCACCCTGTGGTCTGTGTGGGTGCTAATGCCCCAGTATAGTGATGGGGACGCTATACTGTAAAAAAGCACCGTCTTTCGGATGAGACATTAAACCGAGGTCCTGACTCTCTGTGGTCATTAAAAATCCCAGGATGTCTTTCGAAAAGAGTAGGGGTGTTACCCCGGCATCCTGGCCAGATTTGCCCATTGGCCTCTGACCGTCATGGCCTCCTAATCATCCCCATACACTGATTGGCTTCATCACTCTGTCTCCTCTCCACCAGTAAGCTGGTGTGTGGTGGGTGTTCTGGCGCACTATGGCTGCCGTCGCATCATCCAGGTGGATGCTGCACACTGGTGGTGGTTGAGGAGATCCCCCCCCTTGTATGTAAAGCGCTTTGAGTGCCTTGAAAAGCGCTATATAAATGTAATAAATTATTAAAATAATTAAATAATGTTGTGATTTCAAACAGGTGATGTTAACAGGTGACTGAAATCATGGTTTGGTACAAAAGCAGTTTCCACGAAAGGCCGAGTCTTTGAGGAGCAAAGATGGGCAGAGGATCTCCAGTGTCTCAACCAATGTGTGAGAAAATTAATGAGCTGTTTAAAAACAATGTTTCTCAAAGAAAGATTAAAAGGGATTTGCATATTTACCCCTCTTCAGTGCACAATATCATTAAACAATTCAAGGAATCTGGATGAATTTTAGTGTGTAAAGGGCAAGGGTGCAAGTCTAAGCTGAACACACGTGATCTCCAATCCCTTAGACGGCACTGAATCAAGAACCGTCACTCATCAATAGCTGATATAACCACACAGGCAAGGGATTACTTTGGCAAACCTTTGTCAAGCACTGCAATGTGGAGTTACGTTCACAAATGCCACTTTAAACTTTACTGTGCAAAAAAAAGAAGCCTTATGTCCAGAAGTGTTGTTGATTTCTCTGGGCTCCGAGGCAACTGAAATGGACCATCACACAGTTGAAATGTGTATTGTGGTCAGACGAATCAGTATTCTAGATCTTTTTTTGGAAGAAATGAACCAAAGATGAAAAGGACCGTCGAGACCATTACAAGCAACAAGTCTAAAGTACTAGGGTGTTGTACCATGTTAGCCATTATGAATGTAGAGAAAAGCCAAGCAAAATGACACCTTTTATTGGCTATAAGCAACAAGTCCAAAAGCCAGGGCCTGCATTGATATTTAGTTGTGTCAATGTCCTCGGCAAAAGTAACGTACACTTCTGTGATGGCAACATTAACATAGAAAAGTACATTGAGATTTTAGAGCAACACATGCTGCCTTCAAGACGACATCTTTTCCAGTGATGCCCATGCATTTTTCAACAAGATAATGCAAAACCACATTCTGCACACATTACAAAGGCATGGCTGAGGAAGATGGGGCCACAGGTACTGGACTAGCCTGCCTGAAGTCCTGGACTTTCCCCCGTAGAGCATGTGTGGAGAATTTTGAAAAGAAAAATGTGACAACGACAAGCCTGTACTGTTGGAAACCTTAAGACATGCTTGAAGGTAGGATGGGACAAAATAACAACTGAAATGTTTTGTCACTTGGTATTAGCAATGCCAAAATGTCTATCAAGTGTTGTGAGAAGGAATGGTGACATTATAATGTGGTAAATGCTTTACCGTACCCACTTTTTTGGAATGTGTTGCAGGCCTAAAATGCAGGAATGCATGTATATTAACAAATGAAATGAAGTTGACCAGACAAAACATGAAATATCTTGGGTTGATACTGTCTGCCATGAAATAAAAAGCCAAAGTAAATTAGAGAATCACTGCGTGTGTTTTTTATTTGTATTTTCCATATCATCCCATCTTTTTCTAATTTGGGGTTGTAGACGTAGAGGTTCCATTAAAGAAGCTGGGTATTTCGCATGTAACACTTTCAGGAAGCCTAGGAGGAAACTCCAGGGGTCCCATTTATTGTATGAAACTTTGTGTAAACTCAAATGTGAAACTGAGCATATATGCCAAAAACAGGAAAACAAACACACCAAAAAAAATCTGATTTATAAAACCAGGTGTATGCACATTTGAGTGCAATTTCCCCTTCATAAATCACAAGCATCTTGTTAATGTGCATATGTGAATGCTCCTCAAACCCCACATGGGTACCACACTGAAACAACTATATATGAACCATGCTAATATATAATGAACAGAGTTACCTGTAAGGTGAGACAATGGTGATAAAAGAAGACAGGTAAAAAGCAAAAACGTTGAAGACCTTAAGACAGACGTTCTTGTTGCAGAAGCAGAGGTACACAAAGAACATTTTTTTGGTGGCCTAAGGATGGGTGTCACCAGCAAGCATAAATATGTTGAATGGCAGCATGTTACCGTTACTGTGATCACAGTGAGCTCTACTGGCCACACCATGCCTGAAATCGGAGATACCTTATTATGCAGCATTATGTTAGAGCAGTCGGAAGATAAAGATGTGGAAGATGAGAAGTGAGCTGGGCATTCAGAAAAAATCAGGGGGCCACTAATATAAATATTGGAAAAACATTAAAAGATCTGGGTATCCTAGTGACGCTGTGGTAGTGCTGCTTCCTCCCACTAAGAATGCCACGTTTTACTTCCCGGGTCTTCCTTGTGTGAAGTTTGGATGTTCTCTCCGTGTCTGTGTGGTTTAACTTTGTGTGCTCCAGTTTTTTCCCACTGTCCAAAGACATACAGGTTAGGTGGATTGGTGATCCTAAGTTGGCCCTAGTTTGTGGTTGGGAGATGTGCATGTGTGTTCACCCTGCTATGGACTGGTACTGTTCAGGACTAAGTGGGTTACAGAAAATATACCTGTGGCCCTGTATGTTTATTTCACAAATGATGCATCACATCCTTATACTGCCTCACAACAAGAAGGTGAATAGTGAAGGGTCATCCGACTCCATATCAACAAGAGCGGGGGTGGAAGATTATTATGCTGTGCCATGTTATGTAGCACAGTGTCTACAATCATAGTGCTGCAGACCTTCATTAGCTGGTAGAGCAGCCTCTTACATGATGCATCAAGACATCTTCACTTGCATTTGAGGGATCCTATAATGTGCTCCTCAACTGAGCATGCAAGAGCATGCAGGGCATTGTAGTGCCGCTCTTCTGCACTCAGGAAAAGTTCTAAGGTCCAACATTTGAGTGGGAAGTCACTATTGCCTTACACATGATTGCTGTTACAGTGAATAGTACAGACCCTGTGAAATACTGAGGAGTCAGTCAGTTACCTTACCAGCAAGCCAGACCTCAAATACATCACCATCTGCAAGTCATCTTCCAACACTACTTGGTCTTAAAATAAATGAATTATGGCTTTTCCCAGGCCACCAATCCATGACATTTGTCAGTCTCAACTTGACATCACAGATATCTTGTGAAGTCTTATGAAGTAATGGAATGAAACTACTTATGGTTGACAAAAGCAGCTTCATTCTTACTAGGTGCCCGCATTGCAATAGGAATGCAGTCAATTGCCCTGGTTATGTTAGGAAAACCAGACACTTCTGTAAATTGCCTCTATGTTTTGGCCTGCACACCCACACCATATAGAATCTGAATGTAGCCCCTTGTTAGTCGGTTAATGGCTTGTGGCACAGTAGAGATGATGAAGCTGAAGCTTAGCTGAAATACTCCTGACCTGTCAACCAGTTCCTTCTGGTAAGTGTCTGTCACCAGGAGGCCAGCTGTTGTTTACACCTAGATATGAACAGTGTGGAACGGGACCCGGACACAGACAGGCGGACATCGTTTTGCACCCAACACACGTTTATTCACACTATATACAGTAAACAGTTCAGTGCACAAACCCAGTGCCTCCAGCACCGATCCCCCAAAGTCCAGGCCTCACAGTCACTCAATGCCTTCCTTCTGGCCGCCTCCAGCCCTCTCTCCAGCTCTGTCCTCTTCCACCCGACTTCCGCTCTCAACTGGAGGGAGGCGGCCCCTTTTATTCCAACCCGGATGGGCTCCAGGTGTTTCCCGGCACTCCTCCTTGGACACGCCCCTGTGTGGCGGAAGTGCCGGCTGTGCACCCGGAAGCCCTCCGGGTGTCTCCTGTCTTCGTCCCCCCAGCACTTCCTGGTGTGGCGGAAGTGCTGGGCTCCAGGGTTCCTCAGGCACCGGGGCGTCACCTGGCGGTGGCCACGGGCCCCTACAGGGTTGGGCTTCCAAGCCCCCTACCCGAGGCCACCAATAAAACCAGGGCGGTCACCCCCTCGTGGTCGGGAGGAGGCACCAGCCCTCCTCCGGACCCCTCGGGCATCCCGGCTAGGCTCCACCCTCAGCCGCATGCCACAACAGGTAGAGCCTAATTTAGAGATGTCTTTCTGACACGGGGCACAATTCATCCCTTAGTTCCAAGGGAATGTCTCTGGAAAACCAAATCAGCCAGTCAACACCATGGGAAAAAAATATCCTTTCAGTCCTTAAATACTCATTCCCTTTGTATGTGAGTATTTGCTTTGTCTTTAAGTAGCACCAAAAGAGCCATGCTGTGTCAAATCATTAGGCTATGAATAGGCTGTAGAGCAAGGGAATGAGAGCTTCCTTTACACAAGGAGTGAATCACACCTTTGTCTTCACTTAATTCAATTATTGAAAATATGGGATTGTACTGGCTTCTAATTCTGAGAAGTGACAACAGGTAGCCAAGTAAGTTCTTCAGTGCAAATACACAGCATTGGCCCTCTTAAAAGGCAACTGAAATATCTATGCACCATATTCATCACTTTTGAGATTTAAAAATGTTTTTCATGTCAATGCATATTATAGCAACAGCTCAGTGATATTATATTATATTATATTATATTATATTATATTATATTATATTATATTATATTATAT
>JANRMT010062854.1:36828302-36902375 GCA_026402145.1 Polypterus bichir lapradei
GTATAATTTTAATAGCCTCTTACACATCCTGAGTTTACTTTGTCTTTAAAGTTTTTAGGCTTGGATTCATAACCTTAATTTATTCTTTATACCCTTACAGAGGAGACGGCATAGAAACCTAATCCAGGTATTTAAAATCCTCAAAAGCATTGAAACAGTACATTCAGCAACATTCCTTCAGCTTAAGGGTGAATCACGTACTCGAGGACATCAGTGGAAAATAAGGAGAAATGCATTTAAAAATGAAGCCAGGAAGCACTTCTTTATACAAATAGTTGTGGGACTCTGGAACAAACTATGAAGACATGTAGATGAAGCAGAAACCTTGACAACCTATAAGAAAAATCTGGATGAGATATTGGGACACTTCAGCTCTTAGCAAAAGAAACTGGCTTCATGAACTGAATGTTCTCTTCTCGTTTCTCAAATTTCTTTTAACTAAAAAATAATACTGTCCAACCAACTGCTGAGGTAGGAAAGATTTTTTCTCATGATCAGAAATTGGACTACTGCAGGACTGAAACTTTTACAAATATTTACAATTGTTTGTTTTTTACTTTGTTTCATTCTCCTTTGAGGTTTGGTTGGAAGCCAGCAAGACTTTTTTTTATCATTTCAAGAAACAAATGATCTTACTATTCAATCTTCTTCTTTCTTCCGGTATTATAGTTCTTTAAAGTAATTCATTATCAGAGACTCCAAATTTTGTGCCTTTACGCCAGTCTCGTATAGCTAGTGTGTTTTTTTGCAAATATTTTGAGTGTACCTTGGTTTCCTAGCAAAATAATTACAGCTCTGGGTCATATTTTAGTTTCTGGATGATTTTTCTCTTGTAAAACAGGGTTTTCAATTATATGTTTGACTTCATCCTGAGGGTAAAAACCTATACAGAACAGGTAATAAATGAGTTAGAAGGCCACTTTCATTGTCATATCATCCTTTCAAAGCAAGCTGTCTTCTTGGATTGAATATTCCAGAATAGCCATCAAGATGTCTTCCAAAGAATATTCCCTCCTAGACTATGGTGAAACTAATGAATGTATTGGACTTTTAAACCCATGTTTAATGAGCTCGAATTCCCTGTACGTCTTCAAAAGCTGTACCTATCTGCTAGCTTATAAACTGTGTGTCTTGTTTCTATTAAGATTCTGTTTATTTGAGGGAAGTACTTTTCTGCTACCTTCTAGCCAAACTCTGTGGGTAATTTTGAACTGAATGCACAAGTGAAGGCAGAAAACACACACAGCTAGCAGTATTCAATCCAGCATTTTTCCTTGCCTAATGCAATGCCTTTGCAAGCTCTTTTCTATTTCGAATAGTGGAGACTAGTGATGAGTGAACCCCACTAAATACGCTTTGCCTCGAGATTTGCGAAATCTCAGAAATGTTGCAGAACTCAGTGAAATGTATTGAAATCAATGGTACAGGAGAAACTGAACTACTTTTGAGTGAATTATAAAGGTGCAGTGGTCTTTCAAGTGTCCCTGTGGGCTAAAGTGGCCAAAATGGACAAATATGTGACCTGAGCTGTGAAGTAAGTGCTAACCTCTCTTCCATTGTGTCTCCCTGAAATAAATGTAATAGAATTAAACATCAGAACACTAAAATGTCTTGCAGATAGTGGCAGACACGAAGCAGGATTTCACTAAAGCCTGCTCCCTACAGATTCGATTTCATCTCTCTTGAACCTCCTGATTTTTTTTTCCTCACTACCACTAAAATCAAATAAGTGCTGCACTAAAGTGGATTCTTCACTCTTTCCTGTTTGCATCAACTGCACAGCACTCTGGGTAATATTATTAAAGGGGTAGGCTCACGTATTACATACAGGCCATACACAAATCCATACAAAAAGACATCACTGTTAGGACATACACACTCCGACACATTTCCATTTTATGTTTAAATATATTTGCAAGTTTTCTATTATTTTTTGGCCACTTACTAGGATCAGTGTTATATACTTGGGATACGGAGGCCAAGAAATACAAAGAGGCTACATGCTTTTAACAGAACATGCATGCTGTCAATGACGTGTGGACATAGGCGGGAGCAATTCAAAGGTGGGGGTGTGTCAAACAGAAGAGAAGCGAAGGGGGCGTGTTTAAAATTCAAAAGGGGGCTGAACATTTTATAAAGCAGCAGAGCATTTTTAATAATCATAGCTGAGCAGCATTTAGAAGAGAACGCACATAGTGTGCCGGAAAATAAAAATGCACGCCTGAAATGACATCACTTATACTTGTACAATATTAAACAGTGCATGGAGTGGTTGCATGTTCGATTTGAATTCCAGGCTCAAACAAGTTATGGAAATGTATGTACTTTAAAGTGTAATTGAATTTAGTTTTGTCAAATTTGACTTGCTTGTATGGAATATTACTTGCTTTTAATAAATTCAATAAAATGGAAAAAAAAAAATAAAAAAGAAAAATAAAAAAAGAAAAATAAAAAAATAAAAAAGAAAATAAAAATAAGAAAAAAAAAGTGTAACTGCCTAAAGTATAGAAATATCAGAGTAAAAATAGGCACTCTTGTGCAAACGAAAAAAACAAAAAAAAAAAAAAATGGAGGTTACTTATTTTTTATTAAATCTTTTTGTCTTGCATGTGGCATTTCACCAGACAAAGTGCTGTGTAGATTTTGATCTATGTAATGCAATTAAAAAATTAGATTAGTGGCTTTAGATAATATACACGAGTATCACAACATGCCGTTCATAAGCACACCGAGACTCAGTTCGCTGTTTAGTACTGTATGCGTAACGTCATTTCTGGCATATATTTTTATTTACCGGGAGATTTTTTCTGAAAAATTTTGCTCTCTTCTAAATGCTGCTCAAAATGCTAATTTTAAATACACTCTGTCCAATTTTTTAAAGTTCTCATTCTTTTTGAATTTTAAACGCGCCCATAACCCTCCCACAATCCCAGTCTTAACCATAGGGTAACGGGGCATGACTGACATTGAGGGCATTGGGTGATGTTGGGGTGTTACGTGACTGACCTCATTGATGTTACAGACCACAGTTACACTCTGCTTCTTCCACACACCGTAAACAGCATACATGTTCTGTTAAAAGCGCACGGCCTCTTTGCACTTTGCGCTCAGCTCCCATATCGGGGTGCTTGCTGTACCATCCAACACAGGCTATTGTAGCTCTGTAATGTCATGCTGGTCTCACAAAGCATCATGTGAAGCTGGGAAAAAGGGATAGTTTAAGCTGGCCAAACAGTGAATTTCCAGGAAAATATTCAGTGGACACAGTCTATTATTCATTGTGAGAAACAATGGTGAATGTCACTGATCAACACTAGTGGAGACAAAACAAGACAATTTGAAAAGGATTTAGGGGTTCCAATTAATCTTAGTTAACTGCAAGTAATCCATCATTTAAGTATTCATCCATTAATTTCCTGAAATCTGTTATAAAATAAAGATCAAACATCAATGGAAGAACAGTCTCGTGAAGGACACTATCACTCACATACCTGCACCATTGCCGATCAACTTAACATGCATGTCATGGGAAAGTAGGAAGAGCACACGAAGAAAACCCACGCAGATTTAAGAGAGTGTGTAAACTCCTCACCTAGCCAGCACTTAAACAGGTCTACTGGAGCTGTTTGGCATCTGGGCCAACCTAGGGAATGACTGAGTCATTTTCACATTTACTCAAAAATACATAAATATATTTATTCAATAGCTTTGTGTATCCAATTTCCAAAGCCTGTAAATAATATTTGTTCAGTTCAAGGGTTTAAAGTTTAGTTCCAGGTAGGAACAATAGGGTTTTCTGTTTTATGAAAGTAATTAGAAAATATTTTTTGCAGTTACAATAGCATTTCTCTTTAAAAGAGATGGTTTGCCTCAGGTTTTTAACTGCAGTCTCAGAAATTACTAGTTGTGCAGGTTTTACTTCTCTGGGTATTTCACAAAGGTTCCCATTGTAGTCACATATTTTACTGCACAGTGCTTTTTTCAATCGACACACTTTTTCCTGATTTAATTGAAAAGAACAATTAGCCCATAAAGTGAAACATCTTTAGGTCAAATAGTAAGTGACAAAGAGTAAAGAATTAAACTTTATGTAAGCATATTTCTTAGAAAAATCAAGACAGGAATTCTCTAAAGTGGCAGACATCAAATTTAGCAGGCAAACCAGCAGTCACAGTCACTAAACAGTCAAACAATTCTTTTATTTTATTATAGGTGATATTCATCATTTTTTTGACAATAAAGTTCATCCAACTATTAAATGTGAAGTTTGTGTTAATATTAATTGACTACTCTTAGGTGATTCTGAGGTCCACATGGTATTCTGATTTTTAAGGAGTAAAGAAATGAAGAAATTGAATTTAGTTTCAAGACTGGCAATTAACATTGTTAAGAACCCAGCCACAGGGGATGTACAAACCAGTGTGTTTCTTCGTGCCGGACCCAAGCCCAGATAAATGGGGAGGGTTACGTCAGGAAGGGCATCTGGTGTAAAATTTTGCCAAATTAATATGCAGACAACAATACAAATTTCCATACAGGATCAGTCGAGCCCCGGGTTAACAATGACCACCACCAGTACTGTTAGCCAGCAGGGTGCTGGAGGAAATTGGGCTACTGTTGGCCGAAGAAAAAGAAGGCAGAAGAAGAGGTGGGAGACGTGTCCGGAAGCAGGAGGAGAGGAGGAAAGTAAAGAGAGTGGAACTGAGGGTAGGAACTTTAATGACTGGTAAGGGGAGAGAGTTAGCAGATAAGATAGAGAGAAGGAAGGTTGATATATTGTGCGTGCAAGAGACTAAATGGAAGGGGAGTAAGGTCAGGGGGATTTGAGATCGATTCAAATTGTTTTATCATGGTGTGGATGGGAGGGGAAATGGGGTAGGGATTATTCTAAAGGAACAGTATGTCAAGAGTGTTTTGGAGGTGAAAAGAGTCTCAGACAGAGTAATGATTATGAAGCTGAAAATTGGAGGTGTGATGATGAATGTTGTTAGTGTATGTGCACCGCAAGATGGGTGTGTAATGGGTGAGAAAGAAAATTTTTGGAGTGAGTTGGATTAAGTGATGAACAGTGTATTCAAGGGACAGACAGAGGTGACTTGAGCGGATTTCAATGAACATGTTGGTGAAGGGAACAGAGGAGACGAGGAGGTGATGGGTAGGTATGGTGTCAAATATATGAATGAAGAAGGTCAGACGATATTGGATTGTGCCAAAAGGATCGACATGACTGTGGTGAATACGTACTTTAAGAAGAGGGAGGAACATAGGGTGACATACAAGAGTGGTTGAAGATGCACACAGGTAGATTACATCCTATGAAGAAGAGTTGATCTGAAAGAGATTGAAGACTGCAAAGTGGTGGCAGGGGAAAGTGTGGTTAAGCAGCATAGGATGGTGGTCTGTAGGATGACATTGGAGATCAAGAAGAGGAAGAGAGTGAGGGCAGAGCCAAGGATCAAATGGTGGAAGTTGAAAAAGGAAGACTGCAAGGTTGAGTTTAGGGAGGAGGTGAGACAGGCACTGGGTGGTAGTGAAGAATTACCAGACAGCTGGAAAACTACAGCAGATGTAGTAAGGGTGACAGCAAGAAGGGTGCTTGGCGTGACATCTGGAAAGAGGAAGGAGGAAAAGAAAACCTGGTGGTGGAATGAGGAAATACAGGATAGTATACAGAGGAAGAGGTTGGCAAAGAAGAAGTGGGATAGTCAGAGAGATGCAGAAAGTGGACAAGAGTACAAGGAGGTAAGGTGCAAGGTGAAGAGAGAGGTGGCGAAGGCTAAAGAAAAGGCGTATGATGAGTTGTTTGAGAGGTTGGACACTAAGGAGGGAGAAAAGGACCTGTACCGATTGGCTAGACAGAGGGACCGAGCTGGGAATTATGTGTAGCAGGTTAGGGTGATAAAGGATAAAGATGGAAACATACTCACAAGCGAGGAGAGTTTGTTGAGCAGATGGAAAGAGTACTTTGAGAGGCTGATGAATGAAGAGAATGAGAGAAAGAAGATGTTGGATGATGTGGAGATAGTGAATCAGGAAGTGCAACAATTTAGCAAGGAGGAAGTAAGGACAGCGATGAAGAGGATGAAAAATGGAAAGGCAGTTGGTCCAGATGACATACCCATGGAAGCATGGAGTTGTTTAGGAGAGATGGCAGTGGAGTTTTTAACCAGATTGTTTAATAGAATCTTGGAAAGTGAGATGCCTGAGGAGTGGAGAAGAAGTGTACTGGTGCCGATATTTAAGAATAAGGGGGATTTGCAGGACTGCAGTAACTACAGGGGAATAAAATTGATAGCCACAGCATGAAGTTATGGGAAAGAGTAGTGGAAGCTAGGTTAAGAAGTGAGGTGATGATTAGTGAGCAGCAGTATGGTTTCATGCCAAGAAAGAGCACCACCGATGCAATGTTTGCTCTGAGGATGTTGATGGAGAAGTTTAGAGAAGGCTAGAAGGAGTTGCATGGCATCTTTGTGGACCTGGAGAAAACATATGACAGGGTGCCTCGAGAGGAGCTGTGGTATTGTATGAGGAAGTCGGGAGTGGCAGAGAAGTACGTAAGAGTTGTACAGGATATGTACGAGGGAAGTGTGACAGTGGTGACGTCTGCGGTAGGAGCGACGGATGCATTCAACGTGGAGGTAGGATTACATCAGGGATCAGCTCTGAGCCCTTTCTTATTTGCAATGGTAATGGACAGGTTGACAGACAAGATTAGACAGGAGTCCCCATGGACTATGATGTTTGCTGATAACATTGTGATCTGTAGCGATAGTAGGGAGCAGGTTGAGGAGACCCTGGAGAGATGGACATATGCTCTAGAGAGGAGAGGAATGAAGGTCAGTAGGAACAAGACAGAATACATGTGTGTAAATGAGAGGGAGGTCAGTGGAATGGTGAGGATGCAGGGAGCAGAGTTTGCGAAGATGAATGAGTTTAAATACTTGGGATCAACAGTACAGAGTAATTGAGATTGTGGAAGAGAGGTGAAGAAGAGAGTGCTGGCAGGGTGGAATAGGTGGAGAGGAGTGTCAGGAGTAATTTGTAACAAACGGGTATCAGCAAAAGTGAAAGGGAAGGTCTACAGGACGATAGTGAGACCAGCTATGTTATATGGGTTGGAGATGGTGGCACTGACCAGAAAGCAGGAGACAGAGCTGGAGGTGGCAGAGTTAAAGATGCTAAGATTTGCATTGGGTGTGACAAGGATGGATAGGATTAGAAATGAATACATTAGAGGGTCAGCTCAAGTTGGACAGTTGGGAGACAAAGTCAGAGAGGCGAGATTATGTTGGTTTGGATATGTGCAGAGGCTAAGGGTAGAGCTGCCAGGGGAAAAGAGGAAGGCCTAAGAGGAAGTTTATGGATGTGGTGAGAGAGGACATGCAGGTGATGGGTGTAACAGAACAAGATGCAGAGGACAGATAGATATGGAAGAAGATGATCTGCTGTGGCAACCCCTAACGGGAGCTGCTGAAAGAAGAAGAAGAAGGAAGACAGGTGGGATCTCAAGCGGTAAGCAAAAGATGGTATAACTAAACTGTAAGGGGCTAAGAGAAGAGTAAATCAAAATGAACAAAACAAGTTATAGCCAGATTTCCTTACATGATCTTTGTTTTAAGCAGAAGGCTTTTTGACATTTCTTCAATCCAATGATTAGAATGCTGAACTGTAAGTCATGGCAAACATCACATGATCTGGTAATGGGCTTAGCAAAGGATAACAACGTGACCATGACCATGGAAAAAAAAACTGTCTCAAAGTCAATGAAACTGATTTTTAGACAATCTTTTCAGTAAATGAACTAGTGCCCTGTTCATGGATTGCTCCTGCCTTGTGCCGTAAGATGCTGGGAGAGGCTTCCTTGGGACCCTGCTCAAAAAAAGTGTGTTTGGAAGTTAAAAGGATGGATTGATCTTTTCAGCAAATTGATTGAAGCAAAACATTATACAATTACAGTGACCATAATATGGCATGGTGTAGGAGACCATCCCCTGACATAAACCATTATAACCACTTTAGTGATTCAATGTAAAGTTCCAGTGCCACGTGATGCTTGGTATAAATCAGTCAACAAAGTAATAGGTCTCTTGTAACTGAAATGTAAAATAAAAATTCAAAAATGCAATCAACTATGACCCTGAAAGTACCTGTTCACACTGTCTCCTGAAGTCAAAACCCATTGGCTGCAAACTCTTTCTTTCTCTTTCTCTCATTCATGATTGATGATCTAACTATTGATCACCCAAGAAAATGTTAACCTCAGATTGCCCAGACATCTTGAAATTTGGATAGCAACATTTATGAAGACTAAAAATGGGACTTCTAGTGTGTGTGTTATTGATTAACTCTTACCTAGCCCTAAACTTGACCAGCAGTGAACTGGCCTGTTTTGAAGATTGCGCACACTTTTACCCTGAAAATTAATAATCAGACAAATGGAAGTTATTTCTAGTCATTTTCTAACCTGCTTAGTCCTGAACAGAGTCACAGTAGGTGGTATAGGGCGCAAGGTGGGAACAAACGCTGATCAGGGTGCCAGTCCCTCACATGATGAACACACAACCACCCCAACCCCTCACCAGGACCAATTTACTACCTCTCCTGCATGTCTTTGGACAGGCACCTGGAGCACCCATGCAGACACAGAGAGAACATGTAAACTCCTCACTCAAGTCACAAACCCTGCGAGGCAGCAGCGCTACCACCGCCCCCAAATGGAAGTTATGAAAAGCAAATTTAAGAGGATTTGTTTTGTCAAAAAAATAACATGGTAAGACTTTCAAATGTAAAGTATAATAATATTCACTTCAACAGCCTTAAGTTAGACAAACAAATGGAAGATCGTTCCTTTTCAAAGTTTTTATGGTAGATGGTAGACAGTATTTTTATTGCTGCCTGCGGTTGTTTAGATGATATATGCGGGCAGCATTCTTACTATCAATTAGATAAGCAGCCTACAGGTTGTAATTAAAGGTTCCACACCCTGCATGAGTAAAAAGGAATGATGATATAAAAAATAAACAGCTGGTAAACACCTGATGTGAGTGCAAGCAAGGAGGAGTCCTTAGTGTGTGAATGTGTAAATGGGTATAAAACTTGACTTGCTTGTATGGAATGTTATTTGATTTTAATCAATTCAATAAAATTTAAAAAAATGTGTGTGGATGGTCCTGTAAATACAGTGTGTACAGCATATGTATACTTTGTCAAGTCCGCTCAATCCATTTTGGGATGGCCAGAAGTTTATCTCAGCAACACTCTACACCAGGCTGGAAGTAAACCTGGGTAAGGTGCTAGTCCTTTGCAGTATGGTGTACATAATGGAAAAAAGAAACAAAACACTTAGTGTTGGACTGAAATTTCAAACTTGCTGAAAGCACAATACCCCAATGAGATTAATAGGGCAACAAAACAAAAAAAAATAACAAATGTAAACATCATCAACTGCTGTGGTGTAGTCCTTCAGAATCTTGTCTTACCACCTCCTGCAGCCACCACTGCTTCACACTTTAGAGCCAATGACCCTTTGAGTCTGCAGTTGTTAGTGTTGCATTTCAGCCAGAGTTCCTCCCCTGGCCGAGGTTCAGATTCTTGTTTAATTTCCTTTTTGTTCATCGGTGAGTCTTTGATTTGTGTTAATGTTACTTTAATTTATTATTTAATTTATTTCCTTATACTTGTGTTATATGCCTTAGGTTCTGTGGTTCCACAAGAGCTGGGGTCCCCTGCCCATCACATCAAGGGACTGCTCTGAGTCTTATAAAGGTGAGACAATCCACAGTTCCTGGCGGTTCATTCAAATATGCTTTGGAGTGGTGAGTTTCTGGACTTGTGATTATTTCTCGTGCTTTGTGAATTTGTGGATTTTTCACCTCTATGCTTTGTATTTCGACTAAATATTTTGGCCAGGGTTCCTCCCAGGATGTGTTCTTTTTCTCATTGTTGTGCCGTTTGTTTACGTCAAAGTTACTTTTTTTAACTGTATTCCATATTTTCTTAGCCTTTGTTATTTTCCATGTGTTTTGTTGGTTGTCCCCTAAGAGACAGTACTATCATTGCCAGGAACTGCCCGCTGCTCTGTATAAGGGTTTCCCACAGTTCCTGGCGGTTCATTTCAGATGTGTTCTTGTGTTTTTATGTGCTTGAGCTAAGTGATTTACAGGATTTGTTGACTTATTGCTCTGCATTTTAACTATTTTTGGGATATCATACTAGGACTTCTGTTTGCTTTGGATCACCTTGTTTTCAACTCCTTTTTGTCTTTTTATGCTCTACAGAGCTTAACAGTATTACAGAGTATGTTTCTTCATGAAAAATAAATACTTTTATATACAAAGAATCTGACAGCCTGACTGCGGTAGGAGTGATGGATGCATTCAAGGTGGAGGTGGGATTACATCAGCTCTAAGCCCTTTATTATTTGCAATGGTGATGGACAGGTTGACAGATGAGATTAGACAGGAGTCCCTGTGGACTATGATGTTTGCTGATGACATTGTGATCTGTAGCGATAGTAGGGAGCAGGTTGAGGAGACCCTGGAGAGGTGGAGGTATGTTCTAGAGAGGAGAGGAATGAAGGTCAGTAGGAACAAGACAGAATACATGTGTGTAAATGAGAGGGAGGTCAGTGGAATGGTGAGGACGCAGGGAGTAGAGTTGGTGAAGGTGGATGAGTTTAAATACTTGGGATCAACAGTACAGAGTAATGGGGATTGTGGAAGAGAGGTGAAGAAGAGAGTGCTGGCAGGGTGGAATGGGTGGAGAAGAGTGTCAGGAGTAATTTGTGACAGACAGGTATCAGCAAGAGTGAAAGGAAGGTCTACAGGACAGTAGTGAGACCAGCTATGTTATATGGGTTGGAGACGATGGCACTGACCAGAAAGCAGGAGACAGAGCTGGAGGTGGCAGAGTTAAAGATGCTAAGATTTGCATTGGGGGTGATGAGGATGAACAGGATTAGAAATGAGTATATTAGAGGGTCAGATCAAGTTGGACAGTTGGGAGACAAAGTCAGAGACGCGAGATTGCGTTGGTTTGGACATGTGCAGAGGAGAGATGCTGAGTATATTGGGAGAAGGAGGCTAAGGATAGAGCTGCTAGGGAAGAGGAAAAGAGGAAAGCCTAAGCAAAGATTTATGGATGTGGTGAGAGAGGACATGCTGTTGATGGTTGTGACAGAGCAACATGGAGAGGACAGAAAGATATGGAAGAAGATGATCTGCTTTGGTGACCGCTAACGGGAGCAGCCGAAAGAAGAAGAAGCCCTTATAACTAATGAGGTTTGATGGTAAATCCCCCCCTAGTGGGCAGTATTTTGGCAGTATTTGGGACTTACATGCTTAGCAACTCTTGAGCTCATTACAGTTAGATGTTATTACATTCTTACAGAATGGCTTGATGAAGCTGATGGGAACTGGTTGGCAGAGGGCTGTGTCTCTGGACACTATCATCTACGGCATCCCAAAGGTGCTCAATGGTGTTAGGGTCAGGAAAGACAGCAGGCCAAGGCAACAAAGCAGTATACCGCAGGACAGTTGTGGCCACAGCAGCTGTGTCTGTGGCCTGACATTGTCCTTCTGTAAGGTGTCACACATGTGAGTCTTGTAAGTGCCTTACAAGGACTACTTTGATGGGACACAAGGGAAAAAGTCATGAAAGTTGCTCTGTTTCTATGGTTTCTATCCTCAAGCAAATGGAAATCCCATCTATCTCTGACTGACAACACCTATGATCCGTTCAAGCTCAAAATCGTCTGGCCCCTTCACTGATGACACCCTAGCCTGGAAGTCTTTGTCATTCGACTAGCAGACTCCCTCAAGAGAACTTAGAAAAAGTTTATAGGCAATGGAAGAGGAATGACAAGTTGCCCTTACTTTATTTTGTTGACATTTTTTTCCTTATTAAACTGGAATTGCTTAGACTCAAGTTCTTCTTACAATTATTACCTGTTTTATAAAAGTCAAATAGTATTCCCTCACAGGAAATGATGATTTGCAGCAAAATCTCATCTCTGTAACACCCCCTGTCCGGCCTGCTCTCAGTGGAGTGAAGCTGTGTCCAGTCTGCTTTGTGCATACCACCCAACACCATCATAGAGGTTCCACCCCAGCAGTCAGGTTCCTGGACTCAGACATCTCCAAACGTTTCATGTTTCCCCTCCACCAGTCTGTTGAAAAGAGTGAAGCATGTTTCAGGGTTGAATAGGCCCTGATAATGCTGCTGATAAATCCAGGTGACATCTAGGAAGTTTGATATTATGACTTTGAATGGAATTATAAGGTCAGTCCAAAATAATTTGGATGTTTAATCATTATGGAGAAATTTAATCAAAGAAAAAATGATTGTTGTGTGTGGGTGGGTCAAAAAATCAGGTTTTGAAATTGATAACCAAAAGTCAAAATGTGAGGCAAAAAAGTGCAATAAGTTCTGATCATATCAAAATATCCTGTCCCCCATTTGCACTTAACACAAGCTTCTTCATGAAGGATTTGTTTGTGAAAAACCTTGCTGTGAGACTGGGAGTGTACAGTACATATTGTTGATATAATGATGTCTCACATACAATGCACCACAAGGCAGGCAGCCATGACTGTGTATCAAAACCTCAATATGGCATCAGAGATAGAAAATTTAGGGCCACAGACAGGTCAATTTGGTCTAAGGCCACCAGCATGGAGCCTGTCCCTCACGCTGCTGATGCTGGTATTGTATGTGCCATTAAATTTGGCAGCTGTATTATGAAACAACAATCCTGCTCTTGTACGGTCACCTAAGAGTCATCAGATGGTCATCTGTTCTGGTAATCTACTGCCACTTTAGCTGCAGTCTGAACATAGTGGGGCAGCTCAATCCATAGCATCTGGCAATGCTGCCAGCCAAAGTCTATCTCCTTCACTTCTGGTGACAATCAAGGCATGATGGAATTAACATAAAACTGAGTAAGTGTGCCCTCTGTCTTGGTGTGCTGTAAGCATTGAATATGGCCTTTTAAAAAGTTACCTCAGTCATTATTCTACCAAGACCTGGTAAAAGTTCACCTAACAACCTTTGGTGTGTTTGGCAAGTTGCAATGCCTCACTGAATAAGCTCTAGTGCAGGTCACTAGGTCTAAAACAATTGAAAAAGTGCAAAAGGTATAACTAGAGTTTTTTCATTCCATTATGTTTCATTTTTTTAACCAGTATACTATATATTTATATACTGTAATTGTGTCTATAAGTAAGTACATACTCTACATGTCTGTGGTGGACTGGCGCCCTGACCAGGGTTTGTTTCCTGCCTTGCGCCCTGTGTAGGCTGGGATTGGCTCCAGCAGACCCCCCGTGACCCTGTAGTTAGGCTATAGCAGGTTGGATAATGGATGGATGGATACTCTACATGCTGATGTGTGTGCATAACCAAGAATGAAAGAGTGACAGAACTGAAATGTGTCCCGCTGTGCACTCCTGTAAATAAAAGCCACCATTGTCCTAAACCCTTACATTTCAGCCCAACATTTTAATTATGAAGGGCTACTCTGTGATGCTTTAATTTTATCCACACAAAGAGTCATTGTTTGGTTGTAGCAAGCTGTATTTATGATTTAAACAACCTCCAGCTGTGAAGGCAGAGTTGTGTGCCTAGGAAATTGGCATCCATCGATATTCCAGTAAATCCTGTTGGCTGCGCTCACTGAATTGTAAATACATGTGTGTGGGGAGACGTCTGCTAACAATGTGACGATATATTTAAAGAGAATTAGTTATATGAAACGTGCACATGGAAACATAGACATTTGTGTTTCCAAGTGTTTATCATGTCATTTTTTTTTATTATATTTGCAATGGTTTGGCAACACATTGGCACCATGATCCAGCCTCCAGGATTTGAGTCCTGCTCTTTGTTGCCTGTGTGAAGTAAGCATGTTCATCCTGTGCCAACATCAGTATCCTGCTTTCCTCTCACATTCCATAGACGTGACTGGTAGGTGGATTGCTAATGAGCCCTGCAATAGACTGGCAATAAGCTCGATTCCTGCCTTGTGCCTTTTGCTGCCAATACAGTCTCTAAAGTGAATTAAGCTAACTTAACGTGGCTCACAATGCACACATAGATCCACAGCTACAATTCAACAACCGAAACTTGACCAAGTATATAAGATTTAAATACATATGGTTTGAAAATTGTGTCAAACCTACAGTAAAACCATTTCAACTTGACATACATGAAAATATGAAGTCCATTATAACTGAGATATGATCAGTTGACATTGAAAGAGAGAGAGAAACAAAAACTCCAGTCCATATCATTCCTGGGGAAGGTAAACTTTTGGGAGTTCCAAATTTGGTCACAACAGAGAAGGATGACCTAGGCAATCTGCTTTTAGGCGCCTACAATAATGGCAGAATTTGTTAAAAAGAGGAATGAGAAGTCAAGCAAAATGAGACCTTTTATTGGCTAACTAAAAAGATTACGAGGCAACTCAGGCCCCTTCTTCAGGTAATCGAAAGCTTGCATATTGTAATCTTTTTAGTCAGCCAATCAAATCAGTCATTTTGCTCGACTTCTCATTACATCCATAATGGCTGACACAGTACAACACCTAGTATTAAAAAGAGGAAGAAATCCTTTTGTCCTTTTTTGTTGAATCCATTCATCCATCCATGTATTTGCTTAACCTGCATTTTTCCTTTCATGGTTTTTGGAGGATGCATTTAATGCAAAGCAGGATCCAGACTTGAACGCAATGACACCCACCTGCATGAGTAGATTTTTCCTTCATTTTTTTTAATGAGGTCACCTCAGATTAAACTGCACTCATTCATATTTTACACAGCACAGATTTATTCTGCCTCCTAGCCCTGCTGTTTTTTATAACATCTGGTGATTCACATTCCAGGCATTAAGGCGGTAAGCACATAACCAGCTGTGTGGTGTGTTCTTCAAAAAAGACCAAAGAGCGGCTAAAGCACTTGTTATGACTAAAACCATCTTAATCAACATGGGTTGTTAACAAGCTGTTGCTGTAGCAACCACAACTTGTCATTTGCATTTTGCAAATTATACAATACAGCGGGTCGAAGGATCACAGATTGTGTAGGTGCTTATAGATTGCTGCGTTTGTTGCTCCCTCTGCTTCTTCAGCACTGAACTGTGATTTATAAATCCACACTGTTGTCCACACTACATGAATCTGACCACAAAAGTTGGGTACTCAAGGTGACAGCTCATCTGGACCTTTGGTTACCAATCTGCTGACATACATAGTAGCTATAATACTAAGGAACACAGCTAGAATAGCATTCTCTCACATACCCATAATCCCCTGAAAACTACATTTAAATAGTTTCATTTATTTTGTTGCTCATCTTATTTATGTATTTTTTTCTTAGATTAAACCATCGATTTTGTCATCTGTATAATCCAATTGGATGTTGTGAGGCCTGGAACATAAAGGACAATATAAAATCCTAAACCCCCCTTATATCACAGTCCTTAGAACGAGTGTTGTATGAAGTACTCAATGGCCATACTTGAAAAGTACTCAGGTATTGAGTTATAGTGGTTAAGGCTTTGGAGGTGTGCTTTCAAATCCCACTATGGACAGAGTGTGACCACGAGCAAGTCACTTCATCTACCTGTGCTCCAACTGGAAAAATTAACTTAACCAATTGTATCTCAAATATTTTAAGTCACCTTGGATAAACACATTTGCCAAATAATAATAAAAGTACATGGAAAAATTTGTCAAGCAAAACATGTGGAGGATCAAACTATACAGGTAGGCTGCCATGGGATCCAGCAAAGGTTTGACTGCTTATTTCATTGGAACTTTGCAGAAACACTTTGAGGAACTCCCAAATCCTATGGTGTACGTGCATGTAATTGAACAAATGGGAACTGCTGAATTTTTAGGGAAGTGAAAACGTCTAGAAAAGGTAGTCTAGAATCTGTAGTGTTGTGGTGGATGTCAGCAAGAAATAATGCACAACTTCAACAAATTAACGAATGTACACTGTCTTTGTGTTAAGTTTGTTTTCTTTTTGCTGTATTCTGTTTGCTATCCATGTTTTTATCAGATGTTTATCCAAGAAGAAAACTAAAATGTTAAGTGCAAGGCATTGGCAGGAGAGAATAATGGAAGGGGCAGGGAAGAGGTGGACAAGGAAGGAGTGGAATGGAAGGACTTATTGGGAAAGGGTGAGCAGAAGAAAATAATTAAAATGGAAAGGATTGTACTGAAGGAGGAATGCAAGTGGAAGTAAAGTGTATACGAACACGGTCAGCACGTTCTCAGCAAGAGGACCCCTAGATGATGCACATAATGCAGTGGTTCTCAACCTGTGGGGTGGGCCCCCGTAGGGGGGCACGAAGTAACAAAAAGGGGGGCACGAAGATGTGAAAAAAAGAAAACAAGAATCAAAAATATGAAAAAAACATCTGTTGAAACCAAAACAAATTAACTTAAACTACATTCTGATACTAGAACAATAAATATAGAGTTAGATAAATGTCGATAAAAGTTAAGTAGGTATAATAAAATATGCATCTACATTTCAAAAAAATGTTAGGCGGGGCTGCGATTAAAACTGTTATGAAAACTCGGGTCACAAATACTTAAAGGTTGAGTAACGCTGACATAATGGAACTCTACTGCACACTTGAAACCATGATTTTCATTTTGTAGAAAGCAATCAAGTTCACTTCATGCTTAGCACTCTAAATATAATCTAAAATATGACCATCCATCCACAGAAGATTAGTAAATGGTCACTTCTCTTCAGGCCACTTAGGACACATTCTTAATCATTGTAAGAATATCCCATTTGGTCTTCACCTGAGGAACCTCTGAATATGACAAACCCCAGACATCAGTCAAGTGGCACGTGTTTCACCTTCTGTGGTGTCATAAAAACGAGTCCAAGACATTATAGAGGTTTGGGGCAGCCACCCGTATATTGTTTTTCCCAGCTGCAAAAGGGTTTCCTTTATCAAAGAATCGATGTGCATCTCACAGAGTCCAAAACAGAACTCCTATAGTAGCCTAAGATGGAGGCTTTAAAGGTCTTGAGAGGAACTGATGTCATCAAAGGGACCGGAACTAGAAGTGATGTCATCAAAGTGGCCGGCTTCGGAAGTGACGTCATCAAAGGGGCCGGCTTCGGAAGTGACGTCTTCAGAGGCGCTGGAACCTTGCAGGATTTCCCGGGAAAGGTCTGTAGGGAACTGAGAAAGACAGTCAGCGCACTCCGCCGCCCCCTGGTCGGATGTTTTATTACAATTACTTGAGCCCTTTAGCTGCCTCCTACTCGCACGTGTCTGACAGTGGATTTCAGATTCTCCGTGGTCATTAAGGGCTACTTCCCGTGCCTGCAGGATGAACTGAACGACGTTCCACATTGTAAATATCTACCTAACCCACAACTCACTGGAGACTTGCTTAATTCTTGACAAAACAGGCAGGGAATCATCCAATTTGCTTTAGGGACCTTTTCGTTTCGCATCTTTGTGTTTTTTGTTTACGTGAAAAGTAATAAGCAGATGGAGGCACTGGGTCCTGCTACAGACTCTCAACATTGGATCAATGATCGGTTTAGTCTGTTTGCATGTGAAGTATGCGTGTTCTCCAGAGTCACCTGTCTGCATAACCTGTTTGTCTCTGACATTCTGTAGGACACCTTGGGCACTCAAGGAAACTCCATGCAGACAGGGACCAAGCTAGGACTTACTGTAGATACAGGGCTCAGGATCTGTGAGGCCCCAGAGTAAATTTAAAATTAAACTTTTAAAGAAGTTAATTACATTTTATTTTTCATATGGGCAGTGCTTCAGTGAATTGCAATTAAATTATTTATGAGGTTTTTACAGTACATTATCATGGTAGAAGTGGAATTAAGTAATCAGGAATTTTATAACGAGCAGGACAAAATAGAAAATTTAAACAAGTTTAGCTTTATTAGAGACTAATGGAGGACACTGTGGCACAACAGTATCCTGATCTCTGGCTTCTGAATGTTCAACAGCACAACAGAAAAAAAGCAGCAGATACCAAATGCTTCACCTCCGACCCAATGCATGTGCTCTGTATAATATCCATCCATCCATTATCTAACCTGCTATATCCTAACTACAGGGTCATGGAGGTCTGCTGGAGCCAATCCCAGCCAACATAGGGTGCAAGGCAGGAAACAAACCCCAGGTAGGGTGCCAGCCCACCGCAGGGCGCACACACACACCAAGCACACAGTAGGGACATTTTGGATCGCCAATACACCTAACCTGCATGTCTTTGGACTGTGGGAGGAAACCGGAGCAAACCCACACAGACATGGGGAGAACATGCAGACTCCATGCAGGGAGGACCCAGGGTCTCCTCACTGCGAGGCAGCAGCGCTACCCACTACGCCACCGTGTCGCCCACTGTGTATAACAGCAGGTATAAAATGAAGTTGTGTATTTTAACACTTCCTGGTTTATCATGGAGCTGGAGAGTGGTGAGAAATTAATGTTAATTGGATATGTAAGTTCATTGTGTGTTGTTCATATGCCAATACTATGACTACTACTGCATGTTCAGAGTAGAAAATGTATGTTATAGTTAACATGGCTTCATGGCTCTTGGCTGTGGAGGGAAAGTGTCACACAAAACTTAAGAAGATAACGTACAGACATTAGGTAGATAGATGGCCTCCCTGCCCCAATTCACATTCTGCTATGCACTGCAGTGCTAAGTGGCACACAATTGTGATGCTCCATTGCAAAAGGCCTTTCACTTGCATTGCGCACGGCCCCAAGTTTAAAACAGAACAGTACCCGAAAGTTTCAGGCCACAGTGAACGCCTCGTGAAGCCTCTGGTGCCTCTCTAGAATTGAGTTCCTGTCTTGCAGCCAGTGTCAAAAGAAGAGGTTACTGTCCTAAATTGAATTAACTGGATTCAGTAACGCATGGCGTTCCTGTTTCTGACAAAGTCACACTAAAGAAAACAAACTCACAATTTGATATCATCTTTTGTGTATCTGCTTGGCGTCGTACAAAACTGAAAACAAATTACCTGAGCTGTGAACAAACAGTCATTGTATCACCATGCAACCCAGGGGTTAGCCCATCATACTAAAATAAAAACAGATTAACTTCATGGGGTGTCACAAAGGTGCAGTTTTTATTACTACTGCTTCATGGGATCTGCATGTTCTCCCTGGGTTCAGATGGGTTTCACACACCTCAAAGACATGCTCATGAGTTGGATTGTGGACTCCAGATTGGCCAAGAAGAAGTGCGCGTAGGGGTATGAAAGTGTGTGACCATCCAGGATTCCAGTTCTGCTAAGATAAGCAGCCGAATTTAGTGTGTTAAACCTCTCTTATGTTGTCTTTCACCAGACTGATAGAAATAAATTCATATGTAATTGTCAGACTTACGAGTGCTGGGAATTTCCACAGGCTTTGTTGAAGAGAATCATGCAGTGAGAATTAAGGGGGTAACACAGTCATTATTAAGTACATATCCATTGTCATCTGTAGGGAAAAGGAGAAAGCACCAGAAGATATCTGACATCACTTTGGTTATAACAGCAGAAACCCCACCCCTTCTGGACTCAACGGTACTTAAACAAGTTGGCGTTCATTCATGGACCAACATCACAGGAAGACAAAGCTCCCCATAGAGGCACCAATTTCTAACCTGCAAAGTGTTATTGATGGTGTCTATCAAAATTTGTTATTGTTTGTTTCTTTTCTTTTGTCTTTCAGACACCTGTGACATTAAACAGGAAATCCCTTGGGGACACAAGTCCTTGACTGACTTTTTATGATTCCAATTCGAAACAAATAACCTGGAGTTAAAGTCCGACTGGATATCCACATCTGCAGTTCATCTATATATAAAAAAGTCAATGAATGTGTGGATGTATGAATGTATGTATGTTCCAGCATCACTTCTGAATGGCTGGAGCGATTTTCATAAAACTTGGTACACATGTTCCTCATTGGTCAACTAAAAATACTGTGAGGTAAAATCAGTCCTAACCCACCCCGTTCTGGGTAGGGTGGGGGATGATCTTGTGGTCTTGTATGCTTGTTATCATTCAGTTGACACTCAGAACGACCACCAGAGGGCGAATTGGAGGTGACTGCCAGTATTCTTTATGTTTGAACGCCACCACACACCTGTTGCTTTTGACATTAAATAGAGTTGGCCGGTTCCGAGTGTCGAATGGATGACAACATACATAAAAGACCACAAGACAAGCACATTAGTGAGTCTTCATTGTTTGTTACTTTATTTTTAAAGTTGTGTTTTATTTTTAAATTATATTTTTCTCAAAAAGAAAAAAAAAAACACTTTATTTTCCTCCTGGGCAACACTGGGTATTTCAGCTAGTACTCTATACTGTCAAGCCTTTGGTTTCATTACCACAGATGAGGGTTATGGGTTCAATGACAAAACTGAATAAACGCAGTGCTTACTTGGATTGCTGTTTATAATGGACAGGGCAAAATCCACCTGTTCAAGTGAGTGCTGGGAAGATCAGTTATAATAATAAATTGATTTGTTCATGCTAATCAAACTGAAACTCCTACAGTATGTATAACTGGGTTTAATGTCATTTGTGTGGTCACCTGTGAGACTGTTGTATGACTTCACAATCTGCTGTTAATGCAGTGTAATTACAGAGTTGTGGAAAGACCAACACCCAGGGAAGAGCACTATATAAAAGTAATAATAAGTAAAAGCTCAATTTTAAAATGGTGCACTTGATGTCAGTGTGTAAGGAGCTGGCACCATCTAGTGGCAAAAAAGTGAACAGCTCTAAATAGTCATTGCAAATTTCAGTGATAATAAATCATAGCCAGTATAGTCTTAAAGTAATATCAGTAGAGTGTTGATTTAATGGAGGTATTCAAGTAATTTAAGGTTACTCCATGGGAAAAATAACACGGTGCATTAATAACTATCAAAGACGCCAATAACATTTCAGGTGACTCCTGCATTCATAGGATGCATTAATAATGGAGATGAGTCAGAGTATAGGAAGGTTGTGGAGGACTTCCCCTTGTGGTGCAGGGACGACAACCTTCAACTTAACATCAGCAAGAAAAAGAGCTGTTGGTGGACTTGAAGCATAACAAAGGTCCCTCTGAGACCACTTACCATTCAGGGGGAAGTGGTGCTGAGCTACAAGTACCTGGGAGTTCATATGAACAACAACCTGGACTGGTCTGTCACCATAGTGGCATTGTACAAGAAGAGCCAGAGCAGGCTGGACTTGCTAAGAAGACTTCTGCCTTTTGATATATGCAGCAAGCTGCTGAAAATGTCCTACCAGTCAGTAGTAGCCAGTGTGGTGATTTACACTGCAGTCTCCTGAGGAAGCAACCTGAGCTCAAAAGAGGCACAATCACTGAACAAACTTATCAGGAAAGCCTGGACACACTGGAACCTGTTGTAGAAAAGAACATGGTGGTAAAATCCCCTCCGTCCCTTCCAGGAGTTGCTCTCTTGAAGCACTTTTAAGGACAGGCTCATTTCACTGCAGCGTGCCAAGTGGTTTTTCTGCCCGTTGCTATCAGACAACTTAATGCTTCCTCACAAAGTGCTCTTTAAGTTAATTTTGAAATATCTGCACAATATACATTTATTTATTTATTAAATCTTTGATTGATTAGTTGATTGATTCACTGGTCTGTTGTGAGTCTGTATCCTTGCTCTTTTATGTTTCTGCTGCTGGTATGCATCTGAGTTTCCCCTTCTATTAATAAAGGTCTATCTAATCTAATCTAATAACACGCACAATCCCACATCCAGTTGAGGGTCATGGAGGGGGTGTGCAGAATCTGTTTACATAATGTTGAGTACAAGGCAGAAACCATGTCTGGACAGGACATCACTAATGCACACACACACACGCACAGCCGATTTAGTCAGCAGTTCATCTGAGGATGTGGGAGAAATAACAGCACCCTCAGAGAAGACGCCACACAGACATGGGGAGAACATGCAGACTCCACAGAGACATCGACCGGGCCACAGAGGGGACTCAAACCAAATATTTTGGATTGGTGAGGCAGCAGTGCTAACCACAATGACACCCATGTATCCATGCCTACATTCTTCTGTATGTCCCTGCCTTTGTTTAATACAATGCAGCCAGCTGCCCCCAGAGTTTATCTGTGTTTATCTAGAGTTTCTGTGTCTCAGAAATTTTTTTTCCTATTTTGGCACATCTATTACTTATTTTTCTTTCAATTATTTCACTTTATTTTATTTACTTTGTGGTTTTTTTTTTTTATATTTCTCGATTTTGTGATTTTGAATTTTTGGCCACGGACACATTGGCACTGATGTGGGCTTGAGTAAGGGCAATTCCGAGTCAGACCGGGATGTGGCAGAGTGCACTGATTCTTTTTCTCCTTGGCCTGCAGACCATCCACGGGAGATTCCACCTGGCCCTATTGACGTCACTTCCGGGTCTGAGCCTATGGAGGAAGACCTTGTTGGCTCCTGGCCCTTTGATGTCACGTCCAGGCTCGGGCCTATGGTTGAAGACCCTTATGAGCCTGACCCCTCTGACTTCACTTCCTATCTTCCCCTTTAAAAGCCTCCACCTTTTCTTTATTCCCTCATTTCTGATTTGGACTCTGTTTTGTGCACATCAGTGCTGTATAAGGATACCAGGATACCAAATATATGAGAGGCTGCCCCAAACCTTGCTGTGGCTCTGTGTGGAGTTTCTGACACAGGTCATGTGACTTGCAGATGATTCTGCACTTATGGGGTGAATTGATAAGGGGGGAGACAGAGTATGGGATTCAGGTGAAGAATGTTCTTGGTGCAAAGAGAATTGTCTGCAACTTAACATCAGCAAAACCAAGGAACTGCTTATTGACTTTCACTATACAAAAAGAGCCTCTAAACTATTTGTGTAGTGGATGTAGAAGTGGTCCGTTCCTAAGAGTACTTGGGGGGTCTGTATTAATGACAAGTAGGGCTGATCTCAGAACACACAGGAACTGTGTAAGAAAGGGCAGATCAGGCTCTTTGTCCTTAGGTGACTGTGCTTCTTTAATGTGGGAAATGACATCCTTCACATCTTCAACAAATCTGTGATGGCCAGTGTGATTTTCTGTGATGTGCTGGGCTGGTAACATCACTTCAAAAGAGGCCCACCAAATCAACAGGCTAATTAAAAGGGCATGCTCAGTTACGGACCCCCTGGAGGTCATAGTGAAGGAAAGAATTAAAACAAAACTGAGTGCCATTATGAACAATGCTGCCCATCCTCTCTCTGACACAACAACACTGAGGATTTCAGCCCAAAAAAATATTCAGCAGAAGTGTGTCAAGAAACGCCACTGGAGCTCCTTCATACCATCAGCAATATGCCTGCACAGTGCCTAACTGTGACTGTGACAGCTAAGTCATAAGTTTTCTTTTTTTTTTATTTTTTTCTTTGTTCACGTTAAAGTGTGTGTGTATATTTATTTATTTATTTACCTACCTATTTATGTATTTATTTATTTAAAGAGCTTCTGTGAAAAAGATAAATTTCCCACAGGACAAATAAAGTTCTATCTATCTATCTATCTATCTATCTCTCTATCTATCTATCTATCTATCTATCTATCTGTCTGGAGCTTTCCTCTTAGGGTATTTTGGAATTCTAGGAATCAGCCAGGGCTTTAAAATTTGTAGATAAGGCCAAAGATAAAATCCTCGAGTAACTGTAGGACTAAATCACAACTGAATTCATAGCCATGTATGTCTTTTAATTTGTTATCAAAACCAATACTATGATTCATATTTGGTGATTGATTTTATTTTGGCAAGTTTCAACAGTTTCAAAGAGAAGGACAAAAAGTGTGAATGTGGCCATATGCATTTGTTACCTTCCTTATAATTATTAAAGTATCATATATGTATATTTAGATGACACATTTAACCGAGGTGACTTGCGAGATCAGGATACCTTACAGATGTTCACTTCCATCTTTACAACTGGAGCACAGGCAGGTTAACTGACTTGCTGCTCAGTGGTGGAGATTAAACCGGTAATCTTGTGGTTTAAACCCCAAATCCCTAACCGCTGCCTGCCAATCGTACCCTGTGATGAACTGACACCCCATCCAGGGTTGGCTCCAAACCTTGAACCAGATATTGGCAGGATACAGCCCTGAATTGGATTAAGAGGGCTTGGCAATGTAAGTCTGAATTGTTTTGATTTGTAAATGGTAGGCCTGTTGTAAAAACTCGGCCTCTTCCAAGTCTTCAGCCTGGAGCCACATTCACTTCAAGTGTCTTTAACGGGAGTGGGAGTGGAATAGCAAATGTTCTGTCATTTGAGGGAGCTTTCTGTCATTTAGACTCAGTGTGCGAAAAGACAGAGGTAGCATCAGAATGATAACCTGCTGAGCAGATTATAGCTGCAGCCGCTTTCAGACAGATGAAACGACACAGCTAAAAATAGGACATTTGTTTCAAAAAATGTGCAATGTACAGACTGATTTAAGGGAATCATCCATGAAAAAGGTTTCTACTTTTAATCTTCACTACATGTGGTAAGTAGATACCATCTCCCACTTTAATAATAATAAAAATAATACATGTATATTTTATATTTAAATATGTACATTTGTATCTATATATAAGCATATAACATTTTCTAAGCCCACTTAACCCTGAGCAGAGAGCCTATCTTGGCAAGCAGGGAGCACAAGACAGGAACAATTCCTGAACAGAGCGCCAGTCCGTCACAGGGTGAACACACAAACAGGTCACCAGGCCAGCTAAGCTGCATGTATTTGGAATGTGGAAGGAAATCCACACAGACATGGGAAGAGTAGGGGAGCTGAACCCTGGTCTCCTTACTACGAGGTAGCAACACTACCACTGCGTTGCTCTATAATACCTTATATCATCTGTAATTGATGGCCAAGGCCCTTACCTGGCCGGGATGACTTCTTAAAGGAAGGGCAGGAGAGCAGATATGCACAGGGCACTTCCTCCCCCATAGCACCAGATGATAGTCCCCCTGGGTTACAGTGGTTTCCCACAGGGCTCCATGGGAGAATTGTGTTTGGCACAGTCCTGTTGGGTTACGTGGGGGTCACCGGGGGAGCTTCAGAGCCCTCCTTTGTTGGGCTTCCACCACACCTGGGAGTGCCTGTGGACCTTGTTAACAAGCCACCTGGAGCACACCCTGGTACAGCATAAAAGGAGCCGCCTGCGTTCATTCAGAGAGCCAGAGAGTCGGGAGGGAGAGGACGATGCTTGCCAGAGAAGGAGTGGAGACAGAAAGACAAAGAGAAGTCACAGAAGACAAAGTGCTGTGTGTATTGCTGTGCCAGAGAGGTTCTTCAAAGGGATGCCACTGAGGAACCATTTTTGGTACCCAAAAGACACAACCACGTTAAGGTTCAAGTTTATTTGGATCCATAATAGGCTCCATGCAGTAGTTAACCATGAATTGATGGTAACAGATTTGTGAAATACCAGTAATACATGATTTAAAAAGGACTTGCGATAACACTGGGTAAGTCCAGGTCTCTTTAAAGTATTAGTATCCTGCTAGGTAGCCTACAATGCATTATAAATATTTCAGATCAGTTTTTCAAAGAATAAAAAAACAAGTTTATATGCAGAGAAGCCTTTCCATAATGAAATGGTGCTTTGTCAAGCAATGGCTCTATTCAGGAACCACACAACTACACAATCCAGTAAAGAACCATAAAATGCCGTTAAAGAACCATTATTTTTAAGAATGCAGTTTTTATCTCTAACTAAAATGGCTCTTATCACTTGTGAAAACTGAAAACAATCTGATCTGCCCTCACTATTAGCAGTGTAAATCCTTACAGCGCACATAAGTAATATGGAATTATTTTGAGAAGCCATATTTGTCTCACACGTCATTCTTTTCCACCCAGTTACATTCAAATGCCCTGCAGTCTCTGGCAGGATACCACCGATTGATAATGTCTAAAGCTTGGCTTGTTCACCATATAGAAATGCATCAGCAAGAGTAAGATTGGAAAACCACAGTGGCAAGAACAAAGCCAAAAGTAAGAAACAGAAAAACCACAACAACAGATCTGAAATCGGAGCAGTTTAAAAGAATATAAAAAGAATAACAAACCTGCTTTCTGCTTCACTTAGCCCTGCACTCGTGTTTGCAGTGCTCTGATTGCTGCAGCCTTTATATTATAAGTTATCTCACTTTAATTTCAGAATGTTTTGGTTAACTCCCTCTGAAAGGTTAGTGTGTCATAAAAATATTTTTGAACATACAGTAATAGCCAACTTTTTTTTTCCTTCTAACAAATATTTCCTCTACATCATCAGTCATCAGCATATTAATTTCTGAGGAGCAAACTTGCATTGGAAATATGTGTCACACCTTCCATTCTCTACAGATGGAGGAAGTTGGGACTTCTATTTTATACAGTCACAAGTACAAAATAAGCTTAATAATCACAAAGCATCGCCGGATTTGTCCATCTGAGATAGGTGATTGAAACCTTATGTCTGTCTTCTGCTCAGATGAAGGAAAAATGTTGTTTTGAGGAAAGGTAGGTGAGGCCAAAGAAAACTGAGCAGGCTTTAAAAAAATGTATCCTAGCAAAGTCCAACCTGTCCTTCATATGCTTGTGGTTTGCCAGTGTTTTGCACCTCGTAGTAAACCCTTTACTTTCATGAAGTCTTTTCTTGATTGTAGACTTTGGCAATGCAAGATCTACCTCCCAGAGAGTGTTCTTGGTTTGGCTAACTGTTGTGAAAGAGTTTTTCTACACATAGGACAGAATTCTAAAATTGGCCATCATAGGTGTCTTCTGTGGATTTCCAGACCTTCTGGTGTGTTCCTTCTTTTTAAGAATGTATCAAATGGTTGATTTGACCACTGCTGGTGTTTCTGCTGTCTCTCTGAAGGATCTGGTTTGTTTCCTCAGCCTAATGATGGCATGTTTATAATTGCATGAACAGCTCTTTAGACCTCATATTGAGAGTTCACAGTGACAGCTTCCAAATTGCACACTTGGATTCAATTCCAGACCTTTTATCTGCTTTATAGTTAATGAAATAATGAGGGAACTGCTCCCACTTGGCTATGGAACAGCTTGTCAGTCAAACGTCCATGTACTTTTGAGCCCCTTGAAATTGGGGGGCTATGCAGAAAAATAGATGTCATTCCTAAAAGCCTCTTATGATATTTTTGGTAAACCCCTTAAGTTAAAACTGAAAGTCTACACTTCAGTCACATAATGATTGTTTTATTTCAAATCCATTGTGGTGACAAACAGAGCCAAAATTATGAAAATTGTGTCACTGTCCAAATGCAAGGGGTGTTCAGTTATAAGCAGGAATTTTCATACTCTGTTCTTATAAAGAGTGCAAGGTAAACCTGACTCATTGGACAAACATACGCATATATGAACTTGTTGTTAGTAATGCTAGCTGCTCTTTCCCCTCTTCCTGTCAGTTGTAATCAACATGTCAGAGCAGGAGGTACACAGTAGTGTTGCGCAGCAAATTATTGTTACATTTTTGACAGATGAAGAAGTCATTCCATCTCAGATTTATTCGAGACTTAAAAAACAGTTTGGGGATGAGTGTCTCTCTCTCTCTCTCTCTCAGTCTGGAGTGTATGATCGGTGCAAGTCATTCAGAGGGTGACTATCCTCTCTTCAGTCCACTTAAGGAATTTTTAAGAGGGAAGAAATTCAAGTCGAATGACGAGGTTCTTGACACTGTGCAAGAATGGGTCACCATGCAGTCAAAAGACTTCTTGTCTTGTTGGATTAAGAAGCTTACTGAGCACTGGAACAAGTGTATTGCACTGGCAGGAGACCACACAAAAATAGTGTACAAGTTGTTTGATTGTATTCAATAAAGAAAATGTAACTCAAAAATTCGTTTTTATATTTGAACAACCCTTGTACTTGTGGATCTGACTGTAAGTTTGGTATTTCTTGATCTGTTACTAGCCTGCTGGTTAGCCTACTATAAATTAATTTTGTCCACATATTAGGAACCATTAAAAAACCTAAAGAACCAAGTTCATATGCAAAGAACACTTTCCAGAATTAAATAGTTCTTTGTCAAGCAATGGTTCTATGAGGAACCACACCACCCAGTAAAGAGTTATTTAAGAATTATTATTCTTTAGAATGTAACTGAATTGTACCACATGTAGTATCAGCTAGGAGGCAATGTAGATTTGAAGAGTGTAATGAACACAATGTCACTCTACCTGCTCCTAGGAATGTGAAGAGCTTGTAGTGCTAATGGAAATATTTAAGAAAAAGGAGATAAGAAAAGTAAAAAGTTATTAACAGTGGTAAAAGAAAAGGCAAAACACAAATGAAGAGTTGGGGCACTAGCTGGTGATCCCCATATATATAGTGGAATAAATGTACACTGGAAAACATGCAAAACAGTAGAACATTTTTTTCAGATGTAAGTCCATGAACAAGATTGCCTTCTTCAGGCAGTAGCAGCCATTAATATGTTATACCCTAGGGAGGTGCTTGGTGCAGAAGAAGAAATGTCTTCATTTGTCCTCAATTTTTTGACCCTTCTCTTTGCAGATGAAAGAGGAGAATGTGTGAACGACAGCGCCCTCTCACATCCCGGGGTGGTATTACATTCAGTGCACAAGCCCTGAGATTGACCCCCACTCTCGCAAGTGTGACCAAATCATGACTGAACTGGACATAAATGGTTTCCTGATTTGAAAAATCTAGTGTATCTGCATCCAATGTAGTCCCCCTTGACCATGACAGCTTAATCCAATGTGTGGCCATGTGGCAATGTGTGGTCGATTTAGCTGTGACCTAACGGCAGTGTGGTGTGGTGAGAAGGCTTTTGACTTCAAGCCTTGATGTTGTGGGTTCAAATCCTGCTACTGTCACTGCGTGACCATGAGCGAGTCACTTCACCTGCCTGTGCTCTAAATGGAAAAATCAAGGAATTGTATCTCAAATGTTGTAAGCTGCTGTGGTTACACGTATCTGCCAAATAAGTCACGTACTTTTCTATCCCACTTAATCCAGACCAGGGTCACGGGGGGTGCTGGAGCCTATTCCAGCTAACATAGGGCACAACGCAAGAACAAACCCTGGATAAGGTGCCAGTCAGTCACAGGGTGAACCCACACACTAAGGTCAATTTGGAGTTGCCAGTTCACCTAACCTGCATGCCTTTGGAGAGCTGCAGGAAACACCTGGTGGAGAACATGCAAACTCCATGTATGTAGGACCTGAGACATTAGAACCCTGGTCTCCTTACTGCGAGGCAGCAGTGCAACCACTGTGCCACTATGCCACCCAGCCAAATATGTAATAATAAATAATAATATATAATTGCAGGTACATAGCAGAACTGAGGATCCTTCACAGGGTTGCTGGTTTCACTCTTAGTGACAAACTGAGAAGTTCAGCAATTTGGCAGAACCACTGAATAAAATTAGATCTCATAAGGAGCCAATTCATGCATTTTGGTCATCAAGTAAGAATGCTCCCTGGGAGGAAATCCACAAGCTGACCCACAATATCCTGGAAGAATTATATCTGTCAGATGGCCAGGAAGCATCCTGGAACTCTCCAGAAGAAACTGGAAACTCTTGCTTGGGAATGGAAATTCTGATCTGACCTACTGAGTCTGCCACCACAGCAAGTCTCACAAGGAAAAGCACATGGAGAAAGATCCTCCTTTGCTTGTTGATGTGATGTTTCTCAGTTGAAGTTTGTTAAAAATTATGTTAATCCATGCTCCATGAGAATAGTTTTTGGGTAGGCAGGAACTAACACAAAGCTTACAATGCACTCTTGCCTAAATGATTATGGCTTACACAAGCTCTTTAACTACACACACAAGGATAAACATTAACACATAAGCTTCCCAGTAAGACCAACAATTGATTAATTTTCAGATTCATTTATCAGAAATCCATGCCTATTCTGGCAGAAGAATGTGTTCAACAGGAACCAACCCTGGACGGGGCACTGGGCACACTTCATGCATCCATCATCGCTCACATGCTGCTGATTTAGAGTTGCCATTTCACCAGACATGCATATCTTTGGTGATGTCAGGGGAAATCTGCAAAGAAACTGCACTCAAACACAAGCTGCAGCTCTGTAGGACAAAGCATCATGGGTGTGATCAGATAAATAATTATGCTAATTAAGGCCACACCTTATAAATGGGCACAGGTGTGGATGACAGGATTAGGACAGAACAGCAGATTGAAAGAAGCCCCAAGGACATGGGAGTGAAATACACGGATGCCCTGCGTCTGTGTGGGGAATTGGCCAACATTTATTGTCACTTGATACCGGATTTTGTAAAAGGCTAACTTTAATTTGGAATAGGCATGTTTTCGCAATTTCTGAATGAGCTGTAGTTAATAACAAATGAACTTAAATGACTTTATTTCGATCTAAAGTCAAACATCTTGGCTTCCACTCACTCACTGTGTCCTTTAGCAGTCTCAGATGTAGCTCAATTAAGCTATTAGACTGAAGCAACATTATGGAAGAGTGGTCAGAGCTGCGACCTCACAATTCCAGTGTGATTCTCATCTCTATTTGGATTTGTTTTCTCTCTGCATACGTATTTATTTATAGAGATTGCACCCACATCTCAAGCACATACTTCAGCTTAACCTGGGATCCTAACTTGGCCTGATGTGAATGAGCAAAGAAATTAGTACACTCAGGCGGGCATCCCATCCAGAATTTTGACTTTTTTTGTTTCTTGTTTTAAGGGCAGGCTGAGGCTACTGGTAACTCTATTATTGAACAAGTGGACACATGAAGAGTTGTTTTACTTTTATAACAAAATCTTTGAAATCTGAATTTAAGAATTTTACTTAACGTCTTTAACTGATTCCTTGAAAAATGTGATAATACCTCACAGTACAGAAATTATTTGAGTACTATACTATAACATAGTTCTTTTTTATTTTGTAATATTAAATCATCAGACCAACACTATTATATTAGGTCACATGCCCTCTGTCTTGAAGATTTCTATGAATGACATTTTAGCAGCTACTCATAATCAGATATGAACGAATTCCTGCCAGAAATGATAAAAGTCAGATGGTGGGGCTGAGTGAGAGCTCAGCTGACATCACCAGTAATTGTTCTGTTGTAATTGTTCTGCTTACAGGTGGTCCAGTAATTGTTCTGCTTACAGGTGGTCCCTTTGTGTCTAAGAGTAAAGTGCTCACTTATTGCTGTGGCCATAGAAGAACTGCCTCTGAGATCTTTTGAAATCAAAACATTGAAGGTTCACAGCTGACCACTTGCAGTTAGCACAGTGCAAAATTTGAAATCTGGGATGGATTGTGCTGTGATTCCACGACAAAACATTTAAGTTGGTAGGATATACACTGTGGATGAGTGGAGTGTAGAAGGTGGGTGACTGAGAGGGAGAGAGAGCTCAGCTGACGTCACCAGCAGTTATCAGCACATCCGTTATTGCTCATGGCACAGAAGGAGCTGCTTCTGAGGTCCTTTGCAATCCAGAAATTGTGGGTTTGTAGCTGGCCACTGGCAGTTATCACAGTGCAAAAAATGTGACCTGGGATGGATCGTGGTGTGATTCCAGAACAGATTATCAAGAGTGGTGGTAGGTTGATTAACATGCCTCTTTAGGATTCAATAGAGAGTGGGAACAGGGGCTTGAGGGTGAGGTTGTTGTCCTGACACCATTCTGAGAGGAGTCTGACCTCCTCCCTGTAGGCTGTCTCATCGTCCTCACTTATCAGACCTATTACAGTGGTATCATCAGCAAACTTGAGGATGCTGTTGGAGCTGTACTTAGCTCCGCAGTCATGGGTGTAGAAAGAGTAAAACAGGGGGCTCAGCATGCTGCCCTGCAGGGTGCCAGTGTTGATGGTGATGATGGAGGAGGTTTTTCCACAAATACGCACTTGCTGAGGTCTGCCGGTGAGGAAGTCCAGTACCCAGTTGCACAGTGAAGAGCTAAGACCCAGATCCAGGAGTTTAGCGATGAGCTGGGATGGATTGGCGGTGTTAAATGCAGATCTGTAATCCATAAACAGCAGCCTGGCATAACAGTTCTTGTTCTCCAGATGAGACAGTGTGGTGTGAAGTGTTATGGAAATGGCATCCTCAATGGACCTGTTGCAACGGTAGGCAAATTGGAGGGGGTCCAGACTGTCAGGGATGATGTCCTTGATGTGTTCTAGCACCAGCCTCTCAAAGCACTTCATGGCTATGGGAGTAAGTGCTACTAGGCAGTAATCATTAGGGTAGCCTACTTCATTTTTCTTTAGGACATGGATGATGGCTGTGTGCTTGAAGCAGGTGGGGACAGATGAAACTCTCAGAGATGTGTTAAACATATCTGTAAAGACAGCAGCTAGCTGGTCGCAACATGTTTTTAAAAATATATATCTCCTTCTATTCAACTTTTCACTGTTTCTGAACTTTCTAGTTCAGGAGTTTGTTTGTTTATTTGATGAACAGCCTTTTCATCAATTACATCCCTTTCTTCTACTTTTTGTGTATGAAGTCAATACTATTGTTCACAAACATCCAAAGACAGACCAATAGACAGCTCTTTGTAATCTCAGCCAGTCCATAACAGAAAATACAGTAACAGGTTATTTAATATTTGACTATTTGAACCTCTATTTTGTTGAACCAAGTAGGATAACAGTAAATCTCTAATGCCCCTTGTTGGAATGCCAGATGTGGTGTAGACACAAAGCATTAAAAGCCACAGATGTTTTGAATAAAATCACACTCTTTTTTATTACTTTGTTTGAAGGTGAATGATTAGGCAACAACAATATTGTAACAAAATGATTATTTATCACTGAATCTTTTATAGGCTACAGGACACTGAACACATAGTACCACAGTCGTATCAGAAGTAGAGCCTGACTAACAAACAGGCAAAGATGCACTCATGATATATGAAGTAGAAATTTCATATGTAAGATCTAATTTAAGAAATATGTAGTAAATCATATTATATTATGATATGATATGATATATGAGAGCGATTAGCTTAAAAACATCTTCCTATATAATATGCTACCGTGGCTGTCAGTTTGTCTGTCCAGGATTTTAAATTACATGTAGCTCACAAACTGTTTGAACTATTGACCTGAAATTTGGTACACATATACAACGTGACGTCTACTATCTGCTTTCAGGGTGATGCTTGACCTCCAAGGTCAAAGGTCAACCCAGGAAGGTCAAGGTCAAAAATCAAATAACCTGTAGCCTGAAATTTGGTACACATATACTACACTAAAACTCTGCACTACAGCTTTATATTGGAAGCGAAGAGTTTTGGAATTATTACTTTTGTTATTTTTATTTTATTTTATTGTAGAATCAGCTTTCGGCAGCAGGGTGGCCCTGTGACGCATACATACAGGCGCTGTTCTCATCCCTACCGCCTTCGCCGTCACTTCCCCTACCTCTTCCTATCTTAAATCATTGTACACATATATGGTCAATGAAGGTCAAGATCAAGGGTCAACGGAGTATGGTCAAGTCAAGTGTATTCACTGCATGTTATCGTGTAGTGTGCTGTTAATGTCTTGTCCCTTATGATGACAGTAATATGAGATATTAATGCAATAAACAGCAATATAAGACACGTGATTGCAGTTCCAACAATAAGTTCTTCACATACACCAGGGATCTGCAATGTCAGTAATTGAGGGCTGCACTGGCTGCAAACTTTTGTTCCAGCTCAGTTTCTCAATGAGAAGTCAGTTATTGCTGATGAAGCACGTAATGCTCAAGGAACATTTTGGCGGTTCATTTTAGTTATCTTGCTAGTTAATATTTCCTACCCTTAATTGCTTATTTTAGTCTGAAACAGCCTCATTCACTGTTTTTAATTGCTCAATTGCTTAATTGACAATGGAACCAGCAGTTTTCCAACTAACTTGGTCCCATTTACGTCTGTGCATGTTCATCACAAACTGTCTGGTTTAATAAAATATTTGGAAGGAAACTGAAGAAAAAAATAAGTGAACTGAGAATTACAGTATTATTTGAAACTCCCAATCATTGGAGTGATATACTTTGAAAGGAGAGAATCTACAATATAAAAATGGCCTGACATGGCAGAATGAAAACACTAACAAGTCATTATATTAAATAGGATCTGTGAATGACAAGGATTGGCTTCTGATTAAGCAAACCTACACCACTACAGCCTACATCAGGGGTCCTCAGTCACCGTCCTGGAGGGCCGCAGTGGCTGCAGGTTTTTGCTCCAACCCAAGTGCTTAATAAGAAGCACTTATTGCTCAAGTAACACTTCTGCTTCACTTTAGTTGTCTCGCTCGTTAAGATTTTAAACCCTTATTGCTCTCTTCTTGGTTTTTAATTGCTCCTAATTAGCAATAGCATGCAAATGACAAAAGAGACCAGCATTTCTCCATTTAGCTTACCATTTACACCCGTGTATATTTATCATGCACTACTGGGTTTAATTAAATACTTGGAAGGAAAGTGAAGAGAAAAAAGTGAAGGACTGAGAATTACTCATCCATTTTAGCTTTCAGATCATTTGGATGATATCCTTAGAAAGGGGAAGAAAATCTAGGATATGAGAATTTTGTGACATAGCAGAGTTAAAGCACTAACAATACAATACAATACAATACAATACAATTTATTTTTGTATAGCCCAAAATCACACAAGGAGTGCCACAATGGGCTTTAACAGGCCCTGCCTCTTGACAGCCCCCCAGCCTTGACTCTCTAAGAAGACAAGGAAAAATTCCCAAAAAAACCCCAATAGGGAAAAAAATGGGAGAAACCTGGGGAAAGGCAGTTCCAATGCGAGACCACTTTCCAGGTAGGTTGGGAATGCAGTGGGTGTCAAAAAGAAGGGATGTCAATACAATACAATACAATACAACACACAGAACAGAACAAATCCTCAATACCGTATAAAAATAAAATTTTTAGAAGTACGTAGCAGAATTTAACAGTGGATGACATCACATAATATGATCTGGATTTGTTTAGAGTCCTGGAGACCTCATCCATCAAGCTGCCTCCCCCATTTGACCATTCCACCGCTGAAACAGTGCTGGGCCAGCCAATCCGATGAAAGGACCTCTCTTTCCCATGATTCCAGCGATCCTCCATCAGGGATGACTTTACCATAGGCAGGCACAACAACTTGGCAGGTGGGCCATGGCACCAAGTGCCACATTTGAGTACCGAGAAGAGAAACAGAATAGGTGAGGGTTAGTATCAAATTATAACAAACCATGAAATTAAATTATTTGCAGTAATTGCTTTCTAATTAAGCAACCAGTTAGAACAAAAACCTGCAGCCACTGCAGTCCTCCAGAACTGTGATTGAGGACCCCTTCTTTCTTCATCTTGTAAAGTACTTTGAGCTACATAATTTGTATGAAAACGTGCTATATAAATAAATATTGTTGTTGGTGTTGTACTGGTCTGACTTTACAGACCCCTAACATACATTATTCATTTAATTCACACTAACCTTTGCTATGACATCAAAAGCAAAAAGAGATGATCATGTCACCTTTAAATGTGTAAAGATATTGCATTCTTTGTTTTATTTTAAAAATGAATATTCTGACTAAAATAAAAGTGAGCTACCTTGGGACTAGAAGGGGTACAATATATATCAAAGGTGCTTGAAAACAGAACATCAGCATATCTATACAACAGAAATTATAGAAATTGAGGTAAATGATATTAATTAACAAACATCAATACAGCAACAGCCCACAGTGCTGTATGGTGAAGAAAAGTCCATTAAAAGGCAAATGTTCATTTTTCTGAACCGTTTATGCATAGCTGATTATAAAAATATTTCTGTTTTGTGAACTGCTAAAAGCTGAAGATATTAAAACATGTTCAATGAGTGCTTGATGGAGAGAAGAGCAGTTCTCAGTACGTTTATTGACTTTCATTCCACACAGCTGTCATGAAATGAATATTCTCCTTGGGTGTGTATTGTATTTCACATTAAGGTTTATTTTACATTATTATTCTTATAGTCCCCTGTGCACTTATTTCTTTTGGAAAACTGTTTATTATAGAGTGCCTTTTGAAGTTTACTTGTAGCCAGTTCAGTGAAATAAGTTGTACATACTATAAGGACTTCACACAGTAAAATATTACAATGTATTCCGCAAAGAACACAATAATACAATTCAAAGCATCAAACTGAACTTGGACATGAAAATGAGCCAGTAGTACGCCCAAAGGGAGTAGACTGAAAACAAGCGAGGAGCAGGATGAGTGTACTTGTTTCCCTTTGCATGGCTTTTCCACTTGCGGTCAGATGATTCAATCTGATTTCATCTTCAGTTTTTCTCTTGATTTCTAGTTACTTTTTGTTGGTGGCAGTCTAAACAAAGATGTGTATCCTAGCACTAAACTCTCACTATAGAGAAGAGGAAGCTTCGAGCTTCATCACAAAGGGCAGAGTGTTCTGTTTGGGCACCTGCCCAACAAAACAATAAGTGAGGTCACTGGAGTTGAATAGAAGCCGCAGGGCTTTGGAGCAGGAGATGCCTGACAGCTGAACCTGCAGGTACTCGTTTACATGTGGTTTGGTACCCCATGAGCAAAGCAAAGGGATTCATTTTCCAATCAAACACAGAGTGAGTTTCTGCCTTGAGGACTGCATAATACTTGATAAGCTATTTCTACAGGGTTGTTCAGAAGCTGGACGTTTCATGTATTGGCCTGTAGATGCCATAATGGGTGAAGAGGCATCTCATCTGGGATTAGGCACATTCCCTTAGCCAGCCAGGAGGCCATAATGGATGGACTGCATAAGTGGAGATACAACCCTGCCAGGATACACCTAGGTTTGAAAAAAGCAGTTGGGGCAGTCATTTAATGGATGGACTTGGGGAGACTGGTTCTTAGAGAAAGTTCATCCCCTAGGGCGAAAGGTGGCAGTACTACTCTGGTATGGTCCCCACAGGGTTCCTTTGTCAAATATTCCAGAAGGGCAACTCTGTCGGGGTCCCTGGGTGCCACCAGAGGGCACTGCTGGGAAAAGGTCTCCCTTCTTTAGGGAGCTTCTGCATGACCCAGAGGTGCTTCCATCACACTATGTTGTGACATCAGAAATACTCCTGGGTTCAACATTAAAGGAGCAATCTTGCCTCACTTAGGTGAATCAGAGTTGGGAGGAAGAGAACAGCACTCAGTGTGGAAGAAGAAGGAGACAGAAAATCATTTGAATTACCGGTTTATACAGTGTGGACTGACCTAAAAGCCTGCCAAGGTGTTTTTATCCAATAAAATAACTTTGTTTTAACTTGAAACTGTGTTTGTGGTAGTTGTGCCTGGAGTTCTGGGCTCACTGGTGCCCCCTGGAGTCCACATTCTGCAACACATATGTAGGAAAAGCAATGCATACTAAGTCCAGTTGAATTCACACCCTCATTTTACCAAATTGACAGCAACGTTAGACAACACTGAAGCTTAACATGTTTGCTTTTAACAAATAAGCATGAAGGAGCCAAAAGAAGAGGGTGATGGCTGTTACAGGGTGAACAAAGCCCACGGGAGTTTGATCATTGGCTTGGGTTTTATAACACTACATGAATCAATGCAGCAGATAGTAGACAGCAGGTTCAGCCTGGGATGTGCTTCAGATTTTTCAGCCAGCGTAACAGTACATTCTAGCCACAGAGGCCCACTCCATGAAAAATGTGATTTAAATTTAACTGTCAGGAGTGTTTTAATTTGGCAACAGTACATAAATGGGCATCACATCCATGGGCAGGCTGATGGGACCTGACGCAAAGCTCTGCTCTGTGAAATGCAGATAACCACAAAACACCAGAAAAGCATGCAGACTGAGGCAAGCTCAAGAAGGAGCAGATACTCTAAATTGAAAAAAATGAGAAAAAAGTCCTTTATTTAGGCAAGTCCATAACACAAAACACAGAATCTAGCACAGTCATGTGATAAAGTAAATGATTTTTTTTTCTTTCTTAACATATGTTGGACATACCTCTAGATAAAGCTGATATAGTATAGCACACATCATGCCACATTCACAATTTGTATAATTTAAATGAATATACGAGGGACGTTCAAAAAGTTTCTGCACTTTTATATTTTTTTTGGAAGCGATGAAGGCAGGAGGAGTAGTAATTGGGCATTAAAAAGTACGACACTGGTAAAATTGCATCACAAGCAAGGTGACTACGTAGAAAAATGATGTCATTTGTTTTTCAAAATTCTTAATAAATAGAGTTAAAAAAAGTGTGGAAACTTTTTGAACATCCCTCATTAATGTAAATTTCTTAGGTAGAAAAAATTAGGTGTACACCTCCATTTATCAGGTGCATCATGTCAGGTGTTAATGACCAGAGGTTCTCAGACGTTTAGTTTGGTGTACTCTTTGTTTTTGAAATGTGTTTTATCACCCTGCCTGGACTGAAATAACTCTCTAAAGCCTTCAGAAAGCAGGTTACAGAGGTATATGAGTCTGGGAAGGGATATATAAAGATCAACCATTCAATCAACCATTCCACTGTCTGGAAGATCATACGCAAGAGGAGAAGATTTTACACAAACGCCAGTTCATCCAGGCCGGGCTGCCCAAGCAGCTTCTGCTCTGTCTTTGGATTTTTGCTAAAGGAATATATATTGGGACATGCTTGCTTCAAATTGCCTTTAGGTAAATCCCTTCTTCTTTTTTGTTTTTCAAGCTTTGTTTTTTTTCTCCTTTTCTCCTTTGCAATGAATATTTTCATTGTCTTTATAAGCCATTGTTTTCTATGATTTCTTGTGTGAGAGACTTTTGTGATATCTTGGCATTTTTGAACATTTAGATCCAGTTGCCCATTTATAGGCCTTTTTAGAATGAAGCCTGCTGGTAGCGGTAGGGGGACTGGCTGGTTTAGGGTAAGGATATTCTGGGCAGATCAGTGAAGGTTCAAGCCGGCTTTGGAGTCTCACCCTTTTTGTCATGTTCATGACTCCAAATCACAAAACATTTTCTGTTTTCTCACATTTTTTTGGCAAAGCCTCCCTACCACAAGACTGTCTGAAGTGTGACGTGTGATGTCATTGTGTCACCTTGCCAGGCATTACCACTTTAAAGAAAGAAAAGTTCTAAGAACAGTGTAAAGATGATTTATACATAGGGGAAAAAAGCCCCTACCCGTGTAATTGTTGAACGGGGGGGGGGGTTGGGTATTTGCGTTTCCATGAGAATTTTTAATCTTTAGCTTCAGCAGGATCACACAGTTCTGGTGGGCACAATGTGTCTGCATCTCCAGAGCCACCAGCCGTCATCAAAATAAGATTTGCAGAGCATTTAGTTTTGTTTGGCATGCATGCATTTGTTTTGCAGAAGGGTATCCCAAGAGAAAGTCCTGATGTAAAAGTCATTTACTTTCCGGAGAGTGAGCTGTCTTGTCCAAGCTAAGCATAATTGTAGGTGCTCTCGTGCTCTTTTTCACACACATGCAAGTGATGCTCAGGAGCTGCTGAAGTGAATTGTTCTGGCTGGATGGTGCGACTCGCTGCATAAGTCTGGGAATGCACCGGGAGTTGGCAAGGCACAGATGGGGAGTCCTATTGAAGCGCTGGACAGTAGAGACCTGAGATCAGTTTCGAATTGGAAGGCCTGCTGAGAGCCATGGGACAGCCAAGACCTAGACTTAGTGGAAGAAGGTCAGCTGTGCCTTTTAGTTTGATGTCTCCTTGGGCTGCAGGACTGAGCGGATTAAGCCGGGGAGATGCCAATTTTCAAAGGGACTTGATGACTTGGGACTTGATTTTAAAGACTAGACTATTGGCTAGGATTTTAACCTCATTTTAATCGATTATTTATTTGTTTTTAACCACTTTTTTATGGATTATTTATTTATCGAATACTTTTCATCACTGCACTTCTAAACCCCGTTTTTCTGGATTGTTTAAATAAAAGCACTGATATTATGCACCTACCCTTTACTTTGTATGAGTGTCCTCCTTTGCCTGGCTCATACTTTGTTTACATTATTGGCAGTACTGAGTTCAAGGGGATCCCAGAAGGACTGGTAGCATGGAGCTAACCCGCATTGACACACACCTCTATTTAAGATGCTGGAGTGCAAATTTTAAGATTCTAAACCAAAATCTTCCTGAATTTTTACTCTTTACACTGATTTTGGTTTATTTTGATCTCATGGTATTTGACCTTAGCCTGTTTCTGACACACTTTTCCCAATGCTATTTATTTTTGCCATTTTCCACCAAGGCATCACATTCACAAAGAGCAGTTTCCACTCTCTTAGAATGTTGCTAATGCAACAAAGAGAAATTTAAAAGAAGTGAGGAATAAGTAAAGTTCCATATCAAATGAGTAAAATTACAAGCTGCTGGCCTCTCTGTATCTACCTACAAAAATGTCTACCCTTGTCTACTTGGTAAGGTGGCTCGCCTTCTTGTCTGTTGCTGTCACAAAGGGCTTTGATCCATTTGGCCCTTAATATCTGAACTCAATTTTATCCCCAGTGACCCTTTGTCATACTCAGCTACTGACTGGTAAAAAGCAATTTTTAAAAGCCACTCCAAAGTTACTTTAGGGAAAATCAAGAATATCCTTCTTAAGCCCTGATTTCTCTTCTTCACCCAGTTCCTAGTTTGCCTGCTGTACGGTTTTATCTGCCACCTGACAGCTTCAGTTAGGGTTAGGGTCTGGCCTTCTGATAGTCCCCTATGGTATTTCTCTTACTTTAGAGCCCATGGAGTGACTACTTTCTGTCACTATCTAAAAATGACATACTGCCCTGCTGACCAGTTTTTTTTTTTTTTTATTTTGCAATGGTGCAACTCTGTGCATTTTCCTTGAGACGGTGTGCTTGTCTCCACCTCCTTTCTGGTCCTTGCACTGTGAACTTATTCCAGCTTGTGAACCCTTTGTACCAGTATTTCCCAGTTTTATTTTTTGTAGTGGCACACTTTTTGAAACCAAAAACAACCCACCCAAAACAAGGCACACCACTGTTCTAATAACCACAAACTCATTCGTATCTCATACACCTGCTCAACTGTCCAAAGAGTTGGGACTACTAGAGAAGCAGGTAAAAAAGCAGCTCTGAGATCAGCATTTGCAAAAACAACATTAAGTGAGCTCTTTGATGGCATCTCCAAGATGTTTCGCCCCTTTCCCTGCCCATCTCTGCCTCAGAGGTAACTCATATGCCCATTATCCAACGTCTCTGTGAGACTCACTGGTGACCACACACCGAGCCAGATGAACTCTAGCAGGCAGGAGACGTGTCTGAAGTGCTGTGTCTGCAACATATGGATCATCGAGCTGCTTTTTTGCCAGCTTCTCCAGGTAGTACTGTTCTCCTCGGACAGATCCATGTGTGCTACACTATTATTTCCATGGCACACCTGGGAAACTCTCATGGTGCTCCTCTGTACCATAGCACACTGGTTGAAAAGCACTGCCCTAAACGCTGAATAACCCATCACACTGTATTGCTTTTAAATAGACTTGATGTTCTGATTAACATTAATAGATAATTTAATAGGACATTGGTGCATAATGCATAACATAAAATTGTACCTATCCCCAAACAATATGATTATAAATAAATAAATAAATAAAGAGAAAAGGTGACCAACATTACCTCTTTACTGACTTTGTACAGTACCCACCATGCCACACACACCCTAAATACAAAAATGTTAGATCTTTATGTTGAAACTGAAAGAATGAAAATCTAATAACACGTAGTTTAATGAACACATACTTAAAGACCACAAAAGAACAATACACAATCCAAAAACAAACAATAAATGGAAACTTATTAGAAAAAAAGTCCAATAAATCCACAGATATCCAAAATTGCTGAAAAGTTATAGTATGGAATAGCAGAAAAGTCTACGCAGATGGATGGTAATTGTTCAAATAATAAAATATTGAAAGTCACCCTACTGGTAGGCATAACTAAAACTTAAGAGTTTTCTTCCAAGAGATCAGAAATCCTGGAGGACTTGGCCATGACATTAAAAAATAGGCTGTATTTTCTCCTTCTGCTTACTTCTGTAACTCTTTTACAAATATCCTGTATTTCTTTCGTACCATCACTCTATTTAACATGTTGATGCTTGCCTAGGCTCCTCCCCTTTCTGCTAATGAATGTTTCCTATTGGTCCTTTCCCATTATTATTCCTTCAGTAGGTGTCCTGAGATTTGCTCCTCTTGACTGAGATGCAATCAGACGATTAGACTCATGCAAATTTAAACAAAAGAAACAGCAGATGCCGACAAATAATGAAACTTATCCCCATGACCATAACATGACATAACATACCAATGTCATATCCACTAAAAACAGTTCAGCAGTAGAGACAGCACTGGATATAAGAGTCCAACTTAAAATCAATCATTACTCTTGTTGTTCAATTAATGCATTCAAAAACGTTACTGACAACACAATAGTTGTTTACTAGTAAGAAGAGACTGAGGAGCTATAGTTAAAGAGTAGGATTTGTCACGAGAGACAGCATGGTGGCACAGGAGTTAGTGCTGCTGCCTCACATTTTCAGTAGATTGGGTTCAAATCCTTGTCTGGGTACTACTTACCGTACGTGGAGACTGCATGCTCTAGCCATGTTTGCATGTTAGCTTATTTGTTGACTCTAAGGGTGTATTCACACTGGCAACTCGTTCCGTGCCCAAGCACATTTATCCGCATGTAACCCTGCAAAGTCTAGTTCGTTTGACTGGTGTGATCGCTCTGTGCCAGACCATCCTTACCATGCCCTAGCCCACTTGGAAGAGGTGGGCCCGAACACGGTTAAGTAGTATCCGGGAACAATGTGATTGCTACACATGACGTCAATGATGTGACGAATCAGACTGTGCAATTCTCATTTCATTCATCACCAACTGAGTTAAAAGCAGGTTTTTATTCTCACCTTAAACATAAATGTGAATTCCTCCCTTAACGTCAATTGTCTCCGTAAAAATCTTCTCATACGTGTAGCACAATTAAAAGCAAAAACCCGGTGCTGCACACTCAATAAATCTGTAATTGGGTAGAGTGTTTTCCTTTCCAACACGACTCTAAAGCAGCCACAAAATAAATAAAATCATTTTGACATACATGCTATCACTCCATATTCAGATCTTGTTTTTGGCATTACACAAAATGTCATGACAAAAGCGTGCCCAGGTCCAGAACGTTATGCAGTGTGAGTGCAGGCCAGCAGGGGAACAAACGTGTCTAGTGTGAGTACACAATGTAAATGAATGGGCCCTGTGATGCACTGATGCACCCTCCAAAGCTGGTTCCTGCCTTATGCCCGGTGCTGCTAGGATAAGCACAGTCTTTTCAAGTCCCTGTAAAGGAAAAGTGAATAATAAAGTGAATATATGGCTTGAGAGACTTAAGATGATATAGACTGCAAAATCCATAACTTGTCTGCTATGTGAGCCCTAGCCTGCTTATGGAATACTCAGCAATGTTTCAATTGTGAATTGCTATTTAATACTTTATACACAAAGAGCTTATGGTAAGTGCTGCTCATGAAAGGAGCTATAAAATATAAGCATTGAAGTACTGATTATTAAATATGTTCCTTTAGATCATTGCATGTGAATTCAAAGAGAACAGTTTTGTGTTTGTGTATCTTCACTCCAGCAAAACAAATAATAGAAGAAGAAGTAAAGACACAAGGGAGGCACTCTCTGCTATAAAGGCACAAGCCAGACGTTGACATTTCTGACTCACTGCTTTGCTGCAGTACAGTACTTGGAAACATTCCAGGTTCAGTAAATATTTAGTTTCTGCTTGGCAACTCAGAGTGAAAACAACGAAACAGAGCAACTGCAAAGGGGAGCTGTGGAGCAGGGTGGTGCTTCTCTATGCTGATGCTTCATAGCATGTTTATAGGAACAGAAACATTTCTATGGCATCAAACAACATTTTAACCTCTTGTTAGAGGTTTTTCCAAGGGCCTGCTATGATAAAGTATTACCATGCTTTTATTCTAGGTGAACAGCGTGACATAACGGTGAAGGTGGTGAGCTTAATATCCATTCATTCCAGTTTAGAGTAACAGGGGAACCAGCCTGAAATTGGACACCATTATATCCAGGACACACAAATATACACAGCCACACACTGAGACTGGGGCAAATGAAACACAGCATACTGCTTACTCACCGTACTGTGTAACTGAACAACTCCCTTTACTTGTCTGTGCTCCATGTGTGCATTGCATTAGATTGTCTGGGGAAAAAGTTCATTGAAAGAAATGAATCCATCCATTTCCCAAATCCATTTCTTCCTTTATGATGTGGTGGGAACTACTAGATGCTAGCAGGAACGGCTCTTGAGCAGGGCATCAGTCAAACACAAATAATACATTCATGCTCAGTTCCACAAGGCCAATTGAGATGTCGGTTATATTAAAGGGCAGGAGAAAAAAGGTTTGGCAGTAAAAAGGACAGCTGGAGAGATAATTGAAGTAGCCAAAGGCCATTAAACTTAATGTGCTTCACAGGTAAATTAATGAAAGGACTTATTAAAGAGAATATAGCACAATGTGTGGAGTACAAGTCCAAGGAGGTTATGCTTAAGATTTATAATGCACTGATAAGGCTTAATCTGGATTATTGTATGCAGTCTTGGCCTCCAGGCTACAAAAAGGACATAGCAGTGCTAGAAAAGGTCCAGAGAAGAGCAACTAGGCTGATTCCTGGGCTACAGGGAATGAATTATGAACAAAGATTAAAAGAGCTGGGCCTTTTCAGTTTAAGCAAAATGAGATTAAGAGGTGACATGACTGAAATGTTTAAAATTATAAAGGGAATCAGTACAGTGGACCAAGACTGTTTCTTTAAAAACACTGGGACACAGCCTTAGGGGTACATGTCATGCAAACATTAGGAAATTTTTCATCACACAGGGAACACATGGAATTAGTTATCAAGTAGTGTGGTAGACAGTAGGACTTTAGGGACCTTCAAAGCTAGATTTACTGTTAATTTGTAGAAATTACGTAGCTAGAATTGGTGAGCTTTGTTGGCCTAAATGGCATGTTCTCCTCAAAAGTTCTTCTCTTCTAATGTTCTAAAGGAAATGGTCTCATCAAAATGGCATCAAGACCAACAAAACAAAGCAAAGCAAATGAATTCAAAGCCCAGATTATTCAGTTCAGCTCCCAGCCAGTTCACTGTCTATTGCAACATAGAAGGCTGTAAGTGCTGCCTGTGTCTGATCTAATTTTCTTTCCAGAGACTCTGGTACTTTAATTGCCATTGCTAAATTGTCTCAGTGTTAAAGAGGCTAGTCATGAAATGGGATTCCACGCAGGGTTGATTTGTGCCGTATGCCCACCCCTCTAAAATAACTGGCTCCAATTCTCCATGGTCTTGAAGTGATAAATGACACTTTATTAATATGTCTTTTTCATTTTACCTAATTTTTTTATTCAATTATTAATAATCAGTTGTTTAAAAGAAGCACAATAACAGGGCATTGTACAAGGCTAAATTCAGAAGTATTTCATTTTGATTGGGGCTACTGTAATCTTGATCTTGTGCATGTACAATAATTCATTGACACCTCCGTTCCAGAACCTCTTAGCCAATACTTTATTGGACAAATTTTATTTTTATATGCATGTTTGCCAGGTGTTCACTTTAACATTTTGCAAATGTCCTAATTTGTTAGGAACCTGTTACATTTTGTGTTATTATGTTTATGTATTTTATTGTTGCTCCTGTTTTTAAATATTATTTTATTATTTTTGTAATAACAACAACAACAACAACATTTATTTATTTATATAGCATGTTTTCATACAAATGATGTAGCTCAAAGTGCTTTACAAGATAAGGAAAGAAAAAAGAAGAATATAAAAATAAGATTAGGCAATACTAAGTAACAAAGAATAAAATAAGGTCTGATGGCCAGGAGAAAAAACAGAAAAAACTCCAGGGGGCTGAAGAAAAAAAAAACAAAATCTGCAGGGGTTCGAAGGCCATGACACCACCCAGCCCCCAGTAGGCATTCTACCTAACATAAATGATCTCAATCAGTCTTCATGGTTTTCAAGCTTCACGTGGAAGAATTAGACGATGATGGTCATGTGGAGCTTCTAGGGACTGCATGGTGCCTTGATCAGATGATGGCGGAAAAGAAACAGCAGAGAAAATAGGGGTTAGTACGGATTGCAGAGCAATGATAAAAATTATAATTAAATGCATATACTGTATATAGTTTTTCAGGGTTACACTAAAATGAAGCTATGAGAATGCCATATTAAAATAATGCGGTTTTAGCAGTTTTTTAAAGTGCTCCACTGTATTACCCTGGAGAATTTCTATCATTAAGCTATTCCAGATTTTAGGTAACAAGTAAGGCATTGTTTTTCACAGGCATCACCATATTGTTGACAACAAAGCTTATTACAGTAAAAGATGGTGGAACACTAAGAAAAGCATCTGAACTTTGGATCAAACAATAGAACTTGCTCCTTAAGTCAGACAGAAGTAAAGAAATATTAGAGTTTAGCTTGGTAACAGATACAATATGCTTTTTTTTGGTGACAGGTTGACATCTTGGCATTGGAGAAGTGACTTTGGATTCCCATGATTTGACCTAAACCTGCCCTCTGGCAATACTTTTGAATTTCCACTAAACACAAACACTAATTCTCTGCCTCTGAATTCACATTCAGGCCTGTAAGCATAAGTCATAGTCCAAAATATTCTGGACAGATTTCTTGTATTCAGCATGCCTTTGAGAGTTTGTTTCTCAAACACCTCTAGGAGGAGTCTTTCTTATGCCAATAAGAATGATCTTCACCTTGAGTTGAGCCTCTAGTTCTTAAATTATCTCATGGATTTATTTCAAATTATGTTGAAATAATGTGCGCTGCAGCACTAAAAATGTAATATTGGATTTTACTTAAACATACTCTTAAAAAAGCAAGAGCAAAACTGAGGTTAGACTAAGAAGATTTGGAACACTCTCAGATTATTAAGACTTCTGAGGACTACACTAAATTCAGCAGTCAAGGAACAATGCAAGCATGTGAACAAATAAGAGAATTTATTGTGCAATAGAATTAAAACCCAGCCACAGGGAATGCACAAACCAGTGTTTCTTCATGCCGATCCCAAGCTGGGATAAATGGGGAGGGTTACGTCAGGAATGGCATCCAGTGTAAAATTTTGCCAAATCAATATGCAGACAACAATACAAATTTCCATACCAGATTGGTTGAGCCTCGGGTTAACAACTACCACCACCAGTACTGTTAGCCAACAGGGTGCTGGCGGAAATTAGGCTACTGTTGGCTGAAGAAGGAGAAGAAGGGGCGTGTCCGGAGGGGAGGAAGGTAAAGAGAGTGGAACTGAGGGAAGGAACTTTGAATGTTGGCAGTATGACTGGCAAAGGGAGAGATTTAGCAGATATGATGGAGAGAAGGAAGGTTGTTATATTATGTGTGCAATGGGCTAAATGGAAGGGGAATAAGGTCAGGTGGATCGGAGGTGGATTCAAATTGTTCTGTCATGGTGTGGACGGGAGGAGAAATGAGGTAGGGATTATTCTAAAGGAACAGTATGTCAAGAGTGTTTTGGAGGTGAAAAGAGTCTCAGACAGAGTAATGATTATGAAGCTGAAAATTGGAGGCGTGATGATGAATGTTGTTAGTGTATGTGCACCGCAAGATGGGTGTGTAATGGGTGAGAAAGAAAATTTTTGGAGTGAGTTGGATTAAGTGATGAACAGTGTATTCAAGGGACAGACAGAGGTGACTTGAGCGGATTTCAATGGACATGTTGGTGAAGGGAACAGAGGAGATGAGGAGGTGATGGGTAGGTATGGTGTCAAGGAGAGGAATGAAGAAGGTCAGATGATAGAGGATTTTGCCAAAAGGATAGACATGGCTGTGGTGAATATGTATATTAAGAAGAGGGAGGAACATAGGGTGACATACAAGAGTGGTTGAAGATGCACACAGGTAGATTACATCCTATGCAGAAGAGTCAATCTGAAGGATATTAAAGACTGCAAAGTGGTGGCAGGAGAAAATGTAGTTAAACAGCATAGGATGGTGGTCTGTAGGATGACATTGGGGATCAAGAAGAGGAAGAGAGTGAGGGCAGAGCCAAGGATCAAATGGTGGAAGTTGAAAAAGGAAGACTGCAAGGCTGAGTTTAGGGAGGAGGTGAGACAGGCACTGGGTGGCAGTGAAGAGTTACCAGACAGTTGAGAAACTACAGCAGATGTAGTAAGGGTGACAGCAAGAAGCGTGCTTGGCGTGATATCTGGACAGAGGAAGGAGGAAAAGGAAACCTGGTGGTGGAATGGGGAAGTACAGGAGAGTATACTGAGGAAGAGGATGGTGAAGAAGAAGTGGGATAGTCAGAGAGAAGCAGAAAGTAGACAAAAGTACAAGGAGATAAGGCACAAGGTGAAGAAAGAGGTGGTGAAGGCTAAAGAAAAGGCATATGATGAGTTGTATGAGAGGTTGGATACTAAGAAGGGAAAAAAGGACCTGTACCGATTGGCTAGACAGAGGGACCGAGCTGGGAAAGATGTGCAGCAGGTTAGGGTGATAAAGGATAAAAATTGAAACATACTCACAAGCGAGGAGAGTGTGTTGAGCTGATGGAAAGAGTACTTTGAGAGGCTGATGAATGAAGAGAGCAAGAGAGAGAAGAGGTTGGATGATGTGGAGATATTGAATCAGGAAGTGCAACGGATTACCAAGGAGGAAGTTAGGACAGCTATGAAGAGGATGAAAAATGGAAAGGCCATTGGTCCAGATGACATACCTATGGAAGCATGGAGGTGTTTAGGAGAGATGGCAGTGGAGTTTTTAACCAGATTGCTTAATGGAATCTTGAAAAGTGAGAGGAGTGGAGAAGAAGTGTACTAATGCCAATATTTAAGAATAAGGGGGATGTACAGGACAGTAGTAACTATAGGGGAATAAAATTGATGAGCCACAGCATGAAGTTATGGGAAAGAGTAGTGGAAGCTAGGTAATGAAGTTAGGTGATGATTAGTGAGCAGCAGTATGGTTTCATGCCAAGAAAGAGTACCACAGATGCAATGTTTGCTTTGAGGATGTTGATGGAGAAGTTTAGAGAAGGCCAGAATGAGTTGCATTGCATCTTTGTAGAACTGGAGAAAGCATATGACAGGGTGCCTCGAGATGAGTTGTGGTATTGTATGAGGACGTTGGGAGTGGCAGAGAAGTATGTAAGAGTTGTACAAGATATGTACGAGGGAAGTGTGACAGTGGTGAGGTCTGTGGTAGGAGTGATGGATGCATTCAAGGTGGAGGTGGGATTACATCAGGGATCGGCTCTGAGCCCTTTCTTATTTGCAATGGTGATGGACAGGTTGACAGACGAGATTAGACAGGAGTCCCCGTGGATTATGACAATTGCTGATGACGTTGTGATCTGAAGCAATAGCAGGGAGCTGGTAGAGGAGACCATGAAGAGGTGGAGATATGCTCTAGAGAGGAGAGGAATGAAGGTCAGTAGGAACAGGACAGAATACATGTGTGTAAATGAGAGGGAGGTAAGTGGAATGGTGAGGATGCAGGGAGTAGAGTAGGCGAAGGTGGATGAGTTTAAATATTTGGGATCAACAGTACAGAGTAATGGGAATTGTGGAAGACAGGTGAACAAGAGTGTGCAGGCAGGGTGGAATGGGTAGAGAAGTGTGTCAGGAGTATTTTGTGACAGACGGGTATCAGCAAGAGTGAAAGGGAAGGTCTACAGGACATTAGTGAGACCAGCTATGTTATATGGGTTGGAGACAGTGGCACTGACCAGAAAGCAGGAGACAGAGCTGGAGGTAGCAGAGTTAAAGATCCTAAGATTTGCATTGGGTGTGACGAGGATAGATAGGATTAGGAACGAGTACATTAGAGGGTAAGCTCTTGTTGGACAGTTGGGAGACAAAGTTAGAGAGGTGAGATTGCATTGGTTTGGACATGTGCAGAGGAGATGCTGAGTATATTGGGAGAAGAATGTTAACGATAGAGCTGCCAGGTAAGAGGAAAAGAGGAAGACCTAAGAGGAGGCTTATGGATGTGGTGAGAGAGGACATGCAGGTGATGGGTGTAGCAGAACAAGATGCGGAGGACAGATATGGAAAAAGATGATCCACTGTGGCAGCAGCCAAAAGAAGAAGAAGATTATGCAATGAAATTAAACAAGGCTTATGTTAAAGCAGTGCCCTTCGCCGAATATTTTGTATTAGTAATAATGATTAGAAGCAATGTCCCAATCTTTGCAGAGCAACCAAGCCAGCAGAAAAACCAAAGCATGACAGCAACAACTCAGCAATTTTCTGTTGGACTTAGTGGTGACTCCCAGTAGTCTTTGTGTGGAGGAGGTGGACCACATCCAGTGACAGAACAGGAAATTTCCTAACCTTTCATCTCCTACTGCCAATTTAGTATTACATATGAATGTGCCTTGAGCAAATGGGTGAGAAACTGAAATTCAAACAAGCAAATTTAACAGAAAGTGGCCCAGCAGTTAATGCTGCTGCCTCATGTTCCAGAGCCCTGAATTTGAGCACTACCTGTGCGGAGTTTATATTTTCTTCTGGTGAGTTATTTTACAGCATCACATAAAATTCAAAGTTAATTCATGAAGCTAGTCCAGGATGAGAAGAATACCTTCATTGACACATAAGTGGAGTCACTCAGTACATGGAAGGAGCTGACTGACTTAAAGTTACTATTTAGACTTCTTAAATACACTTGTCAATTACAGAAATACATCATTAGTTTCACATCTCATGTCCTTGCCAGTTGCTGATTAACAGGACCATTGGAGTCTGGATTCTGCTATGCTAGAGTGTACTGGTTCTCTTATCAATACTTGCATTTGTGCTAAAGTAGCAGCAGGAACTCAGTCACACATTGAAAGGCTTTAATTAATAGTACTAAAGGCAAAAGCTAACGGTTAAGAAGGACATATATATGTCATTCCATAAAATCAATATATAATCAATTTGTGAAAATCATGTTTATCAGTAAGAATTAACTTTCACATCCTGTTAGATTCATTATTATCAATGTCACACCACCTGATGCTGAAGTGGGCCGCTGACACCAGCTTCTGTGGTGATGAAGCTGAGCCACAACACTGGAGAATAAAAGCTTACCTATGTTCCCTAACTCAGTTGGAGCATGCTGGATTTGAGTGATTAAAGGTAAGAGTAAAAGAAATTTTGAACTTAAACCTGCAATGCAAAGGAACGATTAATAACAAGTCCTCAAAAAGAACAGTAAAGTAAAGCTCAAGTAAAAGTAATAAAAATCATTAGACAAAAGAGAAAAACAGAAGAGAAGCCAAATTGCCAAATACTGAAATACTTCATTTGAAGGCTGAAAAAAACACTACACCAAACGTAATTTGCCCGGCATGAGGAAGTAATCAAGGCAGTTTTGATTAAGTAAAATAACCAGGTAATGAAAGCACCAGGTTGGAACATGAAACCCAGCCATGGTTCAAGAAGAATACCAAACCACTGTGAGAAAGATGGACATGTCTATCTTCAAAAATCAAAGCAAAAGGTCCTAACAGTAAAGTCTTGGAAACTCCTTTTTGCTTCCTCTGTACTAACAAAGATTTGAAGAATAGTCAGCGAGCCAAAACTACAATGCTAGAAGTTATGTAGTTGGTGTGTGATGACATAACTTCTGTCAAATAACCAGTAACAGGTATAACAACAGTAAAGCATACAATGATCAACAAAAGGACCATGACCAACCCAAAGCAAAAAGAAATAGCTAGAATAACAACAAAATAATATTCAATAAACTGAAATAAAACAACAAAAATCAGATGAAAAGTGCTTCCTGAGTGACCAAGACTCAGATTCATGATACCAGAGAGATCTAAAAATATACTCTTTGTCTGTCCTAACTGTGCTAATGCACACTGCTGAAGCCAGGAAGGATGTCCAGTTATCCCTTAATTCCACAGTTCAGTTCTGTCACATGACTGCAGCCCAATTACCAATATCAAGTAGCAGGTGAGATGGGGTGGCCCAGGGAAAACTGCAAAAGGCCAAAAGGAGGGGCTTAGGGCTAAAATCCAGCCTTATCCTGGCAACTTGAGACTCCAAAATGAACCTGTGTGTGTATGTGTGCACATGTGTGTGTATGTGCCCAGTGATCCAGGGTCAGTTCACTCACCTCACTTGGACAGATAATAAAACTGGTTATACAGTAATTGCATTCTGGCACTCCTGAGTTTAACCTCCAGCCGTTAAAGCAAAGCCTTTCAAATGTTAACTCATGCTTTATAAGGTCATCGTATAATTGCTCTCACACTTTAAGGCAAAAATGTTGTTATTTGAGAATGACATTGGTTGCATGCATTAATTATGCTTACACACACTCTTTGATGAAATTTTGATGGAAAAGTCAGCACAGGTTGAGCACATTTTGATTTTTAATTTAACCCCTGACTGCAAGTAACTTCTGATTTGTTAAATATTGGGAAAGGAAATAGCACCAATGAGATCAAAAATTAGAACTGTAAATGGACCAAGATCACGAACCCATTAAGTAAGTGATGTTAATTATTGTGGTGGACAACTGGGGGCTTATGCCCAGCCGGGACGCCTGGAAGGACCGGGAGAGGAATTATACCTCCCCTGAACCACAAGAGGGCAGCCGTCCAGGTCTGTATTGGGGCCACGGGAACCGAGCATGGAAGCTCAACCCTATTGGGGCCCCTTTGGATGCCAGCACTTCCGCCACACCCGGAAATGCTGGCGGAAGTTCGTCAGAGAGCACCTGGAGCACATCCAGGTGATTATAAAAGAGGCCGCCACCCTCGAGCAGGAGAGTCAGGGGGAAGAAGGCACTGCTTGGGAGGATTGGAGGAAAGGCCGCCAGAGAAGTTCAGAAGGGAGAGAAACGGACTCGGAAAGGTGTTTGGTGCATGGACATTGTGAGTGTGCTGGACTTTAAATAAAACATTTGCGGTTTGGACATCTGGCTGTCTCAGTGTCTGTCTGTGTCCGGGGCATCTTTCACATTATAATATTTAGCATACATTGCCAGTTGATAATATACACCTTGGGAGGACTCACTGTCTCTAGTATATAATTTTCAGTTTGGAAAGAAACTAACACTGGAGTCAGTTTGTTGCTTTTCTTGTTAAATGATATTTAAAGAGAAGACATGATGTGACTGACTAGATTAGTAGTGTATTTTCAAAAAGGATATGGTTGCCAACTGGGTGAAGTCGTTCAAAAAAGGCTCATAAACGTTTCTTGGATAGACTCTCTAATGTATTATATGAAGAAACTATTATTTTGAAGTGCTTTGGGAATGCAGCTATTATTTTTAAATAAAGAGTGTGTGTGTTACATAATATTTTCTATTAGGCTGCTGTACAAAAATATGTGTGTGCTGGTTTGTACTGCCAGGGCAATCAATAAAAAAGAAGGGTACCTTCTGCATCGCTTGTTGTGGCTCCTTTGGATGTGGACATAGTCAAAGTAATACTCCATTTTTAAGTGTCACAGTGCCCAGGACACCCAAATAATTGATTAGGTATGACATTTATTGTGATAGAGCTTCATTATTCATATTTATGTAATTATCATAAAAGTATTATAATCACAGTACAATCATTACAGTGCCAGCATCATTAATATTCTAATTCACTGTTGTTACGTTTTTTCAGAGCCTTGCCCCTGATTTTAGTTTCTTTTATGCTTGTTTATTATGTTATCTTTTGTAAATTATTTTGTTAATTTTGTTAATGAAAAACTCAAATCCTGCTATTAACGTTGCATGATAGAGCTGGGCGATTAATTGAATTTCAATTCCGATTTTGGCTTGCAATGGTTATGAAAACAAAATGATTGAGATAAAACAATTATTGTGCTACATTTCATTTCACAGTGATGCTTCCATTTTGTCTTGCCTTATAAATCTAGCGCACACCTTTCTAGTGGAGTGCTTTCCCCCTCTTTAAAAGCCCAAACTCACTTTCCAGTGGGCTGTGGCATGTTGAATTCAGCTCGAGCCAATGTGATGAAAAGACATCCTTTTATCAGCAAGAAAGTTAAAATCAATTCAGCTAGTTTCTAGGAGTCCGATGAGGAACAACAACAACAACATATATTGTGCAAAATTGATTACATGGAAGTGTCACGCAATAATACAACAAATTTGTTTAATCGCCTGAAATTCAATCACAATGTAGTCTGTGACCAAACAATAAACAAAGAAAAACAGAAAAGTAATGCCATCTCAACTCCTTCCACTGTAACACAGTCATTGATTAAGGACAGTTTTCATAATGCAATCGCCAGTGCCTGTCCATCCAGATTAAAATTACATAGTGTCACACACGTGCGTTTTGGAGACAGCTAAAGGGCCTGGGGAACTGTAATACTACACCAGACCAGGGGGTGGCAGAGTGTGCTGACTGTCTCTCTCAGTTTGTTGCAGACCATTCCCGGGAAATCTCACCAGGTTCCGGTGCCTCTGATGACATCACTTCCAGTTCTGTCACCTCTGATGATGTCACTTCTGGCGCCGGCGCCTCTGATGACGTCACTTCCAGCTCCGCTGATGACGTCACTTCCAGCTCCGGGACCTCTGATGACATCATTTCCTTCCCAAGCCCTTAAAACTGCCATCTTACCTCTGAATGATCAGTTCTGTTTTGCACTCAGTCTTGTGAACATCTCTGTTCAAATATCTCAACAACTTATTGCAGCTGGGAAATAATATACGGGTGGCTGCCCCAAATCTTTATGATGTCTGGAGACTCATTCTTATTACAATAGGTATACTGAACAAGGCTTACAGCAGCCTGGTGAACCACCATAAGTGAGTGAGACAGCTTGACGACACTATAACATCATCTACTATGTAATATTAACATTAACATCTTTGTGTGTGTCTGGTCCCTCAGAGCAATCTGATTGGTCAGTTTGGCATTGGTGTGATTCATCTTTTCAGCATTGGTGGAGTGATGAAAAGAGGAAGTATGAATAAGAGACAACAGGAGGAGCAATGGCATAGGAGACATACCGAGAGTCAACTTCAAAGACGGGAAAGCATGAAAATGGACAGGAGACCAGCAAGTTAAATTGAAATGACAGTCTGAGAAGTAGGTTTCACAGGAGCACATTTGATAGAGGGAGTTCTGGTCAAGAGAGGTTCAGACACAATACCAAGGAAAGGCTCTCAAAATTCACATAGGGCAAGAGATATCAAATATTTTTAAATGTTTTCTATTGCCTGACTTTGACAGATAATATGGATAAAGGTAAGAAACCAATCATTAAGGAACAATTCCTAAAGTGGCTATCAAAAACTACCAAACTCTCATTGCAGAATGGTGCTTTCTGCCATCTTAAATAGGCACAACTGACATAATCGGTCAAGCGACTTCCATGCCATTGGTGCTCTTAATATAAACAATGTGACTACTGCCGGTAAAATCAACCAGAAAATTTTGGCAAGAAAAACAAAACACAAAATAGCATGGGAATTACATTAATAAAGTAACATTAAAAAAAAGATTAAACTTATCTCGAGGCAACTCTGAAAACAAAATAATTTTGAAATTTAACAATCAACTTCCCCCAAAAAACTACAACTTTTCTCTGTTTGCTTTGACTTTTTTTGCACATGTTCTTTGTTATGTCCTCAATTCCACAATATTTAAAAAAGAATGCAGAGAAAGAATTACAGTGTCTTCATTTAATAATACTTCAGACAACAAGCCACTCAAGAGTGCTCCTTCTTCTTTATTAAATCAAAGTACACTGGCACATATGTTTTTGTAGATCAGCATAAAGGAACACATATAACTCATTATGTCAACCATGCAGACCACTTCACAATAGTAGTAGCTTCATATAACTCATATAGTATTTACTCTGCAGCAACCTTTGGCTTCATAGGGTGGATGAGGTGAAGAAGACTGTCCGACATTCCACATTAAGGCCTCACTATCCTCCTATTATGTCTAATAATCAGTATAACAATGTAGAATAAGAACTATTGAATATTCTGCTAATGCTTACTTAATTCGCAGTGCTTTCATGTCCTTATACTATTACTTTTTCCAGCCATTTTTTTCATCCATCTTTGATCAAAAATACTTAATCCAGTGCACTAGTTATTGTAGAGTAAACCTCAGCGTTGGCTGATTCTCCTTGCACACTTTTAAAACTATATCTCAGGGTCTCTCACATATGTCTCTTATATGTATGTTGATGTGTTATAATAACATCTGCATGAGGTTGTGGTTGGATGTGCTTGCATTGGTACCTACTCAGCATATGCCTAGAGCCTGCCCTTTCTGACCTTTTGGAGAAATCATGTAAGAGTAGTCTGGGTATAATTCATGTATGGCATTGTAGGTGTGTTTTAACCAACTGTTTTCTTAAATATTTTTGATGATAATGGATATGCATGTTTAATTCCTTCAAAGTGGAAGTTGCAGTTGTTGCCCCTGTATAAAAAAGATTACTTGGCTAGTCCAAGAAACTATGACACCCATACAATTCAGATGCATTATGGGTAATTTAATGCAAGCAATTAAACAGGAAAAGATTGAGCAACACAAGTCAAAAATGTTGACCAAATGGCCTCTTGTTCATTTTGTCACTCCTTTAATTAGCCTGATATCCTTAGAAGGACTGCTCGCTATGTCACACTAGAATGGTGACAGTGTGGTGGCAGCGGGCTTCCCTTTTAATAGCTGCTGAAGCTGCTCATTTGAATAATAGTCTCCCAACGCAGACTGTCGTCACTTACGACCTTCATGGTGCCATTAAAGTGTTATTGAATAGTCAGCATTGGCTTAGACTGGGGAAAGCATGTTAAAAAAATGCTGGGATTCTATGAGGAAACTACTAAAACATGTGATCAGAGAGGTGCCTATGATGTTATTTATTTTAATTTTCAGAAAGCCACATAAGTGAGTGGTTTGTAGATGGAGGCAAAATTGTTTTAAACACAGGAGAAAAATGGATATAATACGAAGATTGTTTCTTAATTAAGTGAAACAACAAGGAGAAAGATTTACAGTTTTCTACATATGACTTGCAATATTTAATTTGTGTCTTTTACCCCAATGTGTTTTTATTTCAAGATTATTTATATGTAGTTGTTAACTGCATAAACTGTGTGCTCAGAACTGATAAGGGAAAGCAGACCTTGTCTATATTGCGTGACCAAAATGTTCTAATGAAGCAAATGATCTCAATAGGTCATAATCAGCCACCAATCAGCCACCAATGCATTTTAAAAGAGTATTGGATTCTGGGAGATGTGCAAATTAAAAACAGAATAAACAAAGAAATGTATATGTTGAGGCTTGGGTAATCTATCCAAGTAAATATATTCTTGTAAGAAGATATGAAATGGGGTAATAAGATCTTATAGATTAATTTGTTTCATAGTTAGCTAAAGTAACTTAACTAACAAGTAACCAGATCATGGGGATTTATCAGTTGTCTAGCTTCGGTTACTGAAAATTTTACATAAGCACATAAAAAAGGAACTCTAAAGGAAAATGATAACAAAAAAACTTTTCCAGAGATATTACTACTGCCAGGCAGAGAAGACAGCTCAGTTTTCCATCTACGATCCCCATATTCGTAACTTTTGAATCATTCATGTTCGATGTCTATCAAATCTAGCATTTATGTCCGATTTTCCTGTAAATAAACATATGTAATATTTGAAAAAAAGTTTGGATATTACCTTGCTGAGGTTGTCTTGTTGTTTAAATTGAAATGGAAATGCTCCATTCCCACTATTGTGATCACACAGTACAATAGTGGCAACAGAATGAGAATTCTACTTTTAGAACATATGAAAGTATGGAAGCAAACATCCATTCATTTCTAGAACATTCTTTTCTATCACATAGTTAGTTGCTGCCTCTTTAGACAGCATCAGTCACAAGGCAGGAAATCAACTCTGGACAGGGTGCCAGTCCATTCCAGCAGATTCAATAACTGCAGAATTGATTAAAATGGTAATCATAGCAATTCATTAAAAACTGATGTTATTGTTGTCACACATATGCACATGGGAGGCAGTTCAAGGGCTCCGGTGATGGTGATTACCCACTGAACTAGGGGCTGGCACTGCGGACTAATGCCTTCTCTCTTCCTCCCTCTGCAGAACAGAAGACAAACAGCCACTCCACTACTCCCCTTGTCCGTCCTTTCCTACCAAGTCACCACATAACCTGGAACAAGCCATGTTGGCTTCAGTTCTGTTTTGAGCTCTAATCTGAAAATACACATCTGTAACTTTTTGTGTATTCTATTCTTGTAATTATATGTGGTGTTACCAAGGTGGTGCCCCAACCCTTTAACATTGTTGTGTCTGTTCTTTACATTATTTAAATATTTATGGATCTCAGGCTCTCAAAAGTTTTGATTTTTACATAGGCACAACATTGCCAATTAATGGTAAGATATAATACCTGAAATAGATTATATACCTGAAATAAATTAAGATCTACAAGTGCAGTAGTGAAAACTGACAAACAAAAATATATGTTTGTGTCTGCATGGGTGTGCCCTGTGATGGACTGGTTCCCCATTCATGATTGGACCCTGCTTAGCCCCCACCGCAGCCTATACAAGACAAGCCAGAGCTGTGTTAAGCAGACTGAGTATTGAAGAGATGGACAATGGCTTTTTATTGCTATTATAATTGCTATTAAGGAATCTGAGGTGGAGAACCAAACGATGGAAATTACAAGAAAGTATCACACCACAAAATTTTGTTTAATTTAAGCTTCTTTTATTTGTTTTTTTCCAAAATGGCAAACATTCAGCTCAACATGGGATTTGATTTTAGGGAAGTTGGCTTTTCATTTATGATATTGTGACTTTTGATAGCCCACTGTAAGTATGCCCACAAATTTGCAAAACTCGGAGAGGCTCACTTGTCCATCGTTGTTTTTGTCCATTTCTTTGAAAAGTTCATCAACCTTGGAGGCATCAACTTTTTTCTGTCAAGTGAAAACAAATGAATACAATATGTGAAAACACATAAGATACTGCATTTATGAATAAGCATAAATCGAAAAGGTTAAAATGTTTAACTTATCAACATATTCCTTCCCTTTTTTCCTTTTTATGTTATGTGGTTATAATTAATAATTTCAGCAATTGTCCATACATCTTGCACCCATTACAATTGCTACTTTGTTGTCATAATAACAATGGTAACACTTTAGTTTAGGTCCTGTGCAAATGCATCTATTACTCTTTTGCTCTTATGTAACAAGACTTCAACAAACACTTCTTTGGGGCCTTATAACCCTTACATAGCATCAGTAAAGCATTTATTCTTCACTACAATGTGACCTACTAACAGCACTTCACTTTGGAGTGGTCTGAGAAGGCTTAGCTGAAATGCGTTTCTCTTGATATTACATATTTAGTATAAGACCTGTAAATCCTTCATAATGTTACCATCATGACAATATGCCACACAGCACATTGAGATGAATAATTAATTTATCTACTGATGCTTTATAAGGAGTGGCGCAGTGAGTAGCACTGCTGCCTTGCAGTTAGGAGACCCGGGTTCGCTTCCTGGGTCCTCCATGTGTGGAGTTTGTATGTTCCCCCCGGGTCTGCGTGGGTCCTCAGGTTTCCTCCCACAGTCCAAAGACATGCAAGTTAGGTGCATTGGCGGTTCTAAATTGCCCCTAGTGTGTGTGTGCGTGGGCTGGCACCCTGCCAGGGGTTTGTTTCCTGCCTTGCGCCCTGGGATTGGCTCCAGCAGACCCCTGTGACCCTGTAGTTAGGATATAGTGGGTTGGATAATGGATGGATGTTTTATAAGTGCTATGAAGACCAAAAGAAGCCTTTGTTAAGGTCTTGTTACATACCTGTTATTGAGTAATACATGCATTTCTGCCATACCTAAACTAAAGTGTTACCATAACAATTTACATATTTCATTGGAATACATAAGAAACAATCATAAGTTGGGCGGCACGGTGGCACAGTGTTAGTGCTGCTGCCTTGCAGTTAGGAGACCCGGGTTCGCTTCATTCAGCGGGTTGGATAATGGATGGATGGACAATCATAAGTTTGAATTCATGTAAAGTTGGTTGATCAAATTGAAGAAATTCTATTAAAGCAGGCAAATATATATATGAGAGAAGAAAATTGATAAATATATATATAGAGTTAATTTCTTTTTTGTATTGTATATTCAGACATTGACTACATATATGTCAATTATCAGCACATATTAGAATCTTAGAACATTAGAGAAATTTTGACAAGAACAGGCTGTTCAGCTGAATAAAACTTGCCAAGCTCATCCACCAAAATACCATCAAGACGAGTTTTAAAAGCCCCCAAGTCCTACTTTCCGCCATAATACATGGTAATTTACTGCATGTGTTCGGGGCTCTCTGTGTGAGGGAAACTTTCTAATGTTTGTGTGAAATTTACACTTAACAACTTCCAACTGTGCTCTTGTGTTATGTCAGTTTTGAAAACATGGAAAAGCCTGAAAGATCCACAGCCTGGCTGGCCATCGCACATCCCTTTCTCAAAATGACCGCCCCAGATTGACCACTGGCACTATGTGCTACAGAGCACTGCCTTCATGAATTTATTATCGTATATGTGTACATTTAAGTAAAAATATTTCAGATTAAATATATGGAATGTGCAGCATGCTGGTCAGACAAGCAAATACGAATTTCACTGTAATCTGTTCATGTGTTAATGACACTACTACTATTATTACAAATCTCAATACTGAAATGTCTATACTTATTATCAGCCCAATGTTACATTCAGTAATGGTTTATATCTATCAGTTTTATTATTGTAGTGAATTGATGGACTACTAAAACAAAGCAATCAGGCAGGATGCTATGGGTGTCAATAAATTTTTTCATTGCTTAAAAAATAAAAACTAATTGATATTAATTTCAAAAACAAGAAAGAAAAATGGGAAAACACACTGAGAGGGTCTTATGCCAAAAAAACAAAATATATTTCATAAATTGAGATAATTCAAGGAAGGAACAGAAGAACAGGGTGGTACCCTGCAAGTGGAGCATTAAAGAAGGGGCGAAAAAACTGCCAGTAGACGTTTCTTACCGAAAGAGGTCCAGTGCTGAGCTCAGCCTCAATGAGCTTCTTCAGTTCACTTTGGCTCAGCTTGTCCTTGCTTCCCTCCTGTTTTGCATACTTATTGAAGACATTCAGTATGCTGAGGATGGCTGTCTGCAGATCTGGCTGTCCTGTTCAAGAGGAATTAGACATAAGAGTAAGCATAAGTTGTGCAATTCCTGTTTAACTTTGTTAATCAAAAATATACAGAAATATAGCTTTACATCTGCAATACATTCTCTCTGTAATTTATTAGTACACCCCATTTGAGCTTAGCCCTTTCTGACAAGGTAGGTAAAATGTACTTTACTATTCTAAATGATTTTAGGTCAAAAATGAAGATCATTCCAATCAAGAACATGTAGCAAGGAGACACCTGTTCCTGAAGCAAAACATGAAAGAAAGAAAGAAGAACACTTCCTGGTGACAAACCTGCCATTGTGTAAGTGTGAAGATGAGCTTGACTGCTGCTCTGCAGTGTTCTGTTGTCTTTCTGAACTTTTATAGACCAGGCATCATTTTTAAAATTCTTTTTTTGGGCGGGGAAGGGGATCATTTTGGTAAACTCCCATTTTAATTAAAATAAATATTAATGTCAAGCCCTTAAGAGACGTGGCATCTAAATTTTCTTTAGCACATAGGCTGCTAACTCATCCTACAAGCTATTACATTTTTGTTTGCAAGGGTGGAGTGCACTGCACTCTTCAACTCTTACAGACCCATTTCTTCTTACACAATCAGGACTTGGCCTAAGCATTGTTATTTATGTAATAATTCATTCTTTTTTTTTTGGTTTTTGAAATTCTTGTCAATCTCGTCATTCAGAATATGGATACACCACTGCCAGATTGCACCATTGTTAAACAGCGTACTATAGTGAGATTTCTTTGGGCTGAAATTCACTGAAAATTCACTGAAGTATGTTGGGTTGTGCAGATCTGCAAGTTGTTTGGGTACACATCTTGCACAAACTTTACCATACCCCCAAGTCATCATGTAAAATGGCATGTGCAGATTCTTAGCTGATATCCAAATGTGCAGCAGCAGCGGCCAATGTGATTCATCGGCCTTCCGTGCAATGACGATGTGGACTTGTATAAATAACTCTGGTCAACCAGACTGAGGTTCCTCGGTTACCCTTGTTCTTCCTGCTTTAAACCTTTTTACCCATTCAAAACCTTTTCATTGAATCATGTTGTTTTCATTTCTGTACTGAGCCAACATCCTTCGGTGAATTCCAACAGGTTTCCCTCCCTCTGTACCCAAGAAATCTCACTACGATGCATTGTTTCGCAATGGTGCAATCCCACAGTAGAGCATCCATGTTCATCTGACCTTGGCTTCTACTAGACTGATAGCAGAGTTCTCTTCTGTGTGTGTTCAAACTATCCATAAGCCATCGTGAATATGTTGTACTGCGTCAGCTTCTACCTGTTGCAGTTACCGAGTAACATTAAATTGCCTTTACTTTTTGATTTACCCTCGTATGTAAATGATCCAGCTAAGAATATAAATAGCAAGCAAGCTGATTAAGTTAGCAGATAACACTAAACCAGGTGGAATGACAACTAATCTAGAATCAGCTGAGCCATTTCACATACACCTGAACAGAGTTCAGATTTGGCAGATGAAATGTAATGTACAGTTAGTACTGTATATGTCTAACACATAGAAAGTTTAAACAACATTTATTTCTATAGCACATTTTTTTTACAATGATGTAGCTCAAAGTGCTTTATAAGATGACAAAGAAAAAGTTACAAGAACAGAAAAATAAGATTAGGCAATAATATTAAAGAATAAGTAACAACAAAGCAAGGTTAGGTCAGATGGCTGGGAGGACAGAAAAAACAAACAAAAACAAACTCCAGTTAGGCTGGAGAAAAGACAAAATCTGCAGGGGTTCCAAGGCCAAAAGACCACCCAGCTTGTTTTCATGCTGCACATGATAGGATTTGACGATGCTGGTCCCAGGGACAGATGAGACACCCACCTTCATTCCATCATCTCCGGGGGCTGCATCATGACTGGATTAGGTGGTGGTGGCGCAGGTCACCACCACAGAAGAACCAGAAAAGACAGCAGAGAAAAGTGGGTAGATTAGTACAGACTACAGATCCCTGAAGAGTATGATAATTCTATGCCAATATATTCTATTGTCTAGGAATACAACTTAAATGTAGCTACTTTAAAAAAGACATACTAAAATAAGGGTTTTTTTAGCAGTTTTTTAAAAATGTTCCACATTATTAGCCTGGCAAATTTCAATCAGTAAAGTATTACAGATTTTTGGTGAATAACTCAAAAGGCCACCTCACCACTTCTTTTCAGATGGGTTCTTGGAATTATAAGCAGACCTCCAATTGAAGATCTAAGGTTACAACTTAGAGTGGAGGGGGATAGAAATTCCAAAATATAGGATGGAGTGAGATTATTTAAGGCTTTGTAAACCATTAGTAGTATTTTAAAGTCCATTCTGAATGACATGGGTAACCAGTGTAATGATGTTAAATTTGGTGAGATATGCATACATTTTATTTTTCTAGCTAAAATTCTGGCTGCTGCATTCTACACTAATTGCAATTGATTGATGGCTTTTTTAGATATCCTGTTAGGAGTGCAGTACAGTAATCTAGTCAAATAAAAACAAAAGCATGAATTAATTTTTCAGCAGCTTGTAAAGTTATAAGAGGTCTAACTTTTGTTATATTCCTTAAGTGAAAAAATGCTGTCCTTATAATCTGGTTAATATGTGATTTAAACTTTAGGACTAAATCAGTGATTACTCCTAAATTCTTTACATCAGTCTTCACTTTTAAGCCTCAGGGATCAAGTTTCTTTCTAATGCTATTGCAATATCCATGTTTTCCAATCAGTAAGATTTCTGTTTTTTCCTTATTTAGTTTGAGAAAGTTACTATTCCTCCATTTGGAAATACTGCTAAGACATTGGATCAGTTTGCCAAGTGTGTCAGGGGCATCAGGCACTAAAGATAAATACAGCTGTGTGTCACCTGCATAGCTGTGGTAACTCACCTTGTGCTTTGAGACCTAATGGAAGCATGTAGACTGAAAAGAGCAGCAGATCCAGGAGAGATTCATGTGGTACACCATATACAATATCATTGTTCTCTGAAGTACAATCACCACACATAACAAAGAATTTTCTACCTGCCAGGTAAGATTCAAACCAATTTAAGACACTGCCAGAGAGGCCCACCCACTGACTAAGGCGATTTCTAAGAATATTGTGATCAATGGTATCAAATGCGGCACTCAGACATAAGAGGATGAGAACAGATAAACGGCCTCTGTCTGCATTTACCCGCAAGTCATTTACTACTTTAACCAGTGAAGTCCTTGTACTGTGATTTGTTCTAAAATCTGACTGAAACTTGTCAGGAACTGAATGCTTATTCAAGCAATCATTTAGCTGCTTAAAAACTGCCTTTTCTAGAATTTTACTTACTAATTTACTACTTTAAATACTAGATTTGAAATCACCAAATTGGAAGTTGCCGAGTTTGAAACTTTAAAACACAATTCTTATGAGAAGGACCTAAGAGTTGAAGCAGACTACGTCCTTTTTACATCCAGACGGCCTACAGAAGCCATTAAAAAGGCTGACTGGATGTTGGTTATACAGCACAAGTAGCTGAGTACAAGTACAAGGGAGGTTATGGTTAAGCTATGTATATAACTCAGTGGTGAGGCCTCATCTGGAGTTCTGTGTGTAGTTTTAGTCTTTATATTACAAACATGCAAATCAGCACTTGAGAAAGTCCCTAGAAGAGCAACTAGCAAGGTATGAACTGGGAAGAAAGATTGAAAAAACAGAATCTTTTCAGGTTAGGAAAACTGAAATTAACTGATGACCAGATTAAAATCATGAAGAGGGCTAGTACAGTTGATTCCAGTAGTTATGTTAAAATTACTTCTTCAGCAAGAACATGAGAACACAGTTGGAAACAAGGTCAATTTTAAACAAATGTTAGATCATTTTTCCTCACACAGAAGACCATAGACAAATAGAAACAAATACCAAAGGATGCAGTAGGAACCTCCAAAACTTAACTTGATGTCCAGGAATTTAAGGATCTTCCAAACTCAACTTGATGTCATTTTGCAAGTGTTAGGTGAATGAAGATTGACAGGGCCTGTTCTTATACTAATTGTTCTAATGTTCTAACAAACATTTTTGACTTTTCAATGCATCAGCAAAACATTAGATCCTTAAAGGTAATTAATCCAGTGCTGGGTTACAGTGACCCAGATCCTTTCCCATCTTCAGCCCTAGATACTCCAAGATATGGGGCTAAGTTAGAATTGCCAATAAAAATAGAATGCACACAGCAAACTAGAGAAGCAGAAAGAAAGGCACACACAATGAGACAGGGACAACATGTAAAGTCCACACAGCTCGCCTCAAGGGTGGCATTCACGCCCATGACACCAGATGTGTGAGGAAGCACTAACCTTTTTTACAGTGTGCTACCCAGCATTACTTTTAGCATCACATTGAGAGTGAAGTTCTCCTGGCCTGCTAAATATTTCCATTGTTATCCTTCATCACATACAGAGTAGCTGAACATGGCAGAAATGTGTGGCATATAAAGTTAGCCGCTTATTTCCACTTGAACAAAAATGCAATGTTTATGGGTAAAAATAATATTGGTTAAACTCAGTTCAGGATGGTAACCATAGTGACAACAAGATTTCGTGGTAAACAATTCCTTCCTTTAATTAAACCGCCTGCTACATTTGTAACTTCATTTGAAAACTCAGAAATAACTGCATTTTGTGGCTTCACATTTTATAGCCTTATTACTTTTCTCCTTTTCTGCATTTTCTTTGCACTATTTGTCAGATAATAATTAACACACCAACAGATAAGGAACTCAATGAATGGTATTTCTTCATTTCTTTAAAAACGCTAAATAGACGTCTGGAATTTCTAGCTTGTAAAACTGTGAGTTTCTATTTTTATTTTAAAAAGGTCAGTACATATAGCATTTGCTATTTGATTGCAAAGTTGGTCAGCATGATAGTCTGCAGCCACAGGGGTCCTCTCAGAACAAGGATTGATAGTTTCTAGTCGGCCAGTGTATTAGGAGACTAAACTGAAACTGAAATGTTCATTCCCATTGCCTTAAAACTGTGATGATCACACACTACAATATTGGCAACAAAATGAGAATTCTACTTTTAGATTTTGATGGTGCATTTCAACATAAATACAACCTGAAAACTGCTAGAATTTAATATATGAAAATATGGAAGCCACTAATGAACAGATGTGCGTCCATTTTTTTCTATCACAAAGTTAGTGTTGCCTCTCTTGGCTCCATCAGCCACAAGGCAGGAAATCAACTCTGGACAGGCTGCCAGTCCATTCCAACAGATAAATATCAAGATTGAATAAGAGCAGAATTATTTAAAAATGATAATAATAACAATTCTTTAAAAGCAGGCATTATTGTTTACATAATTATGTATCACCGGCTCAGAAAAGTTTGGATTTTTAAACTGGCATTACAACACTTCCAATTAATAGCTCTATGCAATATATCAAACATTTATTTGGGAAATGAAGATTAACAAGAACATTAATGAATAGTGGCAAACAAGAATATATGTATATGTATGTATATATATGAATGTGCCTTGTGATGGATTGGTTCTCAATTTAGGGTTGGTGCCTGCCTTGATGCCATATGGTGGGCTCTGGTCCCCACAAGCTGGATTATGCAGGCTCAGCACTGGAGAGATGGATGCTGGCTTTTTATTGCTATTATGATTGTTAATAAGGAATCTGAGGTGGAGAACAAAACAACGAAAATCACAAAAAAAATATCACACCACAAAATTTCTTTTGATTTAAGCTTCTTTTATTTGTTTTTGCAAAATGGCAAAGGTTCACTTCAACATGTGACTTAACTTTACGGAAGTTAGCTTTTCATTTATGACATTGTGACTTGTGATAGCCCACTGTAAGTATGCCCACAAATTTGCAAAACTCGCAGAGGCTCACTTGTCCATCGTGGTTTTTGTCCATTTCTTTGAAAAGTTCATCAACCTTGGAGGCATCAACCTTCTTCTGTTAAGTTAAAACAAATGAATATGATATGTGAAAATATGTAAGATATAAATATATAAAGTCAGTTTATTTCTTTTTCGCTTCATACATTCAGACATAAACTCCATATTTATTGATTTTCAGTCCATATTAGAACATTAGAGCAATTTTCACAAGAAAAGACTGTTCAGCTGAATAAAGCTAGGCAGTCTTATTAACCTAATGTCTCCTTAATAACATTAAGTAGAGTTTTAAAAGCCCCCAAGTTCTACTCTCCACCACAACACATGTTAATTTACTGCATGTGTCCGGGTCTCTGTGTGAGAGGGGAACTTTCTAATGTTTGTGTGAAATTTACCCTTAACAGCACCGTCCTAGAATCAGCTAGTTAGTCTTCTCTGGTCTTATGGAGACGAAATTTGCATACCATACCTTAGCTGAGTCCTCACTAGTCTGTTACGTAACGTAAGCATGCAACGTGATATACAACCTAACATTCTATATGCCTTTGCGACAGCTTCTGACTGCACTGTTTGGATGTAATTCTGTTTTGGATATATTGCAAAATTCAATTTACAATTGTCTACTTGCCACCCCATCACATATATGTTTACATTTTAATTTAAAACATTTTACATTAAATAAGTAAAATGCGTATTATGTTGGTCACACCTGCAAGTAAGAATTTCACTGTACTCTGTGACAATGACAATATCAGTAGAATTATTACTAACCTCAGTACTCAGATGTCTATACAGCCCGCAGATGTCAGCTTATTCTCAGTCCAATGTTATTCAGAGTAGTGGTTTCTATCTATCTATCTATCTATCTATCTATCTATCTATCTATCTATCTATCTATCTATCTATCTATCTATCTATCTATCTAGTTAGAAACAAATTCTATTTTGACAATTCTGAACCGTTATTACTCCAGCAAATTTATTGACTGCTGAAGCAATCAATACATTCAGGCAGGTTGCTATTAATGTCAATAAAACTGCACAATTGGAGAAATAAAAACTAATTTATACAGTTTTCAGAGATAAGAAAGTAAAATCTGAAAAACACAGTGAAAGGGTCTCATGCTAATAAAAAATGTATTTAATAAACTATGATAATTCAAGGAACAAGGTTGTACCCTGTAAGTGAAGCATTAAAGAAGAGGCATGTGCTGGGAGCAATAATGCACACGGAACAAACTGCCAGTAGATGTTTCTTACCGAAAGAGGTCCAGCGCTGAGCTCAGCCTCAATGAGCTTCTTCAGTTCACTTTGGCTCAGTTTGTCCTTGCTTCCCTCCAGTTTTGCATACTTATTGTAGACATTCAGTATGCTGAGGATTGCTGTCTGCAGATCTGACTGTCCTGTTTAAGAAGATTTAGACATAAAATAAGACTTTGCAGTAAGTATAACTTGTGCATTTTTTGTTGAACTTTGTTAATCAAGAATATATACGGTAATACCTTAACAGTTTAACACATGCAAGATGTTTTCTCTGTAATTTAATACTTTGCACTCTCGTTTAAGATAAGCACTCACTGACAATTTAAGAAAGTTTCCTTTGCAGCAAAACATGAAATAAATAAATAAAGAAAGAAAGAAAGAAAGAAAGAAAGAGAAAGAATTACACTTCTTGCTAACAAACCTGCCATTGTGTAAATGTGATGATGAGCTTGATTATAGCACTGTGGTGTTTTCCTGTATTTCTGAACTTTTATAGACCAGTCGGCATGTTTTTTTGGGTGTGTGTGATTGGGGGGACGGGGGGGGACGGGGGGGTTGAGGGCTGGGAGGGGGTGGGGGTGGGGTTTGGTAACCTTCCTTTTTGGAATTTTTTTTTTTTTTGGAGTCCAGCCCTTGAGAGACATGGCATCTAAGTAAGTTTCCTTTAGCACAGAGGATGCCAGCTCATTTTACAATCCATTACGTTTTTGTTTGCAAGGGTGGAGTGCACTGCACTTTTCATCCCATTTCTTCTTAAACAACTAAAACTTTGTCTATTATTATTATTATTATTATTATTATTATTATTATTGTCTTTTTTCTTTTGGTTTCTGAAATTTTTGCCATTAGAGCTCTATGAAAATGAGTGCAGTGATTGTTGATGCAAAACATTTGAGCTTTCTTCATGAACTCAGTGCTTTGTTAAAGAGGAATATGCTCCACAATATTTTGGTGATGCTTGCCTCACGTGATACACTCCACTGGTAAAAATCTAAAAACTTGAAACTACATCTGTTAATACCTAATAACATTTGTAATGATAGCTCAAAATGAGAATCTTCCAATTTAGGAGGTGTTAAGCAAGAGAGAGATCCAGCCTGGTTACACAGGACTCCAGAACTACTGCCACCATTACTGTATGACACCTTTTTTATGAGACACTTTACAAATACAACTATTTACATTGCCAAAGATACAGAGTGTTCTCAAGCTATCCCAAGATCCAGAATGAATATCAAGATGCCAAAGTATATGAAAATAGTTTATTATCAAAATAAAGAACACAATTAAGGAATTAATAACAAAAGTGTGCAGTGTAGTGACACAATAATAACTAAAATGCCCCTTTGGGCCCTGCCACCAAAAACATTTCTCTGCCTAAGAAGTAGGGTGGTTAGTGCACTTCCTACAAAAGACCCACGCAATCCTCTTACAAATTCCTTCTCAAAACCATCAGCATCTTTTCTACCTACTATATGAACCCTTGTCCAACTTACCAGGGAGCTCAAAGTTCCCTGATATGACTTATGGGGCCATCCTGATAAATTACTATGTTTCCCATTGCCATGATCCAGGCTCCGTGCCCCTGCTGTAATCACTTCCAAACACATACAGTGGTGTCACGAGTGTGTGTGCATAGCAGACATCTTAACAGCTCAATTGATGGTAATTCCCCTCCACTCCAGGGGATGGCACTGTGTAATAATGTCTTTTCTCTTCCTCCCTCCACAGACTGGAAGATTAATTACTATACCACCGCTGATGACACTTTCTACCTGGACCCACCTCTTCCCTCCAGAAAGACTTAAAACTAGAAGATCCACCATCTTACTTGGACATTCTCATGATTAGTTTGAATTCGTCTTTGCTATTTTTTTTCAGTGGGTTCGCCCTTTGGTGCCTCAACTCTTTATGATCTTTTTCGTCTTTTATTACAGTAGACAGCATTTTATTTCTCTTCCTGTCCCTCTGTTGCCTGCAGCGCCCCTGTCTGCCTGGCACCTGTTCACAGAATACATTTTAAACAATTAGAGCACAAGCAGGTTAAGTGAACTGTTCAGATATGGCAGCACACAAATATAATCTTGGAATGTAACCTGGCACATTGTGAAAATCACAACAAACAAACTTTAGACAATGACAAGATATGTTCAAGAATGCAGACAATTTCATTAGAAGCTAAGCTTGTAAGTCTTATATAAGCAATGTTCAAGGGGAAAGGCAGCTCTAAATCTAGAGCCAATGTAAGTTTTTAAGTACAACTTTCACATTTGTATCCATGTTATAAGATGGAGTGAACCAGAAGTAGCAGCAAACTGCCACAGTGAGCGGAGTTTAGTTGTCATACTTGAAGTTCCAGGTTTGCTTCAGTGCTTAGTGTGCCATTTGCCACCATCAATGTCTAAATTAGTTCAGACATCTTCAGGTTCCTCCCATAGTTAAGACCAGTTGTCTTCTTTTGTGTAGGTGTGTGAGTCCATGTGTGCCCTGGTAAACATCAGTATTCTCTCTAAGTGAATTATTGCTTTATCTAGTAAGTTTTATATAAAGAATGCTGTGACAAAGAGATTTGCAAGGCAAACAAAAATGACAGTATAAACTGTGGAGCATAAACAGTCCACTTGTTTTATAGAATCTATAAAATTAATGAGCTAAACTCAGTTATTAAAATGGAGCTGACTTAACAAGGGAACATAAAAGGCAAATTTATGGAACAATAAAATGGCATAACTACAGTGAAAGGCAATTTCAGTCTAAGTTTGTTTCTCTAAAGAGGAAGACGTGTACAAACTGCATGCAATGATTTCCGTTTTTTACTGTCAAATCTATATAAAGAGGCCAGCATGGTGACATCTTGTTACGACTGCTGCCTCACAACAGTACCCTCTCAGGCCACATGTTCCTATGTTTATGCAGGTTTTTACTTTTCAGTACGCTTTCACATTCCAAAATGTACATTTTAGGATAAAACGTGATCTGTATTGACACCGGGTGTTATGATTTATCCAGGGTTTCCCTCCTGGCTGGGGGTCGTGTTTCTTGTCTTTTTTGTTGATTTTTATAACATTTATATTTGATAATGTTGCTTTTGTCTGCGGTGGGCTGGTGCCCTGCCCAGGGTTTGTTTTCTGCCTTGCGCCCTGTGTTGGGTGGGATTGGCTCCAGTAGAACCCTGTGACCCTGTAGTTAGGATATAGCGGGTTGGATAATGGATGGATGGATGTTGCTTTTGTGTATCATCTACTTTGTTATCAATGCCTTGTGTTCTGTGTATGGTTCCCCAAGAGATGGGACCACCTCGCAATGAACTATGAGAGACCCTCCATATTTATATGATGGAGAACAGTGATTGGCAGCAGGTGTCATCTTTTGGAGAACCACCCACAAAACACAAGGCATTGATAACAAAGCAGATAACAAACAAAGGTAACATTATAATGTATAAAAAGCAAACAAATGAACAAAAAAGACAAGAAGCATGACTTTGAATCCCAGCCTCTGGAGAAACCCTGGCTGAAACGTGACACTGTGCAGGTGTATGAGCGAGTGTGCCCTGTCAGCACATGTTCTTGCTTTGTGCTCAAAGATTCATAGTCTGTGGCTCCTTTCATTTTTGTTTTAGGGAAACTAAGTGGATGTTTTGAAGGAAGGGTCCGTTAACAGGTTGGTTACAGATGGAAATGAGTAGGACAGGGTGGAGGCTGGCAAGGACCAGAAAAGGAAAAGAAACAAAAATGTTTTCATACCACTGCAGAAGGAAGGACACCTCCAGATGACCGTATTCCCATGAAGGTACATTAGATGCCCTAGAAGGGTCAGACAGTGGCAGACAGGAAGAAGAGAGAGAAAGGCAATGCTACCCATGGGCAGACCACACAACACATGTTCTTTACTCCAAGCATGCTACTGAATGTTTGTTTTCTTATCCTCCATTGTCGACTGCATTGCCTTCCTATATCTTTAAACCAATCTAAGTCTTTACATGTATACATGATGTAATTAATAATTTGCAAAGTTATAATTGCATTTTACCTTTGAATTTGTTACAGTGCCCTGAACCTGCACTCAGTTAAGAGCACAATACAGAAATAAACTGACCTGAGTTGAAAACAACAGGCGCGCTAAGCTAAATGTCTGGAGATGAGTGAGGGCAAGAGCTCAACTGGCAGAACAAAGGGCAGCCAGAGAGTGCAGAGAGAAAGAGAGTTGGTGGCGAGGAAGGGAGATTAAACCTGCTGTATTTGTGGAAAAGTGAAAGAGCCTTTCCACTTGAAAGACAGAAGTCCATAATGAGTCTCTAAGCAACATAATCTCCAGTGCTGATTGCACTTTTTGAGTGTTTGTGATGCTTTTTTATTTTTGTTTGTTTGTTTGTTTCTTAATTAATTCATTAATTAATTTAGGTTTACCATATTTTGGTTACGTCATTCATTACATTTGCTAAGAAGTCTTCTCCAGAACAAAGATTTCTAAGCACATATGTCAATTTAGGAACATACTAAACACCAAATTACTTATAATCAATGTGTTTCTATAACACTTTTTGGAAATGTGTATAAGATACATGTCTCTGGTGAAAGAATTGTAAGTGTTTTTGCTTAAGGACTTTATCCTCAAGTTTTTCCCCATTAATTTTAATGTTTCACTTCTTGGCTTCTGTATTCAACTTCAGTCACTTGGCAAAATTGACCAAACACTACTTTTTTTTCATGAATGACTTTCACCAAACGGCAGCATGGTGGCACAGTGGTAGTACGGCTAACTTGCAGTGAGGAGACCTGGGTTCCCGTCCTGGGTCCTTCCTGTATGGAGTTTACATGTTGTCTCCGTGTCTGTGTGGGTTTATTCTGGTTTCCACCCACTGTCCAAAAACATGCTGGTTAGGTGAACTGGCAATGCTATATTGGCCCAAGTGTGTGTGCATTAGCCCTGTGATGAACTGGTCCTCTGTTCAGAGTTTGTTCCTAGCTGGGATCAGCACCAGAACTAGATGCTACTGGATTAACTGGAATAGAATTTGACATTGCATTCTGATTGAAAAGACCTTTTGATTTTGTTCCTTTATCTGTTAATTTTATAGATTGCTCTTGTTTTATGTTCATCCCTCCCTTGTGTTTAGTTGTTTAATAAACCATCTACTTTTTATATCTTGCCTACTTTGATGCTTGTCAAGGTAAAATAATCTTTACATTAGTACCCCCAATTTGTTACTTTGGGAGTAGTAAATATACCATTTTTACTGACTCATTGAATGAGTTGTATCTTACATCCAATGCAATCAGAATACCTTCCAACTCCTCACAATCTTTAACTTTAAAAGCTGGTTTTGAAAAATAAAACCTGGACGGACAATCATATGGTATTCATTATGGCTATGCTCATGGAAAGGAATAAATGTGATTACTTAGAGTGCCAAATAACTAAGACGTTCAGCAAATAAATTGTGGGAATTGTTTATACTTTGATTTTTCTGGATGGAGTTTTAACTAGCTCACTTCTAAACATGTATGATCACAATAGGCAAGTTTACTTCAAAGCTATTGTACTTTAATGACTATAGATATGAAAGGCTCTATATAATATAGATAGATAGATAGATAGATAGATAGATAGATAGATAGATAGATA
>JANRMT010062854.1:36902385-36920907 GCA_026402145.1 Polypterus bichir lapradei
ATAGATAGATAGATAGATAGATAGATAGATAGATAGATAGATAGATAGATAGATAGATAGATAGATAGATAGATAGAACAAAACTCACCAGTCCTATCCATTTAATTCTTCCAAGCTAACGTCAAGTTGAGTTAAAGTCCTAGTGTCTACAACACTACTTGGTAACTTATTCTATATGTGTGAGTTTTAAAAGCCTCCAAGTCCTACTCTCTGCCACAATACATGGTAATTTACTGCATGTGTTCAGGACTCTCTGTGTGAAGGAAAACTTCATAATGTTTGTGTGAAATTTACCCTTAACAAGTTACTAACTGTGTGCTTGTGTTCTTGTTGAACTCATTTTAAAATAATAATTTTGATCCAGTGTACTAATTCCTTTTATAATTTTGAAAAATTCAATTATGTCTCGTGTTAATCTTCTTTAGCTCTTTAATCCTTTCCTCATAACTCATCCCCTGTAGCTCTGGAATCAGCCTAGTTGCTCTTCTCTGGACCTTTTCTAGTGCTTCTATGACCTTTTTGTAGGCCGGAGACCAAACCTCCACACAGTACTCCAGATGAGGGCCTCTCCAGTGCATTATAAAGCTTGAGCAGAACCTCCTTGGACTTGTACTCCACATATCATGCTTTATAACCGAACATTCTGTTTGCCTTATTAATGGCTTCTGAAAAATGGAAGTTGATATTGCAGAGTAGAGTCCATTACAACTCCTAACTCCTTCTCATACATTGTACTTTCAGTTTGCAGCTCTCCCATTATACATTGTAAAAAGGAAGAGACTCGACACATGTAAAAAGGTTTGGGGCAGCCACTCGTATAATATTCCTAGCTGCAAAGGTTTGTTTTTTCATTCAACAGAGTAGTTGATTGTAGAGACTCCAAGACAGAACTGATGAAGGTTGGAAAAGATGGCGGTTTTAAGTGGTCAGAGAGGAAGTGATGTATGTTAACCGGAAGTTATGTAGGTTGACCGGAAGTGATGTTTCTCTGACATAAGCCTGGGCGCTGGGACCGGAAATGACGTTCTTCTGGAAGTGACATTCTTGATTCAGATAGGTTTTCCCGCGGCTGGTCTGTAGAGATAACAGGTGAAGGTTTAATGCACCCCGCCCTCCCCTGGCCTGGCGTGGAATTACCTTTACTTGGTCCACACAACATCCCCCTATTCGCATGAGTGTGACAACATTCAAACCTAGCATTTTTACTTCCTACATATAATGCTTCACATTTACTGTCATTAAATACAATACAATACAATTTATTTTTTGTATAGCCCAAAATCACACAAGAAGTGCCGCAATGGACTTTAACAGGCCCTGCTTTTTGACAGCCCCCACAGCCTTGACTATCTAAGAAGACAAGAAAAATCTCCCAAAAATACCCTTGTAGGGAAAAAAATGGAAGAAACCTTGGGAAAGGCAGTTCAAAAAGAGACCCCTTTCCAGATAGGTTGGGCGTGCAGTGGGTGTCAAAAAGAAGGGGCTCAATACAATATAACAGAACAGAACAAATCCTCAATACAGTATAAAAAAATTTTTTACAAGTACGGAGCAGAATTTAACAGTAGATGATATTACATAATATGATTTGGATTTGTTTAGAGTCCTGGAGACCTCGGCCATCAATATGCCTCCCCCAATTGGCCATTCTACAGCTGAAACAGCGCTGGGCCAGCCAATCCAATGAAACGACCCCTCTACCCAACAATTCCTGCGATCCTCCATCAGGGATGACTTTACCTTAGTCAGGCAAAACAACTTGGCAGGTGGGCAGTGGCACCAAGTGCCACATTTGAATAATTAGGAGCATGTGGTATCAGGAGAAAGGAAAATAAAATCTGCAAGAAGTCAAACATAACAGAAAATAAATCGTGGGAAGCCTGCAGTGTTCAGTAGTTCTACAGTCCAAAGTTTGGTTGATTTAGGTCAAATGGCTCATCAGCCCCTCCTGGGTGTTACACATTTATTAAGCATTACAAAAGTCACCATTTTTTTCATGAAATCTGTGATCTGAAGAAGCCAGAGTCATTGTAGAAGTGTTGTCTTCAGAATGATGATACATTTTATAAAATTGCTGGGAAACTTTAACAATAGTGCAGTAGTGCATGGTACCACAGCTGGGTCCAGATAATAGCAATGAGAGGGGATGTTAAAAATGGTAACCATCACGAATTTTATTACACATTTAACAACCATATGCAAAGTATGAGCAGCCAATCCAGCTGCGCTAAGCAAACCTTACACCTAAATTAGTTCAGTATGTAAGTTTTAAACTTTTTAATGGCATTTATAGTGATGAGAAAACCAATCTGCATGTTTCAAATGTTCATAGATTCTTGACTGATGCACCTCTATTATTAAAACATTCCAAAGACTGATTGCACAAAGGATAATGTGGATGGTCTGGCATCCCATCCAGATTGTTTGGTGATACCAGTTTTGTCCAGGAAGCCAGAGAAATGGAAGTACAGTAGGAGTCTGCCTCCCAGGGACATGTTTCCCCAGTATTGCTCTGGCACTGTTCTGGTTTGGACAACTGTAAGGCTGCCTGGCAGTTATAGTTCTAATAGGCAACCCTGATGGCGTTCTTGGGTGTGACTGGAGTGAATTTTTTGGTGGAAACTCCCTTATAATGTGGGGGCTCCATCTGTCTGGGAAATACTTTGGGGCACACTTATGGTGTACTGAAAGTACTCCCCAGATTACCAAAATAAGCCTTCCCTATGCAACTAGATCAGGAGTAGAGTAAGACAAAGGTCCCCTGGAATGGAGGTGGAGGAAAATTGCTTTGAGTATTATACTGAATTGTGAAGAAAGCCTGTGCTGGAAAGAGTCTTTGGGACCAGAGCCTTATGTAGTGTAATTGTGGTCTGAGTTTGGGGTTTGAGATGCCCGCTAACATCCACAATGGGTAGACGGATCACGATCACAACGCTCTATACAAGGTAGTCAAGAATACCAAAAAAAAAAAAATGTAATAGTATGCATCGTTTTGTGTGATATTGAAAGAGTCTTTGTGTCTAATTGTATGCAGTCACTGTTTATCTATGTACATATCTGGTGTGGCAGCATTTTTTGAGTTCTTCTTGGTCTGTGTGTCATCTTAAATAATTTTCGTCAAGCAATTTCATTTTTTGAATCTTTACCTACTTTTGACTTGTGTATTACATTCCCTTAATATGTGTGTGAAGGACAGAAATTAGAAGTTATAAATTGAGAGTATTTTACAAAAATGAGTACAGTAATATAGTTCTTAGCTTGTGAAAATCAAGATCATACGTGATCCACACCCAGTATTGTTACATTTGACATATCTTCAGATTGAAGCACTTTTACACTCAATCACCAAAGCAGGAAAACGTTTAAAAAAACACACCTGGAGATTATTAACTTAAAACAAAGCACTCAGTTGAATAACCAGTATAACAGGGAAGCCTCTGCCTTGAGTATATAGGACTTAGAGCTTCATGAAATACAAAAAACAATCTAAACCTCATAAAAAAAACTGAAAAATAAAAGTACCCTCACCTACCCTCTCCTGTGGAGCTACATCCACACCCCCGGTAAAATAATCTCCGTTACTGAAGTATTTCTTGACCGCAATAAGGATGCTTACTGTCATTTTTCTATGGACCTCATCACTCCATTCTGGCAGGAAACCCTTCCAATGGCTGAGCTGCTATAATTCTATCTAGTAAGAATGTTAGAAGTTTTCAACCAAGAGATCATTCAGTCTATCAAGCTAGTTAGCCAATAGCCTTCGTTTTCCAAACATCTCATCAGGATATTTTGTAAAAGTTGTCAAAGTTTAATGCCCAAGTAGATTGTTCCATAATCCCAGAACTCATTAAGCAAAGAAGTACTTCCTAGCTTCTTTCATAAATGCACTTCTCCTAAATAAGCATTGGTGTCTTTAAGGATGTGACTCCCCATTTAACTAACACAATTCTGTCGGATCAAATGTTTTGACGTGTTTTATGAATTTTAAAGACCTTGAATTAGGTTCCCACACTGACTTCTCGCATCAAGACTAAAGAGGTATTACTCTCTGAACCTCAGACTTAGATGTGTCATTCAATTCTGAGATGCCCTTGGTTGTTCTTCTCTGCACATCTTTGTGTCTTGCTATGCCTTTTCTGTAGCATGATGACCAGAACTGCACTCTGTACTCCATATTTGGTCTCACTCATGCATTGTATAGTGTTGGTATAATGTTCCTTTAGTTATTTTCAGTAGTTTTCACAATATAACTAACATTTCATTGTGTATTGATTCTGCATAATGTCTGAGGGATGGGATTATTGCCTAAATCCTGAAGGCTTTTGTTTGCTTCCTGTAGATCAATGTTGTCTATCTTGTATTTACGGTGTGGCAGTAGGGGGCGCTAGTGCTCCCTTGAACCCTCAGGTACAACTCCAGACACCAGGTAAAAGTCCACGACTCTTTATTGTTTAATAACAATGTGCACAAAGCACCCTCCACACTACTCATCCAATCACTACTCCAACACAATAAACACAACACTATAATTTTTTCTCTCCTCCTCACCCAGACACTTGCTCCTCTACCTCCCAGCTCAGCTCGTTGTCTGGACTGAGGCACCGCCCTTTTATAGCCCCTGACCTGGAGGTGTTCCTGTCCCAACAGTCCACAGTTCCTTATTCCTTCCGGGTCAGGGCAAACAGTCCTGTTCTTCACCCCAGGAGCACGTCGTTCCTTCCCGTCACGTGACCGTGACGTACTCCCGGGTTATAGGGCACACAAGAGCCCATGAGCCCCCCTACAGCGACTCCCGGTGGTCCCCAAGGTATCTCGGGACACGATCCTGCTGTCGGGAGAGCTCCTCCTGGAGGCCTGGGGGTGCGGACCGGCATGAGAAGCAGGCAGTCTTCCACAACGGTAATAACTTCAATTAGGCCTACACCTTTTGTCTAGTTTTCACAATTTCAACAACAACAACATTTATTTATATAGCACATGTTCATACAAACAATGTATCTCAAAGTGCTTTACATGATGAAGAAAGAGAAAAAAGACAAAATAAATAAGAATTAAAATTAGGGAACACTAATTAACATAGAATAAAAGTAAGGTCCGATGGCCAAGGGAGGACAGAAAAAACAAAAAAAAACTCCAGACAGCTGGAGAAAAAAATTAAATCTGCAGGGGTTCCAGGCCACGAGACCACCCAGCCCCCTTTAGGCATTCTACCAAACATAAATGACTTCAATCAGTCCTCATTTCAAATCTTGAGTGTTCACGTGACTGTTGTATATTTCATTAATGTTTTGAGTACATCATGCTGGCTGCCTCATGTGGCATGGGACTGTTCCCAAAGTCCAGTCAATGCCATATGGAATTGCTAATGGATCTGCTCCAAATTCATTGGTCCCCTCATACATCCCAAGCATGTTCAGGTTAAGTGAATTGGTGTCCCTAAACAAGCCTTTAGAATGAAAGCTTGAAACTGATAAAATAAAGAACCACAGATCAGAAGTCGAGAATATAAAGTTTTTGAGTGCTCTCCAATTGTTTTGTAGATTTTTTTACATCAGTTTTAATGCAAAATTCTGCACTTTGTAATAAGATTAAAGTAAAAAAGGTGAAAAGACTTTTCCTGGTGATTGCTGTGATAATTGGTAGCTGCAGTTAGTGACAGTTACCCACCCTGTGCTGGTATTGTATTCATTTTTAATATTTCCCCATGGATAAATGGATAACTGCTGAACAATAAATATTGAAACTATGTCCATCTATGTTTTTAAGTTACACTTCCAATTTTGGGATTGCTTTTGGTCAGAACCTATCCTGAAAGCTACCTTAACTGCATGCCAGTGCATCATAGAATACTCCAATACTCACGTATACTGGGCCAGTTTGGCTGACCTGCCCTGCATGTCTTTAGAATATGGGAGGACACACAACAAAATCCACTCGCCCATTGCTATAATCAGCACTGGTAGAAAGGGGGTTTGTGTTTTACTCTTTCCAGTGAAACACCACTGGGACAATAGGCAGTGGTAATGATGTTCTCTGAAAAGGAACGTCAGAGGGTGTAGATGGTCTTTGATGGGGTGCAAAACCTAGTCATTGTTAGTGGGAAAGTTGTTTTCTGAAAAGAGTTTTTCAAACCACACAAAACAGCTCAAATTTAAGTTAAAGTTTGTCACAATTTGTAGTGATATCACCATTTCAACTCTCTAAAGCTGTAGAAAGTGTTCAGCCAATACAGTCGTATGTTTAGCTCAGCGGGCTTGGATGGTTGCAGCAGCTAGATGGCCAATCTGATGTTGCAAAGAGCAACTTGACAAAGTCAGTGCTCACCCGTAGATAAGTCTGCATTCATTTGTCACTGTAATCACTCGTTTACTCCGGCAGATCACTATGAGGAAGAAGTTCAGACAACAGACATATACACTGTACGCTGTTTTAAATTTTCATCTGTCCAATTTTTGAGCACAATTTCACCCACTGCACAGCGTACTTAAATATTTGGTCACACCTTAGCAATTTAGAACTACTGTATTTTTAAACACTCACAACTTTGGGAAGTTAGAGAGAACATTAGTACTTAGTGCAAACCCAAGCTTCCTTTTTTCAAAAACAGAAAGAAGAATATGTAATTCATTTATTTTTATTTGTATCCTTTTTGTAGCCAGAGACATTGACCTTTTCCTTGGCTGTCTGGCTGCTGCCAAACTACTGACTCATTCTTAATTGTACTGGAGCCGATAAAGTGATTATACAGAATGGAAAACTACTTTCAAATTACCCAAATGTACTGAATTAAAAAGAAACCTGAAAAAATAGAACAGCAGAAAAGGAAGAAAAAAAACTGTTTGAATCAAGAAAAGAATGCAAGTAGTAAGAACTGAATTAAGAAAACTATTCAACAAAAGAACGTTGTGTGAGTGAGGAAATGAAAATAACAAACTAACTGGTCTGACAAAACTGGTATTGGAAGATTAGCTTCAATGTTTTTCCATCATGTTGTCTCAGCTCAAATAAGGGAGTGGTTCAGATCTGAAAGAATTGTGTAAGGACTGAGCAACACAAGACTTGGGTGTCTTCTTTACATGTCTATAGCATAACACATTAATATATACTGTAGATTAGCCCCACATTTAGAATTTTGAAGAGGTGTCATGGATTATTGACCTGTGTGATGCCTTATTGTGTATTAATCAACTGCTAGGTAGACCACTAAGATGAACGATACAGTCAAAACTAATTCAAAGAAGAGAATGGATTCAAACAGGTGTGACATTAAATGAATAACATCATTAGTGATAATAACATAACATTCTTTTTCAGCATTATCTAGTTAGACATCTCTTTCAGGGAGTGAAATATTAAATTATGTTACACTGAAATGTCTATTCTCTGAACTCCTTTCTCGTGGTGATCTTACTGAGTGAAGGGATTATTACAATGACAAATGAATGCAGGCTTATCTACAGGTGAACGCTGAGTTTTACAAGTAGCTCTATGCAACATCAGATTGGCCATCTTATTGGGGTCAGTTGAATTAACCGAAAATATTGTGTGGTTTAAGGCTAGCTATCAATTCAAAGGAATACACAATGAACTTTACCTGGATAAAATATGAAAAACATTTTGCTTTTTCTAGGACATGCTGTAAACCTCAGTTCTACTAATATATATTGGTTTGCAAGTTGTATTACTTCCTTCAATTTATGCTTATTTTTTATATAAATCCAAATATTGCAGCTTTTTTGAAAAAGTGTCTTCGCTTATGGGATCACTGTTTGCTCTCTTCCAGAGAGATAAAAAGGCACTGCAGGGAATGGTAAACCTGACCCAGGCGATAATCATCTTTTGTCTCACAAAGATTAAACAGCTCTATGACAACAGTTGCTGTGGTAGAAATTGGGCCATGACAGAAGACTGTCACCACCCCAGTCATGAGTTCTTCACTCTAGTGCCTTCAGGAAAGAGAAACAAAAATATATGGACACTCAGCCCTTGATTCTTCAATAGCTTTTACAAAGAGTGCAACTGGCAAAAACACTTGGCCATGAGCCTCGGACCACACCTAAACCACCTGAAAATTATTTATAATGATTGCGCATCCAGAGTCCTTGTTTACATATCTGCATTTCTATATTTAAACTATTTACTTGTATATTGACGGCATATTGTTTTATTTTTATATATTGTACAGTATATATTGTACACTATATGGTGATGTATGCACTTTTTGCACTGTTACAATTTAGAGACTTTCTAAAAGTAACAATTGAATTCTACCGATGCTTGTAGAGTTCTCTTACAGTTGAACATTAAAATCAACTTCAGTTTGATTATTATTACTACATAGTTTTAACTTAGTTTGGAACCTTTTGAGGGGGCTCAAGTGGTCAGTCGCACTTAGGTGTTTAACCTAATAGCGCTGCATTCACCTGACAATAAATAAAGAAGATCTTCCAATACTTCAGCAAATGCGTTATTAGCTTGTGTATGCTGAATTTGTTCTTCAGTCCTCCTCATGCTTTATGGGCCGTATATTTTAAAGGTTTTTCTAGTGCTCTGTTCCCTTATTCTGTAAAATAATTAATTCTGCTTCTATTACAGGTTTTTAGAACCTACATTAGGTTTTGTGTGTTAATGTTTGAGTTAAGTTACAGTGCCCATTAAGGATATTTATTTAATTTGTTAAACAAATCATTTAATTAAGTTAGTATTGAGTTTGAAAGGTGTTTTGGAAGTTTAGGCCTTCCCATTTGGGAAATGTTATGAACATGCTAAACCTATGTTTGCATTATTTTCCAATTTCCTTTTTGTTTTGATGTTAAGATTATTTTTTATATCACTTTTATTAGTATTTCATGCTGCCATTTTGTATTTTGATTTCATTGATGGACGTCACCACATTGTATGCTTTTTGTATGGCTGTAGCCATATTTTTTAAGGCTCCTTCCACCACTGCTATCATGTAACCAGAGGACATCATATGCATAATGTCATGGACCAATTCCTATTTAAGATGGTAATGTGCTATCGGTAGCATCCAAATTTCTAGATAGATAGCCATTGAAAAAAAAATTTATTTTAGGAAGCCAGAACTATGATATGCTTCTTTTTGACTGTTTTTGGCTTATTGTACATATTGGGTTTTGGTGGTGGTTTTCTTTGTCTCTCTGGCTTTCCGATCTTTGCTTTGCTTTCTGGGTTATGATCATCTCTCACTCATGTACCCTTGCTATTGATACTGTTGGTCTGCCATTTATTTTGTGTCAGAACAGGGACTAATAACAAAAAACACCATAATAGTCCTGGCTGGCTCCACCATTTTTTATACCCTAGGTGACGCTGTAAATTGCTCCCTGCCTCCTCCTTTGCTTGGAGTGGAATTGTCACTGCCCAGCCTGTACCTAGAAACATGTAGACACGAGAGAGGAGCGAGGACTGCAGAGAGTGAAATATGGAGGTTTTGTGTATAAAACAGTGAATTTACAAATTGAGAATGTGTAGAAGGATGTTCGATTACCCAAAACAGCATCTGTTTACAAAACCATCTTGGGGATTGGGCTGTATTAGCAGGCTTTATTATTTTTTTCTAATTTTGCATTTAACATTTCTCTATAGAAGAAAACATTTTTTTTTTCTCATGTACAACCTACCACAGAACTGACCCCATAGGTTTCTATTAGAAACACCAGCCAAACAGGTACCTTGCGATGATGGTGACAGCATAGCTATAATCTTACAAAGACATATCCATAATATATATATTGTCACACACGTGTGACTAGGAGCGAGCTGAATGGACCAAGTGGAGGTGATTACCCGCCGGGTCAGGGGGTGGTGGGGTGCTCTAAACCTGTTTCTGTTAATTTTGCCGATCAAATACGGGAAAACCTGCCTGATTCTATGTCACTTCCGGTTCTGGCTCCCAGACTGACATCACTTCCGATTCCAGTCCCCAGACTGATGTCACTTCCGGTTCTGGCTCCCAGACTGAAGTCACTTCCGGGTTATAGACTATAAAACCTCCATATTGCCAAACCAAGTTCAATTCATATTGGGAACTCAATCAAGCAACATCAGTTGTGCACTTTAAAATCCTTTTGCAGCTAGGAACAATATACGGGCGGCTGCCCCAAACCTTTTTTAGTGTGTTGAGACTCGTTATTTCACAGTGGCGTAGCCGGCAGGATGGCCTCCTGGTGGAATTGGAAGCCAGACCAACCTTATGTCTCAACACACCAACGTGATGAACCACTCAAGACCTATCAGGTAGGAAAGTACCGTTCTTGTGTTGCCGAGCTGGGGTCTGACGGGGTAGAGATTGGTCAGATATAAACTGCGGCATATCACTCGCTATCCATACTAAAGCACTTGGTCTTGTTATAGGGGGCAGGGGAACTGAATGCGGCCTTAGAGAATGACGTAGAAACAGCCGGATCATCGCAGAGCGAAACGTCATATATATCCTGAAGGTGTTCCATTACGCTCAGCCAATTCCAAAAATATCGCACGGGAGTTGGTAGGATTATTTGCGCGAGTTGAAATCCCTAAAGAAATCCTGATGGATCAAGGAACTCCATTTACCTCTGCAACATTCAAGGAAACTGCTAAGTTACTGAAAATAAAACATTTAAAGACCTCTGTATATCATCCTCAGACAGATGGTCTAGTTGAGAGGTTTAACCAAACTCTCAAACAGATGTTACGCAAGGTAGTCAATGAGGACGGAAGGAACTTGGATCAGCTCCTCCCCCTCATCCTTTTTGCATATCGGGAAGTCCCACAAGCCTCCACAGGGTTCTCACCCTTTGAATTATTGTATGGACGACAACCCCAGGGTTTATTGGATATATTAAAAGAAGGCTGGGAAGAAGAGGTCCTTCCCTCTGTAAATATAATTGAATATATCGCGCAGTTACGCGATAGATTTGCAAAAATTAGACCTATCTTACATTCTTATATGGAAAAGGCGCAAGCAGCCCAGGCTTGGTGTTATAACCATGGCACATCTCTCAGGGAGTTCCGCCCGGGGGATCGACTCATGGTATTAGTTCCTACCTCATATTCCAAATTACTGGCTCATTGACAGGGCCCATATGAAGTTAAGGAGAGGAAGGGTTTGGTCGATTATTTAGTTATCCAAACTAATCGTCGACCTAAAGAGCGGATTTATCGTGTCAATTTGCTGAGACCGTGGAAGGAAAGGGATCCTGATCCCTCCTCTGGAGAGCCCTGCTCCCTCTTCGCTCATAAATTACACCTTAACTTCGGTGATAGTTTGACTCGCCAACAACAACGGGAGCTCGAAGCAGTTATCCTGTCTGTCCCAGAGGTAGTGAATGAAAATCTTGGATGAACCTCCCTGGTTGCGCATGACATAGTGACTAAACCAGGGGTTATAGACAGAGAACACCCATATCGGATTCCCGAAGTAAAAAAGGCAGAAGTGGAGTTGGAGATCAAACGAATGCTGGACCTAGGTGTGATAGAGGAAAGTTTTAGTCCCTGGTCCAGTCCCATCGTATTGATTAAAAAGCCAGACAGAAGTTGGAGGTTTTGCAATGACTTCCGTCGGCTTAACCAAGTCTCCCAATTCGATGCCTATCCAAAGCCACGAGTGGACGACCTTCTCAAGCGGTTAGGACATGCCAAATTTTTGACTACTCTTGATATGACCAAGGGGTACTGGCAGGTTCCCTTTAATGGATTCCGCAAAGGAAACGACTGCGTTTAGCACTCCTAGTGGACATTGGCAGTATCATGTACTTCCATTCGGATTACATGGGGCCCCCGCTACCTTCCAATGTCTGGTGGACAAAGTGCTCCGACCCCATAATTCGTACAGTGCTGCCTACCTGGATGACAATGTCATCTATTCCAGCACATGGAAGGAACACCTACTGCAGGTTGAGGCTGTATTACGGACACTAGCGAATGTCGGACTTTGTATTAATCCTAAGAAATGCTATTTTGGGTTGGTTGAAGCCAAATATTTAGGTTACCTAGTGGGCTGGGGTAATGTCAAACCGCAATGCTCCAAAATAGATGCCATTGTGAATTGGCCCTGTCCGATAACCAAGCGGCAGGTACAAGCATTTCTTGGCTTAGTGGGCTACTATCGCCAGTTTGTACCCCAGTTTTCCGAGAGAGCAATGCCCTTGATAAACCTGACAAGGAAGGGGAAACCTAATCACGTGGTTTGGGATGATGATACTGACGCTGCATTTAGTGACCTTAAGCAGGCCCTTATGTCAGCTCCTATTTTAAAAGCTCCTGATTTTACTCTGCCTTTCATTCTCCAGACGGATGCTTCGGACACAGGTCTTGGTCCCGTGCTGAGCCAAAGCATCGATGGAGTGGAACACCCTGTTGTGTACCTGAGTTGGAGACTGTTGGACCGAGAGACCAGGTATGCGGCGTTGGAGCGGGAGGCTTTGGCAATTAAATGGGTGATTATGCAGCTGAGGTACTACATATCCTGGGTCGGGACTTCACCCTGGTGACTGACCATGCACCATTACAGTGGATGGCGTTACACAGGGATTCAAATCCATGAGTCATGAGGTGGTTTTTGGACCTACAGCCTTATAAGTTTTCGGTCATTTATCGTCGAGGTCTGTTGCAGGCCAATGTCTGGGCTGAGGGGGGGACCATGTCACACACGTGCGACTAGGAGTGAGCTGAATGGACCAAGTGGAGGTGGTTACCCGCCGGGCCAGGGGGTGATGGGGTGCTCTAAACCTGTTTCTGTTAATTCTGCAGATCAAATATGGGAAAACCTGCCTGATATGATGTCACTTCCGGTTCCCAGGCTGACATCACTTCCGGTTCCAGCTCCCAGACCAACGTCAGTTCCGGTTCCGATTCCCAGACTGAAGTCACTTCCGGGTTACAGATTATAAAACCTCCATATTGCCAAACCAAGTTCAGTTCATATTGGGAACTCAATCAAGCAACATCAGTTGTGCACTTTAAAATCCTTTTACAGCTAGGAGCAATATATGGGTGGCTGCCCCAAACCTTTTTAAGTTTGTTGAGACTCGTTATTTCACAACATTTAATTTAAATTAATGAAATAAATTGAAAAATGTAGTATATTCCCAAAATTCATGATTCCTTTTTATTGTATCCTTGCATATACAAATCTATTATATAAAAAAATCCTGCAATGCAACAAGACTTTTTAGAAGATTTTTTGAAGTCCCACAAGATGAGACTTTGGCCATGAGATTTTTTCAACTCACACCCTCCTCTCAACCATTTTCAACCATGCACATGGTACACCTCTCATTTGTGTGAATGCTTTTGACAGACATAGTTTCTTCTCTCTCAGCTCTTATTAATTTTAATGTTTTCCTTTCACTTTAAGTTCCCAATTAAAGAAGACATATTAAGTCCAAATCTTATTGAAGAATTTCATCATGAAGGGTTATCAACATAAAAAATGAGTGCATGGGCAATCCTAGCACCAAGAAACGATGAAGTCAAACAAGTTAACGGCAAAAATGACGATCGGTTACACTGTAAATTGGTTACATGCATATCAATAGACTATACTGAAACAGTTGGTGGTGATCGTGTGGAAGATGAAAACATCAATTTACAATATTCTGAAGAATATCTAATATCTACAACTGTTAACACCGTCCGGTCTACCACCGCACAAATTACTGTAGAAATAAGGACATATCCAAGAAAGGTAATGTAGTACATCTTCCGCGGATAACATTAGACAACAAAGGAGATCTTGATATGCCATTCGTTTTAAAATGTTAACAGTTTCCCGTTAGAGTATCTTTCGCAAAAACAGTTAACAAATCTCAGAGCCAAACATTCGAAAAAGTTGTTTTATTTAATAGAGGGAAGCAAACGAAATTAATTCATGGGCAGTTATATGTTGCATTGTCACGATGAAAGTCCAAGCACAGAATCAAAATTCAATGTGATATTGATAAAAATTTAATTCAAAAAATTGTTTTTACTGAAGTTTTACAGTAAAAGTGTAAGTGTAAAAAGTATGTGTGTGTTATTTCAAAGCCAAACAGAACAAAATCGTATTACACAACAATTAACTCTAACGCAACATGAAACATAATTTACTTTCAAATGATTACGTTTTACTCTTTTTTAATATGGTTAATTACTTGCTGTAATTTAAAATAGTTAGTTCTATTATGCATATGTAACAATTCCCATGAAAATAAAAATCTGTTTAAATTGTACCACCGCATCACCATATGAGAGCGACAGAACTGCAAAGAGGCTTACGCGTAGCGCAGGCACAGGGGTTGGCAAGTAAAGCAAACAGGGGGCAAAGCCCCCTAGTAATGCAATATACAGTAACTATCCAATCAATGTGCAGTTTCAGATGAAGAGAGAAAAAGAGAGAGACAGACTATGGAGAACTATTCTACTGTCCCAAGACTGACTCTCTCAAATGGTGGTGAACAGCAGAGAGTGGTATTTGCCAAGTTTTAATGCAAGTTTTAATATAAGCCTATTTGTGAGATGATTACAGTTTGAATTAAATCAGCCTTTAGAAATAAATTCAAGAGCTGCAGTCCTGTTGCTGTTTTCATTTTTTCGTTTTATTTTGCCTCATCACAGTGTTTAATAATATCATTATCATTGCTGTTGTTGTTCATGTTATTGCTGAATTATAAACTACACCTTAGCCTGTGATTTTTAAATTCCCCCTGTCCCTTTAATGACAAAGACCATATGTAGGTCATCAGACCAAATATCACTAATACACAAAAAATATAAAACTTTATACTGTAATCAGAAAGTTGTACTGAGTCCAAGTTTTCATAAGGCACAGCTGAATAAAAAATACTGACCTCCCCCTAAATTTTGCCACCCTAACTGTTAGGCCAGAGTGAAAAAGAGAGACAAGGAAACATCTAAAGAAATATAAAACCACTAATATGTTTTCCAAAGATGGAAGTGTATCTATTGGAAGTAAAGAAAATGTTAAGTGTAGAATAATTTGCTTTTAGAAATGAAATACTTATTCAGAGATTCAATGTGCATTTCTGCATTTGTTTTACTTCATGTCACTTGCATGTTCTATCATATTCATGATATCATGTATCATGTTCTATCAAATGAATGATTAACTGACTTTGCTTTTCTTTATTCTGTTGGGTGCATTAAGCAATGATCATTAAATCACATTTAGTTCATTGCTACTCTAACTTAGACATGTAGGGTACTTTCTTTAAGTGTCTGAAATAATCATTTACTGCCTGTTACTTTCCTGAACCAGTTAGAGAAGAGACTTGAAAAAGTAAAGCCATAGCTTTGAGTCATGAGAACTATCAGAGGAAAGACAACAGATAAGTTCCAGCATGTACTGTCCTTGATGATGTTACTGTTGTAGAAAGAGTCTGTGTTATTAATCTTGGGGTAAGTCTCAAAATCATTCTTTAGGTATGGATTGGGCAAAGACTCACCTTGTCTGTCAATTACAGGTAAAGTATTCTAAAGCCACACCTTCATTATCTCTGCACTGGATTTTTAGAGGACAACAAAAATGTGGCAGGAGTGCAGGACCAGAGCATATGAAAAAAGGAACCAGGCACTTTAAGAGAGCCACGATTTTAAATTGGGTCAGGGGCTAATCCCATTAAACATTGTTTTATGGGAGTCATATGGATAATTTTAAATTAAATAAATAGTCAATTAGAATTTTTAGAGCAATTTTTGTCCTCTTTAAAAATAGAATCCTAGTTTGAGGCAAAAGAGGGTCCAGACCTGAATCCCACTTAACTAAATTAGTGAGAGGCTTTTTGCCTGTGTCACAAAGATGTGGGTACAGCACTGAAGCCAGTTTGAATTGAAAACTGATTGAAGAAGCAAAATCAAAAAAAGGATGAGATAAGACAGAGGAGGACAGAGAAATGATGGGCGTTTTGAGGACCATTCTTACGTGTAGATAATTGAAAAAGTAAAGGAAGGCAATAAAAATTTAGAGGAAAGCACGGGGAATGAAAGGAACCCTAAATTCCCAAAAAGATCACAGAATGTATGAATGCCCAAAGCAGACCACAGTCCCACCAACATTAAGAGAATTACTATAAAATGAAAGGGTAAGATTATTCCAAAAGACAAGTGGTTGTTTAACACCGCCCAAAACGCGATGGAAATTTAATGTAGCAAAATCGTTTAACACGGATATTACAGTGATGCCCAGATATTTATAAGACCTTTCAATAAGGGGATTAAATAATGAACCATTAGAACATTTCCCAGTAGAACTCCAATAAACAATTAAAAAACAAAAGCTCCTGGCCCTAGACAGATCCAAGAAAAGTGCGGGATGAAGAAACCTATATCACCAATCCCCCTCTCCCCACTATGCTATGCCAGCATATAATGAAATTCATATAAGGAGTGCCCTGTACCCAGGTAGTTAAATATATGTGAGCCCCGAAGAAAGAAATAAACTTTACAAGACCATCACATCTCAGCTGAGGAGGTGCTTTTAACAAATAACAATGGACAGTACATAAGACAGTCAAATTAGCCTCTGTAGCCAGCTTGGAATCTGAGAAGAAGAGCTGTGAGCCAGTGTGCGTTAAACAGACTTTTGGACGGATGTAAGAGAAACACTTGAATTTCCTTGTATTTCTTTGGGACTTGGGATACAACCTTGCATTACTGCACTGTCTGTTGAGTATAATTGGGGAAGAAAAGGATCTCGTGACTTCTGATGGTTATGGACTTTGCCTTTGTCATTTTTCACAGGATAATCTGCTGGAGAGAGTACCTTAAAAGCTTAACAATCACAAAGGGTGGATGGATTGGATCGGCCTTCTCATTGTAAATATGTTGGGTCTCAAATTCTCAGGCTTGAAATGAGGAAGATGCAAGCATCAGAATGATCATTGCAACTATAAACACTGCAGCATATTACATTTCTCAGCATCTGAAGGAATATCCAGGATTCTAAGTTTGGCCCTTCTGACTCTGTCTTCTTGGTCCGTTAATTTAAGCCACAAAGCTCTATTTTGGAGTGGAGAACAAATATATCTGAATCACGTCATTCCAGTCGGCCCAGAAAAAGATCAAAGGATTTGTAAAGTTTGTCCGGCTTGGCCTTCAAAGAATTAAAATTGGCTCTAAAATCTAAAATTTACCAATGCTTGAAATATGCCATTTTGGCTTTTGGCAAAGTTTTTGAGGTCCAGAAATTATCAACAATGGCTGATCAGGACCAACCACCGTGGCACAGTCATGTTTCGACTTGAGAGACTTCTTGGCTGGAGTAGTAGTCGCACTCTTATGATTCAGTCACGCTTACATTTAATTTTGTGTATTTAATATTGTTAATTATTATGTTTCCATTTTTTTGTTTCTGTTTTATTGTTTAATTTCATGAAAAATGCTGTCCTTTGCTTTTGCTTTCTTTAATTATTTAATTTAGAAATATTATGTTTGTGATGTTTTCCTATATCCCTTGTGTCATGACCAAGTTGGGATCACCATTCCTAACACTCTCCTCTGGATATTTAAACCAGGGAACTGGAGAGCTCAAGATTGGGATGGTGGACTGAATATGGTGTGGAGAAAGAACTGTCCATTTGGGAAGGAAATCTATACTAATAAAAGGCAAAGCCCTCGATGACTGACTGACTGACTGACTCACTGACTCATCACTAATTCTCCAACTTCCCGTGTAGGTAGAAGGCTGAAATTTGGCAGGCTCATTCCTTACAGCTTCCTTACAAAAGTTGGACAGGTTTCATTTCGAAATTCTACACGTAATGGTCATAACTGGAAGCTATTTTTCTGCATATACTGTAATGGAGTTGAGCTCCAAAGCCGTGGGGGGCGGAGTTTCGTGTGACATCATAACGCCTCCCACGTAATTACGTGAACTGACTGTCAACGCACTACGTAGAAAACCAGGAAGAGCTCCAAAACACGCTGAAGAAAACATGCATTATATAATTGAGAAGGCAGCGAAACAATAAGAAGCGAGCGACTGACATATTCATAAGTACAGCTACTGCGGAAACAAAGCACGGCGTGAACCGTAAGTTTATATTAAGTTTATAGACACACTCCCGCTGCCGTTTGACATGCCTACGGCGAATGACGCTATTCGCGAGATACAAGTTTACTGAGTAGACATGAGGTATAAACGAGATTTTGGATCACTTTGTAACGGAGTTAAAATTGCTGTAGCAAGAAACTGAACAAAACGTTAATGTTTTACTTTTAATAACTTATAGACTACATTTTATTTTTTTCCCTTGCACTCAGTGAGCGAGGCCAATGCATATTCATAAGTGCAGCTACTGCGGAAACAAAGCACGGTGTAAACCTATAAAGTTTAAATTAAGTTCATAGACAGGCTGCCGCTGGCGTTTGTCATGCCCACGGCTAATGCGGGATACAAATTTAATGAGAGGACGCAGGGTATAAACGACAGTTTTGATCACTTTGTAACTAAGTTCAAATTGATGGTGAGAGGCTGTGCTTATGCAAATTCTGAGAGACTGTGTTTGTGGGGGGATTGACAGT
>JANRMT010062854.1:36925907-36949515 GCA_026402145.1 Polypterus bichir lapradei
TGAGACATGAACAATCACTGTGCCACCGTGTTCCCATGTTTAATAACTCCTATCATCATGAAAATGATATCAAGTATACATCTCAGTATTTGAATCATTCAGAGAGCTGTAATATTATGAATATAACGAAATCTGTGTCCTGTTGGAGGAAGAGAAAGCCTGTTTATGAAGGAAGTAGTGATTCACACACATAGAGCACATAGAAGAACACATACAAAACAAAGCATTTAATGTGCTACTTTAGTTACGATGGGATTTGAGAAACTAGTAAATTAAATGATTTTAAGATGAAGTTTATGATGTTCTACTTTAATGACACAATAAACTACGTGATTAAAGTGGAAATTTAGAGATTAAAGTTGACATTTCATGCTTTTTTCCCACTGTGTGCCTATTTTTTTTCTCTGTACCCTAATAAGCTTTCATATGACACTCAGATGGTGGGCTATGACTCGCCTTTTCACAGCGACTTTGATATCTGACAACTTCTGTTTTATTTTGGGCACTGTGCGACTTTGTGAACTTAAGCTTTCGAGTTTCTCCGACATGCTATGTCACTCAATCAACATCCTTTTGTTGTTTATACCACTGTTTAAACCAACAAATAGTAAGTTTTTCATTGCCTCCACTTTGTATTCGCTGAAATTCTTCAATTTCTCCCCGTGCTTTTGCCATTACCTTTTCACAGAACGCTGAGCTTAAGGGCTATTTATATTTATTTGCATGTTCAAAGAGGCGTAATTCTGGGAGGAGATGGGGCGGGACAGCAGGCGCGTGCACGTGCGTTACTTTTCACACTGACCGGGATTTACAGTACATCCAGAAAGTATTCACAGCGCATCACTTTTTCCACATTTTGTTAGGTTACAGCCTTATTCCAAAATGGATTAAATTCATTTTTTTCCTCAGAATTCTGCACACAACACCCCATAATGACAACGTGAAAAAAGTTTACTTGAGGTTTTTGCAAATGATACAGGTAGGTGATAAAGAGATACATTTTACACAACTGAAACAGATCAAAACAAATTCTCTTAAACCTTGATTGGAATGTCTGGAAGGCATTAAAACACGAATGTCACTAAACTTACTTAATGCAAATGACAAAAAAACAGAGATTGTGTGTTTTGCACCTTCTGATCTTAATTGTGCTCCAGAAATTCTTAGCACTTTGACAACCTACTGTAAACCCTTCACAAAAAATCTATTTTTTTGTGATATTTGATAATGTCCTCAAATTTGATAAATAAATGAACTCCATTGTTAAGGCCTGTTTCTATCAGCTCAGGGTATTAGCTAAGGTCAAGCCTTTCTTTCTCTATATGATCTTGAAACAACTAATTCATACGTTTGTCTCTTCTTGGCTTGACTATTGCAACTTATTTTACATTGGAGTCAATCAGTGATCCCTTGCTTGTCTTCAGCTCATCCAGAGCACTGCTGCCAGGCTTCTAACGGGCACACGAAAGCAGAATCACACCACACCAGTCTTAGCTTCTCTTCAATGGCTTCCTGTATGCTGCAGGATTGAGTTTAAAAATTTTACTGTTTGTTTTGAAGTCCTTGAATGGTTTAGTTGACCTCTTACACCCTTAGGCCGGGGTTATACTTCACACGATGCGATGCATGCAGCAGTGGACGCTCCTGCTACGCAAGAGTTGAACTGTTTATACTTCCGCACGTACTTTATGTAAATCTGGAGGAATCCAATAGGGAGCAGTGCGAGATATTATCACGGTGAGAACAGGTTTGGCTTCGCTGTGTTGTGAATTGCCTGGAACAGCCATTAAATTCCGATGACACCTTATCTCTGAAAAGGATGTTTAATGATTAAATCCATCAATCCAGGGATGTGCCCATTTCAGCTAGCATTGGGCACGAAGCATAAACAATCCCTAGACATGGCATCAGCTCATCGCAACATGAATACAAGCACTCACATACACTTGCGTCATTTTAGTCTCACCAAATCTTCATGTCTTTGGAAGGAAACCGGAGCACATTGTAGAAACCCAGCAGGAAAACATGGAAACTCCAAGCAGGGAATACCAGCAACGTGACTCCCTGCAAAACAGCAGTGCTACTGCTCTTGCACCATGTTACGCCCATGTGTGTAATTATTAACAATGTTCATTATTTAAATTAAATTACCGATTTATCTGTAAAATGTAACATACATACTTTAATGCATTTCATCATGAAAGTGATATCAAGTATAAATCTAAAGATTCTAAATTTGCAGAGAGTTGGAATATCATACATTTAATGTGTTCTGTGTGGTGATCTATTGCTGCTTGCTGTCAGGTCAGGAGGAAGTCCCAGAAGCTCGTAGCGGTTCAAAACTGGGATGACGTTTTACGATGATCTGCTTTAATGATAAAGTAAACTACGAGGTTATTGTGGACATTTCAAGATTAAAGCCGAAATTTCCACTTTAATCACAAAATTCACCTTTTCACTGTATCCTTAATTTTTTTTCTCTGTGGCTCAAATACAGCACTGTACATTATGTTGCTGTTGTGAAGTTGCAAATAAAAGACATCACAAAAGATGGTATGTGAGACTTTTAAAATGTATCGTGTTCTAATGATGGGGAATATGCGATGCTTGAATATCAAAACTCCACGAATGCATATGGGCATGCAAATGTATGTCAGCATTTTGCTTCACCACATCGAACCATTCATCAAACATCGAACATCGATCCCAGAGGATCCTCAAAGCGGCTTTCTGTCACATGTAGATAGTAAACAGAGACTCTGATGTCTCATTCCAACTTTTATCACACTCCGTCCCCCAACTTTTTACTGGTACTGCAACTCACGCATGCGTCACGTTAATTTCTGAGGACCTGCTCAGAGGACGCATCAAATGAATACTGAGAACGCATGGCAGCCATGATGCGGGTGCGTACGCGTTCTGAGCGTGAAGTATAAACGAGTCCTTACTCTCCTTCATGATCATTGAGCTCCTCTGTTATTGGTTATTAGTTGTGCCGAATTCTAGACTTAAGGTTAGAGGGGACAGTGCTTTGGCAGTAGCTGCCCCTAAGCTTTGGAATAGTCTGCCTTTTTATATGCGGTCACCACCAACTTTGGTCACTTTTAAATCCCTTTGAAAACTTATTTTTTTGCCTCAGCTTTTTAAATTTGTGTGTATTTACTTATTGTGTATATATGTGGAAGCTGTACAGAAGTTTTCATTGAATTCTGCTGTTTTTAAATGTGCTCCATAAATAAAATTGACTTACCCTTGCTTAACTCTTTGTGACTTTACAATGTGAAAGAGCATTCTGTGAGACTATTTTTTATTTTATAAATATCCTGCTTTTGCCTTCTTATCTAGCTGAGGTTTTGATGGTACACCCCCACACCCACCCCCCTGGCCAAATAGGCATTATTGGAAGTGTTTTTTGAACTGTTGGGACAGTTTAGGGCTTTGGACTCCTAGTCAAAAACATTCAAAATATTGTGGCAAAGTCCCAAAAGTAAAAACGTCAAACTACACTACAACCTCTATCAGTGCATCTGTAGTTTTCAGTATGAAGAAATATTTCTTAACATTTGTGTAAAATTTACCCTTAAACTGTTACTAGCTGTATTCCCATATTCTAGTTACCCATTCCAAAGCTGAAGGTGTCATTCACTTTATTTAATCACTTTTCAATTTTTAATGTTTGCCATTTTACCTCTTAATTTTAGTTCTTAATTTCAGTTCAGTTCTTAATTTCAGTTTACTTAAACTAAAAGATTTAACTTCTTCACCCATTCCTCATTGCTCATGCCCCAGTTATGAAATTCACCCTGTAATTAGTGAAAAAGAAGTAAAATGAAGGGGGGGGGGGGGGTGAACGGACCCCAAGCAGATGCGGTCACTCATACGAAACCCCCTCTTTTTTACCTCCTCTTTGCTCGATCAGTTGCCAGCTTGCTGCTGCTGCCATGCTGTGCCGCGTGATCTGCATCTCGTGTGGCACTTCAAACATTTAAAAGCCTGTACAGCAGCTGTATTTGTGATCTACTCTTTGTCTTTTATTTTGGGCCCCGGGCGTGGTTAAATCTGTTAGAACAAAGTCTTGTCTTGCAGGACGTGAGTTCTTGATATTTTTTAGTTTATAATTTAAAAACGGAATAAGAATCTGAAAATCTAACAAAACATCATATTAAAGTTCGATAAATTCTGAAAAGAATGATACAAAACATATATATGTAGGTTTTAAAATAAGCCCATTTAAAGCGTTACAAAAAATGTGACATAAAAAGTCACATAAAATCGTTGCACAAAATGGTTGCACTTTTAGGCTTAGGATTTTATATATGAAGAGTAGATATGCAAATGCGTGATGGTCTCTGTGGTCTAGTGGGAAGGCGTGAGATTGTAAACTCCAAAGGTCACTGGTTGAGGCCTCAATTTTAACAATAAACGTGACAGAGAGGAATGTCATGTAATCTGATTGGTCTCCTGATGTTATAAAAAATATGAAATGAAAGCTGAACTACATGTACACTGCACTTAACTGATGTTCACTGCAAAAAATGCTACAAAACAGAGCCAAGTTATGTTTTAATTATTCTAAATCATTTTCATAATTTATTCATTTAATTAATTTATATTCACCAGTTTTTACTTTTCGTTTCTTTTGCATAATATTTTATACTTTCTTTGTATGAAGTGAGCCATACAAATACATTATTATCATTTATTTTCTTCATTCCTGTTATTGCTATTTATAACACAGATGCTGCAACTTACTTAAATATTCCTGATATAGCCTCAATGGCATTTTTTGAAGAATGTCTTCCCTTGCTGCAAATAATTTTGTTGTAATATAACACATAATGACAATAATTTGAAGAAAAAACATATTTTGCTTGTGCTACATAAGTTAACATGTTGTCAGCTTCAGTAATCTCTTCTGGTTGCGACAAGTCCACTAGGGCTAGGCTGCTTTTTCTTCTCATAAGGCCCACATTTCAAATACAGAGCGGCAATGAATATTTCTTCTCAATATGTGAGTCAAAGCTTGCAATCATTTACATTTAGCCAAAGATTTACTCAAACCATCCTGAGGAAAATTTTTGAGACTAGTCTATTTGGTAATCCATATAATTTAGCAACTGTCATATATCATTTTCATTCATTCATTTTCAATTTTCACTTTCATTCATTGTCCTTGAGATATTTCCAATATTTAGGTTTTGATTTGGGGGTTTTGAAGACAGACATTTGTGATCAGAATTCTTTTCACAATGTTCTAACTATTTTGATGTTTTTTTGGATGTCTTTTTTTGCACTCTTGTAATGACAATGAAAATCCGAGGTACAAATAAATTGGGAGAGATATGTATGAAAGTACAGTAAAGTAGGTTGACGTGGTATGGACATGTGATGAGGAGAGACAATGAATATGTGGCAAAAAAGTGAAGGGAATGGAAGTAGAGGGGAACAGAACGCAAAGGGAAGCCAAAGTGGAGATGGATGGATAAAGTAAAAGAAGATCAGAAGGAATGAGGAAGTGCAGGACCGAGCTGTATGGAGAATGTCGATTAAGCACATCAACCCTACAAGAAGTGGGAAAAGATGAAGAGAAAGAAAAAGAAGTTATGCCGCTTGTTGGGTTACAAGCAGCATGGCTTTGGGAGTCATGACTCAAGAGTCAATTATGGAAAGAAGTAATTTGGTAAACACTTTTTAAAGATAATTTAGAGAAACGTCAGTGGACAAGGAAGATGACTTGTCAGGGCAGTGGTTCATTGTTTGTGCTTCTGCCTCATACTTCATAAATCCAGCACCCAGAATTGAAATCCTTCATCCAGTTATTAACAGAGTGTGTGTCTCAATGCTCTCTTTGTGTTTGCATAGTTACTTCTCTGGGTACATCAGCCTTCATTCCAGTGGTGGGATTGTGATTCTAAACTGGCCAAGTGTGGGTCTGTATGAGAGTGGCTTCTGTCATGGACTGGTGTACTCTTATTAATGATGCTGTCAGGATGGGTCATAGTGACCTGGTTTTAAATAATTTTGACAATGTTATATTATTTTAGTTGTTTGGGGAAAACCATGTCTGTGAACAGAGAGCCAGACAAACAGGACTTTTTAAATTACCAAGGTGAACGCTGGGTTTGAAAGTCACTTAACCAGCTTTTCCTGATGTGACTGAGACACATAAGTCACTTATTTATTTAAAGGTGAGCTGTGAAAGGCCAAAACAAATTTGCAGCCTCTGAATTCCACATGTGTCACACCTACTGGCAGTTTTCTGAGAAGAAAGTGACTTGTTTTAAGAATACAAAAGCTAAACCTATTATTACAGTGCATTTATGAAAATTACAGGTAGAACTGCTAAACAAGTTTTTACACCCTAATTTATAATTTGTTCCTGATACTTATTTAATAATCCTAATGGAATTTCAGTGGGTCACCCAGTGGCGTGATGAATCTGATTTAGCATTTTGTAAATTTAAATAGTATATGTTGCTACAATTTATTTCTGGGAATGCTATGATATTTGACAGAAAGGGATTTTTCTGTGTTCTTTTTCCCCACCTCGATACACATGATGATTAGAACAGACAGGTTTAAAGTACTTTGGATGTGATTGCATATGCAACAAAAGTGAAGCTCAGGGCCCAGAGTCTCTGGAATTGTTCCTTTTTTTAGTTAGTTTTGTGAGTGCTCTATGGGATTCACTGGCAGCCTGACTGGGATGAAGGACGATTCCTGGCCCGGACAGGAGGCCAGTGTAGTAGAAGGTGAAGTTGGAGATGGCCTGGCAGGACCTCGTACTCCACTGACATAGTAGGTGGCAGCCTTCCTGGGCATCAATACCTGTGCGGACAACTACAAGGCACACTGGGTATTGTAGTTCCATAGGACAGCCTTGTCAGTTTCTATGGGTGCAGCCAGAGGAGTTAAAGGAGAGATAAAAGAGAAGGAGAAAAATATAACTGTTTGGTTAGTTTCATGTCCTTTTTGTAAAGTCATTTATTTTAATAAAATTTGAACAAGTAAATCAGCAAACGACCAATTGGCCAAACCATGAGAATAATTCAGAAAAGTTAGCTAAATATAAAAATCAACCAAAAGATCCTTACCAAAATACCTAAGAGATGACCAATAGAAAACTACAGTAACAAGAAAAAAAGTTGAAGGATAGACAAGAGAGAGCGCAAGCACTGATGGACGCCAAAACACGGCAGCTAAAGCTTGCTAATGCCACATCAAATTGCTGAAGCAAACAGTCTTAGATAGTCCTCTCAGGTAACGGCAGCTCAAATGATGGCAGTACCTAATGGTAGTGTTAGGCTGATTTATACGTGTATTTGTTTTTTTCTTACACAATGCCTGGTAGTTAATCACATGAATTTGATTATGGTGCTGATGACGTAACAGGAGATAGTCATATAAATATGGCAATGATTACATGCCATTTTATTCATTGGTAGGTTTAAAACTCTTCATTATTGTAAGTGGTAGTTAGCATTCAAACAAGTAGGCCCTAGCAGTTTGTTTTGTTTTGCTTTAACTGTTTCTATGTAGTCACAAGTATCCAAAATTGGGCCAAACTTAGCATTCTACTTTGAATTTTAAAAACTGGTATTTTTAGACAAAGCCCTACCTTTTGAATTCGACTTTTATGGTCTACAGTTTGGCTCTGATTTGTCTCTCTTTTTGACTTTTGGTTTTAACCATTGCTTTGCCCTCTGATTATATTCTTTCTCCTGATCTTTGCTCTTTGATTTTGGTCTGACTTCTCTATTTGCAGTCAGTACAGTTAAGATCCATTTTCTGCATTTGATGTTCACTTTTGCCTTGCCCGTTTGATTTATGGTTTCTTGTTTTTGTTTGGCTTTCATGGTATTCTGACTTTTCCTGGTACTGACTTATACTTTTATATATCTTTTGATATTGGCCGGGACTCGTACCCAACCAGGACGCATTCATAAGGGAAGAACTGGGGGAAGGTAGTTGCATGGGGAAATACTTCCCCCGGGAATGACAGAGGGCAGCCCCCCTGGCTTGCTACAGTGCCATGGGGCTGGAGCATGGAAGCTCAATACTGCCATGGTCTGTGGCCACAGCCAGGGGGTGAATGGGAAACACCTGAACTCTCCTTAGCAGGACTGCCACCACACCCGGAAGTGCTGCTGGAAGATGACCACCTGACACCTTGAAGCCCTATAAAAGGAACCAGCTACCACTACTCTGGGAGCCAGAGTCAGGAGGAAGAGGACGAAGTTTGGGGGAGGAGTCAAGGTGGAAGAAAGAGAGAGGAAAGAAAAGAAAAGAAAAGAAAGGACTGCGTATTTGGTGCTTGTTGTACTGTGCTACAGGTGGGATACAAAAGAAAAGTGGTTCCCACTCTGAATAAAGCCTGTATTGTGCTGAGACTTATATCTCTGTCTGTTTTGCCAGATGTTTGGGGAGTTGTGTGCCCCCTGATCTCCATAATCTCTATACTGAGTCAAATAGGGAGACAGGGTTTTGAAAGACCTGCACCAAGAAACAAGACTTCTTCAAAATACATGCAAGACTGAAACTGACGATCAAAGTGAACTTTCATCAGTCCAAAAGGAAAATCCAGAAATCAGTCAAAATATGTTGCCAAAAAGGTGTAAGCATATGAAAAAGAAAGAACAGAATTAATTTTTTTTAGGGAAATATCCAAAAAACTCAAAATACATCACTACCAGTGCCAATGTTTAAACCCATCACATTAACAATGTCAGATTTTGCACTGGGCAACCAAGAGCTGCGTCTTGAGAATGGGATTTGTATAATGGTGGTGCCATAACAAAATCAAAATGGCATCAGAAAATTAGCAAAATAGTTTTAACAAAGTGAAGAAACATTCTTGCACAAAAAAATGCAGATATTTGAAATTTTCATATTTAAAACCCTCTAATAAAGATTTTTAAATGAAAGCTAGGAAAAAAAAAATAATTTTTTTATTTCATTTTTTATTTGTGCTCACAATAATCTTTTGACACCAACAGCACACATGCCCACAACACTAATGTAGTAAAGCACCTTAAAAGAAAAGGTGCCTACAAAGATGAAGTACGGTGGCACTGAATGACAAAACACAAACAAGCATGAAAACACAAAGAAATACACAATGAAAATGCAGGCAAAAAAAATAAAAATGCTTACTAAATGAAAAAAGCAAAAAAAAAGATGAAAACACATCAAGTACGAAATTTAAACCAACTTGAAATAAACTTGTAGCGCTTTACAGAAGGTACTCACATACACCCACACCCAAACTTACTCATACATCACTGATAATTAATTTAACCTTCACTAATGGATTTCAAAACATAACTTTTAATACTATAGGTGCCTGAACATGTAATTAAGACGACGAAGTAAACAGTACAAACATAATTATATCATTAGGGGAATTTTGAGAGTGTGGAGAGGCAACATGATGAAAAAAAAACTAACAAAAAATCTGTTTAATTGAATTTCTCGTCCATCATCCATGCACTTTCCATATCCACTTATCCAGCTGAAGGCCATAGGGAGCCTTTTGCCACAAGTAAGGTTGGCAGCACTGGGCACACCTTCACACAGACACCCCTTCACTCCAACGGAGCCAACTTTTGATCACAATGCACATCTTGATGTTAATCGGAAAACTAACACAAACTTGCAAAATAACTTAACATCATGCCACTCTGTCTGAGGAGTATGATCATTTAAACTTGAGTAGGATTTTTTTGATCATGGCCAACCAATCAGATGAGCGATTGAATATAAAGAGTGAACGCAAGAGTAGCCGTATGTTACATGAATGCAGTCCAATTCTCAGGCAACCGTACACTGAAATTGTCTGTCAGTTAGGAGTGATCGCCCATTACTACCCAAAATGGCTTGCTGGTACGATACTTATTTAGTCACAGATCCTTAACGTTACTTTTTTTTTTAAATGAACAAGACACATACAGGCTGCCATAATGCCAAACAGCTTGGACTTTCCAGAATGTCGCTGTTCCCTTATCATAGATAGAGATTTACATGAGCCTGGGGACAGCAGGTTAGAACTTCTGCTTTGAGACACAAATGAGACGGACACTTAGTGCTTAGACTGGCATGAAGTGTGTGGCACTATCGCTGTTCCCAGGTTTATATAAATGACTGCTTCTGAACAAGGAGTGCTACAACATGAAGTTCAAGATGCAAGTCTGAAAAGTGGGAGACATGTTAGGCCAATCCAATGAATTTAACGATTTCTATGGATTTTCTTGATTCTTGCAACTGATCCACCCACTTCTCCTTTTTTCCGGCAAAATCATTACCTTTTGTTCGCATTTCACTATTTATTTTGTGGTTTCCCTTTTTGTTTTTCCTTTTTTTTTTCTTGTGTATACATCTTTTTGCACATTTTTGTTTTGTTTGCATTTTGATGTTTTGCTTGTTTTTTCATCTTTGCTGTTTGTGTTTTGCCCTTTAGTTTGTTGATATGCAGCCTAACCTTTACTGTTTAATTTATAATATTGTATCTTTGATAATTGGTCAACCACATGAAAAGGGGTCTTCCTTTTACAATGTTAATCACACCAACTGTTAAAACATAGACCTGTGTTTAAAAAAAAATTGGAGCTACGTCTGAGCAGAACAAATGCAAGGGGGTGACTGCCAATGAACAGCTGAACTTTAAGCAGAGAATCAAAGCATAGAAGAGTCAATTGTAACTTTTAAGACCCAAGCCACAGACTCATGAGCCTGCCCTTATCTCGGGTTTTACAAATGGTCTGTCTGATCACCTTGAAGTGATGACAGGGTGAATCATTAGTGCACATCATTAGTTTAGTACTAAAACTTGGGACCTGTATTGCTGAAAGAAAAACAAAGGCAAACAGTACAATTTATTATACTTTACCCACTCTTATGAGCTGAGAAGACTCTCCTACCTCAATGGACAGACCTGTAGCTTAGGGAGGGCAGCATATTTGGGGAGTTCCAGTGGGATGCTGTGCATTTGATCATTTTCCTGAACATCAATAAAATTCAGATGTGAAATGTATATCTGTAACAATAACCCAATACATTGTAGCTGTTTTTTCAACCTGAGATCTGGAGTTAAATTGAAAGTATCCATTAGTAACACTTGATCTCTGTGCTATGGTCCCTGCTTCTGCATAGTCAGAGTTCTGTTCAAGTCTATGGCCTTTAGATGAATCCATATAATGTGATACCTTCATCTAAGCCAGATAGGGCATGTTTGGAGCTCACATTTTAGGAAGGGGAATGTTCTGTTAACATTCTTATATTTTTCATATTTTATTTTTGCTAATAATTTGTTCAAATATTTTTACATTTATATTTTACATTTTTATAATCATTTACATTTAACCTCATTTAGCCCTCACTTCCTCAGATATGTTCATACCCTCTTGTGGAAAATGTTTCACTCCAGGCTATTGAGCCTATGATTTAGCATGTGTCATTAATCTGTAATGAATTTAATTTTTATTCACTAGTCTTTGAGATATTTTCACTATTTTGGCTTTGTGTTTGGGATTTGTGTGGACAGAATTTATTCTTTTGTGATCAGAATTATTTCCACAATGTTCTAACTATTTTGACAGTGTTTTGGATGCCACTTTTGCACTCTTGTTGTTATGACATGAGACAATCTGAGATACAAAGAAAGTAGGAGAGATATGTAAGAAGGTACAGTAAAGTAGGTTGGTGTGGTATGGACGTGTGATGAGGAGAGACAATGAATATGTGGGCAAAAGTGAAGGGAATGGAAGTAGAAGGGAAGAGAAAGTGAGGGAAGTCAAAGTGGAGGTGGATGGATAAAGTAAAAGAAGATCAGAAGGAATGAGAAAGTGCAGGACCGAGCTGTATGGAGAATGTCGATCAAGCACATCAACCCTACAAGAAGTGGGAAAAGATGAAGAGAAAGAAAAAGAAGTTATTGGATTGTCTGAATTTGATGGATAAAAAAGGATAAAGACTTTATCTGTTTCCATCTATGACCATTGGTGAAAATTGTTTGATTAGGATTCTGGTGATTAGCTTTGGTTTTGATGAAAATATGGCCTGTCTTTCTAGTTTTTGACTCCTGCATATCACATATCCTGGTCTTTCTCTTAAAAGAATATTATTCCTTCAGTTCAGGAATAGTATAGCATAATATTCAAATTTAACTGATTTGGTAAACACTTTATAAAGATAATTTAGAGACACGTCAGTGAACAAGGAAGATGACTTGTCAGGGCAGTGGTTCATTGTTTGTGCTTCTGCCTCATACTTCATAAATCCAGCACCCAGAATTGAAATCCTTCATCCAGTTATTATCAGAGTGTGTGTCTCAATGCTCTCTTTGCGTTTGCATAGTTACTTCTCTGGGTACATCAGCCTTCATTCCAGTGGTGGGATTGTGATTCTAAACTGGCAAAGTGTGGGTCTGTATGAGAGTGGCTTCTGTCATGGACTGGTGTACTCTTATTAGTGATGCTGTCAGGATAGGTCATAATGACCTGGTTTTAAATAATTTTGACAATTTTATATTATTTTAGTTGCTTGGTTGTTTGGGGAAAACCATGTTTGTGGTTACAGAGAGCCAGACAAACAGGATTTTTACATTATCAAGGTGAACGCTGGGTTTGAAAGTCACTTAACCAGCTTTTCCTGATGTGACTGAGACACATAAGTCACTTATTTATTTAAAGGTGAGCTGTGAAAGGCCAAAACAAATTTGCAGCCTCTGAATTCCACATGTGTCACACCTACTGGCAGTTTTCTGAGAAAAAAGTGACTTGTTGTAAGAATACAAAAGCTAAACCTATTATTACAGTGCATTTATCAAAATTACAGGTAGAACTGCTAAACAAGTTTTTACACCCTAATTTATAATTTGTTCCTGATACTTTATTTAATAATCCTAATGGAATTTTAGTGGGTCACCCAGTGGCGTGATGAATCTGATTTAGCATTTTGTAAATTTAAATAGTATATGTTGCTACAATTTATTTCTGGGAATGCTATGATGTTTGACAGAAAGAGATTTTTCTGTGTTCTTTTTCCCCACCTCGATACACATGATGATTAGAACAGACAGGTTTAAAGTACTTTGGATGTGATTGCGTATGCAACAAAAGTGAAGCTCAGGGCCCAGAGTCTCTGGAATTGTTTAATTTTTAGTTAGTTTTGTGAGTGCACTATGGGATGCACTGGCAGCTTGACTGGGATGAAGGGCGATTCCTAGCCCAGATGGGAGGCCAGTGCAGTGGAAGGTCAGGTTGGACATGGCCTGGCAGGACCACATGCTCCACCGACATACTAGGTGGCAGCCTTCCTGGGCAGCAATACCTGTGCGGACACCTGCAAGGCACACTGGGTATTGTAGTTCCATAAAGCAGCCTTGTCAGGTTCTGTGGGTGCAGCCAAGGGGTGCTGAAAGGAATCATCATCCTTTCTTTATGGGACTTCTGTTTGACCTGGAAGTACCTCCATCGGGCTATGTCTTAGCACCAGAAGTACTACCAGATCCAACACAAAAGAAATAGTTCATCCTCATCAAGGTGAGTGGGAGTTGGGTATGGAGAACAGACAAAACTCGCCTGGAGGAGTTAAAGGAAAGAGAAAAGAGAAGGAGTAGAATAAACTTGTTTTGTTATTTTCATATCCTTTTTTATTATAATAAAACTTGTATATGAACCCAGGACTTGTGTTGTGGTGGTTGTGTCTGTGATATGGTCCCTGCAATGCTCCCTACTGGTCACAGTGTTTATTTTCTGGAGTTTATCTGACTAACTCAAAAAGTGAAATGAATGGTGATATTGATTTACATCAAAAGATTGACCTGCAAAATATTCCACTTTTTTCTCCTGATGAATTTCCAAATGAGACACTGGCATATAATCTGGAAGTTATATTTTCCTACAAATGGCAAGGCTAATACAGAAAAACTTTCCCAAACTTAAAAAAGACAAACAAAAATGAAAATACACAACAAAAATGCAGTCAAAAAATAAAAATACTTAAAAAATGAAAAAGCAAAAGATGATGAAAACATCCATCCATCTTCCAACCCGCTGAATCCAAACACAGGGGTCTGCTGGAGCCAATCCCAGGGCACAAACCAATCCCTGGCAGGATGCCAACCCACCACAGGACACACACAAACCACACACTAGGGCCAATTTAGAATCGCCAACCCACCTAACCTGCATGTCTTTGGACTGTGTGAGGAAACCAGAACACCCAGAGGAAACGCACACAGACACAGGGAGAACATGCAAACTCCACACAGGGAGAACCTGGGAAGCGAACCTGGGTCTCCTAACTGCGAGGCAGCAGCGCTAACACTGCGCCACCGTGCCGCACCAGATGAAAACATATCAGTTACAAAATATAAACCAACCTGAAATAAACTTTTATTGCATCACAGAGAGAACTCACTTACACCCACACTTACTTATACATTATTGATAATTAAGCTAACCTCAACTTTCAGACAATGAAGTAAATAATACAAACATAATTGTATCATTGCAAAAATTTTGAGAGTGTGGAAATGCAACATGATGAAGCAAAGAAAAATATTGAATTTCTCATCCATCATCCATGCACTTTCCATATCCACTTATCCAGCTGAAGGCCACAGGGAGCCTTTTGCTACAAGTATGGTTGGCAGCACTGGGCACAAGTTCATCATATGGTACATTCACACACACACAACCTTCATTGCTTGTATGAAAATGTGGTATATAAATAAATGTTGTTGTTGTTCACTCCAATGGAGCAAACATCTGATCATAATGCACACCTTGATGTTGATAGCAAAACTAACACAAATTAGCAAAATAGCTTAACATCATGCCGCTCTGTCTGAGAAGTATGATCATTTAAACCTGAGTTGGATTTTCTTAATCGTGGTCAACCAATCAGATGAGCGATTGAATATAAACAGTGAACGCAAGAGTAGCCGCATGTTATGTGAATGCTGTCCAATCCTCAGGCATCTATACACTGAAATTGTCTGTCAGTTAGGAACGATTGCCCATTACTACCCAGAATGGCTTGCTGGTATGATACTTATTTAGTCACAGATCCTGAACGTTACTTGTTTTTTTTTTAGATGAAAAATACACATTCAGGCTGCCATAATGCCAAGCAGCTTGGACTTTTCAAAGTGTCGCTGTTCCCTTATCATAGATAGAGATTTACATGAGCCTGGGGGCAGCAGGTTAGAACTTCTGCTTTGAGACACAAATGAGACGGACACTCAGTGCTTAGACTGGCATGAAGTGTGTGGCACTATCGCTGTTCCCAGGTTTATATAAATGACTGCTTCTGAACAAGGAGTGCTAAAACATGAAGTTCAAGATGCAAGTCTGAAAAGTGGGAGACATGTTAGGCCAGTCCAATGAATTTAACAAGTTCTATGGATTTTATTGATTCTTGCTACTGATCCACCCACTTCTCCTTTTGGGACTTTTGTTCGCTTTTCATTACAGTATTTAGTTTGTGTTTTCTTTTTTTGTTTATTTTTCATGTTTTTTACTTGTGCATTCATCTTTTTTTACATTTTCATTTCATTTGCATTTTAATGTTTTGCTTGTGTTTTCATCTTTGCTGCTTCTGTTTTGACCTTTAGTGCCATCATAGTTTGTTGCAACTTAACACTTACTGCTGTGATAGAGCAAATGTTTTATTTATCTTTGATTATTGGTCAACTACATGAAGAGGGGTCTGCCTTTTCCAATGCTAATTATGCCAACTGTTAAAACATAGACCTGTGTTTAAAAAAATTTAGGGCACCTTCTGAGCAGAACAAATGCAAGAGGATGACTTGCCTTGAACAGCTGAACTTTAAGCAGAGAATCAAAGCATATGAGAGTAACTCATATGGTAACTCATAATTGTAACTTTCAAGACCAGAACAACCTGGGACCTTTATTGCTGAAAGGAAACCAAAGACAACCAGTATGATTCCTTATACATTACCCACTCTTATGAGCTGAGAAGACTCTCCTACCTCAATGGACAGACCTGTAGCTTAGGGAGGGCAACATATTTGGGGAGTTCCAGTGGGATGCTGTGCATTTGATCCTTTTCCTGAACATCAGTAAAATTCAAACATGAAATGTATATCTATAACAATAACACAATACATTGTAGTTGTTTTTTCTTCCTGAGATCTGGAGTTAAATTTAAAGTATCCATTAGTAACACTTGATCTCTGTGCTATGGTCCCTGCTTCTGCATAGTCAGAGTTCTGTTTGAGTCTTTGGCCTTGAGATGAATCCATATAATGTGATACCTTCATCTAAGCCAGATAGGGCATGTTTGGAGCTCACACTTTAGGAAGGGGATTCTGGTAACGTTCTTATATTTTTCATATTTCATTTTTGTTTAGAATTTGTTTCAATATTTGTAAATTATATTTATTTATTTCTGCTATTTGTTTTATTTTTATTGTTATTTTGGAGATGCTGTTTTTATGTTTTGTTTGTCACCTCCATTTTGTAATCACTTTTACATGGCAGGCCATTTTGTTTGTAGTCTCTTTGTCTGTTACTGATTGTGATGAGACAGTGTCTGCAGGGATTATTACAAATCAACAAACAGGACTGGGAGTTAATAATGTTAAAAAAGCATTACAGTAAGGCAGAGTAGGGGTCAAACCAGGAAAAGGAAAGATACCCAAGCAAACAAAGTACTAGGGCAAACCAAAAATCAAAGGCTAAAGTAAGGTCTACTTGAAAAGTAAATTAACTACCACTAAAGAATTTGAGAGCATCCAATACCACATTTTGATGTCCTTGTATTTATAACAGTACTTCCACAAACATCACCACTGCTCCAACTGAGCGCTGCATGAACAAACGGCATGAAAAACTAAAAACTTCTTCTCTTTCTTCTTCTTCTTCTTCTTCTTCTTCTTCTTCTTTTGGCAGCTCCCATCCACAGCAGATGATTCATCTGCACCTATCCTTGTCTTTTACATCATTTTCTGCCACACCAACCTCCTTCACCACATCCGTAAACTTCGTCTTTGGCCTTCCTCTTTTCGTTTTGCCTTTCAAGAATCCCTAAAGACAAAGTGTTATACTACATTGATCATGTGATGCATTGTGTCATTGCCTCCTGCCTATGTAAGATGGTGGAATATGGAGCTCAGTGTCCAAGTCTCTGGATAGATTCTCAAATGATACCTTGGAGTTATTTTGCTTTTTGACTCTTAGCTTTGTTCTTTTGATTTCTATTTTGCTTTTTAGAATCCTGATCATTTTGAACTCCTATTATTGACCTTTGCAATGTTTTTATGACTTTTCTTTTACTACTTTCCCTTTGGTCATCACCGGGTTCACCTTTTCAGGACATTTTGTCACTTTTTCTCCACTAGATGGAATACTTTGGTCTTTTGAATTTTGCATTTGAAGTTGTACTGACTCAAAACAGTGACAGTGGGGATTTTTAATGAATAAGGACCAGGAGAGAAGCATAGTCAAAGATACAGTATATGCAAAGTTTTGTAACCAGGAGTTCAAACTGATCTTTTGTCAAAGTCTAATACACTAACCAGCAAATCAAAGTTTTATTTTAGAAAAAGAGGTCTGAGAAACACCAAAGTATGCTCTAAAGAATCACTAACACAAAGAATATCCCTCAGATAATGCGGAAAGGCTCCTTTCAATCTTTTTATTTTTGCACCAACTGACAACGCAAACTTCAGAAAATAATGTTGCCCATAAGTAAATAACCATGGCATTGCAGTAAAGTGCCAAAATACTTCACATTGTATTTCAGTGCGTATTTTCGGTGCTTGCATATTGGTAAATACCAACATGTGATGTCATGCACACCATTTTTTTATGAAGGATTTGAAGAGCAAAGATTTCATCTGATCTTTATGTTCCTTATGCATGTTAATTCTGCCTAGCTGAGATAAATCTACAATTGAAAATAAAAGATAATGATAAATCTAGAGCTTAGAAATCAAATAATCTTTCAATCTTAAAAAACAGCTCAATTCCATAAATCAGAGACGTAATGTAATAAACATACTAATTAGCATGACTTATCCACTGTACTGCCAGAGCTGGAATTTGGTAGGTCAAAGGCAGAGAAGAAATCAGAAGCAGGAGATATGAGACCTGATCAAAATCAAAATATAACACAAGAATCTTAGCACCCTGAATAGAATTTTAAAGGTAGCTAATCAAACGTGTTTTTAGTCACAAATCCCAACACTTGGACACTGTTCATAGAGTGCCAACAACCTTTTTTAGGCTGGGAACAATGACATAACGTGTGAACACCTTGTTGTGTAATTGGCAACATGCAAAGCCTCTGCCAAATAAAGATACAAAGTATAAAATAAAACAAACAGCAAATAAAAAACACTAATGCACAAAATACATGCAAGGCAAAATCTGCATCTTCCAAAACATTAAAAACATAACAGTTCACCACCGGGGGATTTTGAATGTTTTTTTTCAGTTCCCACTTTATTATGTCAGAGGGTAACATTAAGGCTGATTGGTTGAAGTTAAACTTCTGTTCGGAAATGACAACATTAATGTAATTCTACCTACAAAAGAAACCTGAGGACAATCAAACACACACACGTATACATGTAGAGTCTCATGTGAGCAAATCGGGAGCATCTCCGCAGCAATGTTAAGATAAGGACAGTGAAACCAGATTAGGGGGAATGTGGTGGCTAACAGACTCTCTTCTTTTTCCCAGAATCTGGACAAAACAACACACTGACATCACATCTGTAGGGTAAAAAACGGGATTCCCAGAAGCCAGCGTTCTGAACAGACCTGAGATTAAAAGACCATAGTGCTCCGCAGTGTCCAGACCTGGGGCCTCATGCATAATGCAGCATACGGACAAAAGTGGAAATGTGCATACACGCAAAAAAATTCAGATGCATAAATCTGTGTGTTCGTCAACTTCCACATGCTTAAGCTCCATAAATCCCGGTCAACGTGAAAAGTAACGCACGTGCACGCACCTGCTGCCCGACCCCAACTACTCCCAGAATTATACCTCTTTGAATATGTAAATAAATATAAACAGCCCTTAAGCTCAGCGTTCTGTGAAAGGGTAATGGCAAAAGCACAGGGGAAAGTAAAAGAATTTCAGCAAATACCAAGTGGAGGCAAGGAAAACGTACTATTTGTTGGTTTTAACAGTGGTATAAACAACAAAAGGAAGTTAATCAAGTGACATAGCATGTCGGAGAAACTGGAAAGCTTAAGTTCACAAAGTCGCATGGTACCCGAAATAAAAAAGAAGTTGTCAGATATCAAAGTCAAAGTGAAAAAGCGAGTCGTAGCCCACCGTCTGAGTGTCATATGAAAGCTTATTAGGGTACAGAGAAAAGAAAAAAAAATAGGGACATAGTGAGAAAAAAGCTCGAAATGTAAAATTTAATCTCAAAATTTCCACTTTAATCACATAGTTATTTTGTCATTAAAGTAGAACATCATAAACTTCATCTTTAAATCGTTTCATTTACTAGTTTCTCAAATCCCATCGTAACTAAAGTAGCACGTTAAATGCTTTGTTTTGTATTTGTTCTTCTATGTGCTCTATGTGTGTGAATCACTACATGGTTCAGAAACAGTTTCATCCCAAGAACTATAAACGCACTCAATCAGTCCATCAAGTGCTCCTTGTAGAACTGTTTGTACTTATAAGTACAATCACCTCACTGTAAACTTGCGATACAGTTATAATATTGCACAACCTGAGCCACTTTATATAGCGCGTATTTACATATGATGACGATATCATTTTTAAGATGAAATGCAGCAAATATGCAGTAAATATGTTTATTATATTATGCAGATAAAACTTTAACTTCATTTAAATAATCTATATCTATATTGTTAATAATTAAATATGTGAGGACACGGTGTCACTGCGCTTCTAAACATGTACTACGAAGATATTTCAATGTTCCTTAAAAGTTTAACGTCTATTACAGAGCTGATTTTGTGGCGATTGGGTATTTGGAGAAAGAAAAGGAAGGACAGGAATTGGAGGTTAGTACGTTTGAAAGAGACAGTACTGCTTCAATAAATGATTTCATCAAAGGTCGTGCACGGCGCCGCAAGCATCTTGTGTGAGACATGAACAATCACTGCGCCACCGTGTTCCCATGTTTAATAACATGCTTTAACTCCTATCATCATGAAAATTATATCAAGTATACATCTCAGTATTTTAATTATTCAGAGAGCTGTAATAGTACAAATGTAATGGATTCTGTGTCCTGTCGGAGGAAGAGAAAGCCTGGAAGCACGCAGTGATTCACACACATAAAGCACATAGAAGATCAAATACAAAACAAAGCATTTAACATGCCACTTTAGTTACGATGGGATTTGAGAAACTAGTAAATTAAACGATTTTAAGATGAAGTTTATGATGTTCTATTTTAATGACAAAATAACTACGTGATTAAAGTGAAAATTTAGAGATTAAAGTTGACTTTTCGTACTTTTTTCCCACTGTGTGCCTATTTTTCTTTTCTCTGTACCCAAATAAGCTTTTAAATGACACTCAGACCATGGGCTACGACTCGCTTTTCACAGCGACAATGATATCTGACAACTTCTGTTTTATTTCAGGCACTATGCAACTTTGTGAACTTGAGCTTCCCAGTTTCTCTGACACTCTATGTCACTCAATCAACTTCCTTTTGTTGTTTATACCACTGTTTAAACCAACAAATAGTACGTTTTTCCTTGCCTCCACTTGGTATTCGCTGAAATTCTTCTGTTTCCCCCCGTGCTTTTGCTATTACCTTTTCACAGAACACTGAGCTTAAGGGCTATTTATATTGATTTGCATATTCAAAGAGGCATAATTCTGGGAGAAGACGGGGCGGGACAGTAGGTGCGTGCACATGCGTTACTTTTCATGCTGACCAGGATTTATGTAGCGGAAGAATGTGGAAGCTGGCGTTTACACAGATTAATGCATCTGGATTTTTTGTGTGTAAGCACATTTCCGCTTTTGTCCTTATGCCATGTTATAGTGTGAATTCTACGCACAACGTTATGCATGAGGCCCCTGGTGATTAGCCTGAGTAGAGACATGGAAGGACACATAACATCCTCAGTTATCTCTGGAACTTTTCTTTGATTTTTCCTTTTGCATTAAACGGGGTGCTGACCAAACCCAGCCTTTTATTTTCACCCACTTATTATTCATTTTACAACATATATAAATATATATACATCTTTGCATATACTACGTTTCTCCATTCATGTTTCAAAATTACTCATGTGTTTTATTTTATCTATTAAAAATCGATATCTGTAAATATTATATGGTGCACTGCAAGTGTGTTTAGTAAGAATAACATAAAATTAACTTAACTATAGTGCCATTAAGTGCATGGTGTTTTTAAAAATAAAACAAGATTAGCAGTCCATGCTGATTGCATCACCCCTGCCAATAAAAACTTCCCAGAAAGAACAAATGGCAAGCCTTTTTGGGCAAGATTAAGAAGAATTTCAAACTAGCAGAATGTTATCTAGGAAGTGCTGGTAACACATTATTAATTTATTCCTACCATTAGCCTGTTTCCTGGGCATTATTGGTTTTGCTTATTGATCTATACTAATAAAAGGCAAAGCCCTCACTCACTCACTCACTCACTCACTCACTCACTCACTCACTCACTCACTCACTCACTCACTCACTGACTGACTGACTGACTCATCACTAATTCTCCAACTTCCCGTGTAGGTAGAAGGCTGAAATTTGGCAGGCTCATTCCTTACAGCTTCCTTACAAACGTTGGGCAGGTTTCATTTCGAAATTCTACGCGTAATGGTCATAACTGGAAGTTGTTTTTCTCCATTTACTGTAATGGAGTTCAGCTGGAGGGGCGGAGTTTCGTATGACATCATCACGCCTCTCACGTAATCACGCATTACGTAGAAAGCCAGGAAGAGCTACAAAACGCGCTTTAGAAAACATGCATTATATAATTAAGAAGGCAGCGAAACAATTAGAAGCGAGCGACTGACATATAAAATCATATTCAGCGGCTCACGTGAACTGACGCAGTGCGCAGACAAAAAGTAACAGTTCCAAAGAGTGCTGAATAAAAACCGAATTACACTGCTACGCTCAAACAGATAAACCACACGCCATGGCGCGATAGTAAAGCATTCGCCTGTAGCGCCCACGTCCGAGGTTCGATTCCCGAGAGGGGATGCACTAAGTATGTACGCGCGCTTCTCGATTTATTTTAACCTCGCATCACCTTAGTTTGAGACATATGAAAACGCATACGGTTAACGCAGAAAGACAGATCACCTATTCACCTATTGAAGCTTCATGAATAATGGATACTTTATTCGTGATCAATGATTGTTTTGGTAAAGCCATACTCAGTGTATTCATTAGATGAACGGTAAAAAAGTAAGAGCGAGGGGACGGTAACTTACTGAAGCACACAAGCAAAACCACAATAGCACGCGGGCTCGATGTACTGACTTGCGCGATCACATTCCAAAAAATATTTCTTTTCAAGTTCTATGTAGTCCATATGAGTCAAACTCAAGGTCCACGGGCCACATCCGGCCCGGCGTGTAATTATATCCGGCCCGCGAGATCATTTTATATACTGTATTATTGTTATTAATGGCCCGGGTATATGAAGCGCTGGTAACACAATAAACTACAGATCCCATAATGCAGCGCTTCAGCTGCCTTGCCGAACACTTACCGCGTTGCTGCAAGTTATTGTGAAGCTAGCCCACACGATGCCGAAGAGAAAAGTTGATTCTGAAAATAGAGCCTTTAAAAACCGATGGGAGGCTGAGTATATGTTTATTGACATTGCCAGTAAACCCGTGTGTCTCATTTGTGGAGCTAATGTGGCTGTAATTACAGAATTTAATCTTTACAACGACTGACAAACACAGAATGTAACTTGAACACAACACATCGTACAAATACGACCCTGATTGAAACAAATAATGATAATCGAATCCTTGATCACAGCAACACTCACAAAGCAATTACTGTATATTGACAATCATGTTACGTTATTTTTAAAATGTTCCCTTTTCTTTTTCATAGCTTCTTTAACACACTACGTCTCCGCTGCGAATATATATATACCCTGATCTACATACTCTCAAATAAATAAGCCACACATCGTGGCGTAATTGTAGAGGCTTCGCCTCTATCGCCTACATCCGAGGTTCGATTCCCGAGAGGGGATGTACTGAGTATGTACGCGTGCTTCTCGGTTCATTTTAACCTCACATTTCCTTGGTTTGAGACGTATGAAAAAATATGCGGTTAACGCAGAATCATGTTACGTTATTTTTAAAATCTTTCCTATTCTTAGCACAAGCACAGCTGAGAAGCTTCGATGCATGTACTCCATAACAAAAAATAACGCATTTAATCACATTTTCAATTCCAAGCAAAGGGGAACTTTTGTCAATGCATGATTTCCTGGTACATCGATTACACTGATGCACACATCACAGCTACAAAAATGTTACACTCAGAATGAAGCGCGTTCCTGATCGGAGGAAAATTTAATTTCAAAAAACTACCCGAGCGAAGCCTTGATAAAAGCATGGTTTTGTGCACA
>JANRMT010062854.1:36949915-36960177 GCA_026402145.1 Polypterus bichir lapradei
TATATATATGTGTATATATGTATATATATGTGTGTGTGTGTATATATATATGTGTATATATGTATATATATTTATATGTATATATATATATATATATATATATGATGTATATATATATGTTTATATATGTGTGTGTGTGTGAGTGTATATATATATATATGCCAGCAACACTCATGACAATGACAAAACAATTATATTGTCAATCATGTTATGTTATTATTAAAATGTTTCCTTTTCTTTTTAGTTCTCTGCTGCCAAACGCGGGTATTTTGCTATGTATATATATATAGAGAGAGAGAGAGAGAGAGAGAGAGAGATGACAACACTCATATCAATGACAAAACAATTACATTAACAATCATGTTACGTTATTTTTAAAATATTTCCTTTTCTTTTTCATAACTTCTTTAACACACTACTTCTCCGCTGCGAAGCGCGGGTATTCTGCTAGTTATTTATATTTTAATCATGATTTTGATGAGATCACAATTTTGTGAACTTGTTTTTCGTGAGTGCTGCCATTTTGTGTTTTAAGATTTCATAGGCATAATTTTGTCAGTGTGGTGGCTGTCATGTTGTGTGGGAGTTAGAGAAGTGATGTTAGTGGCTTCCATGATATTAAGATGACTGCTGACATGAAACAGTGTCCAAACTTAAGCAATTAAAGGCACAACTTTCTGCTTAGGCAAACTATTTAAAAAAAGATAGGCACAGACAACCATCTGATCTGCTTGTGTCTCCTTCACCCATCCCATGGTGATCCACAGAGCGCCACCAAGCCTCTTCCCGCTTCGACTTCTGCTGCCATCTCCAGCCTTGCAGGGGAGTCCTCTGGAGCATTGATGGTTGCTTTTGCTCCTTGGCTGCTCAGCCCCCTCGAGCACCAGCCACACTCTCCTCTCCCAGGGCTCACATTCTCCTCTGCCTACTTCCTCCCATCGTACCAGCTTTCACTTGCTATTGCCTTTCTCTCCCATCCTTTAACCTCCACCTTCTCGGACCTCTTTCTTTTGTCTGTTTTTTTTTTTCCTCTCTGCCGTGCAGGCTCCCCCTGTATTACTTCACCTACAGGGGCACAGGTATAAGACAGCAATAATGAGGCACCTGACTGACCCTCGCACTTACCTGTGCATATTCAATCAGCCAGGTGCCTCCATCATCCCCTGAGTGGAGTGCGATCGAGCACACCAACCCTGATTGGAGTCTGCACATTGCAGGCCATTATTATTTATTTAAAATGTGCCCCAAAGCCATGGACCATCTATCACAATTTGTTTCATCAAAGTGGTATTTCTTAAATATTTTCTAAGTGTGGCATGTGATGGAGGTTTGCTGAGGTTGCTGCATCACTGTTTGTATAGCCACACGTACAGTTATCACAGGTACAAGAGTGCTGCCATTTCAATTGCATGAGCTGACTACTGAGGATTGGCTATTGGACACATAAAGGAGGAAAATATGTACACAAAATATACAAATTGAAATAACCTCTGTCAATCTATTTATAGTTATACAGAGTATTTGTCTGTTAAGGATATGCGACATGAAAGGGAGCGCTGCTTAGAGCAGAATGAATTATCTGTGTTCTTATCGAGGGTAGGATCACAGAGCAGCTGGTGCCCAACAAGTGACAGGTGCCAGTCTCAAGGATAAGCACACATTACAGCCCATTTAGCATCTCCAGTCCACCTAACCTGAGCATCTTTAGAAAGAAATGAGAGTAAACCCACACAGGCCCTGCAGGGAGCACCCGGGATGTGAAACCGTTGGTTCCTGCAACACTGTACTGCGTAATTGTGTATTCACTGACTATGAATATGTTTACATGAGCTATAACTTTAAAAAATGGTTTAAAAAAACTTTATTTGGCAGTTATTTTAGTAACAGTGCATCTGTTGTTAGGCCCGAACCCCGGCCACCTCTTAAACTCTGCCTCTAGAGTCATCCCTTCTAGAATTTAAGGTCTAGCACTGCAGATGGTATTAACCTCTTCAAATGTTAAAAATGAAACTGAGTAGTTCGGTGGCACTTTGTGATAGGCTGCTTCCTAAAGCTCAAGGACCCTGGGTTTTATTCCTAGCATGGCCATTGGCTGCATGGATTTTGTATCTTATCTCTCCATATTATCTAATCAGATGATCAATAAACAGTTGAATTGACCCTCTTGTTATCATAGCCTTAAAGCAGACAGAATAATTAATTTCACATTCCTCTTATGACTTGATTGCCACTATAAAAATTTAAGCCACAGTGTATGTGATTACAATGAGCTATCCGGGAGCACAATGTGGTCAACTGAGGTCAAGCAATATTCATTTTGTAATTACATTTTGCAACATACCATTGTTTTCTCAAAGGAAATTACAACATCATTTCAAACGTGTAAGGGCTCAACAAAAGATCAACAGTTAGAGGAGTGTCTCTGTTGCTGTGATAAATCCCGAAAACACCCCCAATACTTTAAAAATACTTCTGGATCACAAAGAAGGGCCTAGGGAGACATGACTCTCCTATTAATATGATTGACTAAACCAGTCAGCTCATGTCAGCTCATAATTTGTATTGTGGGACAGCTTACTTTAAAGTGCCACATCTTTAAGGAAATTTAAACACATGATAAATAAAGTTTTTAATCTCATTAAAGTCAGTTGATGACTAAAGGTCCACAATATTGTTTTCTAGTATTACAGACAAACAGTCTGTTTTTAAAATGTGTGTTTCACATCCGGACAAATTTACATTTAGAATGATTGGGGCCTTGCATAGGATGTTCTAAACCTTAAACTTATGATTAATTTCTAAGAATGATTTACAAAATGTCACTAAGCATGAATAAATTCCACTGCTGATTGTCTTATATATACTGTAAGCGTCTGCTCGTGGAAGTATGTGCATCTGTCTGTCTGGCTTAGAAGTGCAAAGCTACAGCTTGAAGCTCAAAGAAATCGACTCTGTTGCTAAAGTGAAACCACCGACAAAAGAGAAACTCGCTTAGCCACTAATACACAAGTGAGGAGAGCACATCGGCAAACAAAACCAATAAGGAGAGAGAAACTCGCTTAGACACTGAAAGACAATGGAGGCGAGCACGCCAGCAAAACGAAACAGCCAAGGAAAGTGAAACCCGCTTAGCCGATAATGATAACCGATGCGATTGATTGATTGATTGAAGTTCCGGAATCCATGGTTTCAAGGAGCCCGGGCTTTTTACAGCATGGGCTTACACAGCTAGTCTGTTTATAAATCACGAATATTCTTAAAATTGTACATTTGTGAATGTGTGTGTGTTGTCTCCACTCAGAGGACACTTTCAAATATCCTAATATAATAATTTGCATTATAATGCCTTATAATGGCAAGAAATCAGAAAAATGATCTCCAAATGAGATACAGGCTGAGTACAACAACAACAACATTTATTTATGTAGCACATTTTCATACAAATAATGCAGCTAAAAGTAAATATTTTATTCGGTACCCTGAACCTTGTGGTTAGCAAGGCTGTTAACAGAGGCTGTGACATTGGTGGACAATAAAGCAGGTGACCAAAATCAGATAAAATTCTACTGGGGCTTAGATATTCCTAACCTGTCTGCAGGTTCCCTCAAATGAAAAGGAACCAAGCCTAAGAGAACTTACACCTCCAGTAAAACTACATGATTGCGTAGTCAAGCTCTCTGCTAGCAGGATGGCTTTTGGTAGCTCATCATAAGCCATTTAGTATCATTAGTGGAAAAGTCAACTAAGAGCTCGGAAAATACATTCTGCACAAAGTGCTGTTAGCAACGTCGCTCTCATGTGGTTTGTTATTGTCTACAGCAAAATCAACGTAACACATTGCAGAATTGCATTTATTTTATTTAAATAGAATTAAACAGTCCTTAGATCACTTGCTGCCATCAGTCATTCCGCATCACTCTTTTGTTGGCCTATAGCAATGATACTGTACTGTTTATATTCGTTTCCTTCTCATTTTGGCTGTCCTACTGTATGTTGGTTGTCCTTTTTTTATTTTAAGAATTTATGGTTTTCATACTTAAATCTCATACTGTCATGGTGAAAACGTTTGCCTTAGGGAAAAAAGCTCCAATAGCCTATCAGTATATTTAAGCAAAAAAGTCTGTTTACATATTTTTAGTTTACATTCATTTGATAGCATTTAATGTCAGGTTAAGATTTTATGAATTTCATGAAATTATGTATTTTACCCATCCAAAGTTGGCAATGCCTTCCAGTGTACAATATAAAAGAACACTCCATATTTTTCATATGAATAGAAGATGGAAGTGAAACATGGAAAGTTGTGGTGAAGCCATGGAGTTATAGGATAACCACAATAGACAGTAGACAGACTTTGTCATAGGTTAATAGCCATATCATTGTGAAGCTTAGTAAATGTTTTTTTTCATTTATTTAGGCCATTTCCTTAGTGTTTTATTTTTTTAACTTAGTGTTGGAATATGCAGCGTTTAAAGAAAATTACTGTATCATAGCCCTTCAGTGGCAGATCTACCATCAGGGCATTCTGGGTTTGTGTCCAAGTCCTGTGATGGAAAGAGCCCTTTTCACCAATCCCTCCCCAACCTGCTGGATGAAACAATCGATTCTGTGCTTGGCGAAATGACCAAAGGGGGAAAACTCGATTAAATGATAGAGACTTTGCACACCGAAAGTGAGATTCGGAAACACTGAGCTGCTTTAAACAGCCGGATATTAAAAGTATGAACAATTCCTTATTAAGCTACCCGTGGGTCTATGGGGGTCTTAATCCAGACTTGTCACACAGTTTCATTTACTGTAAAAGAGAGATCAATAAACAACATAAAGGTTTAGGGTTTCCGGCCCCATATATTGCAGTATTATCCACTTTTATCAGTTCAATGTACATAAAAATTGAAATTCCCAGTGCATGACACCCAAAGGTGGCGTCGGCGGACATTTATGGAGGAGGGGCCAGAAGTGGAGGAATGCTGGGAAGGAGCCGTGGTGCAAGATGGGATTGATGACGTCATGAGTAGTGGACGGAGGAAGGGCGGAAGTAGCATAGTGCGGGAAGTTGTAGGAGGGAGTCTCATGGCGGCGGTGCGTCTTTTCTTCTGTAAGAAACAAAAGGAGAAAGGTTAGTACCCTGCCACTCCCTGCTGGCGTATGTCTTCCCGAACGTATTAAGGTCCATCCGCGGCCCCCTACTCGCGCATGCGTGACACGACCACCCCCCCTCAGCCCAGAACCGTCAGGTCGGGCGGACCTAACCGAGAGGTCGTGAATACGAGAGAGGGCATCAGCATTGGCCTGAAGGTTGCCATGACGATAAGTGACGGTGAACTTGTATGGCTGCAAATCCAGAAACCACCTGCTGACTCGGGGATTCGACTCTGAATTCGCAACCCAACAGGTAGTATCGTAGATGTGTCACCACCCACTTAATGGCCAAGGCTTCCCTCTCCACGGCCGCGTACCTGGTCTCCCGGTCCAACAGTTGCCAGCTTAGGTACATCACGGGGTGCTCGACACCATCGATACTTTGGCTCAGCACGGCGCCTAGGCCTGTATCCAAAGCATCGGTCTGGAGAAGAAAAGGAAGGCCAAAATCAGGGGTTCTCAATACTGGTGCCGATGTTAGGGCCTTTTTTAAGTCACTGAATGCACGTTCCGCCTTGTCATTCCATACCACGTATAAAGGAGCGCCTTTTTTTGTTAAATTGGTCAAGGGTGCTGCCCTTTCAGAGAAACGGGGCACGAACCGGCAGTAGTACCCCGCTAACCCCAAGAAAGCCTGCACCTGTCTCTTGGTATTTGGATGGGGCCATTCCAGGATTTCTTTAATTTTGGAACATTGTGGCTTCACCTGTCCTCGTCCCACTAGGTAGCCTAAATACTTGGCCTCCTTTAGACCAAAGAAGCATTTACGGGGGTTTATGCGGAGGCCGGCCTTTGCCAGTGTCACGAGGACAGCGGAGACCTGCAATAGATGCTCCTTCCAGGTGCCGGAATAGATGACAACGTCATCCAGGTAGGCGGCACTATAGGACAGGTGGGGCTTTAGCACTCTATCCACCAGACGCTGAAAGGTCGCTGGGGCCCCGTGCAGTCCAAATGGGAGGACCTTGTATTGCCAATGTCTGCTAGGGGTACTGAATGCGGTTTTCTCCTTGGCAGATGCCGTTAAGGGAATTTGCCAGTACCCTTTTGTCATGTCAAGGGTAGTCAAATATCGAGCCGTACCCAGGCATTCAAGAAGGTCATCTATCGGGGGCATCGGGTAGGCATCGAACTTGGAGACCTGGTTTAGACGTCTGAAGTCATTACAGAATCTCCAAGAGCCGTCAGGCTTAGAAACGAGGACAATAGGACTGGACCAGGGACTATGGCTCTCTTCAACAATATCCATGTCCAACATCCGTTGCACCTCGAGTTCCACCTCGGCGCGTTTTGCCTCCGGGAGTCTATAGGGCCTCTCCCGGACGATAACTCCGGGTGCCGTGACTATGTCGTGCTCAATCAGCGAAGTCCGGCCTGGCGACTCGCTCACTACTTCGGGAACGGCCAGGATCGCGTGGGTTAATTCCTGCCACTGTAGGGGCGTCAGCTCGTCACCAAGGTTAAGGGCAGCCGTGTCCTTCCAAGGTTTTAATAAATTAACATGGTAGATCCTCTCGCTCGGCCGACGATTTGGTTGTTTAACCAAATAATCGACGAGCCCCTTTCTTTCTTTAACCTCGTAGGGTCCTTGCCAATGAGCCAATAGTTTAGAATGGGAGGTAGGAACAAGTACCATCACTCGATCCCCCGGGTGGAACTCCCGGAGAACTGAGTTACGGTTGTAACACCGGGCTTGTGCTGCCTGCGCACGAGTCACGTGGTCTTTTAGGATTGGCCTGATTTTGTTGAGCCTGTCACGCAGTTGCGCCACATACTCCAATATATTGGTGGAGGGTAGGGCCTCGGCCTCCCATCCTTCTTTTATTATATCTAAAAGTCCTCGGGGTTGTCGTCCATATAACAACTCAAAAGGGGAGAAACCCGTAGAGGCCTGGGGTACTTCCCGGTAGGCAAACAGCACGAGTGGTAGGAGCTGGTCCCAGTTTCTACTGTCCGCGTTGACTACCTTACGTAGCATCTGTTTAAGCGTCTGGTTAAAACGCTCTACCAACCTGTCTGTTTGTGGGTGATAGACAGACGTCTTTAGGTGCTTAATACGGAGTAACCTGGCAACCTCCCTGAACGTATCCGAGGTAAAGGGTGTACCTTGGTCCATGAGTACTTCTCTGGGTATACCCACTCTAGAAAATAGGTTGACTAATTCCCGTGCGATGTTCTTTGTGTTAGCAGAGCGCAAGGGAACCGCCTCTGGGTATCGGGTTGCGTAGTCAACCATGACCAATATATATTTATGGCCATGATTTGAGGGTTCCAGGGGTCCTACTAAATCCACCCCTATTCTGTCAAAGGGAATATCAATGAGCGGGATAGGAACGAGAGGAGCGCGGTCCCTCCTGGGTATCTGGCGAATCTGACACTCCAGACAGGATTGGCAGAAATGCCGGACCTCCTCAGTGATCCTGGGCCAGTAAAACCGGAGCTTTATCCTCTCCAACGTTTTCTCGGCCCCGAGGTGGGCGCCTAAGAGGTGAGCATGAGCTAGTTCACATATCTCCCACCGGAAGGTACGCGGTACTAGCAGCAACTTCCGCACCTCACCCTCGTGGGTCGCAACTCGATACAACAGATCATTTTCCAATACAAAAAAGGGCTCGCGTGGCATGGAATCGTCAGCTTGAGAACTGCCAGGGACAACGATAGCATTCCAGGCAAACCTCAGGGAATCATCATTCCATTGTTCTCTTTTGAAAGATGCAGGCGTGGATCGAAACTGGTGATCCAGACTATGCAGAGGGTCTTGTGGGCTGGTGACAGGAAGAGTTCCCCGGCTCGTGCCCTCCCCGGCTGATACTTCCGGGTCAGGGTTCGTCACCAGAGAAGCGTCCCCCTGTGTGCCTGCGTCACTTGGTTCTGCCCGAGAGCACGGCGTGGGGACCGCGGGAAGGGCGCCTCGTCCCTTCATAACCAGACTCAACGAGGCCCTGGGAGCGGTATGTACTTTACCGCTGTTTCTGTGCGACCAGTCTTGTCCCAAAATCACCAGAAAGGGGGGTTCAGGTAACACAGCGACCGGCAAACGAGTCAACTCCCCTCTCCAGGCGATGTAGCAGTTTGCGGAACGATAAGACCTGGTCTCGCCATGTACACAAGTGACTTGTACGTGTTGGTTTAGCCACTGTCGCGGTAAAACATAACGGCGTGCGACAATGGTTATGTTGCTACCGGAATCAAACAAAGCCACCACCGAGTGCCCATTTATTAACACCACTCCCGTATTAGGACTTGCCAGAGGATGTGACGGGGCACAGTACCTCTCCGTAGTAGCCCAAGTGCAGTCCATCGGCTCGGTGTTCAGCGGGCAGGCAGATAGTAGGTGGCCGATCTCACCACACTTGTAACAGCGCGGGGAGGCCGGCTTTTCTTTGGGTTTAGGCGGCGCTTCCGCAGCGCATCGAGTGGGCTTGGGGGTAGCGACACGCCCCTGTCGGTTCCTGCGAGCTTGCCTTTCCGTCCCCCCGGCTCAGAGGACCGCGAGCTGACGCTCGAGGACTTCCAGGAGATCCTGCATGTCCTTGTAAGGATGGCGCCGAACCTGCTGGGCGAGGAAACTGGGCATAGCGTTAACCAGGCCCTCACAGGCCACCTGTTCTACCACCTTCTGGGCTTGGGGACCCTCGGGCCGTAACCAGCGCCCCATCTTGCCCCAGAAGTCGAAGGCCTGCGCTCAGGCCGGCTTGTCAGGATCGAACTGCCAGTTCCTCCATTCACTCGCCTGCTGGCCCAGCGTGGTGCGTAGCGTGCCAGGATCTCTGTTTTTAGGAGGTCATAATCCGCGGCCTCCTCCTCAGGGAGGTCGTAATAAGCCCGCTGCGCGGATCCCTTCAGGTAGGGTGCCAGTATGGACGCCCACTCGGACCGCTGCCACTGGTTCCGAGTGGCCATCCTTTCAAAGATGCCCAGATACGACTCAACGTCGTCCGCTTCCGACACAGGCACAAGAAGTGGAGGTGTCGGTCGAGGTGGATTGGGTCTTACCGTCTTACCGGGAGTTAGAGGAGACGAAGGCCCGGTTGGCCACGGCTTGCGCTTGCTGCAGGGACTGGATCTGCGCGTTGATCCCTTGCAGCACGGAGTTCAGGTCCTGTCCTTCGGACATTACTTCGGACTGAATATCCTGCCGACTACGCCACTGTAAAAGAGAGATCAATAAACAACATAAAAGTTTGGGGTTTCCAGCCCCATATATTGCAGTATTATCCACTTTTATCGGGTCAATGTACATAAAAATTGAAATTCCCAGTGCATGACACCCAAAGATGGCGTCGGCGGACATTTATGGAGGAGGGGCCGGAAGTGGAGGAATGCTGGGAAGGAGCCGTGGTGCAAGATGGGATTGATGACGTCATGAGTAGTGGACGGAGGAAGGGCGGAAGTAGCATAGTGCGGGAAGTTGTAGGAGGGAGTCTCATGGCGGCGGTGCGTCTTTTCTTCTGTAAGAAACAAAAGGAGAAAGGTTAGTACCCCGCCACTCCCTGCTGGCGTATGTCTTCCCGAACGTATTAAGGTCCGTCCGCGGCCCCCTACTCGCGCGTGCATGACATTACTTAGAAGCTGCATCTTACCTAACACATGTATAAACACATCACAAAAATAAAATATGACAAATACTGCCTTTTACAATTATTTAACAAATTGTAAAAGGCAGTATTTCTTCAGCCCAATATATTGACCTAGGTGGTAAGATACTACCAGCCCTAGACTTTCCAGTCTTCTTTCACTAATAAAGCAATTTCCTCACAGAGGTCACATGAAATTGACATGCCTTACAAAGCTAATCCATTCTTGAAAATACCTTATTGGTTTATTAGTATTAATGTACTGTAGGATTGATTAAATATGGATGGATGGTCCAAATAGTAACACGTGGTTTGTGAACAAGGTGGGTGGGTGTTGTCTCTTTTAATTCACCCACCAGTATAAGATTGTCTAAAAAATGGCGTCAAGCCAGGTGTGCGAGGAGATCAACAGCTAACTGGGTGTTGCAGTGTGCCTCAAATGTTCACTTTTACATGGTAAGCTTTAATTATTTTAAAGGGTTTTATTTTTTATGGGGCTTGTATATATATATATATATATATATATATATATATATATATATA
>JANRMT010062854.1:36960277-36986091 GCA_026402145.1 Polypterus bichir lapradei
ATATATATATATATATATATATATATATATATATATACATACAGTGGAACCTCGGTTTGCGAGCATAATTCGTTCCGGAAACGTGCTCACAATCCAAAGCACTCGTATATCAAAGTGAATTTCCCCATAAGAAATAATGGAAACTCAGATGATTCGTTCCACAACCCAAAACTATTCATATAAAAATGATTAATACAAAATATAAAGTAAAATACATAATACAAATTAATCTGCACTTTAACTTTAAAAAGAATCATGGCTGGTGTGAGTTTCTAAACTCATGTGGGATTCCACCCAACGGGACGACACGCGGAAGAGCTCCCAAAGCAATCGCAGTCTCCCAGCGCTGTAGCAGTTCGCCGTATAAGCGCATCCAAAAAGATTGCAGACATGCTATAAGCGTCTGTCGTCAATGGGTCATACAAGGAACATTATAAAGATCCCGCTACAATAAATAACAGCGCTGTTGCTGTTTCAAGCTGAATAAAGCTGGTGTTAAAGTACTGAGACTCAGCTTCGTGTTTTGGGGAGCAAGATGGGGACTCGCACTTCACAGCGCACACACACACATTCACAATGCTGTAGTAAGCAGTATATGCTCGTACGGATGTTGACTATATGAGTGAGGCACACAGACTCAGACGGAGAATAGGAGACGATTGCCAGAGAGAGAGAGAGAGACGGGCGAGCGAGCGAGCGAGATAAGGAGAGAGAGAGAGAGAGAGACGCGCTAGGCGAGCGAGCGAGATAAGGAGAGAGAGAGAGAGATGCGCTGGGCGAGCGCGTGAGCGAGATAAGGAGAGAGAGAGAGAGAGATGTGCTGGGTGAGCGAGCGAGATAAGGAGAGAGAGAGAAGAACCATCAGCTCAGTTGTGATCACATGACGCTCAGCAGACAAAGTGTATCCATACTACTCGTATTGCAAGACATCGCTCGTTTATTTATTAAAAATTTTTGCTCGTCTTGCAAAACACTCGTAAACCAAGTTACTCGTAAACCGAGGTTCCACTGTATATATATATATATATTTGATAGATGGCCGGCCGTTCATCCCAGCTAATACCCCCACACCGCCAGATGGAGCCCTCCCTGCAGCATGGAGGTGCCCCGAATGCCAGCAGGGAATTATGGACGTTAGAGTTTTCCTTTACAGCCCTGCTGGATACCATGGGGACCACTAGAAGGCGCTGCAGGGAGGAGCGGTAACTATTTTCCCTACGCCCCGAAAGTAGATATGGACAAGGGGAATGACGTGCTTCCAGGGTAAAGAAAAAGGATTTTTATCTGACCCGGAAGTGTTCCTAGTCACGTAGATAGAGAGGGCAAAACACTTCCGGGACAAGGACTATAAAAGACTGAGAGAGACACCAGAGCATTGAGCTGAGCTGGGTGGAAGGGTGGCAACATGTCTGGGAGTGGTGGATTGTGTTTGTATTGGAGAATTGTGTTTATTTATGAGAATAGTGGAGAGGAGGGTGCTTTGTGCACTGTGCTATAAAAATAAAGTCAACTTTTGGACTTTTACTTCGTGTCTGGAGTCTTGGACAGGGGTTCAAGGGAGCGATAGCTCCCCCTATCTGTCACTATATATATATATATATATATATATATATATATATATATATATATATATACTGTATATATATATAAATATATATATAAATATACTGTATCTATGTGTATTTTTAAAAGTCAAGGTATTTTAACTAATTGTATGTTTTGTTTTGTAGACACAACAGGGCTTGTCACATTTTTCTTTACTTTTTTCATGATATTGCTAGACTGATTTGCCATGTGTTATTGTTGCACTATTTGTTTATAGATCTTGTTTTTTTTGTTTTATTATCATTTCACTAGTTCTCAGAAGGTTTTTGAAGTTTGTATTGCACATTATGAAGTTCATTTGTTTTCATGTATTAATGGAAGCCTTCATGAGTCATATTGTATTTATCTGTTTTTTGTAATAAATTTTATTTATATGACACCATAAAGGCAGGAGCATTTATTATATTAAATGCCGGACGTATGCTACAGTAAGCATTCCCTGGTCCCAAAAACACCTCCCATTTTTGTTCAAATAACACAGAAATACATAGGAATTAACATAATTAGTTTAATAATATATTTAGTCATCAAAATTAATGTTAAGACATTTTTTCTTCACTAACTACAATTTAATATGGCTGTTTAAAAGTGTTTAATTACTTACAGTTTTACATTTAAAGGAAAGGCCTTAATCTTTCTTGGTCTTTTTCAACTCTTTACCAGAAGCCTAGATCCATTCTGCCTTTATCAACCATGGAGCTTCTTTTGAAATCCATGCTCTGTTCCTCCAAACAATTTGGATGTTGCTGTCCTTCATGGCTTTCTTAGAATCTATCCACTTATCTTCAAATCCCTTTTCCTCATCTTCTAAAAGTCTCATCACCAGTGTGTAAGATTACGTGCGGCATTATAGTGCCTCTCGTCTACATTCTGAGCGGGTAGCCACCATCACCTGGCATATGTAATGACATGATTGCTGATACAATGAATAGCACTGACATATGAAACACTGAGGGTTCAGCCAGTTACTTTACCAACAAGTCAGCCAACACATAAAGTACAGTCACATCTGCCAAAGCTGATTTGTCTCAAAATAAATCAATCACTGGTTGACCCAAGCCACTGAGTCTCATGTTGGCATCACATATGACTTGTTTGTTAATGGAATGTGACAGATTATGGTTAATAAAAGCAGCTTTTTGCGCACTAGATGCCTCATTGCAATGTGAGTGCAGGGATGTTCTCCAATTATGTTAGGAGACATGGACACTGCTGCAAATTGCCTTGTTATGTTGGCAAAAATTAAAACAGAACTAGAATACAGTCTATATGCCATATCCAACACTTCTGAGGTTTGATATGTTTGTCACATCAATGTACATTATAATAACAGCTCAGTGATATGAATGATTATATGTGTGAGTTGTCATTTAGCTGCATGGTCCGGCTGCATTTTCCTGCTTGATCAAGTGGGTTGTCATTTCCCAGTTTCTCTGAAATGTTGTGGACACATGGGTGAGAGCTGCCATAAATATAGGAAGATTTCATGTTAAGTTTCCTTTCCTAGATCCCAATGTTTACACATATTTTGAGCCTCCTTTTTTGTGCACAAGAGCATTATGAATGAGACCCAGGATTCTACATTTCTTTGAAAGAGGAGTATCTTACTGCTGATTTCTTTTCCAAGAGGTGGAAAGAACAAACTTAGGCATCCGTGGTGACTTTTTCTAATGCAGCACAATCCTCCTCAGTGGTGGGTGCAAATCAAAATGCAGTCTTGTGAATTACGTCTTCCTGATATTGATTTCTTTTCTTCGTTCCTTTTCAAATTACTTAGTCTGTCTTTAAAGGAACAAATGGTACTGTAGTTTTTACATACCTCTTGGCTGGCATGTTTCTGGCCAATTGGTCCAGCCCCTCCGCCAAAAACAGATTTGCAGCATCCAGCATTAAGACAGTTTCACAAACTACCAGAAGCAAAATTGTTCTAGATAAATAATTGAATTGAGCATATGGCAGAAAATTGGAAAAAACTGTTGAAAAAGGCAAAATTGAGTGTTGCTATAAACATTTTAATAATAAGTTAAATTACTGAGGGATGCTTATTACTTATTTAGCACAACATCTGCTGGAGCTTTGCCAAACTGACCCACAGTGCAGAAATGCCACAACTCACCACATCAAACCTACGCTTGATCTGAGAAAGCAAATTTAATAATGTCAGACTCCAGCTTGCCAAGCTGAAATGCGGGTTGTCACATCTAGGATTTCTAGTATGAATGTCCAGATGGAAGGTCATATTATGGTCTGTTCCATTGTCTGGCCCTGAGCTGTCCTTTCAAGATGTACTATAGTCAGTATGACTATGATTACATATGATTATGATTACTGTCTGCAAGAAGAGTGCTGGTATATCATGTTGTTAACAACTGGACTGTTATCATGACAAAAGTTCATAAGTTATTCTCCTCGGCTATTCAATTCACCTAGATCAAAACTCCCTCCAAGGCCACTCTTAGCAGAATGCCCACCTTTGCATTGATGTCACTTCCTGGAATTAAAATATTCTGTGATGGTTTGTCACTGATAACTGACTGTACAATGTTGTAAAATCCTCCTTGTCTTTATCTGTTGTCAGATGATACACTTGAATGAAGGTGGTGGAGAAAGGTCTGGAGGCTAAAAGCAGTGACAAAACTCTAGTTAAGATACATATTAGGTCAGCATACATCTTGCTGTATTTCTGTCAAGAAGTCTGTGAATTAAGTTCTCAAAATATGAAGAGCTCTCTTGTTGTAATCCTGAAATTACCTCATTTTTTCCATCTTGTTTCATCTTGACCTAACATGTTCGTATTTCACGTCTTCATTTCATAAAATACATTCATAAGCTTCACATTCTGATATGGGGTACTCATAATCCAATAAGCAATCCTTGTATCTTTCCTTGGGTGTGTTCTTCCAGCCCCTAATAAGCAAACTTCTGTTCTCAATCATCTAATAGCAGGCTTTAGGTAGACTACATTATCTCCAGCAGCAGTAGCAGCAGCATGGAGGAGTAGTAGAATTTTCCATTCTTCTATTAGCATTGGCATCACAACCCCTGGAAGTAGCAGGCCCATATGACTTCATGTCTTTGTCGACTGTTTACTTCAGCATAAAGATCACGAGAGGGACCCAATCCTACAACTGCTGAGAGCATATTTGTTCTGGAGCAGACTTGTAGCCTTAAACAAGAAGCCTAATCACAGTGCAGCATGGGTACGGCCTATTGACATCCTTAAGTCAAGCTGACTCAATTGAATAATAATAGGCTTTGTGGTATTTGTTTGAGACTGGGAATCCATTTCCTACTTCACCTTGCCCTGTCACATTGCAAATCCATGAAACAGTCTTATTTGCAGTAAGCCTGGATATGTGATGGCAGATCAGTTACTAGTGTGATAAGACAGACAAGAGACCAGGGGGAACAAGAGTGAAAATAAGTTCAATACTGTACTCTGGAATTGTTAACGATCAAATAAAATTAGCCAGAGGGGTTAAATACTCTCCTCTAATTTGCAGATTATCTTATTCTCAATCCTACTGAAAGATTTCATACATGACATTCTGGTTCGCAGAACACAATTCGAGCATTGTTTACTATTATCTTCACTCCCTCCTTTCTATTAGTAATTAGCTGGGATGCTGCAGTATATTATAGAACAATAGGAAGGATGTTTTTATTTTCATATTAGGTTTTGGTGACATCTCATGGTTTCTTGTGAAACTGCATGGATTCTTGTAGTTCATTGTCACAAGCACATTATATTGTTTGAGTAAATTGAGAGAGATGTCAGTTACCACTGTATTCATTATGCATGTGTTGAGTGTACAGCTCTAAATTAAAAACCTTTTGTTTTAGGATCAGTTTTGAATTGATCAGCACTAATAGGTTTACAGAACAATTAGCTCCTTGATTAAGATCTCTCTTGGATGAATCACTCTTACCTGAGCTGCTGTATATGTCTAAGAAACAACTCATAAGGAATTGCTGGTGCTGTTCCACGGTTGGGTCTTTTCATGTGTCCAGTGCTGATGGTAAAGGCCTGGACTCCCTTTGACTATGTAACAGGTAAAGTGGGTTAAGAAAAAACATTAGACAGCTGGGTAGACAAAACTGTTGTAGCCTAATGTTAATATCATATTTCTCACAAAATTTTTACAATGATTTTTTAAGACTTTGTTTCTATATTTATATCTTATGGATTGGAAGATCAAAGCTGTAGTAGAGATGTCTAGCATCCTAGGCTTCCCTTTACTTTACTCATCTGTGCTCATTTTAACCAAAACTATGTGACCACCAGGGGGCATTGCAGCACCCCAAACCTCAGACACAACTTCACAGACACAAGTCCAAATAAATATAAAATGGTTACTACCTCCCAACTGAGCTTAGTCCATCCTCCACACCCAACTCCAGCTCACCTGGATGAGGTCAAACAGCTCCTTTTATCTTGGAACCAGGCGTACTTCCAGTGCCGAGGCATAGCCCAATGAAAGCACTTCAATCAGAAGTCCCCTGCAGCACTTTCTGGTGGCACCCACAGGCACCACCAAGGCTGCCTCACTGCACTACAGTTCCCAGGATTCCCCTCAGGTATCCAAATGGGTCTCAAAGCCCAGGGATGCTGCCATCTAGTGGGTCAAGGAAGGATATAAGATTGAAACAGAGCCTCCCTCAATCTCTCTGTTGCATTGGCCTCCAGGCCAGATAAGGGATTGAGACCAGTCTTAGCCAGGATATCAGCCCATGCATGCTGTCCTTTACAACTGCTATTCTGAGACTCTAAGAACATAGAAAGAACATCAGGAAGGACTTTATGGTCAAGCATCATAATGAAAATTCTTACAATCCTAATCCTGCTGATTATTACTGCTTCTGTTGCATAACTTTCTTTTCTAAATACATATTCTTAACAGGTTAAGTAAGACCTGTCAGTCATATATATCTTTATTAGGTCTAATCAACACAGGATGCCAATTGATCATAGCAAGGTTGTTTGTGAATTATTAAATGATCTAAATTTCAGAATTCTTTTTCCTGAGTTGAACAAATAAGGTAAAGAACCATCTACACTTTCTTTCAGTTCTAACATATCAGGACACAGCTAACATCCACCTAGTCCATATCAAATCATCCATCCATCCATCCATCATCCAACCCGCTATATCCTAACTACAGGGTCACAGGGGTCTGCTGGAGCAAATCCGAGCCAACACAGGGCACAAGGCAGTAAACAAACCATGGGCAGGGTGCCAGCCCACTGCAGGGCACGCACACACACTAGGGACGATTTAGGCCTGCCAATGCACCTAACCTGCATGTCTTTGGACTGTGGGAGGAAACCCACGCAGACACGGGGAGAACAAGCAGACGCCATGCAGGGAGGACCCAGGAAGAGAACCCAGGTCTCCTAACTGTGAGGCAGCAGCGCTACCCACTCTGCCACCATGCCACCCACCATATCAAATCATAAATTCAGATAAATCTAAAATCTATCTACACTTTTATATGTCAGGCAAATAATGCCATAATAATTACACAAAATTACATTTACATTTACTTATTTGGCTGATCCAAGGCGGCTTACATTCACGATACATTTGGTTACATTTCTTTTGGTTTTCCAATTGGAGCACAGGCAGGTCAAGTGATGACTTGCTCTGGATCACACAGCATCAGTAGAGGGATTTAAACCCACAACCTCAGGGTTTGAATGAAGATCTAGCAACATACAGGACACCCACAGGACAGTAATAAAAGCCATCTCAACATCAACATCAAATCCTCTACACCAGGGGTAGTCAATTATGATTTAAGGAGGTCCAGATAGAGAAAATTTCCTCATGTACAGGTTCGCAGCATCATGTTTAAGTTGCATTGTAATTTTTGCATTACAATTAATTTATGTATTTTGAAGTAGCATTGCCATTGTATCAACATCTGCACTGTGTGAAGTCAATGACTCAAATCAAACGAAGAAAGTTCAACAATATTTATTTTCAGTGCAACTCTGGACTCTGGAGGGCTACATACAATAAAATAAGAAAAAATAAATAACAGTAAAAGTAAGTAAAAACAAGGTAACTTTGACATTCAACTGAGAATTATAAATAATAAGTACTTTCATAATAATAATAATAATAATAATAATGTTTTGTTTCAACAAAAAAAGACTTGGTCTCATATAAAAATAAAATATATGAGTTTTTAATACGTCCACAACTGAACAGGCATAACCAGTTTCACAGTAAATCTGAACATCTTTAAATAACTGAACCTATCTTCCCCTCCTTCTTTCCCTCATATCCCACTGCCTACTTTCTCTTGTTCAGTGAGAGAAATGAGCTTTTGCTTGGTTTGCCAGGATTTTACATCTGGGCTGGAATGGTGTCAGTGCCATCTTCTTGCATGTGTGAAGATTGTCATCACTGAATGTTTTTTTGTGTCGTCCCAAAATCCACGCATCTCTGAGGTAAGACTCGTTAGCGAGTTGTTGGCCAGTAAATGAATGTGTTAAAATCCTCGTTGACTGATCGTTAGTTTGCTTTAAGATCGCTTTTTTTCTGTAGCCTAACTGGCAAATTTAGTCGGTAACTTTTCTCAAATGTAATTTTGTGCTTAGTTTCATAGTGGTGTTTCACATTCCCGCTTTTAACCACTGCCACGTCTCAGAGCAGATGAGACACAGCGGTTTCAGTCTTCATACGGGAAATATGAACATAAACACCTCGATCCATTCCGGATTAAAAGCCCGGTTTTCAGTGTCAAGCTTCTGCCGTTTAACAAAAGCCATGGCACGTTGACTATTTTGTCGATTTTCTCTCTCTTGTCTTCTCACTTTTGTATATTTTTCTCTCCATGTCACTGCCGCTGCCACAAGAGTGCCAGCTGTTTTCACTCAGAATGCAGGTTTTCCTCTCCTGTTTTCAGTGAAGGCCCGCCCTACTCTGCCTGTGATTGGCTGAAATTCTTGACTTCACTTTGACCAATATCAGTCTTCATGCTTAAACCCACCCTAAGGCGGAGGGAGGCTACCCTCTCCTCCACTGGGGTAAACCCCAATGAACAGGCTCCAAGTCGGGGGGGAATAAGTATGCCCACACCCGTTCGGCACCTCTCACCGGAGGCAACTCCAGAGTGGCAGAGAGTCCAGCCCCTCTCAAGGAGATTGGTTCCAGAATCCAAGCTGTGCGTCAAGGTGAGCCTGACTATATCTAGCCGGAACCTCTCGACCTTGCGCACTAGCTCAGGCTCCTTCCCCTTCAGAGAGGTGACATTCCACGTCCCAAGAGCCAGCTTCTGTAGCCGAGGATCGGACCAACCTCCTTGGCCCCTCCTACAGGTGGTGAGCCCATGGGAAGGGGGACCCATGTTGTTTCTTCAGGCTGTGCCCGGCCAAGCCCCATGGGTGCAGGCCCGGCCACCAGGCACTCGACATCGAGCCCCATCTCCAGGCCTGGCTCCAGAGGGGGGCCCCAGTGACCCGCGTCCGGGCGAGGGAAAACGACGTCCAAGGTTTTTGTTCTTCATAGGAGGTTTGGGATGGGTCCTAACTGTTGTTTGTGCGTATGTGCCGAATGGCAGTTTGGAGTACCCACCCTTTTTGAAGTCCCTGGAGGGGGTGCTAGAGGGCATACCTTCTGGGGACTCCCTCATACTGTTGGGAGACTTCAATGCTCATGTGGGCAATGACAGTGAGACCTGGAAGGGCGTGATTGGGAGGAATGCCCCCCCCCCCCATCTGAACCCGAGCGGTGTTTTGTTATTGGACTTCTGTGCTAGTCATGTATGTGTGCACTTGGCACCAGGACACCCTAGGTTTCAGTTCGATGATCGGTCGTGTCGTCGGACTTGCGGCCACATGTTTTGGACAATCAGGTGAAGAGAGGGGCGGAGCTGTCAACTGATCACCACCTGCTGGTGAGTAGGCTTCGATGGTGGGGGGGGAGGATGCCTGTCAGGCCTGGTAGGCCCAAACGTGTTGTGAGGGTCTGCTGGGAACGTCTGGCAGAGTCCGCTGTCAGAAGTAGCTTCAACTCACACCTCCAGCAGAACTACGACCACATTCCAAGGGAAGTGGGAGACATCGAGTCCGAATGGGCCATGTTCCGTTCCTCTATTGTTGAGGCGGCTGACCGGAGCTGTGGCCGTAAGGTGGTCGGTGCCTGTCGTGGCGGCAATCCCCGAACCTGTTGGTGGACACCGGCGGTGAGGGATGCTGTAAAGCTGAAGAAGGAGTCCTACCGGACCCTTTTGTCCTGTGGGACTCTGGAGGCAGCTGATAGGTACCAGCAGGCCAAGCGGAATGCGGCTTCGGTGGTTGCTGAAGGAAAAACTCGGGCGTGGGAGGAGTTTGGGGAGGCCATGGAGAATGACTTTCGGACGGCTTCGAGGAGATTCTGGTCCACCATCCGGCGTCTCAGGAGGGGGAAGCAGTGCAGTGTCAGCACTGTATATGGTGGGGATGGTGCGCTGCTGACCTTGACTCGGGACGTTGTGGGTCGGTGGGGTGAGTACTTCGAAGACCGCCTCAATCCCACTAACATGCCTTCTAATGAGGAAGCAGAGCCTGGGGACTTGGAAGTGGGCTCCCCCATCTCTGGGACTGAGGTCACCGAGGTGGTTAAAAAAACTGGGAGGAGTCCCCGGGGAAGACCCAGGACATGCTGGAGGGACTATGTCTCCCAGCTGGCCTGGGAATGCCTCGGGATTCCCCCGGAAGAGCTAGAAGAAGTGGCTGGGGAGAGGGAAGTTTGGGCATCTCTGCTCAAGCTGCTGCCCCCGTGACCCGACCTCGGATAAGCAGAAGAGGATGGATGGATGGATGGATGCTTAAACCCAACCAACTCAAACCCACAAAGGCAACAAGTACTGGCCAATCAGAGATGCATAGGAGGTCCCTTTCACTGAGTAGCGGTGTAAAAACACTGTCAGAAAAGAGTCACTGGTAAAAATGTAATCTCCGCCAAAACTAAATAAAACTCAATGATATGTCTGTTCCGGGTCTGGGTCAGGACAGAACAGGACCGTGGTCCACCTATTAGTAACCTTTGCTCTACACTGAAGGCAGAAATTAAAATGAATTTGTGTAAATTTCCCATTTTTGTTCAGTGGGCAACATGCTAAATCATATTGTACAAGGGTGCATCAAAAAGTAAAGTCAATTTGAAAATTACACAGTAACCGCAACGGATGGAAGCAGACACAATACAACATGCACACAATGGCTTATGGGAAGTTTGGTCACACACAGCACAGTGCTCTGTCATTAATCTAGCTGAAGCCTCTTCTTTAGGCAAGAGTGAGTTGCCTCGAAAGCTTACATATTGTAATCTTTTTAGTTAGTCAATAAAAGGTGTCATTTTGAGTTTTCACTACATTCATAATGGCTAACATGGTACAACACCCTAGTACTAACTTCATGGACTAACCCAATCCCAAGTATAATCCAATCTACTTTGGAAAGTTCAGCAAACTTGAGAAAATCGTAAAATGGAAATCTGTGTATTTTATTTTTTTACTTTTACAAAAAGGACATTCATTTGTACACTGAATAGTTAGCCTTTCAGGAGTGCACATCTCAGCAACTTAAAGTCTTCAGGCGAATACACAAATGCATACTGTTAACACTCATTAAATGGCTCGTAATGAAACTCTTCATTATTCCAGCTGGGTCGAACTGGCCTTTTTCTATTAGACTGACAATCACTGACATCCTCTGATTCATTTTACTTAAAACAAACCGATCTATGACTTGGGGAGGTCCATACCACCAACACCAAGCAGATGAAAATCAGCTATTGTTTTCTGGGAGAGAAACATAAACTCATATTCAGTGGGGCTGACCTGTTCTCTGAGGCAAAAGGACGGCAAGATCCATAGATAGTCCTGTTGGAACCTTCATGTTCATAAAATGTTCTGCTGCACCTTCATATGATGTCAAAACCATGAACCACAGGGAGATAATATACTGCTCAAAAAAAGGAACACTTTTTAATCAAAATATACCATCAAGTCAATGAAACTTCTGTGTTATTGATCTGGTCAGTTAAGTAGCAGAAGGGGATTGTTAAGCAGTTTCATCTGCTTTGGTGTTAATGAAATTAACAACAGGTGCACTAGAGGGGCAACAATGAGACGACCCCCAAAACAGGAATGGTTTAACAGGAGGAGGCCACTGACATTTTTCCCTCCTCATCTTTTCTGTCTGTTTTTTCACTAGTTTTGCATTTGGCTATGGTCAGTGTCCTTACTGGTAACATGAGGTGATACCTGGACACTACAGAGGTGGCACAGGTAGCCCAACTTCTCCAGGACGGCATATCAATACATATCATTGCCAGAAGGTTTGCTGCATCTCCCAGCACAGTCTGAAAGGCATGGAGGAGATTCCAGGAGACAGGCAGTTACTCTAGGAGAGCTGGGCAGGGCCATAGAAGGTCCTTAATCCATCAGCAGGACTGGTATCTGCTCCATTGTGAGAGGAGGAAGAGGAGGAGCACTGCCAGAGCCCTACAAAATGACCTCCAGCAGGCCACTGGTGTGAATGTCTCTGACCAAACAATCAGAAACAGACTTGAGGTGAGGGCCAAACATCCTCTAGTGGGCCATGTGCTCACTGCCTGGACCATGGAGCTTGATTGGCATTTGCCATGGAATACCATATTTGGCAGGTCCACCACTGGTGCCCTGTGTTTTTCACAGATGAGAGCAGGTTCAACCTGAGCACATCTGACAGACGTGAAAGGGTCTGGAGAAGCCATGGAGAACATTATGCTGTTTGTAGCATTGTTCAGCATGACCGGTTTGGTGGTGGGTCAGTGATGGTCTGGGGAGGCATATTCATGGAGGGACACACAGATCTCTACAGGCTAGACAATGGCACCTTGACTGCCATTAATAATAATAATAATTCTTTGCATTTGTATAGTGCTTTTCTCACTACTCATAGCGATCAGCATGTTAAGGGCCTTGCTCAAAGGCCCAACAGAGCAGAGTCCCTTTTGGCATTTACAGGATTCGAACTGGCTACCTTCTGATTGCCAGTGCAGATCCCTAGCCTCAGAGCCACCACTCTGCCTTTAGGTATTGGGATGAAATCCACGAGCCCATTGTCAGATCCTATGCCGGTACAGTGGATCCTGGGTCCATTGTGGTGCATGTCAATGCCTGGCCTCATGTGCCGAGAGTATGCAGGCAGTTTCTGGAGGATGAAGGAATTGATACCATTGACTGGCCCCCACGCTCACTCGCCTGACCTAAATCCAACAGAACACCTCTGGGACATTATGTTTCAGTCCATCTGACGGGGCCAGGTTGCATCTCAGACTGTCCAGGAGCTCAGTGATGCCCTGGTCCAGATCTTTGAGGAGATCCCCCAGGACACCATTTGTCGTCTCATTAAGTACATACCCAGATGTTGTCAGACATGCATAAAAGCACGTGGTGGCAAAACAAACTACTGAGTACAATTCTGAGTTGCTGCAATGAAATTTCGGCAAAATGGACTAACCTGGCGCGTCATTTTTTCACTTTGAATTCAGCCCTCTGAATTGGTTGGTTGGTTGATAATTTTCATTTCCATCAAATGATGTGACATCCTTTCGTTCCTAGCACATTACCCAGTCCATATCAGTATAGATATCCAGCAGGATTATTTTTCCTATTGAGGTCTGATGTGTTTTCAAATTGTTCCTTTATTTTTTTTTTGAGCAGCGTATATACCATGTGCAGATTTCAGTGCACATTTAAAATAATATATTTAATCTCAAGAAGGATCTTAAACTCTTCTCAAAACTTCAGTAGTGGGATTAGTTGTAAGATGTCTTGGCAGAAAGATATTTGGTGCCTGTCACAGATCCCTCTGTACCTCCACACATGAATGGAGCAGCTATAGAACTTGCTGGCCTAGCTCTCCTTAGAGAACGTGTGCCACAAGCATTTCGTTGTATGGCAATGGTGGTAGACGGAGTAGTAAGAAAGTAGATGAGATCCAGTACTTCTTGACTGACAAATTATAGTAGTATTCCTTATTTAAGTTGGGGAGCCATCAGATTTGTTTCAGTTTTCAAATGATCACATTTGACAGCCACACCAGGAAAACATGCTGGACAAGAAAGTCCTGCCAGCACTTGAATCTTGGGATCTGGAGAAGAAATGTAAAGTTCATCCTGGCCAGTGAACAGTGGACTGACTCTGTCCTTGTGTGGATTTGGAGAGATTGTGGAAGTTTGCCAATCAGCTGACAACTTCTTATTTAAATTTGGTCAAGCTGTATGATCAAGCACTCCCTAGTCTCCCTGTCATTCTCTAATGAAGTACCTTGCTTAACATATGAATTTAGAACAAGATTAACTGAATATTCATGCTGTTGAATAATACTAAATCACATGTCCTCCTAAAACCTTCAAAGACATTGGCATTAACCTTTGAAAAAATTATATGTTATAAATAAAAGTGATATCATGTGTTAAAACATTACAGTCTGGTGATAGATAGATAGATAGATAGATAGATAGATAGATAGATAGATAGATAGATAGATAGATAGATAGATAGATAGATAGATAGATAGATAGGAGTATCCTTTTTTATATTGACAAGTAATTTTGATATGTATATACTGCATTTGTGATTTTTCTTTTTTATTTTGTGATTTATATGGTATAAATACAGGAGCTAATAAGAACCCTTCTATAATAAATTGGCATTCTTAACTCTAGATGTTTTTTTTTCAGCATGACTGCATTATATGTCAACTGAACTCTCTGACTTTAAAAGTTCTGTGAAGTGCAGGGTGTCATTCTGTGGCTTGTTTTCTTGGATTATGGTCTCCTTTTGAATTTCTGCTTTTGTTTGCTGCAAGATTCTCCATTGGAGATCACTTTAAGCCACATGCCATGTCCAATGCCTTTTTAAAGGTTTATGCAATTTAGCATTTACGTAAATTTGGATTTCTTCCTGATGTCATTTTAAAGCTCATTTTCTAATTTCACAGCATTTCAGTAAGCTGATACTTTTCATTTCCAGCTTTTGCAAACAAAACAACAAACTGAGCAAATACAACACCTGTGGTCAAAAAGTGCAGTCTTCAATGTTTGGCTTGAACAATTGTTCTCGTGGTAAACTCAATTTGTGGTTTACAAAGTCTGCTTTGGTTCTTTAAAAATAAAAGCACATAAAATAATGAATAGATTTTTTCCATTTCACTTAACCACAAAGAGCATCACCGTGCCCTGGCACTTTGACATTTAAAGGTGTCACCAGAGAAGTCAAAGCAGACTGCAATAAGTGTGCTAGAGTAAATAAAAAAATTACTTTTTTTACACATTTTGTTTTATCCTGCTGGTTATGGGATGTATATGCACTATAATTAATAAACTAATATACAATCCCACACTCATTATAAATCCTGTGAAAAACTAAGCATCTCTGCTGTAGGTTCTACGGTTTTACATAAAGGGAAGAAATAAAAATAGATAAACCTCCCCTCGGGTGAACTACAAAACATAACAGATCTTACATCATTATTATGGATTTACAAACAAACAAAAAAAATAAGTAGAAGCCTTTTGTGACATACTGCAGCAAGTATACCCCTTGATTCAGGAGGGTTTGTTCACTGTTAATTCTGATTTGATTCTTAGCTATGACTCCCATTCAGGGTAAGCAAAACTGAAAAAGGATTATTAATCAACTGCAGCCTACATGTTTCTGATCTTTAAAAAAAAAACAGCACAAATTTTGTGAAGACGTGAGGTCAGCCTGACAAAGGTGATTCACAGAATTGTGAGGTTTCAATGGGTGATCCTTCGACTTCATCTCAAGGCTGTGGTAGTACATGTACATGCATATCTATACACCTCTATGAAATTACTGTGAGTTTAGTTTAACAAGCTACCAGAGGAACTTTTATCATTATACAGAACCAGTAACTGCACACTGCACGATAACGTGCAGTGAATACACTTGACTTTCTTTCTCTGTATGTTTAGCATTCGTTTGCTCAGAGGTTGATACGTTTACTGCTTCATGAGCAGCTGTTCTTTTCTCCACCATAGCGGCCCGCTTCTTCTCTTCTTTCCTCTGCATCTTTTCGCATTAAAACTGATTAAGTTAGTGTTTGTGTTGCAAATACTTAGTACATTTTCCTTAATTTTTCACTTAAGCTGGCACTTAAGTCTTCAATCTGCCTCAAGAATGATTTAAGATATGAAGAGGTAGGGGAAGTGATGGTGAAGGAGGTAGGGGTGAGAATGGTGCCCATATGCATACGCCACACGGTCGTCCTGCTGGCCGCTGCCGAAAGTCGATTCTACAAAAAATTAAATAAAAGTAGGAATAATTCCAAAACTCTTCGCTTTTGATATAAAGCTCTAGTGCAGACTTTCAGCATAGTATGTGTGTACCAAATTTCAGGCTACAGGTTATTTGAACTTTGACCTTGGAGGACAATCATCACCGCGAAGTGGATAGCAGATGTCACGTAGAATATGTGTACCAAGTTTCAGGTCAATAAGTCAAATGGTTTGCGTGCTACAGGTGATTAAAATCCTGGACAGACAAACGAACAGCCACAGTAGCATATTATATAAGAAGATAATACAGGCAGTTCATGTCCGGGGTCCTCCCTGCATAGAGTTTGCATGTTTTCCCCATGCCTGTGTGTGTTTTCTCCCAAGGACATGCATGTTAGGTGGATTGGTGATACAAAGTTGACCCTTGTGTGTGTGTGTGTGTGTATGTGTGTGTTCACCCTGCAATGAAGTAGCGCCCTGTCCAGGGTATGTTCCTGCTTTGCGCCCTATGCTGGAGGGATTGGCTCCAGCACCCCTCGTGACCCTGTTCAGGACTAAGAGTGTTAAAGGATGACTAATACAGGCAATACCTGGAGAGCCTGTATGGGCCTAATGGAGTCCTCTTTGCTAACATTTTCACAGTAGACATAATGTTCCATGTCAGGCTTCTCCAAACCCTTTCAAGCAGAGTTAATTCCCATCAATGTTTATTTGTCCATCTGTTCTTAGGATGTGGAAGAGGAAAACCTAATTACTTGGAATAAAACCCTGAGCCATAGGGAGAACGTGAAAAACTGCACACAGGCAGGAATCAAACATCCTCTGCCTCAACTTTTACATTCCTTTTTCAAGATTCTTATTACTTCATTATACTCTGTCCCCCAAATGCTATTTATTACTTAAGCAATTTTTCCTTTGATTATATCTCAGTAATTCAGCAGTCTTGTTTGTTAATTTAGAATAAAATGTATGTATGTATATATGTTTATACATCCCAAAGATTTATATTAAATGTGAGCGTCAAGTGTGTGTGTGTGATTAGCCCGGTGATGTACTTGTGTCCCATCCAGTGTTTGTTCCTACCCCGTGTGCAAAGCTCCCATGACAGGCAACAGACATACATTACTGTGAATTGAATGGATGAATGGTCTTTTGTCACTAAACTGCTTTATAATTTGCTTAGAAAGCTTAATATAAATTCCTTGTTTGTTACTTGTGTCCAAGATATCTGCATCCCTAATGGCAAATGTCAACAGTGCATGATTGTCTGTCTTTATTATTAACGTTATACTGAGTACAGTTGAGGCCGAGTACTGCGCAGAATACAATTCACCATAATATTTGTACACTAATATTGTATACTGTACACCCTCATCACCTAACACCGTAACACTGGAAATGGAAAAACTGAAGCATCTCATAAATTTAATACAAAAGACATTCAAGCTTTTAAACCTTATAGACACATCCTTATATAAAGCTACAAAGAGAAGACTTTTAGAAAATTAATGCAGACATATGCTAAGGAGTTTACAAAGCTGAACATTTGTTTTACAAGTGAAAACAAATTCAAAAATGTACTTTATGGATATTTTATACATTAAACGTTCAGTTAGCCAGTCAAACATGTAGTGACTGCATTGCTCCATTTTTTCTCTATTATACCCAGAGTTACGAAATGTTAGGGTATGTGGATGACGTGCTGTTGGTTTTGTTAAACAATGTCCTTGAACATTAAGAACAAAGTAAAAGCTTTTTTAACAATGTGTTTATACATTTTAGCAGTACAATTAAAACTATCCTGCCACATCTTTTAGTAGACAAATTGTTAGAGCTCGGGGTAAACTCTAAACTTACTATTTGGCTTTTTGATTTTCTTATAAAAAGCACCAAGCAAGTGAGATTAAACATCACCTCCATATTAACTGTTAATACAAGAAGCTCCCAGGCCGTGTGTTGTCTCCCATGATGTACGTTTTATAAACAAATGCATGCCAGGCTTCATCACGTGCCTTCTCTGAATATGGAGTTGACATGGCACTGGTGAGGTTCTTAAAGGCTGACACTCTGCTCTGTTAGCATTTTAATGGAGATGCAGAAGGCTTTGCTAAATGAAATGGGGCTCTAAGAACTGGCTTGTAATAAATGTAAAGAAAACTAAAGAGATGGTCGTTGGTTTTTAGGAAATTAAAGGCAGCAGTCCCACATACGGAAATAAATAGCAAAATAGTAGAACGAGTCACATTCTACAAATATTTTGGGGTGGAGATGGATAACTATTCACAATTCAATGAAAGTGCTTTAGATACAGCTAAACATTCAGGAATGGCTGTTGTCGATTTTAGTGTTAACTGCTGCATTCTCCATATGATTTCTTTGTCTGCTCTGTAGAGTTTCTTCTTTTGGCTTAATCTGTGTCTTTGTACCTTATATTAGTGTTTGCTTGAAAGGCACTATATTAACCGGAAGAAAATAGAGGTTATAATAGTGAAAAATAATCATTTTTAATAGGGTTTTTTATTGTGGTGACCTAATGCCATTCTTAGTAGATATTACCTCAGACCATGAAAAAATAAAAAATAGTACTCAGTTTAAATAAATAAATAATGGTGACAGTTATTAAAGATATTTCTGCTCTGATTTTTATAGGAAGAAGAATGAAAGACATGATGATTTCTTTAAAGCCAGTAACACAAATCCAGCTTGAACTAAGAGGACAGTGAAGTAATTCTATTTAAAATATACAATACACAGACGGTATACAGATGCAACCATTTTAATATTTTAATATATACCTGTATTTGCAAATGGATCATTTAAAAAAAAAAACTTTGTTCCACACTCTCTAAATAAGCATTTAAAAACTGTGTACCTTTTACACTGCCCAGTTATATGAATCAGTTTTACTGTAACCATGATTTATTTTATTTTTTTCATTTTGATGTGGTTATCAGTTATGTTGTTTTCAAAGGTGAGTTTTCTTTGAGTGTTCCAAACATTGTGTTATCTGCTCGCTTTTGTAAACTTCACAGATGAGTATTCTGTCTGTTAAAAAAAATAAGAAGAACAATTTGATTTTAGAAAAAAAAATTCATAAGTAATACATAGTTGCTGCAAAATGAACATCTGACATTCTTCGAAAAATGACAGGAGTGTACTCTAACAGGAGTCTTATGTAATCTGGTTACACATTAAAGTAATTATGAAACTTGCATTTTATCATCATCATGTAAGAGTCAATACAATATTATCAATTAATAATTATATACTGCTGTTGATAACTTAATATAAAAAATGTTACCTCATGCTGGCCAACTGTGTATATATTCTGAGAAGATCCTGTCAGATTAAAAACATTAAAAAAAAAAGTTACTACTTTGTGTTTTTTAAAGCACTACATTTTTAATAGCCTCACAGCTAAGAATACCTAAATCAAATAGTTTAATGTTATCATTGTTATTCATCAAGCCTGTTATATAATGTTTGGGTTCAAAAAATGGATGGATTGATACTATTGTTATAATTATTATTATTACATTTCGCAAGGATCTAACAAACATCTTGTCAGTACATTGTTCAAAGAATTGACAGCGTTGGATGGGACATCAGTCCAAAGCAGGGCACATTCATGTTTACAACGACACTCACGGAGGACCAGTACAGAGCCAGCAGTTTGCCTTTTATTGTGTACTGTCTGTCACTTTAAAAAAATTTAAATGAAACATTATGCCAAGAAGAAGCTCATGCAAACAAGATTGCAAGCATGGAAACCATCCACATTGAGTCTCAGTTCCAGATACTGGCCATACTACCCTATACATCACCGTGCTACCTCATTATTATTAGCATTGTAATATATTTCTCATTTACATAACTAAAAACACTTTATACAAACATAATTACCTGCTGTAAGCTTCTTTTTGTAGCAGAAAGCCACAATCACAGCCAGTAATAATACAATATTGACCACAGGCATTCCATAATACAAAATAGATGTACAGCCTATAAAGGGATGAAAAAAGAGAAGGCAAACAGTTCACTCTATAAAAGCATTTCTTCCTTTTTAACATCCATTGTAATACACATTAGCATACTGTGTTGCTTTTTGGCATATCTGATGTGCTGTTGATGAATGTAACATGGCCAATATATTGTGATGAAGGGTAGGATACTTTTAAAAAGGCAAACTTAACTTAAAGTTATTTATGCTAGTCATTTGGTTCAGTGGGTGCTGACAAGGCAGACACTCTTGAATATGACACTGGTGCCAAAAACAGTGCTATGATTCATTAGGTGATTTTCTCCAGTTTTGCCATACTGACACTCTTCAGCCGCAGTAAGTTTGTTTTAGCATTGGCTCAGTATGGTTGTTGACTTTAAAACACTGCTGAAAACCCATTACTTTAACATGGCTTTCTTATAGCTTCACTTTAGTGTAAACCCAATATTCTATATATGTATTTAATTATCATTTTTTTCATGGCTCAGACTTCTGTACTAACCCTACTTTCTCTGCCGTTCTCTTTCCAGTTTTCTGTGGTGGCGATCTGCACCCTCACCATCTGATCAAAGCACCGTGCAGTCCCTACATTGATGGATTGAAGGCCAGAGGTCCACATGATCATCATCATCAAATTCTTCCATGTAAAACCTAAAAACTATGAGGACTGATTGAGATCATTTATGTTAGGTAGAATGTCTAGTGGGGGCTGGGTGGTCTCATGGCCTCAGAACCCCTGCAGATTTTGTTGTTTTTTTTCCAGCCCCCTAACCCTAACCCTGACCCTAATTTATTCTTTGTTAATTAGTATTGCCTAATTTTTATATTTTCTTTCTTCATCTTGTAAAGCACTTTGAGCTACATCAGTTTTATGAAAATGTGCTATATAAATAAATGTTGTTGTTGTTGGTCTTCTTATTAGAATATTACAGCAATTGTGACAAGAACAGGCCATTCAGCCCAATAAGTCCATCCATCTTATTCACCTATATTATCCAAAATTACCTGAAATTGAGATTTCAAGGTCTGTAAAGTCCTACTCTCTACCATTATTCCATGTGTCTATAGTTATCTGTATAAAAACATCTAATATTTGTACAAAATCTGTCCTTAAGTTTCCGACCAAATCCCAGTGTTTTTATATATGACCTTTTGTTGCTTTGAGTCTTTGTAACAATCCTGACAATGATGACCATTGGAAAAGTCTGGTGAAAGTGCAGGCAAGCTGCTTTGGACGTGGAGCACTGTCAGCTATGTGCAGCAAACCATCATAAAACAACCACAAATTATCAAAACCTCTACCTCCTACAGATAGCACTGAAAAGAAGAGCTGTCCTTGTTCTGATTATACCATGGGTGGTAAAAGCTGATCGGTCGTCAAGTGGAAAGGAAGAAAAAAAAAAATCAATGCCAGAAAGGAAGGAGCTTGGATGCATTGCCAAAACTCAGAAATATAAAGTCATACAGAAAATTTACAAAGAATCCAAATGAATCCCTCACAATGTCAAGTTATAGTCCATCACTCCCGGGATAATTGGATTTGACTTTCAGTGACACAACCCAAGCAATGGGGTCATGGTGTCATGGTAACAGTTAGCCAGAATGATGGCATTGAAGGAGACTTAAACATTTACAAAACTGAAACAACGTAACAATCGAAAAATAAAGATGTACATGCATTCACAGCATTTGAAAAACAACAGCGCTGAAAAAAAAATGAGGAGATGCAAAATTCATAAACTCTAAAAAATATAAAATCTCTAATTCATAAAAGATGTTGCATGATGGCATTTTTTTTTTTTTTTTTTATTTGCTGTAGGGGACAACCAAGCTGGAATCTAACAGAACTGTTATTGAACTGCAATGACAATTTACTCAACTGAGTCCTGCATCCTACTAAGATCACATCAATGAGCCATCCAACCATTCTCTTCCTAATCTCAAAAAAGTTCCATTAATGCCTTTAGGTGTTTGCAGTGCATCCATCTTCCCCATACATCCTGCTCACCAGACTACTACACACTTAGCAACACTAGAACTATTACTTTTAAAAGTAGTCGGACAGGTCCATAACTTCAGGACTGATTACCACCCATATTGATTTATACCCTTACTGAAGGCAGGAAATGTCCTTTAATGCATATGTGTGCAAGAAAGAAGTACTGTACATTTATAAGGCTCACCTACTCTCCAGGCCTTCCATCCATCTCCAGTGAAGGGTTTGGGTAGACAGGCTTTGAGTGATTCTCCACTGTTCCGAACCAAACATGTGATGTCACTTTTCTCCCACTCCTTCTGAGTTATCCTGAAGTGACTAAAAGCTAAATGTGACCCATCAGTGGTGATCATCTCCACTCCATTTACTTGAGTAGTAATATTGTCAACTACCCATTCAAAAAGGCTCCAGGATGGAGAAGAGTGTCTCAGAACACAATAAACCTTGAGCGACGATGTGGTCTTCAAGTCATTGACATCATGGATTGGAGCAAAAATCTGCAAAGTCGCCGTTACCAAGACGTCTTTTGCAGAAGGGTTAAGAATTCTGTTACTAAATTAATACAATACATAAAGTATGTACTAAAGAAAATGTACAGAAACAACAAGGACAGCAAAACACTTCTGGTTAAAACTATAATATTAACAACAAAACATTGTTATTTATAACATTTAAAAATGTCACACATTACTTCAACATATTGTGTTTAATCTTCTCCAACCAACTTCTGGATAGCCTTAAACCAATTTCTCAAAATATGCATTACATTTTCAAATTACTTGTGTGTTTCAGTTGTTACAACGTTTTCATTTCTTCAATAATATCGTATAGACTCTATTTTTTTACTTACCTTTAACCTCTAGCACTGAACTGGCTGCAGCCTTAATATCTTGCGCTGCTCGGACGACACAGAAATACGAGCCCGAATCGCCCCTCTCCACATTTTGTATGTTTAAAGCAAATGTTCCATTTGAGAAATGCAGCTCTCCGCTGTACCGTCCCACTCTGCGCACCTGCCGAATGTAGTTGACCACGTGCTGCACTCTTTGGCCCGACACTAGTCGGTACCAGCTGATCATCGACGACTCCTCCCTGGGGTCCTGAACAGCGCAGCACAGCGTGACGTTTTCTTGTGTTCTGGCAGAGATCCATAGCTTTTCTGGCTGAGCATTATTGGTGTCTGTTTGAAATAAAAGAGGTTTTCTCTTCCATAGGCAATACTGATCAGTTCCGAAGACTCCGACAGTATCTCATAAATATATAAAAACATTTTGTAGTCCCTTCCTGTCAAAGTATGTTGGGGAAGTGATCTTTTAACATCTCTGAAAAGGAGTGGAAGGCAGCCATTCGTAGAATACACTCCAGCTGCATATGCGCAAAGCATTTAATCAACCAACTTCAATCGAGCACATTTATCTTGTTTAAAATTGTCTAAAATGTATCCAAGGCAAGATGCAATCTAGCTCTAGCCTCACTGAGCCACATGTTTTGGGTGTGCACCAAATTCACATCATTCTGGACAAAATATTTTTCAATGCCTCACAGACGGCTCCTGATGTAGGGTTGCCAGATTAGAAAATTAGAAATACGGGACACTCTTAAAATCTCTCTCTAAATTACTATATATATAAATTTATACATGCCCCCTACACACCCAGACCAATATATTATATAAAAATAGAGACATAAGTTAAAAACATAAAGCAAGGATTTTAATGGGTTATGAGGAAAACAAAGTAAAATCATCTGAAAATTATTTACTGAAAGTGAAGTTACATACGCCACAGTTTGCTTCAAAATAGCTTCTGCCTTGTTTGATAAATGTTCATTCGCTGGAATATTCATCACGAAATTTACACTTATGTTTTGGCATCTTGGGATGGATGGATGGATTAGTTTTTAAGTTAGAAAAGAAGTGGGCCGTGGCAAGTAGTAACAACACACTTTGTTGACGCTGTATGTTGCAAAGCTAATACAGAACTGCACAGCAGCGCGCTGGAGAGCAAAACAGTAACAGAGTCGCTGTCCTCAGCCAACCATAGCAACTGAACGAGTTGCGAACAGGCAGCAAACACTAGTTTCCTCATTACATTTGGGTCATTTTCATAAAGAAAATCAGAGAAAAGAAAGTATAATTACTTATAAAGTTACAACTAAGTATCATAAGAAGGTAGTAAAAGTATACTTTAATTACGAAATTTGAAAATGAACTACGGGACATTTGGGTGTCCCTGAAAGGTCAGTACGGGACAGGGGACAAAATGATCAAATATGGGACAATAAGGGACGTCTGGCAACCCTACGCTGTCGTCACAATCAATCAGCTGTGTTTGGTGTAGTCCTGGATGGGCTTAAAGTGGAGAAGGACAAACTGATTGTGATTGTCTTTACTTCACTATTGGCACTTAGACTTATCTTGCTCAACTGGGAGAATCCCAGCCCCCCTGTTATCAGTGGGTAACTTATGTACTATACCGTTTGAAATTGGAAAAACAAAACAATTCTAACTAACAGAGTTTGTTCAAACTTTTTAAAAATATGGCAAGATCAAATTAATCAAATCTTAAAATAAAAATTTATATTGGGGAAAAGGACATTCTCCTTTCTTTGTTATTTTTAAAGATTTACTCCTGTTGTAGTCTCTACAATCTCTCGGGCAGGGGGTTGAATTAGGGTTTGTTAAGTTTGACATAATTGTATGGAATTCTAATAAAATTTTAAAAAGAAACAAACAAACAAGCAAAAGAAGTCATAGTATGTTTAACGTGCCGTAGAAATCTGTGAGCAGGTGCACAGCACATTACAAAAATTAATTCGGACTTTTCTTTTAAATAAAACGTGCCTAATTCGGATTTAATTATGGACTAAATGTATTAGTGCTTCGTGGCGTGGTGTTAAAATACCCACATTAATTAAAGGTTAAAACACTGGATGTTTAGTTATTTAGCCTGAACGTATGTCCTCTTGTTATTATCTCCTACAGCACTGTGTATTTGCACCAAAATATGCCTTATACCTTAACATGCATCCATCCATCCATCCATCTTCCAAAACCGCTTTGTCCGTACTTAGATGAAGACGGCTTGAACAATTAATATTGCATTTAAAATAAAATTGCAATGCAAAGTCAATAAACCTGTATCGTCAATCTATTGGGTAACACCCCGAACGGTTTTAAATTAAATTCTTTGCTATAATTTTAAATATAAATTGCGGTGTAATATATATTAAAGTTCTGAAATTCACTTGATCCGATTCGTGAGATCACAGGCACACATCGCAGCACACGAGGATGAAGTTATACTTACTCGCAGCTGCAAATTCGCCAGGCTACTTAATGGACTGCGTCCTAAATTGTAATATTGAAGACGTGACATTTCTTTCATCACAGACAAGCCCTATAATAGTTTAAATCTCTTGCAAAACACTACTGTATTGAGATCGCGGGAGATCGAGTCTAAGCCGGCATGGTTGGTATATAGCACGAGCCAGCCTTGAACGGAGCAGAAAATTCATAAACGCACTTAACGATACACAATTTATAAGAATAGAGCGTTCTGCACTGTACACTGTCGTGTAAGAGGATTCTTTTGTGTTCTCTACACCCTGTCTCTGTAGCTCATCTTCAGTCTCACAGTAATGCAGTACAACATTAACCCAACTTAACGACTTCACACTCCACAGGTTGGTCTACTGATCAGAGACACTATTCGTAAAATGTATTGAGATCAGCTTTATAATTGCTTTCATTGCTCAGATACTGCGAAAACACAGAATTGTTATTTGCTGAATCGGTAACGACTGCAGCAATTAGCATAAATAACAGTTAAATTATGAACACTAAATCGTTGTCTGTAAAATGCCATGATTGTCATTATATGGGAAATGTTCTCCGCTTTACTGATTCATTTTAGTGTTATATTCCTATTAC
>JANRMT010062854.1:36986491-37015985 GCA_026402145.1 Polypterus bichir lapradei
CAATTATTTAATCGTTCATAAAAACGACCTGCTATATAACGATTTTGATTTAAATGGTTGCTATTTTTTAACGTCCCATCCACAGTCAGAAAATGAATGCGCGAAAGATTTAAATTGCTCAAATTCTATAAATAAGGGTAAATGCATATTTAAAATACATAAATATAAATAAAAGCCAGAAAGCAAACTGTGCATGGAATATTTTTTCCACCCAGTTAAGTGTTTTTTAACATTTTTAAAAAATATTTTAGATCTCAGTGGTTAAGATCGTAAAAATGACGTTTACAGTAGATACAATATGATAAACTATTCAATTTAGTAGACTATTATCTGGGGAAAATATCTACAAACTGATTTAATTCTTTGTTGATTATCTCCACATCTCTAGGTCGTAACTCATAAATTAGATTTTAATCTTTAAAAAAAAAATGTTCAGTTACTGCTGATGTATTTCTAAATCATACGGCCACGAAAGAAAGTTGTAAACCTGCAAAAGAAAGAAAGAAAGAAAAAAAAAGAAAGAAAGAAAGAAAGAAAGAAAGAAAGAAAGAAAGAACTTACTGTGCAAGGTAGCCGCCAAAAGCAGAAAAGCCCCAAATAAGAGCTCCATGTTGTGTGATCTCAAACAGAAGTGGGTGAAGTGGACTTTTTAAAAGGCACCTTGCGGTTTTGACCTTCTTGTGTGGGTGTTGAAAGAGCAGAAAGTAAACTGAAGTTGCACTTGCACAACAAATGTTATTAAAACCAGTGATGTCGGTACTTATTACTAGTAGGGTATCTGATTGTTTTACATATTTTATGTATTCTTCATTAAATTAAAGTTACATTTCTTAAGTTCAACAACTGTAATATGCAAGTCATACATATATTTTTTAAACACAACAAATACATTCACCTACTTTTTTGCAATAAAGTTGTTGCAGTGTTCAGTTCTTGCTGCAGTGGCTTCCATTCCAACTTGTTGACTTTATTTGCAGGCCTTTCAATAAGTCTGTGTCTTTATTTATTTATCTGCTCAGACAGAAAATCTGATAGTGCTGAATATGAGCTTAAGTTTTAAAAGTATTTAGTAGACCTTTGTACTGTTTAAGATTCTCAGTATCTCTTCCTGTTGATAACGTTTAATGCCAAAATGCTCTTCTCCTTCTTTACCTGCTAACAGCATGTCCAGTATTTCAATGATCTGCTTTGTAGAGTGCTTTACAAAAGATGCTATATTGTATTATGCAAAGATTGAGGAGTCTGGATTAATCGATATTTATCTTATAATAATGGAAAAAAAATCAAAAAAGTGAGATAGTAATACTTATCTATACTTTTGTTCCTGTATAATGTGGCTATGTTCTTTAATCCATCTCGTGATGATCTGCACAGTATGTCAAACTGATGTTTTCTTTTTTTTTTTGATTATCAACAATTTTCTTATTTTCCATAAATCTCTTTTTATAATATTAATCTTTACCCAATATTGATTTTTTTTTTTTTTTGACCTTTGTTAGTTGTGTAAGGTACTTATTGCAAAGCATCTTTTCCTTCCTGACTCCATTATGGCTAATAAGCTCTTCTGGGCTCTTTATCATATTTTTTCAGCATATTTGATACCCTTCATCCAGGGGGGGACCTGCTATAAAACTGATGAGGTGCCTAATCCCAGAAGGACCCCAGAAGCAACTTTAGTCCACATTATTTAACAATTGTGGTTGTCTACTGTATGAGAAGGGGTTTTCAAAAAACAATAATAATATTAATAATTCGATAGAACACGATAACATCATATAGTAAAGTCAAACTTAAAATGTTATTAAAGTATAAAAAAATAATATTTGTGGTGATCTGTTGTGGAACAAGAAAATAACCGTGGTTACCCAAATATTGTTGTTGGTTGTGAAAGGGACACCATAACACTTTAAGCTTCATGGCCCCAAAAATATAACCCCACTACTGTATACATCACATTTTCAGCATCTTGTAGCAACTTACATTTGAGTCTTGGGCATTTTGTATTCAGAATTGCTTTCCTTTATGCATCTAATATGTTATGTGTTTTCCTAAGACAAATCTGCCAAACTATTAGGTAATACGTTTTTGCAATAATTACATTCTTGGATTCATGCCTTGATGCTTCTTTAATCCAAAATGCCTCTTGCTTTCCCTGTAAAGTCTTTCTTAGAAGTTTCCAAATATCACAGACCCTGTTTGTTTAGTTTTTAAGACTGTATTTTTCCAAATGTGTTCTTTTTAAGTGGTATGGCATTTTGAAAGCAGCAGGTTTATTATGGAGTAGAATATAAATGCCATATTTTCTCAATAATGATCGAGCTTTGCATCTTATTATAACATTTTCTTTTCCTTTCATTTGTGTGTTAGTTCTACTATCATTACTGTACAGTATATTTTAATATCTGGAAGGCCACATTTTCCTGTTACCTTGGAAACATCCTGGATAATTATTTACATAAGGACCTCAAAAGAAGAAAACAAAAACATTTTTTTTTTTCAACGTGTGATAGTAGTTTTGGTTAAAGAAGAAAGATTGCAGCTAAACACATTAACTTTGGGGGCATAATTTTCCAAATATATGTATGTTGTAAGGCATTAAAGGCCTTTTCTAGGTCAAGATTTAGCAAAGCTATTGGGATTTTTTCTTTCTTCTGCATATTGCACTGCTTATAAAAGGTGCATACGTTTTTGTTTACAGACTGCATGTGCCTGATCCTCATCTGTTATTTGTTTTGTTTTCTTCTGAATTTAGTGGCATAAAATCTGCTTCAAATCTTACAGTCTGTGCACAATAATGCCATTGGTCACAAATTCTCGATCTCATTCCTTTTTTTATTTATTGGAACTAATGTTATGATGCAGGCAGCACAGTGGTTCAGTGGTAGTGCTGCTGCCTTGCAACAGGGAGACTGGGATTCCCATCCCAGGTGATCCTTCCATGGAGTTTGCATGTTCTCTCCGTGTCTGTGTGGGTTTCCTCAGGGTGCTCTGGTTTCTTTCCATAGTCCAAAGACATGCAGGTTAGGTGAACTGGTGCTGCTAAATTAGCCCTAATTGTTTCTATGTGTGTGTGTGTTTATTCTGCAATACTCTGCCACCCTGTCCAGGGATTGTTCCCGTCTTGTGCTTGCTGGGATGAGTTCTGGTTTCCCCACGGCCCTACTCTGTGTAAGTGGGTTAGGAAAATGGATAAACGTTATAATACCCTTTTCCCATGTGCTGGCTATCACTCCTTTTAATTACTTGCATTTAAAAATTTTTCAGATTTTATATAATTATATTTCAGAAAGTTAAATACAATTTTATTGGAAGACCATCTATCCCTGGGCTTTGTTTTTAGAACTTCTTTATACTGTATCTTTTCTTTCAGGTTAATTTCATCAAAGGCTCCTTTTTCTCCTTTTCTTCTATATAATTCATAGTACAGTATCTATTTTCTTTTTCCTTAAATCATTTCCTTATCACTATCATCTTTAAGACTTGTGCATAGCTTTTTTCTCTTTAATGTAATTCTTCTTAAAGTAATGCATACATATTTCATTCTGTTTTATTTCTTGTATGCTGGTAAGGAATTTTAGTTTTTGTCTTTCACTTCTCATTTTATCTTATAGCTGTAGTTCTTTGTGTTCTGTTTTCCTTTCTTGAATGTATGGATTTTCTAACTGTTTTGTAATGTTTTTAGTTCTCTCTCTCTCTTTTATTTTTAAATACCTTAGCTTAATGTTTTACTACATCCCCCCATTCACTGACAGTCAAATAATACTCTTTCAGTGATGCTCATTGTACATAACATACCTTACATTTCTTTTGCATTTCTAAAATTCATAACAGTCACCATTTAATTTCTAAATTCTTCTTCCTGTTTTGATTTTCTCTCAGTTTTACACTTTTGTGATCTGAAAGGAAACTTTGGTTCTTCCACACATTATTTATTATTTGGTGGTTAGGTCTACCTGGGACCTTTTTTTCAAAAAAGAAATATCAAATATACATTCTTGGTCAAAAGTTTTAGAACACCTCGATTTTTTCAGTTTTTCTTCAAATTTAATCAGTTGAAATACAATTAATGACCAAAAATGGTGAAAGGTAAACAATAAACTTCCAGAGGTTTAAATTTAAAGTTTAGGTTAGCAAAAACTGAAAAAATGTAAATACCAGAATATTACAAATGGACCTTCTTCAAGGAACAACTAATAGGTTACAACTTACAGATGTTCTGCAGCAATAAAAGTAAATTAAGCCTTGCAAGTTGAAGTAAATAATTTGCACTTGGTGTCCCATCTTCTGTTGATTACTTAAAAACTCTCTGACTTAAAACAGAGTTGGAATAGACTGTGTTACTACACTGTCTGAGGTTCTACTTGGACAATAATCCAGTGATAATGGCAAGATAACGACAATTAACAAATTAAATGAGACAGAGCATTGTTACCTTTAGAAATGTAAGTCTTTCATTTAGAGAACCTGGGAAAAAAATCAAAGTGTCAGTGAATACGGGTGTCCTACACACTCCAAAGGCAATTGGAAAGTGGAAGAAACTCTGATAGGAAGAGAACTGGTGGACTCAAAGTCACAACCCAATCAGAAAACAAGTTTCTGAGGGTCACCAGCTTGCATGGCAGGCGCCTCACAGCACATCAGCTTGAAGCACACCTTAACAGTGATGAAAGGACAAAATAAGAAAATGAGGCTTGCCTGGGCCATGAAATACCGGCTGTGGACTACAGCAGAGTAGAAGAAAGTTTTATGGACTGATTAATCAAAATCTGAATCTTTGATCACACAGAGTGTTTGTATGCCGTTGAATTGGTGAAAGGATGGTTCCTCAGTGTGTGACACCAATTGTCAAACATGGAGCAGGAAGGGTGTTGGTCTGGGGTTCTTTTGCTGAAGGTGGCATTGGTGACTTGCAGAGAGTGACTGGCATTCTGAATCAAAAGGGTTACCACAGCATTTTGCAGCACCAGATCAGTACCTTCTGGCCAACGTCTAGTAGTTCAGGGCCTCAACCTACAGCAAGACAATGACCCAAAACATACCTCCAGGCTATGTCAGAACTACATTAAAAGAACAAGAAGGTACCCTTCAAAACATGGAATGGCCAGCACTGTCTGCTGACTTAAACTCCATTGAGTTAGTTTGGGATGAACTGGACAGAAGAGTGAAAGGAAAGGGACCTAGAAGTGCAACACATTTCTGCAACAGTGTTGGGAAGATCTTTCTGGGATTTGATTTCCCTTATAGAAAGAATGCCATGTGTGTTATATCAGCAAAAGGTGGCTACTTTGATGAATCAAAAATTTGAATAAAATGTTGCACGCTTAATGATTCCTTGAGTCACATTCAGTAGTACTACAGTTGGAGGTGTCACACTACACATGGATTTTAGTGGGCATGTGTGACATCCTTTTACAACTAACTGTGACTTTCTTAAAATGAAGACTATATGTGAAAATCAAAGAACAGTTATAGGTTTTTTTAATAGCAGACTAATTTTACTAATAATGTATTTCCTCTGTTGCACTCTCAGTATTTTTTCAGACCTCTTTTCTAACTGTTCTTTTTAGTTGATGTTCTGTTATTACAGTATTATAGTGTTTCTCCCACCTCTTTAATTATTTTACTCCATATTATGTTCTCAAGGCTGCTGCTAACTTAGCTTCCATTTCTTTCCTATATTCTAGTTTGAAACTGAGCCATTTCCATTTTCCCATCACCTTCTGTATTATCTTTGGTTAATTCAATGTTTAAAACAGTTTGCTTTTGACTAGTGATTGCCAAGGACTCTGGACAGTTGCAGAAACAGTGAGACTCAGCATAACTGGGTTATACTGTAGATGATGTCCTATTTACATTTTACAGTACTATGTCTTGTTTCTGGTCATCTCTACACAATTTTCACTCTGGCTACTCACAATATTGGTGTACCTTATGTTGTGTCAGTTAGAGTATAAGCTACTGTATGTAGGAATTACATGTTTTAAATTTCCTTATTTATTTTTCAGATGGTTTACTTGGAACCAGTGCCAGCTCTAGCTTTTTTGAAAATGTCACACCCAAAATGCCAAACGTCAAAAGCTTAGCCTCCGTACCCAACTGCCTAATTCACCTATATGGTAGAGACGACCCTACTTGGAACTTGTAGCGGCTCCTTTTAATATCATTTTCATCTGTATTGTTTTGCTTAGTACTTTGCATAATATGCTTAACAAAATTGTTATATCCTTTGCTGATACCATTAGGTAAAACAAAACTACTTTAACTATTCTAACCTCTTTCTGAGCTAAATCCTGTCATACAAATATCTTAGACACTGGATCAGTCTTTTTCTTTTCTGTATATAAATCTGCATGCTCTTGTGTACCAATTCACTATTAGTAAAGACCACCTGAAAGGTGTTATTATTATGTAAGGTGCATATAAATTCAACTTGCCTTGGACTGACATAGATAATACATGAGGAATTCTAGTGGAAAAATCTTTTCATTTTATGTGATTTCATCCAAGCAGTTAAAAATGCACAACATTTCTGGCTCCTTCATCCAATTCCATATCCATCCTTTCCTGCTTTCCCATTTGTAGAACTGTCTGTTGTTGCCAAAGAAAATTTGAGGTTTGTAGAAAAACCTGTAGAAAGATCTCAAAAAGCACTGCACACACTAAGGTTTAGTTGAAATTGACTATTGTCCAACCTAGTGCTCTCTCCTCCAAGGTCAATGAAGTGTTCCCTACACTTGGCAAAGGAAGTGTGGTAATGTCCAATGCCAGCTTATTTGTTAGGCACACACAGGCCAGCATTAATGAAAGTTTTCCTCTCTGAAACTTGAGATCATACTGAGGCCTACTAGTGCAAATTCCAAATGCATGGTACCCAGGTGAGAACTTAAAGGTATCCCTGCACCCACTCAGGACTTCAACTGTGGAGTAACTCTAGAGCAATGCAAAGGTCAACCTAGATCAAAAAGTAAGTTTCCAAAGCCAATGCTGTGTATTTTTCAACCTCAAGTATAAGTTCAAGTTCTTTTCTCACCAGTAAAATTATGTACCACTTCTCAAGAGCCAGTTTGGAGCCTAGACTTTAGCATAGCATAGCCAGACTAGAGCTGCTGACTAGCTTTGCATACTCTATTTCTGTTTGTTAATCATTTGTACAGAAGTATAAGTAATACAATATTTATGAATCATTATTAACACTTCTTTATTCAGTTTTTCGTCTCAGTATCTTTATTGCCATGTTGTTCTCTTGCCTATGGAAAAGTCATCTCAAAAGGGGCACTGGAATCATCGGAAAAAAAGGTCCTTTCATCAGATTGACTCTGCTGTAGGCTGCCCAGGAGGGGGTAGACAGCTAGTTGGCTGTAGTCTCTTGGACTCTGACTGTATCTGACTTTGTCATTAACTCTATTTCTTACAATTTACTTTCCTCATTTGTCAACTAGCCAGAGTTCTACAATTAATTGGTGGGGAGATGTAGTTGGTTTCCATTTATGTTTATATGTTTCTACTTTGTTTTCTGTGTGTTTAAACAAATCTATATCTGTGTGTGCGGTGATTCTGTATTTAGTGATTGGTATTCTTGCATTTTGCCTTGGGAGTTGTTGCTGTGTTCTATGCTTGCACATGGCGAGGAACAATGTCTAAGAATAAATTATATTGTTTAAATGTATTGTATTTCTGAGGTGGCAATGATAATTGGCCATCTAGCTCTGAGAACAGGACCACTTGTATTCTGTATTCTGTGTTGCGTGTTGTATTTTCCCTATTTTCTGACACGCATTGCATGCCCAACCTACCTGGAAGTGGGTCTCACTTTCAATTGCCATTCCCAAGATTTTTTTCCTTTTATCCTGCAAGGAGTTTTTTTCTTATTTTTTTAGAGAGTCAAGGCTGGGCAGCTACCATTTAAACAGGGCCTGTTAAAACCCATTGAGACATTCTTTTATTATTTTTATTCTTTAGATCAAGTGGCTATGCATTTACCTATCAGGAGAAAATCACTCCAGATGGCATAGCTCTTAGGATTGTTGAGCTGCTCAAGCCTGCACTATCATAGTAAGGGGTGTGAGGAACACATTTTTGAAAAGTTTTACTTAACTTAAAAATCTAGAAGTATCTACCTAATCATACATTTATTACATATTCTTTGTAGAATTACTAAAAATCTGTGTCAGAATTTCAGGATTTGTTAACTTATGCACCTCCCAAGTATATTTATTCTTAGTGTGTTGGAGGCACTAAAATGGAGCTGTCACTTGTGTATTGTTTACTGCAGTTGTTGGAGAGTATCTTGCGCATATTGCATGCACTGCCATACTGTATCAGATTTGATATGGATTATTGAGTGTATTTTAGTTTTAGCCTGAAAAGTCTAATCTAAAAAAATATCATTTAAAGTATTTATTTAGTTTCAGCTTTTCCTGAAACAAGTTGTTTCTGTAGGAAAGTCTAGTTCTTTTTTTAGACTTTTATTTTTGCTTCTGATTTTAGCATTAAATATAATTGTCTTGTTTTGATATTTGCATATTAAAACTATAAAGCTAATTGCTGTTTGCAAAAGAGATATATACTGTCTTTCACTGTTTTCATCCAAACCCAGAAAACATGGCTGTGGTGGCAGATTATTTGAGCTGTAGGTAAGCGTTAATTTGTAAAGATGTGTACTTTCCTTCTGTCTACTTCCATTAAGTGTTCTTGTTCTATTAAAGGCAAAGACTAACAAAAGCACTTTTAAGAGCAACAAGATAGACTTCAACAAGATATAGTCATTTGGTGACTGTTTCATTAAATTGTCCACAATATTAGAATGTAGATGTTTGTGTAATATATAGTAGAACATTACTGCTGTTACACTAAACAGAATCATAAAACCTACTGAAACTTGAATTTCTTTAAATAAAAGTGAGGTTACATCTTAGAATAATATATGAAAAAAGGTAATGCAAATGTTAATATTTGGAGAAATAGATGGATAGAAACCATTGTCATTCTCTGATGCAGTACCTTGCTTAACATATGAATTTAGGACAAGATTAACTAAACATTCATACTGTTGAATAATACTAACTCACATGTCCTCCTAAAACCTTTGAAGCCATTGGCATTAACCTTTGAAGAAATGATATGTTATAAATAAAAGTGATATAATGTGTTAAAACATTACAGTCTGATGATAGATAGATAGATAGATAGATAGATAGATAGATAGATAGATAGATAGAATGATGTACATATATATGATATGATATGTGAAATGCATAAATTAAGAGTGATAGGCAGAACAGCCTCCAATGCCTAGCAAACTTTAACTTTAAAAGCAGGTTTACAAAAATAAAGCCTGGATGGACAATCATATGTTATTCATTATGGCTATGCTCATGGAAAGGAATAAATGTGATTGTTTGGCATGCCAACTATTACCAAATAACTGAGAGGTTCAGCAAATAGGTTGTGGGAATTGTTTAAACTTTTATTTTCTGGATGAAGTTTTAAGTAGCTCATTTCAAAACATGTATGGACCATTCTTTTTGATGTGCAATGATCACACTCTACAAAGTTACAATAAACAAGTTTACTTCAAAACTATTGTACTTAATGACTATTCATTTGTAAAGTGGAGCCTACACTTATAGGTAACTTTTAAATATTTTCTGAGATTAATTTTCTGTTATTTAGCAACTTTCAAAATTATGCAATCATCATAAAATGAACAGAATTAATAATATATTTAGCGATAGTTACTGCTTGAACCAAGCTGAACTGTAGATAAAAAATACTAAATGATAGATAGATAGATAGATAGATAGATAGATAGATAGATAGATAGATAGAAATCATTCAACTGTGTATGTTGAAAAGTGATTTTGATCTATAAATATTGCTTTTGTGTTAATTTTTTTTTTGTTTCTGATATATATGATATAGATGGCATAGAATCGGTTTTAGTAAAAAGGCCTACCTAGGTGTAATGAATTTTTTCCAGCTTGACTTTAATATTCTGTGAAGGAAAAGGTGCCACTCTGTGGCTTACATTCTTGAATTGTAGTCTTGTCTTGAATTTTTGTCTTTTTTCACTGTCTGGTTTTATAAAGGTATCATTGCAGGACTCGTGCCAATGGCAATACTATCCCTTAATGGTTAAAAATATTGCACTATTGTTTGAGTGCTGCTCACTTCATGCACTGGTTTTGTGTTTTTTTGCAGTTGTCTCTGCAGAACTGGCTTACACTAATAATTTTCTTTCTAGTTGGGATCTGATCACTGCCCCATTATTATACTTACCAGCTGTTTAATCCAAAACTTTCTGGTTTTGATCCTGTCCTTCAACATGAGATGCAGACCCTTTCTTATTTAGGATACAATGGATGAATCCTGGTAGAAATTTCATTTGGAAGAATTAGAAGGTAATTAAAAGGTTAATATTAAGAGAGACAGATGGACAGAAAGACCCATAAAGGTGCTACATAATATAGATAGAATTTGTAAAAGTTGTTTGTGTTAAAGTTGTCCAGCAGAGGGAGACAAAGGCTACAATTTTGTTTTGTTTTTTTTCATTTAAACTATTGGCAGTTCTTTAGAAACATACAGTAACATACTACTACTCCATATATTGTTAAACAAAAACAATGTTTGACAATACCAAAGACCTTTTTAAGTGAAGGTAATTGGTCAAGTGGAGAATTTAAAGAAAATCTTTTTTAAGAATTCAATGAATGAATTACAGCATCACAAATCATCACTCTGAGCAGAACATCCAAAGTTTTGATATGTCAGTTAGCCCTGCTGGATTCATATTTAGAAAATGGAAGCTAAGCAAAAGCTTCCCACCCCATATTCTGTTGCTTCAGTGACCAAGTAACATGAAGTTATGTGGTGGGAGCTTAGGTAAAACCAAAAAATATTGAAAGGACTGCAAATTTCAATGGTTGAAAGTGGAGAGAAAGTTCATCAGTGAACAAAGCATAACACCGGCTTCATTGGCAGAGTGACAAGAAAGAAGCCACTACTGTGTTTAACGTTTCATTGCCTGTCAGACAGAGTTAAGATGTGGGAAGAGGTTTTGCAGTGAGATCAAGCTAAATGACATTTTTCTGGCCAAAATACAAAGGGTTTTTTTAAGTGTCAAACCCTATGCTGCCTGTGGTCCATGGAACACTGTTTCCAGAGTAAACTATAATGCTAACGATCTTTGCAATGTGGATGCTTCACTTTACCAGGGATGGTAATGTATCAGAACAGAGGAAAAATAAACAAAGAAAAGTACATGCAGCTGCTGCAAATAAAAATCTGTTTTAGTGGAATATATGAGTTAGACTGCCTCAAGAGTACAAAAGTTAAAGATATTTGTGTAGCTCATTTAATGTTCTTGCCTCATCAGATGTTGTGGTTCATCTTTAAATTAATCACACACAATCAAGGTCAACAAAACATGAAGGAAAAAGTCATTAAATTGTTGTGTCAGGAAAGGTGTCTGTACTAAATATTAATGTAAATAAATCATTAGGCAAGCAGCATATAGTATTTGAGTATTTTTTAATGAATATTGTGTAGAAAATACTTATACTCAGAAGCAGGGATCTACATTTAGTGAAAAGCAACATACTGACAATGAGATACATGATTAGGAATGATTTTAAATGTAAAGAGACAATTCATTCACTCAGGATGTTGTCACACATGGTAAAATCCTCACAACTTGCAATAAGAGTAGCATATTTCAAAACATGTAGTCATTTAGGTATTAAATATTGTGCTGTGGCACTAACCAAATCTTGTTCAACTTACCTTCCAGGAGAGCAAGGTGATGTTGAGAGTGTGGAGCAGACCACAGTTGCTGTTTCAGAATGTCCAACAGGAAAAGTGGTTGACATAACATTGGAAATGTTTTCCCAGAAGTCATAAAATGGATGACAGGATCTGTTGGACACATTGTGATGCGGTCAATGTGCCTCTAAGAAACAGCAGTTGTTACTCGCTACCGCGGGTTTTATAGCACCTGTCAAACACGTGCGCTTAGGAGGCAGTCAACAAGCCCAAAGGTTAGTGAAACATCGCGAGACAAGGGGTTGATGTGTGGCATTAATTCTTCTTTCTCTCTTTCTCATCAGACAAAAAGAAAAAAAATAAAACAGACCTTACTTCCGGGTTCCAAGATGGCCGCCAAGACGTCATAACCAGCACCCCCGATGACGATATTTCCAGCTCCTTGCGATGATGATACTTCCAGCTCCATCTGATGACATCACTTCCCTCATTACCTTATTTCCGGTCCCAAAGTATCCATATCCGTCCAACAGTTTTGATGTCAACTCATTTCTGTCCTCCATTTTGTCCATAAACACCATTTTTGTCTGTTACAGTTATCAATTGCTAGACATGCTATTTGATTAAATTCAGAGTCTTTTTGTGTTTTGTTTTGTCCAATGGACATTATATGGGGACAGTCCCCAAACCTTTTCCTTTTGTGGAAGTGCTTTATTGCGAAAGCTTATTACACACCTCACATCTTGAAACATGCAGTGCCAAGTGAGAATGTTCTCTGGTTTTCCATGTAATTTCCAGGGGTACATTTTGAGGTTGTAAGTCACTGCAGAGAAGCTGGATTCATCACTGAAGATGGTTCAATGCCAGACCATATCAAGCCCAACAGAAGGCCAGAAGCATTTGGTTATGACAAACAGCAAAGGTATACAGTATGTCATAATGGACACTTCTCTTTACATCCGTGATGACAAAATACAATCTTGATGTTGCACTGGTTACTATTGATGCTTCCCCAGACCAAGGCTGCTGAAGATCATTGTTGAATTTGCTGACGGTATATTACTTAAAAATGGAGAGTGGCACTAACGTTCTGTAATGTAACAAAAAGAAAAGGAGAGACTCTCTCTTTCACATAAGAATTATAATTTTTGTTTGATTATGATTCCTTTTTTACCTCATTACAAAAGTTGATCAAACCCTTCTGCTGGTCTTAAGGTTTTTATTTGTGAAGTGTATATTCAGCCTCTGTGAATTTGAAAAATAAACCAGTGATACCCTCCTTTTTATTCATTTAATTTTCATTGGTTAGAAATACCATTGATAAATGTATCATGTGTGGCTTTCTAGAGCTGCAGTACCCTATGGTCACCATGTTAGAGTCATGTCTGGTTATCTTTTTATCACTATCCCAATGTATGGCCCTCTGTGTTCCTGATCACATTCCAGGATTCTTACAAATTTCATCAGTGCAAATAATTTTCTTTTTTGTCAAAGTATGCTTTACACAAAGAGCCTTAATGTAATCAGTAGCCATCATAAAAAATAGCTTGAATAGCAGGAATAAGTATCAATACTAAAAACAAAATATTCTTTTAATATTGAAAAATCATCTTTGATGTGTGATGTTTTTCATTTGAAATTTGTCATAGTAAGTGTTCAAGCGCTACAGCCTCACAGCTCCAGAAGGCTGCGTTTAAATCTTGGCCTGGTAACCATCTGTGAGGAGTTTCCATGTTCTTTTCATGTTGATGAAGGTTTTCTTGAAATACTCCAGTCCTCCATTCAATTTCCAAAGACATGCAGGTTTGGTTCATTGTTAAATGTGGAAGTGGGCCCTGCTCTTTTATCTTGTCCAGAGTTGGTTCCTTCTGCTAGCTCTGTGCTGCTTGGGTATACTCCAGATCCCAGTGACCTTAAATTTGGATTTAGTAGGTTAAGAAGTCGATACATGTATTATAGTTTTTCATATAATCTACAGAGAGAGCAATGGACTTATTGAGTCTTGAGAAATTAAAATAAATCCTGGAAAATTGTAATAGCAAAAATAGTGCATACAGCAATCAGGCTATTCAAATTGGTCCACTATTTCAAAAGCCTTTCCATTTTCATTTACAGGCTGACTTTACTTTTGGCTTGTACAGAGTTTAAGTCTATTTACTTATTTAAAATTTACTACAGGCTTTCTATTACAGGGTGATATTGTGGTTAGAACCGTTGATGTCTCACAGAGTCTTTAGTTCAGATCTTCAGACAATCACCCTCTCTGTGTGGACCTTGCACATCCTCGCCATATCTGTGTGGAGTTTTTCTCCAGGCGCTGCGGTTCTAACTTCAAACATGTGCCTCTGTGTGAGTAAGTGGGCCCCAGCCAGGGTTGGTTCCTTCCTTACACCTAATGCTGCCAGGATAGGCTCCAAACTGACATTGCTCTGAACTGGATGGATGGATAATCTTCTATTAAAAAGTGCTTTACTATTTGCTTATGCCTAAAATATTGATATCACTTATGGTAAAGAAGACAATAGGCATTCATTTTCTGAATTCCTGTCTTTTTTTTTTTTTGCTAACATTAAACTAAGTACAGTTTCTAAAGAATATCGCACTGAATACAACTCACCACTGAATTAGTACAGTGCATGTACACTCATCACAACAAAACCATAATGCTGAAACTGGTGAAACTGGAGTATTCCATAATTTAAACCAACCGGCATTCAAGCTTTTGTACCACAATCTTACAATGCTGCGAAGAGACGTTCAGAGAATAAATGCAGACATATGGTAAGGAGTTTTCCAATGCTGAAAATTTGTTTTATTAGTGAAAACAAAATCAAAAGGCAGAACTTGCCTGGAAGATATTAGTTTATTTTATGGATATTTTATATATTAAACCTCCAATTAGCTAGTAAAAATACAACATTGCTCAGTATTTTCCGTATTGTAACCAATAGTAGATGCTGTGAGGGCAAGAAAGAATTTTAGTGGTAAGAACTGTAAAAATTACATCATGTTCTGTGAATTTAACCTCACACCCCCTTCCAATTACAAAAAAAAAAAAAACAATATTTAATGCAAATGTAAAACAATTATACTGGAGCAAGGGAAACTTTTGACACACTAATTGTTAATAACAGATTTATAGTGTAGGAATTTATGTCTATCGTTTCTGTTTTGTTAAACTCATTAGACTCTAAACTTTACAACGTGATATGGTCCAGATGAATTTATTAGTAAGAGGTGCAAAAAAGTTCTGATATTCCATTCCTCCTTTTTCAGACTTGATTGTCTTCCAGTTGTGGTTTGTGGCAGGGCTTGGAGTCCCTTATGGAAGCAGCAGAGACAAGGGGAGGGTTTTGCTGTGAAAAGGGTAGTAAGACGCCACTGGGTTTGTACACAGATGCACACAATCATCACCACAGCACTGTAAAGTATCCCAGACACTTAACACAACGGTCAGTGCTAGGGCCGCTTCTAATTTTAATATATATAAATGATTTGGATAGGAATATAAGTAACAAGCTGGTTAAGTTTGCAAATGATACCAAGATAGGTGGATTGGCAGATCTGTTGGAATCTGTTGAATGATTACAGAGGAACTTGAATAGACTGGGGCACATTTGTAGCAAATTAAATTGAATGTAAGCAATTTAAAGTAATACAGTTAGGAAACAATAATGTTAGGTTTGAATACACAATGGGAGATCTGAAAATTGAAAGTACATCTTATGAGAAGGATTTAGGAGTCATAGTGGGCTCGACTCCGAATTCCTAGACAGTGCTCAGAAGTCATTAAGAAGGATAACACAACGTTAGGTTATATAGCACCTTGGAGGAGGTTATGCTCAAGTTTTATAATGCGGACGCATCTGGAGTACTGTGTGCAGTTTTGGTCTCAAGGCTATAAAAAGGACATAGCAGTGCTAGAAAAGGTGAGAGTGACTAGGCTGATTCCAGGGCTACAGGTGATGAATTATGAAGAAAGAATAAAAGAGCTGAGCACTTTTAGTGTAAGCAAAAGATTAAGAGGAGACATGATTGAAGTGTTTAAAATTAAGAAGAGAATTAGTACAGTGGATCAAGACTGTTATTTTAAAACGAGTTCATCAAGAACACAGGGATACAGCTGGACACTTGTTAAGGTAAATTTTGCACAAACATTAGGAAGTTTTTTTTTTTTACAGAGAGAACCATAGACACATGGAATAAGTTACCAAGTATATAGTAAACAGAAGCACTTTAGAGACTTTCAAAACTAGACTTTCTTTTTAGAAGAATTAACTGGATAGGACTGGCGAGCATTGTTGAGCTGAATGCCCTGTTCTTGTCTAGATTGTTCCAATGCTTTAATGTTCTAACTTCACCTATGGCCAATGGTCAGTTTAAAGTGTAAGTTCAACTTTGCTGTTGCCACATTTATTTCACTGCATGTATTTATGTGAAAAATCGCAACATTTAAATCCAGCATAACTTGGCTTGTGTTTCAAGGTATGAGATTTCAGTGAGTGATCCATAATAACTCTTTGGGATTGAATATTGTGCATCCGAAGGTGACTAAAAACATTAATGCAGTAGAAGTCACTTGCATTACAAGCCTGCATGAAATTAAGGGATTGCCTTTCCCAGGGCAACCTGTCCAGGCAGAGGTAAGGGTGCATTTAAATCAAAGTCCAATGCAGTGGTAGAGATTGGTTGAACAAGAGAAAGAAAAAGAGCAAGTACGAAGAATTGCCGAAAAAAAGAGAAGGTTTAACCTCTGCCATAGAACATAGGAGCATAGAAAGGATTGGAAATGAATGTTGCGATTATCTGCAAAAAAGTTCAAATGTTTGCTCCATGGTGGTTGATTTAAACCATTTTCTGTGGACCTGGAAACATGAAAGTTCATTTAGGAACATGGAGGCCAGGCAACAGTCTGATTGTTAAATACATACTGTACACCTGGACTAATGGACTAATATTTGAGTAATTAAAATTCTTCTCCGATACAATGTTTGTCACTTTGTGGATCACTTGACTCACATTTGTGAAACTCAGGCTGTCCAAAGATGACAGTTTTAGAATCACTATTTTAGAAGAAGACAGAAAGATTGACGGGAAGTAGAAGTTTAATTTGAGGTAGGCAAGTGAAAAACCCATGTCTACTGGAGTTCATGTTCATGCCCCATATTGGTAGGGCCAGAGAGGCATGAGGGTTTTATTAATTTTATACAATGTATCTTCCCCTTGTACTATTTTTTAATTATAATTTTTTTAAATACCTTGATCTCCTTGAAGACTATCCATGCTGGACAACTGCATTTGTCCACAATGGGTAACTACTAAAACTGTTATTGAAGGTGGTGGAATTGCCACTGCTCTATAATATACTTCCATATTGAACCCTCTTATGTGGTGATAAAGAACTACCAACTGGGTCATACTTCTCTATATTCTGTAAACTGTTCTTGGACATATAACCAAGTCTTCTATTTTAATGTTAAATCACTGTTTAAGTGGACTACATGGTTTAAGTGTCAAGAGGCTCAGGTTATAGTGCAAAAGGAATAAGCACTGGGTGAAAAAATAAATAATTTGACTCAGAATAATAAAAAGAAAACTTAGAAACACAACAGTCTGGCCTTCTTGATGTATTTCATATGTATCTTCTATATCTTCATTTAAGATGTTTTAGTGTTTTATTGAGTAAGTCAAGTTTCATTTACAACAGCTAGGATGTTTTGTGCTTCACTTTACCTAAATAATTATGAAGCCTTGTGCCACTGAAGAATTAGTTGTTAATCTTCATATGCACTATAGGGTGTACAGGTGTTTAACAGCTGGTCTTGAGCCCCACAAATGCCAAAGAAGATCAAATGTAAACCAAAAACACAAGAAACATGCTATCATAAAGGAAGGACAACAGAGAAGAAAGCAAAAGTATGAAAAAAGGAAACTCTTAAAAAACCTAATGCCCCATAAGGTGTTCCTGCCTACGATGGAGTGGAATGGCTGGTCCACTTGCCCACAATAACTCCTCACCTTCCTCTAAACAATAACAAACATGTTCTCCATATTCTGGCCTTTCCTGAACACACAAAATGAGTGGTTGCCAAACACTAACCTACCAATTGTAAGTTCCTGGGCCAAAGTCTACATCCATGTGCCAAACAAGTGGCAGTAAACATATTTTTTTTGTTTTAGCTCATATTTGCACTTGATTCTTCAAGATGTTTTTAAGGACAGAGGCACAAATGAAACACAAGGCAAAATTATAGTGGAAAGATGGATAATTGTAATGGCATCTAAAATACAAAAACTAAGGCAAGATAGGCAAGTAGAGGAGATGTTTCCTGAAGGCCAAACATTAAGCTTTTTATTTGGATCAGATTTTTTGTGAGTTGTCTTTTATATTGAAAGTGTAGACAAGATGGCACATACTGTACATGAAACCCAGCAACAGGGTGCGGGCCAGAAAACTAAACAACAACCACAGTGTGTCTGATGTAATCGATGTGTCCCCAGAATGTGAAAAAAAAGCCATGGAACAATAAACATAACTGATCAAACAATTAAAAAATGAACAACACAAAAGGAACCTTAAGAATATCTAGAATGTGACAGTCCACTACAAAGCACTCTCATTTACAACCTCACACACACCCACAGTAGGCCAATTTAGTGTCACCAGTAAACCTAACTTGTTGCTTGAGAAGTAGGAGGAAACTGGGGAAGCTGCATAAAAGCTTACCAAGTATGAATTTCTGATCTACCTCATAATGAGTGCTTTCTTGCTTCAAACCAATTTATTTGTAAAAGAAAATGTTGTATGCTATTAGATTATACAAAACAGCATGTTGGTAAAAGTGTTGCAAATTTTTTTTTTTTTTATGTTTTGTATTTTGTGTGGTACCTAATGATAAAATGGAGTCATTGAGGTGTTAAGTTCCATCCTTCTTTTTGCGTCTGTGTGTGTACAGCACAACAGTAAGGCACAGCATTCCTTGGTTTCTTCTCACATGATTGTGTGTTTTGTTGTGGCCATTTTCAATAAGCTTTTCTACTCAAGCTTTCATGTACTAACCTACTAACCTATTTATTTGTCCAAATGCACTACTAGTATATACTGTTGCTCCTTAACTTTAATAAATTTCATTTCCCAAGGTGATTATTCAATTGGTTGAAACAGACTGCTAAATCAGTTTACAGGTTTGACGATAAGGTGAGTAGAAATGTATGGGAAATGTCTGGCTCTTGTCCAGGACACTGCATAGTAAGCAATTCTCACATGTTCACCCAATCCATTGGTCATTACTCTTCTAAACAGCTGTCATGCTGTTTTAGACAGATACCGTTTAAGATCTGGCTAAGAAGAAAGACACGCTAATAACACTGAACTCCAGGGTATGGTAAAAAAGAAGAAATGCTAAACTCAGCAAAAAAAAAGACAAAAATGGAAAAAACTGCACCCATTCATCTAATGTCTCCAGGCTATCAAGTCACTAGTATTGATTACACAGGGGCCAAAGATGTGCTGACAGACTGATGACAGCTTTGTCGGGAATTTTAAAATGAGCTAAGCAGTAGGGAATGAACATTTTCCACAAGCTTCAAGGTCTTTGGTTGTAATTATTCTTTCCACTTGCATAAACATTACCACTGAGATAACCACCACATGTCGTCACCACCAACAAGAGTTAGAAATTCCACTTTTAAATTCAAGTACCACAGATTAAGTAGGACGTGATATAAAACTTAAATTGGACACAGGATTAAATGATAGCATTAATGAAAGGAGTGTTTCAAATTACACAGCATGGTGGCACAGTGGTAGCTCAGCTGCTGCTACTGCCTCATGGGTCCAAAATTCTGGGTTTTAGTCCTGCACCAAGTCACTATCAGTAGGTGTTTCTCCAGTCTTCTTCCCACATGCTAAAAATATGCATGTTTGGTTAATTGGTGGCTCAGTGTGGCATGAATAAGTGTGTCCTGTCTTCTATTCATTCAATTACGCTGCAATAAACTCAATATATCCCTGAATTGGATAAACTCAATATATCCCTGAATTGGATAAAGTGAGTACAATTAAACCAGAGCTTTAAGTCCCCAGATGAACTTCTCTATTTACTGTTTAGTCAATACCTCCATCCTCATCTATAAGTTCTAGGGAGGTAACATAAACAACAAGATCATGAGTACAAGCAGCCAAAATTATGGCTCATATACAAGGTTACAGGGCTCAGGTCACAGTAAAACAGGAGGACCTCTACTGCTTCTCTAGATTCAAAAGTGCAAATTGGGGTGGTTTGGCCATGTAATTGGCATGCCCCATGAGATGCAGACCGAGGACATACTTGAGGGATTCTATTTCTTTTCTGGCTGGGAACAAGTTTTAAAGGATAAGTTGAATTGGTTTGTTCGACACGGTTTATTGCCACAATAACCAGGACAAACAGGATTAAAGTAAAAATTAAGTGTAAAGACATTTGTTAACTGCGGTGGGCTGGCACCCTGCCTGGAATTTGTTTCTGCCTTGCACTCTGTGTTGGCTGGGATTGGCTCCAGCAGACCCCTGTGACCCTGTGTTAGGATATAGCGGATTGGAGAATGACTGACTGACATTTGATGAATTACATTTTCATACATTTCTTGCTAAATATTGCTATGTTATGTCCTGGCTCTGTTTGTTCTGGATTGTAAAGTGTAGTAACCCACCACCACACTGCACTTTAACAAAGAATTCTTCACTTCAATTCAGCTAACCAATTTCACTGCACAATCTACGCTATTTAAAAGACAGTTTGTTGGGCACAGATCACTGCTCAGGAATTTGAAATTCCACTATATTTAAAAGTATAATTGTTTGGAAGAATTAGGGTCAGGATCCAGGTTTTTTCTATTAGTTTCGCTGAGTCAAATGCACAAGGAGCAGCACCAATGTTAAAGGTGTTGCTGCATGTTGTTGGAGATAACAAAGCAAAGCCAGACATTCCAGAGACAGGGCCCATGTCACATTCTTTGGAACTTCTGTGAACATCATCTACTATCCAGTGTTAGATAAATGCTTCATATGTAATCAATTAACATTTTCTACACATAGAGCAAATCCTGGTATTGAAGAGATGCTCCTTCACAACTGATGAAATCATCTATACTTTTATTCAGCAAACCTGCACCTTCTTATAGTACCTCTTTTTAATTCTGCAAATCCTAACTGTCAGTTTAGAACTTTAAATTTTCAACAAGCTTTACGGAATCCCTTTGAAGACTTTTCCAGCTCCTGTTTTCTTGGCTTGTTAAGCATATTCATTCAAATGTTCCAGAGCTATTCATTTCTTCTGGTTAAATGTTAGTCATTTGCTCTCAGCTTTTCTTTTTTTATGCTATTCATTTTCTTTTACACATAATTTTTTTTTTAAATACATTAAAATTGAATTCACCTGTAGTCAAAACATTAACACAGTCAAAACTCTTCATATTTGGTAATTTTCTGCAGACATTATTACAGTTTTGTATATTTGTTAATTTGGTTTCATTTATCCATTTGCTTATCTATCTGTTCCTTTATCTTTCTGTATGAGTACCAGGCCTCTCTTTGTTACCTCTAATTCTCCAGGGCAGGATAATTTTTGGGAAAGTAGGCAGTTCAGTATTCTGTTTTTCTCCATCATCAGCAATCACTGAAAATGGGAATGTTATCCATCAAGCTATTTGTGTGGCTTTAGATATATAACAGAGTGTGCCATGGAACAGAGGAATAATGGATTGTGTCTATGCCCTCTTTCATCATGCGCCTGCACCCCAATTATATGCCCTCAGTCAATGTGAATATTCTTTTCTTCAGCATTAATGTTTGAGGGTACATCAAGATTTTGGAAGTGAAGAAAGACAACAGTCATTAGAGACTGTTCAGAGCACAATTTGCAGTTATGAAACACACAAGAGACTGGCATATGAATGTATAGAAAGGGTTGGTAAGCTGACTGGTCAATATTTAGACATTAGGGAGAAAAGTAAAGTCCCCCCTGCAAGTCACCTTAGTCCCTCCTGCATGTCACCTTAGTCCCTCCTGCATTGTCCTCTTTTTTCCCCCACTCTTGTTCAAATACTTGTAATTTGCGTTTGGGAATTTTTTACAATGTTTGCAAGAGGCAGAAATTCTTGAAAATGTTCTTGTCTTGTCCAAACAACTGTTTGTCCTGTCAGATGTCCTGCGGTAATCCTTGCAGACTGGGAGCAGGGCTATCTGGAATGTCTTTTTTGAAGAAAGGTAATAGCTAGCTAATGGCTTTATTTATATTATTTCACGGGAGGCAAAAGAAAGAATGCAAACTGGAAGCAAAAGACAGAGAAAAGTCAACCAATTGGGTAAACTTCCTTGAGTTGGGTGTCAGGAGTGTAACCATTTGGTTGAGTCTGTGCAGACTAACTTAAAAAGAACTAAGGAAGACGAGACCAGGGAAGTGTGATGTCCATTTGTTTGCTGCATAGATCACAAGTCACTGATGTAGAAGAAAAACAGTGACCTGACTCTGAATCTACCTACCTCTCTATTGTCTATCACTTCCACCTGACTTTTTCTTTTTTTTCCAGCTGCTCCCATTAGGGGTTACCACATCTTCTTCCATATCTTTCTGTCTTCTGCATCTTGCTCTGTTACACCCATCACCTGCATGTCCTCTCCTACCACATCCATAAACCTTCTCTTAGGCATTCCTCTTTTCTTTTTCCCCTGGCAGCTCTATCCTTAGCAACCTTCTCCCAATATACTCAGCATCTCTCCTCTGCACATGTCCAAACCAACGCAATCTCACCTCTCTGACTCTCTGACTTGAGCTGACCCTCTAAGGTACTTATTTCTAATCTTATCCATCCTCGTCACACACAGTGCAAATCTTAGCATCTTTAACTCTGCCACCTCCAACTCTGTCTCGTACTTTCTGGTCAGTGCCACCGTCTCCAACCCATATAATATAGCTGATCTCAATACCGTCCAGTAGACCTTCCCTTTCACTCTGATATTCATTTGTCACAAGTTACTCCTGACACTCTTCTAGACCCATTCCGCCCTACCTGCACTCTCTTTTTCACCTCTCTTCCACAATCCCCATTACTCTGTACTGTTGATCCCAAGTATTTAAACTCATCCACCTTCGCCAACTCTACTCCTTGCATCCTCACCATTCCACTGACCTCCCTCTCATTTACACACCTGTATTCTGTCTTGTTCCTACTGACCTTCATTCCTCTCCTCTCTAAAGCATATCTCCACCTCTCCAGGGTCTCCTTAACCTGCTCCCAATTATAGCTACAGATCACAATGTCATCAGTAAACATCATAGACCACGGGGACTCCTGTCTAATCTCGTCTGTCAACCTGTCCATCACCATTGCAAATGAGAAAGGGCTTAGAGCTGATCCCTGATGTAATCCACCTCCACCTTGAATGCATCCATCACTCCTACCACAGACCTCACCACTGTCACACTTCCTTCAAATATATACTGTACAACTCTTACGTACTTCTCTGCCACTCCCGACTTCCACATACAATACCACAACTCCTCTCAAGGCACCCTGTCATATACTTTCTCCAAGTCCACAAAGACACAATGCAGGTCCTTCTGGCCTTCTCTATACTTCTCCATCAACATCTTTAGAGCAAACATCGCATCTGTGGTGCTCTTTCTTGGCAAGAAACCATACTGCTGCTCACTAATCATCACCTCACTTCTTAACCTAGCTTCCACTACTCCTTCCCATAACTTAATGCTGTGGTTCATCAATTTTATCCCCCTGTAGTTATTATAGTCCTGCACATCCCCCTTATTCTTAAATATCGGCACCAGTAAACTTCTTTTCCACTCATCAGGCATCCTATCACATTCCAAGATTTCATTAAACAATTTGATTAAAAACTCCACTACCATCTCTCCTAAACATCTCCTTGCTTCCACAAGTATGTCATCTGGACCAGCAGCCTTTCCATTTCTCATCCTCTTCAAAGCTGTCCTTACTTCCTCCTTGATAATCTGTTGCACTTCCTGATTCACTATCTCCACATCATCCAACCTCTTCTCTCTCTCGTTCTCTTCATTCATCAGCCTCTCAAAGTACTCTTTCCATCTGCTCAACACTTTCTCCTTGCTTGTGAGTACATTTCCATCTTTATCACCCTAACCTGCTGCACATATTTCCCAGCTCGGTCCCCCTGTCTAACCAATTAGCACAGGTCCTTTTCTCCCTGCTTAGTGTCCAACCTCTCATATAAATAATCATACACCTTTTCTTTAGCCTTCCCCACCTCTCTTTTCACCATGCACCTTATCTCCTTGTACTCTTGTATACTTTCTCCATCTCTCTGACTATCTCACTTCTTCTTCGCCATCCTCTTCCTCTGTATACTCCCCTGTACTTCCCCATTCCACTACCAGGTTTCCTTTTCCTCCTTCCTCTGTCCAGAAGTCATACCAAGCACTCTTCTTGCTATCACCCTTAGTACTTCTGCTGCAGTTTCTCAGCTGTCTGGTAATTCTTCACTGCCACCCAGTGCCTGTCTCACCTTCTCCCTAAACTCAACCTTGGAGTCTTTCTTTTTCAAATTCTACCATTTGATCCTTGGCTCGCTCTCTTCCTCTTCCTCAACATCATCCGACAGATAATGCTGCTTAAATACACTTTCCCTTGCCACCACTTTGCAGTCTTCAATCTCCTTCAGATTGACTCTTCTACATAGGATGTAATCTACCTGTGTGCATCTTCCTCCACTCTTGTATGCAACCCTATGTTCCTCCCTCTACTTGAAATATGTATTCACCACAGCCATGTACAACCTTTTGGCAAAATCCACTATCATGTGACCTTCTTCATTTCTCTCCTTGACACCATACCTACCCATCACCTCCTCATCTCATCTGTTCACTTCACCAACATGTCCATTGAAATCCACTCCAATCACCACTTTCTGTCCTTTTGGGTACATTGTTCATCACTTCATCCACCTCACTCCAAAAATCTTCTTTCTCCTCCATCGCACAACCAACTTGTGGGGCATATGCACTAACAACATTCATCATCACACCTCCAATTTCCACCTTCATAATCATTACTCTTTCTGACAGTCTTTTCACCTCCAAAACACTCTTGACATGCTGTTCTTTCAGAATAATTCCTACCCCATTTCTCCTCCCATCCACACTACGATAGCACAATTTGAATTCACCTCCGATCCACATGGCCTTACTCCTCTTCCATTTAGCCCATTGCACGCACAATATATCAACCTTCCTTCTCTCCATCATATCTGCTAACTCTCTCCCCTTACCAGTCACACTGCCAATATTCAAAGTTCCTTCCCTCAGTTCCACTCTCTTTACTTTCCTCCTCTCCTCCGGACACGTCTCCCCCTCTTCTTCGGCCAACAGTAACCCAATTTCCGCCAGCACGCTGTTGGCTAATAGTACTAGTGGTGGTCTATGTTAACCCGGGGCTTGACCGATCTGGTATGGAAATTTTTATTGTTGTCCGCATATTGACTTGGTAAAATTTTACACCGGATGCCCTTCCTGACGTAACCCTCCCCATTTATCCAGGCTTGGGACCGGCACAAACATCCCCTGTGGCTGGGTTATCACTTCCACCTGACTAACAATATGAAAAGGTCCCCTTAACCAATATTCATCACCTAGTGACCTGATAGACAGAGAACTCTGGGCTGCGTTAATCATCTCTAAACTACACAAAGCTGAAATGTTCTTTTCTTTTTTCAATAGGGGAATTAGTTTTACTTTTTTCTGAGCCAAGAAAATCATCATTATTCACTTGTATTGTGAGACAGTTATTTGTTTATTTTTGCACAATTGTCTTCCACGCTACATTCTTAAAAATAATGGATCTAAAATGGCACTTTAATGGGTTGTATGACTCCTCGTAGAGCCATTTAATTCTAGGAAGGGCTATTTACATATGAAATTAGTTCTTTTTATAAGGTTCCTAATATGCAGTAAAAACAAAAATCTTTAATGCCATTTAGCAGGATTCTAACAGATCAAGAAGACATGAACTTAACCTGTGTTATTGTTTACTGCCAGAGTCCTTGTAAAATAAATTTTTATAATCTATTCATGGTTAAATAGAGAACCTGGAATGAATCTAAATAAACTGAGGGTCTTTGTGGAACCTTCATGTGGATGGTTCTTTAAGGAACCAGAAGTGTTTCTTCTGTGGCATCACTCTGAAGAACAACTTTGGCAAATTTATTATTAAGAGCGTACCTGTTAACTTTCTTGTGTCTATAGTTCTCTGTGTGAAGAAAAACTTTCTAACATTTGTGTGAAAATTGTCCCAAATAAGCCTCTGTCTGTATTTCGATGCTTCTGCTGAAGATCTCATTTTAAAGTAACAGCTTGGCTTGAAAACACAGCATGATATCATCAAGGCAGCGACAACCCCCATGAAAGGAAACAATTAATAAAATTAATTTTTCAGAGATAAAATATGGAAAGATCAGCTCAAGTGACAGAGAATGATAAATCCAACTAAGAAAGAATATTTAGAAATTTTGCATTTGTAAATTACACTGCAGCTGTCCAGAGGGCTATTAGTAGCATTGTTGGCAGACTTTATGTGAAATTTTTGAGTTAGTGGTTAGTGATATGTGTGAGTTGTGTAAGGTACTTTCCTTCTTTATTTTTTGTTGTCATTGTTGTTTTGATGTGATAAGTGCATTCTCTACGGTGCTCCTATAAGAGATGAGTAGCTGTGTAGTGCACACTGCCACTTTCTTTGTTTTCAGATTTGTAGTATGTGACCAGTGTTAACATAAAATATAAGATGTAAGATATAGGTGGGTGCCCTGTTATAAAATGATGTGATTATATAGACAGTAAGAATCAAAATAAAATATATCACTGCTCTCAACCATACCACCGCCAACATACTAGTTCATGTGTGAATCTAAATACTACCATGACTATCATGTTAAGTTAAATCAGTTTTTTTGATCTTTTTAGTGAGAATTGAAACAAAGTGACACCTTTCATTGGCTAACTAGAAAGATTACAATATGCAAGCTTTCGAGGCAACTCAGGCACCTTCTTCAGGCAATTTGAATGAATTCTTTATCACAATGTAATGAATCTTCAATGCTACTTTCCCATTTTTTCAACTGAGTTTTTAAAAATTATTTTCAAGCAATATTCTCTCTTGGCAACAATTCTGCTTTATCTTATGAGCTGTGTCCTTGAAACGTCTCTCGAGAAGAGACTAATTGTTCTTAAATGCTAATTGGCTCAGTAAGTACAGTTGCTCTAGATCATTTTATAATGCATTGAGACTTTTACTCTAGGTACATTTTTATGAGAGCATTTTTGTTCTGAACTGGTCTGGATTTTTATTATTTATTTTTAGCACACACACTTAACAACTCCAGGTCTACCACCTATTCTGTTTATAAGCAGACTATAAATTTAGGGTGTGTCATATGAACGCATCAGAGTATCACCTTCTGGGCACTGAAGTATGTAAAACTACCCGGAATGAGCGGGGTTGCTGTCACTAACTGTGTTGTCTCCTTTTACCTCTACAGTGCAGAGGAGGCCACCTGATTCCACACCTTCTGGTCCAAACGCTATAAAGCCCAGGTGTGTCTAGAAGGAGGCATCTACTCGTAGCCTAAATGCGCAACAGGCCAGAGTTCCAATGCAAACAGACCATCTCAAAAGACAGACGATTCATACATGTAGGAGTCCAAGGGCTATGTTGAGATTTCTTTTCCTGTTCAAAGTATTTTGTTTCTCATACCAACAAGATTTTTTTCTGGGTTGGGTTATTCACATAATGGATGACAAGTGTCAGAGACGGCCTTACAATGAACACTCTGCTTTGTGTTGTGTGTGTTTGGATGTTACAGTATATATATATATATACACACACACACACACATATATATATATACAATATATATATTGTCAGACTTCGGTCACACAGTAGCACAGATTCATTCAGGGTTTTCAAGAAACATAAACTTTATTTGTAAACAACATAATAAAGCATAAATAATAAAGCAGAGGATGTTTGGGGGAGAAGAGAGACAAGGCAATAAGACAAAAGGACAGCTGCTATACATACTTTTAAATGTTCAAAGAGCCGTACGAGATGCAGATCACGCGGCACACCAGCAGCAGCAAGCCAGCAGCTAATTGAGCAAAGAGGAGGTAAAAAACTGTTGTGACAGTAGGGGTCGCTGTTGCCCAGTGTAACCCACAGACAACACATCCAGACACCAGGTAAAAATATAAGAAATAAATTTAATTATTTTCTTAATGTGCACAAAGCACCTCCACCTCCACAATACACTATAATAATCCACAATAATAATACATCAATCCTCCTCTCCTCCCAGCAGCTCTGTCACACTCCCTCCCAACTCCGGCTCTGTCTGCTGGGTTTCCCACAGTCCTTTTTATAGTCCGTGACCCAGAAGTGCTTCTGTACTTCAGTCCACGTGATTCCATAGCACTTCCAGGTCAGATGAAAACTCTTCTTTTTCTTCAGCCTGGAAGTACTTCATTTCTTCAGTCCCCATGACTAGGGAGTACTTCCGGGCTATAATAGAAACACTCGTGCCTCCCTGCAGCATCCCCTGGTGGCCCCCACAGTATCCAGCAGGGCTGTGAAGCCGAATTCCATTGTCCATGATGCCCTGCGGGAATTCGGGGCACCTCCATGTTGCAGGGAGGACTCCATCTAGCGGCCTGGGGGTGTTGGCTGGGATAAACTGCCGGCCATCTCTCACACAGTATTTGTTTCCCATTGTATCATCGTTTAGGAGGGGTTTTTGGAGGAGCGACCACATCTTATACGGGTGCGTTCAGCCCCCTCTTCACCATATATATATCTCTCTATTATAAAAAAAATCTTGGAAGGAGACGAGATGTGATTTTCTCAGAGAGACACTTGCACGTCCTGCGAGACAAGTCTTTGTGCCAAGACAAAGTAGATGACAAAGTAGAACGTCATAAAGAATCCAAAAACATTGGCGCAGTACACATGCAGAGCAGGTTGGAGATAATGGAAGTACGAAAATTTGAATGTCTCAAGAAATGGATAGTAAAGATCGCATTAGCGCAAACAAACAAAAATTATTACTCGGTGAAATAACAGAACAGCAAAAAGAGGTTGAATATATTGTTTGGATTTAGACATTAAGTTGGAGACTTGTAGATCGTCTAATTTGTGTTGTAATCAGGGAAAAGAAAAGTAGTGTTTCTTCTCAATGAAAAGGAGTATCCAGAAGAATTAAAAGATTTGTTGTTTGGTGAAAGTGAAATCCCACTAGAGAAAATTTCAAGCCCCACGAGACAAGAGCTTATGCAAAGAGATTTGAAAAAGTCCTGCCCACATAACCACGAACATGGTTCAATCATTTCTAATTTGTGTGAATGCTATTGTCAGACACATTTCTTGTAGAGAGAAAGAAACGATATTCACTCATGGGCAGTTATATGTTGCATTGTCACGATGTAATTCCATCCATCCATTATCCAACCTGCTATATCCTAACTACAGGCTCACGGGGGTCTGCTGAGCCAATCCCAGCCAACACAGGGCGCAAGACAGGAAACAAACCCCGGGCAGGGCACCAGCCCACTGCAGGGCACACACACACACCAAGCACAATTTAGGATCGCCAATGCACTTAAACGTCTTTGGACTGTGGGAGGAAACTGGAACAGCCGGAGGAAACCAACGCAGACAC
>JANRMT010062854.1:37020985-37075745 GCA_026402145.1 Polypterus bichir lapradei
GCCAATGCCTCTTAAACATTTTAGATTCACAGGTAACGATTTCAGTAGTGGACACTTTGATGTTAATGAATGTTTAAACTCTCAAAAGCTGGATGTGAAGTTATCGATGAAACCGGTTGTATGCTTACAACGCTTACAAGATGCCGAATGTCACTTCAACACAAGTCCTGCAAATACTGTTGTAAATTGAAACAAACCATTAAACTCAAACCGATTATGACGGCAGTAATCCAAGCTGTGAGATTTGAGACAAGATTACTGTTCACATGGCCAACTGTAAGTTGCATGCTCAAGTGTAAGCTCAGCGCACATCTTGGTCATATTAAAACCAGAGGGCCGAACTCACAATGTGGTATACAAAGAGATCCTTAACAGATAATTATTGGTATATTTTCCCTCAGTTTAAAAAGGTTTAATTTTCTTCTTAAAATAATTTTTGATGCAGTAATTCGCCGCTGCGAAGCACGGGTATTTTGCTAGTATATACATAAACTCCTTTGCATACCTATTTTGCAATGATACATGTAAGTTGATGAAAGACTAATATCTCCTGCTCCCTCTCTATGGAGGATCTGTTTCTTTTCAAATGTCAGTTCGAGTGTATTATTTCCCACATGACCAATTTTATGGAAATTGCAGCCCAAATTATAGAAATGGCTAAAAGAAAAACACCAGCTGTTCATTCCACAGGCTAATATGGTGGATTAGGAGGGGAACAGAAAGCAAATTTGCCGACTGAGGTGAATGATTTACATAACATTAATAGTCTGCCACCAGCTCTAATTAATTACCAAATAAGAAAGAGGTCAGTGCAAGTGCTTTACCATGATTCAATTCTAAAAACAACAGGAAAAACAAAATAAAATTAAGGACATACATTGAATACCACTTTAAAAATGAAACCCTTAAAACTAGATTGTGGTAAAAATGTGTTGATGATTCTCATCTATAAGTAAATGGTGAAAATAGATGAAGCATACCATATTATTTACTTAAGTTCTATAATAATATAACCATTTGGCAGATGTTCACTGCAGATGTGTTAACAAAAACAGAATTTTATCAAAATGGAAGAAAGAGGAACATTTATCTGGAAATTGGTCAGTACCCAAAACATTAGTCAGTATGTTTGACATATCCTTTCTCCCTCTTGGATGGAAGATATGTTTGCAAGCTCCTAGTTGTATATTATGTGCTCTGTTTTGAAAGTTGTTCAACAGAACACACTGTATTAAAGTACATCCTGCATTAGCAGCTTTATGAATATTGACATGCACAATGTACACGCATAGAAATAGTGGTGGTTTGTTTAACACCTGGGCGGCACGGTGGCGCAGTGGGTAGCACTGCTGCCTCACAGTTAGGAGACTCAGATTCGCTTCCCGGGTCCTGCGTAAACTTTGCATGTTCTCCCCCTGTCCGCGTGGGTTTCCTGCCACAGTCCAAAAACATGTAGGTTAGGTGATCCTAAATTGTGCTTGGTGTGTGTGCGTGCCCTGCAGTGGACTGGTGCCCTGCCCAGGGTTTGTTTCCTGCCTTGCGCCCTGTGTTGGCTGGGATTGGATCCAGCAGACCCTTGTGACCCTGTAGTTAGAATATAGCTGGTTGGATGCTGGATGGATGGATGTTTAACACCTACATACTGTGCATTTTCTCGAAAAAGTGACTGTGTCATAGCATCTCAATAATTTCCATTTTACAGATGCTGTATATTTGTTTTTGTACACTGAGATACATCTCAAATTAAACTAGTGCAGCATGGTGGAAATATTGCTACCTCTGGCATTTCACTGCTCCAGATACCTGGATTTGATTTCTGTCCCAGCCACTGTTTCTATGGAAATGTGATATATTTTCAAAAAAATAAAGCTCTTTTTGTATCTTCTTTTGATATAAAACTGTACTTCATCTGAAAGTGATTTATTCAATTGTGTATTTATTTATTCTTACTCACAATGCTGCTGCGAAATACTCTAGACCCTGTGACCATGAACTGGATTAAATGGGTACAAAGAACTGGTGGATGGTATTTAAAATGAATCCAACACTGGCATTCATGAATTGTTCAACTCTGTATGTTTCAGGGTTGCAAGGAGTTGGTGCCTATCCTGGGAGCAGAGGGCACAAGGCAGAAATCAAACCCAGAGCAGGGCTTTAGTCCATCACAGGGCACAAACATCCAAATAAATAGCTACACTGGGCTAATTCAGAGCTGATAAGTAACTGAGCAAGCAAGTATTTGGGATGTAGGAGGAACACGTGGTGAATGTGTTCACTCCACACACACAATACCTGGGAGCAGGACTCAAAACTAGGATTCTGGAATTGTAAAGCAGTTGTACTTGCCTTAGAGCCTCTAGTTATAATTATAAAGATTTTAATCAAAATTACTAGGCATGACAAAAATAACAAAATCATTATTTCATTATTCTGTTGCCTCTTGAGGCCTGAGAACCTTAGAAAAAAAATAATCTTCCTCATCTTCAGAGCTGAGTATTTCAGGCTTAGGGAATCAGATATGTCAAACATACTGAGGCTAAACAATCAGGCAACCTTTAAAGAAAAGTTAAAACAAAATTCAAAGTCAAGAACTGGAAAGTCAATGAATTACATAGAAATAACATAGAAAATGTTAAGAGTCTTCTCTTTGTTAGCCTCTTCCAAATTCAGATGGAGACTGCCACGTCATAAATCAGCACATGCACAGTTACATAGCCATAAACAGGAAAGCATCACGCTGAGGCTAATGAGAATGACATTAACATGAATGCAACAGAAAAGAATGCAAAACACAAACAGAAAATAACTTCAAGATAATCAAACAGAAAAAAATGACTCAAACATGTGAAACTACTAACAAACTATAACAGACCATGGCAGCTATGATGATACAGCTAACTATTCTCTTTATTCTTACTGTACCTTTTTACACCACTTCATAGTTTATAGTTCTGAATGACAGGGTTCAAATTAAAATTTAATTTCATCATTATGTCATATTCCTTGTTCTTCAGGAATATTTTCATCCACTTTTGTTAAACAGCTATACAATAAACTTGTTAGTTTTTTATTTGAAAAAAAAATTATGGGCTGGGAGGGTTAATTAAGGTAAAAGCCATGAAGTAAAAAGTTTAAAAGTTGATTGTATTTGATAAATTGAATGCATATGTTGTATATTTGTACTTTTGTGTTTATTTGACTTTTAATATTAATTGGTAGTTCTACATCTGGTGCTAGGCACACTAATGAGTGCAAAATGGAATACTTAGGAACGATACTGCATTTTGCTTAATTAAATATAACATAACATTCTCAAGCCTACTTAATCCAATCCATATCCATGTAATCTACCATTGGGTGCAAAACGAGGAATCAGTCCAAGACTGAGTGCTAATTCATCACAGGACCCATTCTCACACACACACACTTACATCTGTAGAAGTCCTGTTTAGAATAGCTAATTCTTAATTAATTAACTGATTGATTGATTGATTAATTAACCTTTATCTATTTTTTTTAATTCTGTGAAATGGCTTACATAGAAGAAATTTGCCTTATGTCATAGTGGTACCATGATAGCAGTCTCTCCTGATTAAGGCTATACAGCCAAAATGTTGTTTCTTTAACCTACTTATCTTGTCAGTGTGGAAATAATCTTTCCTCTTTAATCTCGCCAATAATGTCATCAGAATTAAGAAGCAAGTTATAGACAACAGACCACACTGTCATCTTTATTAGAGATGATACTGTGGAAAAGGTAGGTACCATTAAAGTGGCAACATCACATTTCTACTATAATGTCTTGCTGTATCAATATCTGGATGACTTGCCATAAAGGAAAGAAATTATTAATTCTGTTCCATATCAAACAATTCTTCAGGGGAATGTCAGACCATCCTTCCACAACTTGGAAATGAATCTAAGCTGAGTCATATGGCTAAACAATGAACTAAAGCATACAAGTCAGTGTAGATTAGAATGGTTAAAAAAGTAGTCAAAGTCCATAGCTGAATCTCATTAAGATATTGTGATAACACTAGAAATGCACAGAACCCTCTTGAAGACTGTCAGATGCTACATAGTTGAAGAAAGTTGGTAAAAAAAAGACATGGACAAAAATTTATCAGCAGTGTTATGAGTGATTGATCAGTAACTACTAGAAAATGTCTAGTCGCAATTAATGCCAGTAAAGGTAAAGTAACAATATAAGGCCTCCAATTGTTTTGTTTTTTTTTAATTTACAATCAAATTATTTCTGTCACAATATTCTTTAAAGGATGAATTTAATAAGTATAGAAATCTTTTATCTTTCTCTTTAGAGTCCCTTTAATTTAATGTTAGGTTTTGGATGATCATCTAGTTATTTTCAATGGGAAAAATGCTAAGTAATGGGAAACAATCTGTCAATTCTGTGTACACATTTTTGTGGAAGCAAAACATCTACTTCTAAAGTTTTTTTTTTATTATTATTATAAAAGTACTATTACACACAAGGAATAGTGAAGGACTCACTTACTAAATAATTGGTTGCTGGAGGTCAGAATGTCAAAGCCTGTCCCAGCAGCCATGAGCACAAAGCAGGAGCCAGCCATGAACAGGAACCCAATACAGTACATAGCAGGGCACAAGCACACTTATTCACACAAAGCCAGTTTACATTGAGGAATTAATCAAAAAAATTCTTTGAATGCAGTTGTTTTTAAAAGTTTATTCATAACATTGAAAACAGTACCATGCTCTCACTTTAAAGTCCCTGATTACGATATATTGCTATTTTAATTGTAGATTATAAACGGCCCCAATACGAGTGTGGCAGCGTGCCCTGTGATGAAGTGGCTAGGAGATGTACCGGTTCAGCAAAACTCTAAATGAATCAGCAGGTTAGAAAATACAATCTCGCTATAAATACTCAATACTTGTCTTTGGGGGTAGGGTCTGGGCAATATCAACAACTTCTTCCAATCAATATGCATTGTCAAAAGACGTCCCAGATGAAAAGAGATTATTCAATGTTGCCAGGTTTCAACATAATAATTCAGATTCTCGTCAAAACCGTGCTCAGTGCTGAGTTGAGGTCGTCGTATAACAGGCTTCTCTTTAATGATTCTCGCACTCACACTCGCTTTCAAACTCTTTCACTTCAGCAGTTGTTTTATTAGCGTTAAGTGCCATTCATTCCTACATCTAATTTTGATAGTCGTTAGTTTATCCTATCTACGCATTTATAAAATTGTATATTAGCCAAAAGAAGCAGTTTCGAAAAAAAATATTTCATCCCAACCCATTTCCACAGGAATACTTAAGAAAACTTCGCTCAGTTTACGAGACGAGCCTGACCACCCGATGACACGGACATGGTTACCAACGATCGCATCTTGTTGCTATGCTGAGACTCTGTCACGAGGAGTGCTTCCGGGACACAATTGACGCAAAAACAACATGGCGACTGCCATGGAACTGTATTGCTGGAAAGGAGACTGGGATTTACCTTCGGTGGATCCCGACTGCCTCACAGTCCTGGTAAGCGGGTCCAAGCGTGGACAGTCGAAAGAATGTTTCCGTCTAGATAGTTTGATTTGTTTCGGAACTTAAAGTGACGTTGTTGCTTGGCTGGGCAGTTGTGGACCATACTACCTGCGAAAGTCACATTGAAAACTTTTATTTACTCGCCTTCTGTCATTGGCGACCCTCGTTATTTTTTTTATCTTCGGATGTGACATTAGTTATCCAAATTAAAATAAACACACCCAGAACTTGCTTAAAGAAAGCCAAAGGATATATTATTAGTAGAAACTAGTTATAATACCAAAAGTTAAACTGCCAAATACTGTCGGCTCATTAAGGTAAATTAGGATGTTTGCAAAGTTTTTGTAGGAATGAAGATGATTTAACTACTGCAAAAAATTCAGACATGTGCTTATACAGTAGATACAGGTCCGTGCTTGGCTTTTTGTTTTTTTCCCCTCATGCATTTTAATTGTAGAACAGTTAGTCTAATTAACTATAGAAAAGCAAAGTATAAGTCAGTTGTACACGAATGATTCTTTAAACTGAAATAGTTGTGTATTCCTGTATACCAGTTTTACTATGGTTTACACAGTATGGGCCGAGTTTCCAGAATAAAACATTGACCCGTCTGCCTAACCACTTTTAGAATAGTTAATTATTTCTTATTTCCTTTATGCTTTATCTGTAATCAATAAATGACGTGTAACAGACATTAAATAGTTTTGTGCTCCCACCCACTGTGAAGTGCAGTTGTGCTTCTTAAATGTGCAGAACGTTTCATAAAGGTGAAAGGAAAAGTTTGTAAACCCTTTAGAACTACCTCCCGAGTACTCCAGTTTTTTTCCCACATCTCAAAAGTGTGCATTCCATGTTGGTTGGCAACTCTAAATTGGCCTGTGGGTAGGGTGAGAGTTAGTGTGCACTGTAATGAACTGGAACAGCATTCAGGGTTGGTTCCTACCTTGTACCCATTAGCGTCCTGCAAGCCTGAATTGGACAGCTGGGTGAAATCATGAAGGATTTTTTATTTAGTTCATATTTGTGTGTGCACTAAGAGGTGAATGTAATGATGAAATCTCATTTTTCGCACTGATACCCAGACATGCACCCTGGAGTCTGCAGCAGGAGCAAGTTTGTCAAAGTTTGATTCTTGGTAGTAATCACTACAGCATATGTTTCACAACAGTTGTGAAGAGCACCAGCCAACAACACCAATGTAGTTGTCAGTTGTGTCCACATTGATTGACAAGTTCTTGCAAGTCCTGAAACTTTGTGTAATACCATAATTGATACTTTGAGGTAGGCATCTTCACCACTGATGGCATAGGCCTAGTAGGCCATCTCTTACTTGATCATGCAGTTCCCCTTCCCCCATGGTTAGATAAGGGTCAGAGATTAATAGATTGGATAAAGGGAAATCAGTACATGCAGTAAACTTATGAATGTAATATTTGTCCGACAGTATAAACAGAGAAACCTGGATGGGTGTTATCCAGCCTTTTTTCTTTCTGTTAAATGCTATAGTTATCTACTTTTTTACTCTTTCAGAATAAGGACATGAAATAATACAGTAATGTATGATTTAGACACACTAAATTGTACATAATATTCCCATTATTTTGTTCAATTTCTTGATTTACAATGGTTATCCTTGGATTCCAATTAGCAGACACTGGTCCATGTCTGGACAAGAAAAATGTTTATGGAACACATTTTAAAAAAAAAAAAAAAGCCTGAATAAGCAACGTGGTATTTTAAAAGCTTCAGTTTTGACGCTATAGCCTGAGCTAACATGCATTTCTATGTGTCTTCTAGTCAATTGCATGTGTTATTTAAAGTTTAATGCTCAGCTCAGTCAGTCACTTGGATTAAAACTGTTTCAGAAAGAGGAAGAAGCAGGTGCCAGTCATTTTGTGCCTATGATAAAATGGAAGTTTTGTGAGGAGAGACTTTACTAAGACCCAACCAGAGTTAGTTGTAAGAAAAGAGAAGTTGACGCTACATTTTTAAAAATGAATGGACTGTGAGCAAATGATGAAGCAGACATCAAGACTTGCTTTTGATCTATACAGGATATACTTAGATTAGTGTCAAAGTGGACGCTAACAAAGACAACCAAGTCAGCCTCTGTGTGGATGCTCAATGAAACCTTTTTGATATAAGGGGGCATTAATAGCTTAAGCTTTTCATTAGGTTGATGTGATTCTCCTTGAACCCGATTGAAAGACGTGTTTTGCAGTTGCTTTTAATAACTCATTTACAGCCGTTTCAGAGTTAAGTATTCCAACTAATTGATTGTGACACTGAAGAGTGGAGACATGTTGCTTGTTGACTAGATCAGGCGAGTAAGAATTTTACTGTTCTATGTACATGGGGCAATAATGACCCTATAAACCTACAGTGCTATGTTAGTCATGGGTTTTGGCTGTTGAATGTACAGAGATATTTCAAATAAAGTATATAATCACCTTTTTAACTATTACAATTGTTAAGATTAATACACTGACATAGCACAGAAAATGTGTGTGTGTGTGTGTGTGTATATATATATATATATATATATATATATATATAGAGATATATATATATATATATAGAGATATAGAGATATATATAGAGATATATATATAGAGATAGATAGAGATATATATAGATGGATATAGATAGATAGATAGATATAGATATATATATATATATAGATATTCTGCCTTTGTAAAGAGACTTCTTAAAAAGAATCATCTCCTGTTCAGTCTGCTTATGCTGATGAGATTTGGGGTGATAAGAGGCTTTGCACAGCTGACTTGACGTTTTAGTGCACAGTAAACAGTCTGTATTGGCCTCATGTATAAAACCTTGAATACATTCCATACTAAAATTTTGCTTATGGTTGAAAGGGAAAAAAAGGTGTACGCACAGAAAAACTCAGATTTTTAAAACCATACATATGCCATGCCAAGTTCTTTTATAAATCTCAATTCAACTTAAAGCTGTGTGCGCCTGCTTGCACGTCTAGCTACTCAGTTAGTACCCTCCAGTAACCATGTATGGCATAAAAATGATCTAGTTTGAATATTCATGATCCGATCACCATTTGAATTTGGCCTTGTTCCTGAGAGTTGTCTTTACAGCAAGAAGTTGGAGCAAGAGATGGCAGCTAAGTAGAGAGAGAAAAAAATACCTGCCATTTAAATGTCAATGTTGCACTACATGCAAATCTCTTTAAATGGGGTGTACAATGTCCAAACATCTTTGAATTGCCATTGCATAGATATCCTGAGGGACAGGGTCTGGGACATTTCTGTACTTATTCTGCCTGTCTCAAGGGCAGAGGCAGTCCATATTTCTGTGCTATGTTGTGCAGTACTGCACAAGCCGTCACAATGTGGCAGACCTTTGTGGGGCTGAACAGTAGTGTGGCTAGCCATGCAAGGAATGAGTTGATTTTTTTTTTTTTTTTTTATGGCTGATGATGATGATGACTTGTACGTAGACTAAACTAGACTTTCTAGAGCTGTCCTCTTGGGCATGAGAGTCAAATTGGAACCTACATTACAGAGACCATCATGTAGAAATCATGCGATCATCTGTTCCATTACAGGTTTTAACAACCATGGGTTATGTGGTGACTGGCACTTTTCAGTGTGAACTGGCTGACTGGTCAGGAACCTCGCAGTTATTACTGAGCTGAATCATGCCACCTGTATGGGATTAGTGCTTTAATTGAACTAAGTAACTGCCACTGTGCTCCCTTTTATGTCTGTTACTTAATATTTCTTAAAATTCATATATGGTTACTCTGGAGAGCAAGAGTTACTTCAGCCGTGTTGTGTGATCTGGTACAAGCAGGGAAGTGTCAGCATTTCAAACCCTGGGTATAATTAAGATGGTGACCGGAAATATCCGCACAAATAAAAGCGCACGGGAAATAACCGCACACGGAAAAATGTGCACATGGGAAAAACTGCACACGGGAAAAAAACGCACATGGAAAAATGTGCATACGGCAAAGGCGTATATGCAAAGAAGAAAAAAATTTTATATTATACATCGCAATAAACAAAATTGTATAATTGTTCACTAAACGTATTTATAAGCTTGTATGTTTTAATTTGTGCTAATTGGGGAAGTGGCCTGTTGGATGGTCCATAAAATAAAATAGTTATTAATCCTTTTATAACTGTCATTGTTGTGCCTAAATTACCATTTCTAAGAAATGATTATTCTTTACAATAGTTTTCAGAATTTATATTATACCTTTTTATTCCACAGGTAGGCAAGTTAGGGTTTTATAGTTTTGATTACGGCAAGTAAGTAAAGGTCGTCCTATAAATAGGCCACACAGTTAGAGTTTTCTTTAATCTTCCCTAACTTTCGAGCAAGGCAAGTCGACATTTTTTTTTTGGAATTAGCGAGATGGAGTTTTCGACCAGTCAGAAACGCAAGCAAATTCTCAGTTACAAGGGATTTGAATATCTGCGTTTCGCACAATAAATGGAATGGATACTATGAGGTGTCGTGAGAATCGATCAACAAGGTGCCATTCCTTAATGAAAACGAAGAACGGAGACATTGTACAAGAGCAAACCAGTCATTGTTTTATTATAATAAAAAATGTCTAGCAGTATAGGTGGAGTATTTTTTATATTTGTAATAGTTATATGTCACTGCCGTGTGTTTTTTTTTTTATTTCCGCGTGCGCACTTTACCATATGCGTATTCTTCCATGTGCGTTTTTTCCTGTGTGCGGTTATTTCCCGTGCGCATATATGACTGTGCGGATATTTCCTGTGTGCTTTTGGTCAAGTGAGGAGGCCAAGATCAAAAGGCAAGTTGCATCAATTGCTGATTTTACTAATATAATCACAATTAAGTGCACATTTGTTTTGGTAAAGGCACCATCACAGAACGAATTTGCTTTAGTAGACAGAAAGCACTTTAATTTAAATATAGCTAAAGTGTGCTACTCCGAAGTGACTGACTTAATTATATTGTGATCTGGCCCAGCTGAACCTACAATTCCTTTATTTTATCAAATAGCAGTGTGAGAAGCAGCCCTCAGGGTCATGCTGTGTGTGATGGTTGTATAGCACACTCTTTATAGATAAAATACACCTGATGCACACACTTAATGTTATTACGAACATTTACAGCTGTATTGAAAGTTACCGATGATAGAATAGGTTCAAGACCATCAGAATGTGAGCGACGTGTCTTTGAAATGTGCAGTGAAACAAGATTTTCTGTTCACTTTATTGTCCTGTCACCTGGAGTCAGTAAAATGGCAACACATTCCCATAACATTAAAAAATTTTGACGCCAATATCGTGTTTTATAAATCATGATTTTTGGCTTACATTCATTTGTGAGTGTAAACAAGTTTTATCTATGCAGTCCGAGGTCCTTACATAGAATTCCCAGTTATTATTTCTTTGAGACATATTTTATCACTCATCATCACATACCAGATCAACCTCGTTCCACCAAGTGATGTCTGTTGCATCAACTTTGGGAGTAGGCTAAGAGACATTTTCCTTAGATATCTTAACCACATGATGCGGATGTTCTCATTCTGGAGCAGCACTAGTGATATTCCAAGACCTTTGCACCTTCCTGAGCTCTTATCCCAACTGTGAAGAGTAAACTGTACCACCTTCAAGAGAACAGTTATTGAGGAAGCTGTACCCACAGTCTCATTCTTCCAGCCACAAAGATCATTGGTGACATAAGTGTTGAAATGAAGAGAGATGAATGGTTTGTCCAAAGACTTGACTTCTGCTTCACCCCACTCTCTGAAACAAGGTTTATGGTACTGCTGGATTTGCTCATGCTCATATAATTTTTAAGATGTATTCGGATGGGATTAGTTTTTAGTTACACAAGGAACATAAAGTCAGTGCTTAAAACAGGATAGTAACACAGTGGTACTCCATACTTGCATTTCCTGATTGTTATTATATGCCTACTATGATATCAGTTTGGACTACATTAGCAACCCTCTCCGTTTGCACCTCCAAGGGGAACAGCCCCACATTCACATGGTTTTCAATATAAATTGACTATATCAGTGTGCCTTCAGATCCCTGAGAGGACATATCGCATCACCACCAACTCACCTACATGCTCAACAAGGAGTACATTGATAGTTCTTTTTTTCTATTTCAGGTACTGCACAAAGTGGTTATTACTGGAGCGCCTCTGTAATTTTAGTCTCATTTGAATCGCTGAAATAACATAATTTTACTCATTTGTCAATTTGCATAGGATTAGTTTAACTTGGGGAAACTTATAACTTTAACCCACCTCCCACTGTAACATTAATCCAGTCTGAACAGGGTTTAAGATTAAACTATTAGTATAAATCAAAACCTTCTAAGAATGTCTGTGTTTCTAACTGTCCTAAATGTTTCCTTAAATAGAACCAGTAGCACAAATGCTCTTTCTGGTCAGCACAACATTGCTTACATTGTGATATGAGCCAATTCACGCTCTTGGATGACCCCTGAAATAAGTTGTTTTAGTAAAATTTTATGACAATCACTGAACACTGCAACTGAACTGAATTGAATTCTGAAAATGTATATTCGATTTTAGAATACGATGCAGCTAATTAACCTGTTTGACTGCCTGGCTTCTTGTGATCTATTTGAACTTGGAAAATTTAAGATGGTAATTTGCCTTAAAGAATTTTGCAGTTCTGGTCTAAGTGTCTCAAAGGAGAGAGTTTATTTCTGGATAAAAAGGGTGCTTATGCTATGTTCCCTTTTGGTGCCTAGAGAAAGCATTTACTGTCTAGTTAATACCAACAGCTGCTAATGCACCATGAGAAACTTAACACGTGGCTTAACCTCCTTAGCATTGCATTATATCCCAAAAAACATGTAAATAGCGTTGCATCTTTTTTTGGCATAAAATCACACATTTATTAAATCTGGCAAGTATAATAACAGTAATGATGAATAAAAATAATATGAAATGTACAATAATAACAATAATAATACTACTACTAATGATGCCAAAACAATATATAATCTTAGAATGTGAGTCCTTTATGTGGTAAAGTTTAAAGCACAGTGAAAGACACAATCCAACATCATAGTCACAGTCGCATTTATTCTCAGATTTATCAGTTTTTGAGCAGAACACTGCACACAGACGATTCTTTTTTTTTCTCTTGGTGTTATATAAGCAATAAAATGTCTACCAATAAGACGCTCTGATTGATCCGCGATGTGCTGAGTCAACTGTGTCTCTTTAGCAGTACTGTGGACAGTGGATATGCAGCAATGATATGTTCTACAAACTGGCATGTAAAGTTTGCATGAGATAAAATTTAATCAGCTTCTTGTTTGTATAAAATTAATGCATTCCAAATGTACTGCTTCACCATATAACAAAATATCTTTTTGTAGTATATCTTGCCTTATAACAGGATAGAAAGTCAACTCTTGATCCCCACAATCTACATCATCCATTGTCCTACTGAATTTGATCACAGCACAAGGCTTTGTAACCTGCTTGTTGCCTTTTGCTTGTACAGTAACTGTAGCTACATTATGTACAGTGCTAAGATGACAAACATCTTTCTTGTCCTTCCACTTCAGCGCAAGCACTTTACCCTTTTGCCAAGGTACTAGCACACCTCGCTTTAATTTAGCTCTGCCAAAGTCTTCAGGGATGCCACAAGGGTTGGGACGCAGTGTTCCATATGTGTCAGTCTATCGTTGCAGCAAGATCTCAAATAGCTCTGGCGAAGTATAAAAATTGTCCATGGTTACCCAGTAACCTTGCTCCAGAGCATCTATCAGAGTCAGCACTGATGATGTAGCAATGCCGTACTGATTGTATTTCAGATCAAACATTGTCCCTTTCCCTGTGTACAGAACTGAATTCCAAATGTATCACATTTTAAATTCACAAAGCTTATTAAACTTTATGCCAAATATTTCTCTTTTTGACACAATGTACTGCATCTGTGACAGTCTGCTCTTATAAGCCATGAGACTTTCATCGAAAATTTTGCTACAATAGCCTGGTATATCGCCCAAATTTTTTTTAGTTTGGGTGCTGAATGGGTATTCTTATCAAAGTCTTTATTGTTGGTAAAGAGCAGATACAGTTAGGTCCATAAATATTTGGACAGAGACAACTTTTTTCTAATTTTGGTTCTGTACATTACCACAATGAATTTTAAATGAAACAACTCAGATGCAGTTGAAGTGCAGACTTTCATCTTTAATTCAGTGGGTTGAACAAAAAGATTGAATAAAAATGTGAGGCAACTAAAGCATTTTTTTAACACAATCCCTTGATTTCAGGGGCTCAAAAGTAATTGGACAATTGACTCAAAGGCTATTTCATGGGCAGGTGTGGGCAAGTCTGTCGTTATGTCATTATCAATTAAGAAGATAAAAGGCCTGGAGTTGATTTGAGGTGTGGTGCTTGCATGTGGAAGATTTTGCTGTGAACAGACAACATGCAGTCAAAGGAGCTCTCCATGCAGGTGAAAGAAGCCATCCTTAAGCTGCAAAAACAGAAAAAAACCATCAGAGAAATTGCTGCAATATTGCGAGTGGCAAAATCTACAGTTTGCTACATCCTGAGAAAGAAAGCAAACACTGGTGAACTCAGCAACGCAAAAAGACCTGGACGTCCACGAAAGACAACAGTGGTGGATGATCGCAGAATAATTTCCATGGTGAAGAGAAACCCCTTCACAACAGCCAACCAAATGAACAACACTCTCCAGGGGGTAGGCGTATCAATATCCAAGTCTATCATAAAGAGAAAACTGCATGAAAGTAAATACAGAGGGCGCACTGCAAGGTGCAAGCCACTCATAAGCCTCAAGAATAGAAAGGCTAGATTGGACTTTGTTAAAGAATATCTAAAAAAGCCAGCACAGTTCTGGAAAAACATTCTTTGGACAGATGAAACCAAGATCAACCTCTACCAGAATGATGGCAAGAAAAAAGTATGGAGAAGGCGTAGAACAGCTCATTATTCAAAGCATACCACATCATCTGTAAAACAGTGTGGAGGCAGTGTGATGGCTTGGGTGTGTATGGCTGCCAGTGGCACTGGGACACTAGTGTTTATTGATGATGTGACACAGGACAGAAGCAGCCGAATGAATTCTGAGGTGTTCAGAGACATACTGTCTGCTCAAATCCAGCTAAAAATTGATTGGTGGCGTTTCATGATACAGATGGACAATGACCCAAAACATGCAGCCAAAGCAACCCAGGAGTTTATTAAAACAAAGAAGTGGAAAAATTCTTGAATGGCCAAGCCAGTCACCTGATCTTAATCCAATTGAGCATGCATTTCATTTTTTGAAACTTTGGACAGAAAAGCCTACAAACAAACAGCAACTGAAAGCCGCTGCAGTAAAGGCCTGGCAGAGCATTAAAAAGGAGGAAACCCAGTATCTGGTGATGTCCATGAGTTCAAGATTTCAGGCTGTCATTGCCAGCAAAGGGTTTTCAACCAAGTGTTAGAAATGAACATTTTATTTCCTGTTATTTAATTTGTTCAATTACTTTTGAGCCCCTGAAATAAAGGGATTGTGTTAAAAAAAATGCTTTAGTTGCCTCACATTTTTATGCAATCTTTTTGTTCAACCCACTGAATTAAAGCTGAAAGTCTGCACTTCAACTGCATCTGAGTTATTTCATTTAAAATTCATTGTGGTAATGTACAGAACCAAAATTAGAAAAAAGTTGTCTCTGTCCAAATATTTATGGACCTAACTGTATTTCATAATTAGTGAAAACGTACACTCGACATAATTTCTCCAATGAACAGTGTTACCGATATTTTGTTTTTGGACCAGTACCATCGCTGCTCAGGTTTCAACACAAGTTTCCTTAACACAAAAAGCCTAAATAGGCCCAGATATTATCAGCAGTTACTGGTTCCCACCTTTTTGAATGGAAAAACTCTTTAAGTGTACGGTTATGTGCCTGACACTGTTCAGCATAACAATTCATCTCAACAACAATTCTGTCAATCACGTCATCATCCAGGAATAACTTCAGGTAAGTGAGTGAATCTTTGATGTCAACATCCACTTCAATTCCTGGCTGCCCCACAAAATCAAAACAAGGTGGTGCTGGTTTATCTGAAGCAGGGTCAACAGAAAGCCAGATGCGAGGGTCACTATTGGACTCATCAGAATCACTTTCGGGCCCACTGTCCGTTTCAGTTTCACCACCTGAGGAAAGATTCATCTCCTCATCATTGCTGATAAGAAGTTCTTCAACATCACTGCTTGTATCACTAACAAGAGCGTGTACACCTGGGCTGCTGAAAAATGTTTCTTACGAGACTCCATTATTATGGAGGGAGTTACTGATCGCACTTACATCTGAGAGAACAAGACACAACAACACCTTTTCCAATGTGATGCTTGGATGTTACGCTTGCGCAAGACCCACCTATAATGTTGCTTGAGTAATGCTTATGCTGACTTATATTGACAGTACTTTTACAGCCTGAGTGTTTTTAAGTTCTAATGCTTATGCAAGATACATCTGTACAGTTGCCAGAGTGACACTCGGGAGTAACGCTTTAAGCATGGTTTTTGGAGCCTGAGTAGCGTGTAGGACTAACACTAAGGACGTTAATAAGCTAGCATAAGATACATTTCAGGCAATGTTCATACTGTCTTATTTGGTAATGAAATTAAAAAAAAAAATGAGAACCTTTGAATTTCAATACAGAGGAATACTGTTAGATCCAAATGATTAAACAAGTCTTTCAGATCTTTATGTTGGATATTTTTTAGCGTAAATTAAATAATCTTTAAGGATTATACAATAATGCAGTGGTTAGCTGTGAAGCTGAGTTCAAACCCCATACTTGGTTATTCTTTGTGGAGTATGTGTATCCTCTCGCACTCCAAAAGATGTGCACGGTGTGTGTAAGGACTGGCACCACATTCAGGGTTGTTTCCTATCCAATGTATGTTACGACAAATGGTAAATATTACATTTGATTTAATCACCTCCTGCTATTATACTGGTTATGTATAAGACACATTTTATGTACTGTATATTTAATAGAGGCAAAATGGTTTTACAGTAGTTAGCTCTGAGTTAAACTGCAGGTCCAGACACTGTTGGTATGGGAATTGCATGTTCTCTCAGGATCTTTTTTTTTTTTTCTTTTCCTCCCTGACTGAAGCCCAGTGAAGCGTTCTTTCTTGACTTCTATCTGACACTGCTGGTGTTGACTCCTGTCCCTGGTGACTCTGACTTGTATTGACTGGGTTAAATAATAGATTGATGAGCAACTGTGTTTAGTCTGTGGGTGTTCAGCTTAGTTTATTGCTAAGTTGACATTCACTCCTTGCCATACTATTTTGGCTATTTACTATGAAATTAAACACCACAAAAATTGAGATTTATATCCTTGTGTGTTTTCTTGCACCAAAGAAAAATATAAGCATAGTGTTTTGTTTTACTGTTGATAATAAGGAAGTAGTACTCCTAAAGTGTAGTAAATTAAATTCAACAACAGAAAAAAACACTACAACTGTGACCATTTACTTTAACCTATAAGGTACTTTCCACTATTGATGCAGTTATTCAAAATGAAGTAGTCACTTTTAAAAATGTATTTTTCATCTGTTACCACTATTGAAACTATTTTGATTTTGCACCTTGCAGTATAAGCATTCATGTGTGCCTTAGTAAGCATCTAACTGAAAGACAAGATCTTACCTCAGAATTTCAGCCAGTAACTCACTGATGTGCCTGTTTATATAGTCAGGTCCTTAAGTATTTGGACAGGGACATCATTTTCATAATTTTGGCTTTGTACACCACCACAATGGATTTGAAACAAAGTAGTCATTATGTGATTGATTCAGCTTTAATTCTAGGTCAGGTCAAGTTGGGGAGCATGCACTGGTACAGTGCGTTACTGCACTTACCACACAACAAAACAGCTTGTGATCCTGGTTGGCAACTGTGGTAGAAATTTAACATCTTATTAAAGAAAGAAACATCCTCTAACAAGACAAATCAGTTATCAGGCAGGAGAAAAGCTGTCCATTGTATCTTCTAATTACTCCTCGGCAAAATGCAGTCTGTTACAACCTGGTCAGAATGATCCGAGAAACAAACAACAGAAGTTAATTTTATAAACTGTTGAATTTGCGTACAGTGTCAATCAAGCCATATATTTTACTCTGGTTGGTTTACACCCAAATGACATATAAAATAAATGTATTATATTCTGGTGGTTCTTTATACCCTTGAGTTGAGCAACCACCCTTGAAATTTCTGTGCATTTAACAACTGTCTATTCCGGTTGTTTACAGGACATCTTGGTCATCTTTCAGTACATTTTGTTGTTCACTTGACCTTAATCTAATTTCCACATTCATTAACCCGTTCTGCTATTTCTTTAAGATGAATGCTCTGTTACCCAAAAATTATTCTTCCACACAAGGTAGACATGCAGTCCAGTCTCACCCTCCTGAAATGACCATCTATGTACTGCAGCCAGATGTTACATGGGTATCCCCTTGGCCTGGTCTAGCCGCTCAGGTGTTCAACAATGAGGATCCTGACAGCTGGATCACCATCTGGGAATCGTGTCGCATGGCTATAGTGCTATAACTGACACTTCCTCACAATGTAGGAAATGTGCCACATTCAGGACTTCGTGAGCAACCTTTCGTTAAACACAAAGTTAAACCAGAGGTACCCAAGGATTCTCTGAAGAGACACACTACAAAAGGAGTCCAGTCTTTGTCTCAGGTCACTGGATAGCGTCCATATCTTGCAACCTTATAGCAAGACAGGAAGCACCAGGACTCTAAAGACTTGGACCTTCGTCCTTTTGCACAGATACCTGGAGTACCACACAGTCCTTTCCAGTGACCTCAAGACCCCCATACGATGCTCTGCCATTCTGTCTACTGACTTAATTTAAGTGGTCTAACAAAAGTATCGAATGGGTTCTTTAGAAAAGACTGGCATTTTTATACATGGTCCTCCAGTTTTCATGGGTTGTTAAGCATTTGGACAGACTAACATAATCATAAACATCATGGTCGTTTTCAGTGTTTGGTTGAAAATCCTTTATAGTCAATGACTGCCAGAAATCTAGAATCTATGGCCATCTCCAAGTGGTGGGTTTCCACACCAGTGATGCAAGTCCTTTACACAGCTGTCTTCAGTTTCTGTTTGTTTGTTGCACATTTTGCCATCAGTTTTGTCTTCAGTAAGTGAAGTGCATGTCCAATTAGGTTGACATCAGTTGCTTGACTTGGCCATTGAAGAATATTCCACTCCATTCTTTACTTTGGAAAGCACTTGATTTACTTTCGCAGTATGTTTTGGTTCATTATGATATTTTTTGTAAACACCTTAAATTAAAGCTGAAAGTCCTCACTTCAATCATATGATTGCTTTATTTCAAATCCCATCGTGGTGGCACATAGAGCCAAAATTATGAAAATTGTGTTACTATCCAGATACCTGTGGACCTGACTATTTTATTTATCTGTTAACTTTAGGGGATAGGAATAGATCTTCCTTCACATTTCCACACAAACATAAATTCTGCATTGTAAAAACTGGCAACCTTAGTAAAGTAATGTCTTTTGTTCTCTGTATATTTATACACAGGTATCGCACAATGAAATGGATTTGAGAGGGTGGAGAGGAGGACACCATATTACGAAATTAAAACGCTTCTATCACAATGAGAAAATATTGTGTTTTTTATGTTTTAGAATACATTAAGCACTAAAGTTTGATGTTATACACTGACCCATTTGCATTTTTCTCTTTGTGACCAATAAAGTATTTCCCTGAAGGGTTGCTTCACACCTTGTACTCAGTGCTGCTGGCATATGTTCTACGTTTTTAGGCCCTAAGGGAAAAATTTCAATGAGCAAGAAGCAACTAGTTGGTAACAATAAATAAATGTTTTAATATCTCGACACTCTAGTCTCCACCATAAGACTAAAAATTCCCAGTTACAGAATCCTGGTTCATTCTAGCATTGCACATTGGTGAACCAGAATTACATCTGCTGTAATAAAAAAGGCAAGGTAGACTTTGTTCAAACTTTTGCTGGCAGAATATTGTAGACTAGTAGTTCTTCATTAAATTGAGTATTGTATAAGGAGAGCTTAATGTTTTCTGTCAAATGATTTAACAAGTTTTTGTTTTCAGTATGTGATTAATTAGTGTATTATCATTTTGATGTAATTTTATATGTTTTTATTACATTCAGGTAATACGTTTCTGCTTTTTTTATTCATTGCAATAGTTATTTTGATTGTATGTCAATTACTAAAATGCATTACCTTTTTATTATGTAGATAGACAGATATAATCCCAAGGTATCATAAGACTATGCATATACATACTGTAAAAGTAAACTTGTGTTAAATTACTGTCACCGTGACCTATTAGAAAATACAGTTGCATTTTTCTAACACACAGTAATACATTTTTCTAAAAATGTTATTTAAACCAAAACTAATAATATACTGCTCAAAAAAATTAAGGGGGTGCTTAATCACGACAGACTAACACCAAGTCAATGAAGCTTCGGGGAAATCAATCTGTCCAGTTAGGAAGCATACTGTAAGTGATTGTGAATCAACTTCACCTGCTTTGGTGCAAAAGAAAGTTATAACAGGTGCACTGGAGAGGCAAAAGCTGGATAACCCCCCAAAAATGGAATGGTTTTGCTTGTAGTGGCCACAGACAATTTCTCAGATTCTTCTGTAGTTTAGAGTGTTGCTATGTCCAGGAGGTGATACCTGCAGCAGATTCAGGTTGCGCAGATAGTCCAGTTCCTCCAGGATGGCACATCCCGTCAGAAGGAGGTCTGCTGTGTCTCCCAGCACAGTCTCAAGAGTATGGAGGATATTCCAGGAGATGTGCCGTTAACATGAGGAGACCTGGGTAGGGCCATAGAAGGGCATCAGCCCAGCAGCAGGACTGGTATCTGCTCCTTTGTGCAAGGAGGAACAAGAAGAGCACTGCCAGAGCACTACAAAATGACCTCCAGCTGGCTACTAGTGTGAAGTTTCTGACCGAGCTATCAGAAACAGACTCCATGAGGGTGGTATGAGGGCCCGAAGTCCTCTTGTGGGACCTTTGCACACAGGCTATTACCATGCAGCTCAATTGCTATTTGCCAGAGAATACACAATTGGCAGCTCTGCCATTGGTGCCACATTCTCACCACACATGGCAGCAGGTTCATCCTGAGCACATGAGACAGATGTCAAAGAGTCTTGTAATGGAGACGCCATGGTAAACATTATGCAGACTGCATCATTATTCAGCATGGCTGGTTTGGCAGTGGGTCAGTGATGGTCTGGGGAGGTAGATCCTTGGAGGGTCACACAGACCTTCATGCACTAGGCAATGGTACCCTGACTGCTGTTAGGTACAAGGATGACATCTTCAGAGCTGTTGTTAGACCTTATGCTGGTGCAGTGGGCCCTGGCTTCCTCCTGGTGCAGGATAATGACTGGCCTTGTGGCCATATTGTGTAGACAGTTCCTGGATGATGAAGGCATTCATGCCATTGAATGGCCTGCATGTTTCCCAGACCTGAATCCCCACTGAGAACCTCAGGGATGTTATGTATCGATGTTGCTAAGTAGCAGTACAGAGTGTCCAGGATCTCGCTGATGCGCTGATTTTTGAATTTCCCCTCTCTTTCTCTCTCTCTCTGAGGTGATCCCCCAGCATACCATTCACCTTCTTATCAAGAGCACACCCAGATGTTGTCGGAGTGCATACAGGCATGTGGTGGCCATACATACTATGGAGTCGCATTATGAGTTGCCATGATGAAATTTACTTAAGTTGGATAAGCCTGTGATTTAAATTTTTGACTTTGATTTTTGGTGTGATGTTTCATCATTTTGTTCTCAACGAGTTACAAAGTATTACTCAGTTAAGATTTTCTGCTTGAATATTTCATTCATCAAGATCCAATGTGTGATTTAAGTGTTTCCTAATTTTTTTGAGCAATGTATATTTCAAGATAATTGCCAATATTATAAAAAGTTTGGTCTCCCCAAGATATTTGAGGTCTCGGAGACCTTTTACTAAGATCTCAGACCTTAATTAGCTCGTTAGGGCTATGGCTTGTTCAGTCATTGTTAGGAAACCCCAGGTGATGCAGATTGCAAATCTATATAATTCTTTGACTCCTCAAATCTTGTCCCAACAATCAGCAGCCGTGGGCTCCTCTAAGCAGCTGCTAAGCACTCTGAAAAATAAAATAATGCTCACAAAGCAGTAGAAGGCCGCAAGAAGATAGCAAAGTGTTTTCGATTACCATATATACTCGCGGATAAGTCAGGACTTGATTTTACTGTATAATTTCTGGTATTTTATGATGTCGGTCGTATAAGTCGAAAGCAGAAAACTCATGCTATTGATCCCAGAGATTATGATATGCTAATGCCCACCTGAGAGAGTAACCACGGAGCGCACTGCCTTTTTTTCTATGTGGGTGCGCCAACGTGCTGTATCAGCACGTGTTCCTAACTTCTCTCTCTCTATTTTGCTTACGTGACCACATGGTAATGTCAGAACTATTTCGAAGCGACGTTTGCACTGTTTTGTGTTTTTTGTATCTCACACCCTCATACACCTTTATTGTAAGAGCATCCCTTATCTACAATGGAGCGTTCGATCAGGAGAAAATATGAAGCTGGTTTTTAATTAAACATCGTTGAAGTAGTGAAAGAAACTGGTAACTGTGCTGCTGCAATAAAATGCGATGCGTCTGAGAAACTGGTGCGAGATCGGGGGAGACAAGAAGATGTAAAAAAAAAAAAAAATAATAAAATTTTAAGGGTCATGTTTTTGAACAGGAGTATAAGTTGGGGTCTGATTTTTATGATCAATTTTATACCTGAGTATATATAGTAGCTGTTTCCTCAGTTCATAACATTTTTAAGAAACGGCAGTTAACAGGAACGGTGGAGGTGAAGTTGAGGGCTCGAAGACTGAGGAATCTTTCTGAAAGAATTGCTCATTAGATACCTAGAAAAGCAAATAAAACTCCCTGTTTGACTGCAGTAGACCTTTAGGAAGATTTAGCAGACTCTGGAGTGGTGGTGCACTGTTCTGCTATGCAGCGACACCTGAGCAAATATGATCTTCATGGTAGAGTCAGCAGATGAAAACCTATCCTGCGTCCTAGCCACAAAATTCACTAAATTGTAAGCCTACCCCAAACCCTAAGCCTAACCCTGAAGTTTGCAAATGAACATCTGAACAAACCTGATGTATTTTGGAAACGCATCTTGTGGACTGATGATGGAACTTTTTGGCTACAATGTGCAAATGTATGTTTGGAGAAAAAAATGTGTCCAACAATTAAGCATGGTGGTGGTGGATTGATCTTGTTTTTGACTTGTGTTGCAGCCGATGGCACAGGGAACATGTCATTGACAGGGGGAAGAATGGATTTGAATAAAAACCAGTAAATTCTGGATGCAAACATCACACCATCTGTAAAAAAGTTGAAATTAAAAAGAGGATGGGTCCTACAACGAAATAATGATTCGAAACACACCTTAAAATCTACAATGGAATAGCTCAAGAGACGCAAGCTGACTGTTTTGCCATATACCTCACAGTCCATCCAATCTAAATATCGTTGAAAATCTGTGGATAGATCTCAAAAGAGCAGTGCATGCAAGACGGCCAAAGAATCTTGCAGAATTAGAATCTTTTTGCAAGGATGAATGGGTAAAAATACCGCAAGTAAGGACTGAATGACTCTTAGCTGGCTACAAAAAGCATTAACAGGCTGTGAAACTTGCTAAATGGGGTGTTACTAAGTACTGACAAAGTTGGGTGCTTTTGCTTGCGGTCCTTTTAATGTTTTTGGTATTTTGAACCTGTGAATGATGGAGATAAAAATGTAATTTTGCATAGAATGCTGAAAATAAATGTCAGCGTTATGCCTTTTAGTGATCAGTTAATCCTCTGCTCACTTAACTATTCACAGTAACAGTCTTTTGCATGCTATTTTGTATATATATATATATATATATATATATATATATATATATATGTGTATACAGTATATAAAAACTGAAGTCATTCTTTAAATGCAGAAGTCTCTGAAGCATTCCTAAAGTTTTCCAGCTGCTTAATCGAAAATATATCCATCCATCTTTTCATCATCAACTGTTAATTGAGTTGATGGTTTTTGGAGGCTTCTATATACTACAAAAACTTCAGTAATTTGTTTTGGAATATGGTAGCACATATGTAGGATTTGAGCAGCTGTATAAACATTAAAAAGTGCAACTGGCATTAAACACTAAAAACTGAAATGATGCAATTGTGCTTCCTGCTTCTTGTAATGATTCTTTTTGCTGCATTTTGGGGTACTATAGCAGAGTAGTGAGAAAGCAGTTTGAACCAACTGAAAATAAAGAATGATAATGCCATTCTTGCATAATTAGAATGCAGCACTGTAAGAAATAACCTTAGTTTTTGGATACAAGGAAGAACTTTATTTTCCCCAGGGAGAATTTTGACTTTGTACAGAAACTCTTTAAATTAAATAAATAATAACAAACATTATATTAATACACACACCAGAATGACTAAAAATAAAGAAAATTTAAAAAGGAAGAAAATGTCTGACTTTCAGTGGCAGGCACAGTGAGGCACTATGCAGTTGCTGTATTACAAAATGGATGAAAAATTGTTATAAAACAATTATAATAAAAAAAAACTTAACTACCAGTACAGTTTAATTTTGATCCCTTTTGAATTTATATTTAATCAAATTGTATTACAGTGCTGCGGTGGGCTGGCACCCTGCCCAGGGTTTGTTTCCTGCCTTGCGCCCTGTGTTGGCTGGGATTGGCTCCAGCAGACCCCCCATGACCCTGTAGTTAGGATATAGTGGGTTGGATAACGGATGGATATATTACAGTGAGAAGAATTTCTCCTACTTTTTACTAATTCTCTTAATTTTGTTGAAGCTTCTTGAAGCTAATAACTCAAGATTTATAAGTCCTCCATCTGTCCTTTCTTCCTAACCTCCTTATTCAGGGCAGGGTTGTGGAGTAAGATGTAATAGAGCAAGTTATAGTTTTACAAAAAGCATAATCGTGCAGGTGAAAAATTGTGTCTTCATACAGTATATTCGCACCTAATGATGACACGTGCATCGAGAAAATTTAATTTGATGAAATTTAACTCAAGATTAAAAATATGTGCCACTATTATTAGTTTTGTAAAATGCAATTCTCATGAACAATGTGAAATGCTGTATTTGATACAGCTGTTTATTCTAGGGATGTCGTACATGTAGATTTAATGCATATGAGGATAAAAACATGTTAACCCTTTCAACAGCCACTAGTGGAATAGTTTTTCTCAGGTCATCTTTATATAAATAAGAAAAATCTATTGGATCCATCAGGACTCTGTTTTTGCTGTCTCATATAACATCTTTATATCTTCTTTGAACCTGATTTTAGTTTCTGAAATGGCACATATTTTGTCTTGTTCGGTTTTCTGAAGTAGTTTCAAAGTAAGAATGTAAAATGGAATACTTTTGTAAATTCAAATCCAACGTTGTCAACATTTAACATGAATCTAATAGTAATTAGTGGTTCACTGTTAAAATTAAAAAAGACAAGTAAAAAAATAGTTAAAGTAATATTACTCTTTTAGACTACATTAACATATGGCTGTTATTAGTGTTTGTTTACTTGTTTCTATGGCAGCAAGCATATTCTCCAGATTGTGTATTAATTGTGCTAACCTCCTGTAATTATCAGTCAGTATTCTATAGATAATGCAATTTATAACTTTATTATTGTCTACAGCTGCACAAACAGGATGTGTTGACTATGGTCATAGCACTGCTTTCCTCATAGGGGAAACATGCAGTGTCATTTGCAGACAGGAAGCAGTGTTCTTGAACAGGAAATGTGTTTTGGGGGGATGGTGGTGGAGGCAAATGAAATACTTGAGCAAACAGACTGTAGCTAATGTTGCACCGGGTTGCATGGTCGAATTTTTCAACCAGCTTTAGTAGTATTGTCTATGTTGCACTTTACTGACATGATTACTTTCATGTTTTCTAACTGTGTGAGAGAAGCAAAATTCAAAGCTCATTATAAACAACTAGTAATGCATCTTTAAGATTAAATTACAAACGTATATGGGGCTTTTAAAGTAGAAAAAAAATCTAGACATTATTCATTTGATTTCAATATGTATGTGAAATTTAAATATAAAATGGACTCCAATTCAAGGTAATTTTCGAAACGGTTTAAGACCTTAAAAATGCCATAATATCTGAAGTTTTATAAATGTAACAAGGCTAGCGAAAATCCTTGGAACTTCAACAGCAGTTGTCAGTGAAAAATGGTTATTTTGCAGGTGAGCAAAACATAAATTATGCTTATCTGAAGTTTGTTTATATGTGTGTTCGCATTCATTAAATTCCCATCATCAAGAAGTATGTAGGGGAAACCTAAATGAGAGCATTACTTCATCATACTGTAATGGTGATGAAGAAGGAATGCAGGAGTAAGATTTTAGCTATCCATTTTAAATAAATGTTATAGCTTGTAGCCAATTTTGCTGATACAACTATGAATAAAAGTCAGTTTGTTTTACAGTATTTCTAATCAGTTTGTTGAAATTCTCTGCAAACAGTAAATCTTTGTTCTTCCCATGCAGGTTGCATGCAAGTAATACCACTGCACGTCTTCCCATACATTTGAACCAGCTGCATTCAAGTCAAGGGCGCAGGGTGTAGGAGCCAACAGTTCCAGTAAATTAGGATGTACAGTAGTTAGTCTTTACATACTATATTTGAAAGGATGTATCATTGTTAATTATTATCAACATTGATAGTTAAGTTTCCCATATATAAATAGACTAATAAAAAAAAAAACATTCATCCATCAGTTTAGTAAGCTGCTTATCCAGTTCATCACGGGAATGCTCCCAAGCACACACCCATATTCAGTCATACAGGGCCAAAATACAGTCCCCAATCAACTCACATGCACGTCTTTGGGTTATGTGAGGAAAAGCCACACAAATATTGAGGAAACATGCAGACTCCATACAGGCAGTGTTTAGGCTGTGTTCAAGCTCTAACCAGTACATTATATATAAAACAATGTAGAGAAATTTTATAACCTTTTAAAATAAAACAAACAAAGGTTACAACAGTTACTTTTAAAGCAAGATTGAAAGTGGAAAACTAGCAGAACATCATCTGACTGATATGGCTAGTACTGAAATAATTTATACATGTATATAGGAATGGTACTTTGCGAAAAGGTATGTTTTTTCTTTTTTTTTTTTTTTTTTTTTATGAGCCACTTGACACATTCATCCAAGAGGCACAGTGTTCATGTTTATCTTTTAAGCAAGAATGTTCAAACTATAAGCACTAAACTTTTGATGATATTATGTTTGCTCCTACAAAAGGTGTACTGTACATTTAAGTGTGGGTGGCAATAAAGTCCTGTGCTAATGAAAAAGATTAAAATAAAGTTCTTTTCAGACAAAAACTGAAACTGAATGGAACTTTTACAATAAGTTATTTGTGTGAAAACGGCACATTAGCAACCCATTGCTAGTAATATTTAGCTCACACAGGAATAAACACAAAGTCTATTCCTAATTCTTAACCCACATTTAAGTATTTTATATGAGACATTCAAATCTTAATTGTGATCATAAGAATTGCTTATGAACACTTTAAACATACTTCAGTTTTCTATCATCATTTGGAAGACTATCTTCTATAGGTGTTTTTACACATCACATACTGTTGGATTATAACTATATTCACCATGGATTACAGTTTCTGTCTGGATGTATGTGTTGTCCTGTGCATGCTTGTTTATTTGAATTCATCTTGGTTGGTTATGTCTTCATCTGGGGAGCCTTCCCAGTCATGACAAATTTTCACGCTGCAACTGGAACTTGGTAGGACAAATCTTTACATTTCATTCAGAGAGCTGTTCACAGGTGTTTTCATTCTTCACACCATTGTCATCTGCACCTGCTGTACTGGACTGTGTTTGGAGTTTATCATTAGTATTAATTGTTTACTGAGTGGTGTCTGGTGTGTCATTCAGTTTCATGTATGTAGTGTTTGTAAATATTTATTACTGGCGGGGAACTGGGGAGGGCTTTTGCGTACATGTTGTTTGTTTAGTAATTTTTTTTTGCCGCCTTTATTTGTTGAATACATCTACTTTATTCTAATTATCAATTCATTGAGCCTCTTTATCCGTGTTTGTATGTGTGTGAGCTAGTGTGTCCCCAGTCAGGCTTGTTGTGTTCCTGTGATCCCTGTAGTGAAATACACAAATCACAGTCTTCGGATGGTTAAGGAAAAATTAGGAGCTAGAATTGTAAAAACATTTTCAGATATGGTTACATTTACTAGACAACAGGATCAATACAAGGAGTTGCTTTCACTTTAGTGCATTTGTGGCACATTCTAGGGGCCTCATGCATAAAGCCGTGCGTAGAATTCGCACTATAACATGACGTAAGCACAAAAGCCGAAATGTGCTTACGCACAGAAAAATCTAGATGCAGGAATCTGTGCGTACTCCAACTTCCGCGTTCTTCCGCTACATAAATCCCGGTCAGCGTGAAAAGTAACACTTGTGCACGTGCGTGCTGTCCCGCCTCAATTCCGCCCAGAATTACGCCTCTTTAAATATGCAAATCAATATAAATAGCCCTTAAGCTCAGCCTTCTGTGAAAAGACAATGGGAAAAGCACGGGGGAAAATATAAGAATTTCAGTGAATACCAAGTGGAGGCAAAGGAAAACCATACTATTTGTTGATTTAAACCATGGTATAATCAACAAAAGAAAGTTGATCGAGTGACATAGCGTGTCGGAGAAACTTGAAAGCTCAAGTTCACAAAGTCGCACAGTGCCGGAAATAAAAAAGAAGTTGTCAGATATCAAAGTCACCATGAAAAGGCGAGTCGTAGCCCACCATCTGAGTGTCATATGAAAGCTTATTAGGGTACAGAGAAAAAAAAGGCACACAGTGGGGGAAAAAAGCACGAAATGTCAACTAAAATCTCGAAATTTCCACTTTAATCATGTAGTTTATTTTGTCATTAAAGTAGAACATCATAAACTTCATCTTAAAATAGTTTAATTAACCAGTTTCTCAAATCACATCGTAATTAAAGTAGCACATTAAATGCTTTGTTTTGTATGTGATCTTCTATGTGCTCTATGTGTGTGAATCACTAGTGCTTCTTAAACCGGCTCTCTTCCTCCGACTGGACACTGAATCCATTACATTTGTGATATTACAGCTGTCTGAATAACTAAAATACTGAGATGTATACTTGATATCATTTTCATTATGATAGGAGTTAAAGCACGTTATTAAATATGGGTTTCACGGCACAGTGATTGTGCGCGACCTTCGATGAAATTATTTATCACAGCAGTACTCATGGGTGGCTCTAGGCTTGTGGCGGCCCTGGGCAGAGAAAGAATCGGTGGCCCCTTCGCCTGCCAATGTCAATATGGTATCTTATACACGGTGGATGGCCACGTCCGTTGCGGACACTGCATATCCACCTCGTGCTCATGAGACAAGCGTTTAACTTTTGTTGAAATTTGACGCTGCGTTTTTAGCTGTGTCGTTATTTTCTCTTTCTGTTTTATATTCAATATATATTGGCGTGGCCGCCCCTGCAGTCCTTGCTTTTCTTTCTCCAAGTAACCGATCGCCACACAATCAGCTCTGTAATAGACGTTAAGCCATCTGTAAGCTTAGAGCGCCGATTCTTCAAAACGTTTAAGGAACATTGAAATATCTTCGTAGTACATGTTTAATTATTCTATCCTTCTCGCCAGTCCCAGTGAAGAATATAGATTATTTAAATGAAGTTAAAGTTTTATCTGTATAATATAATAAACATATTTTGCTGCATTTCATCTTAAAAATGATATTGTCATCATATGTAAGTATGCGCTTTATAAAGTGGCGCAGGTTGTGTAATATTATAACTGTAGTGCAAGTTTACAGTGGGGTAATTCTACTTATAAGTACAGATAGTTCTACAAGGAGCAATTGATTGAGTGCGTTTATAGTTGTTGGGATGAAACTGTTTCTGAACAGCGAGGTCCATACAGGAAAGGCTTTGAAACGTTTTGCCGTGGCTGAGACAGCATGTGCTTGATGCTGTATACGAATAATTCTCTTTCCGATCAGCTGCTGCTGTGATTCACACTCAGATACAGATACAGTGATATAAATACTCCGAGTGGTGCAGTGAGAGTAATATGGAAAAAGATGATCTGCTGTGGCAACCCTTAAAGGGAGCAGCTGAAAGAAGAAGAAGAAAAAGAAGGTGCAGTGAGAGCAACAACGCTAAAGCAGTTATACTATTTGGAATACTATGGCTATTCCCTAGACCATTATATTGTTACAGGTTAATTACAATCAGATGCATTACACTAATAAACAATATGCGATTAATTTCAGTGTATTTATAAAGTCACTTCAGGAAAGGAAAGGATAACCACACAGGAACAGTAGCACTGATTTGACGCTGGGTGCCGCCAGTCTGCAAAACCAGGTGGAGAACTTGCGTACAACAGGGTATGAGGTACCGTGGAAATGTGCGTGGCTTTATGCCAAGTTTAGGTTTTATACATTGCGATCTGAACGTGGAAACGTTCTTGCGCAACATTTCTGTGCGTACACACCATTTATACATGAGGCCCCAGGTCTCAAGTGCCGACTATGATAGAGGATTTAGTCTAATGAACCAAAAAATGAAAACAAAATCTAGAAATCTCTTAGATGATGAGCATTTGGAAGACTTTTAAATTCTACATAGTTTGTTAATGTTCATAAAATTTATAACTTATGGAAACAGAAAAGGTCAGAAGAAGTGAAATTTTGAGTAGAAATAAATTTATTTTATAAAAAAGCCTTCGTTTTATCAGTTAATGTTTCAATATTGAACATTAAATATGCAATACAGGAAATAAACGTGTGATTTTTTTTGTGCCAAATACAGAAATGCATTGCTAATTCTGAAACTCTAAAATTGTTCTTTTTTTGAACTTCTTGCTCACTTCTTGCAATTTAAAAAATAATTGCACATGCTTAGCCACTCCTTAGAGGGAGCATTGGGTACGAGGGGTCAAAGTTACACTTTTTCACAGAACTTTGGAAAAACGGGGATCAGTAATATAAGCATCTGTTATTTCATGGTTTTTCGAGGTTAATGATCACAAAAATGACAATATTCTCGATACTTGATATTTTATCGATGGTCCTATCCCTCAGAAAGGCACTCCTAGAAGGTTAAAAATGGCAATTTTCAAGCATAAGCATGTGAGGTATCAAGTATTTTGATGTCAGTGATTACAAATTTATGTTATTTTTTGATGCTTTACTAGGGATCTGGACCTCATTAGACTTCTGTTGTGGTGAAAAATTGGACAGAGTTTTATTACAATCAAGAACATTTAGACTTTAAATAATTAAATTGAAGCATGCATTTTAATATTTGAAATATTTGACATAACTGATCTTGTTTATTATGTATGTCTACATCATGAAGTAAATCATTCATTTTTTTTTATGAACTTCCCGAGTTAAGGGTTTACTCTAATACAGACTTTTTATTGTTTCAAGTGAAATGCATTTTGGTGACTGTTTTAAGGTAACATATCATCCTTAGCATTATTCCAAGGATTATAGTAGAAGTTAACTTAAGATGTGTAGAGTTGTTCTGTTATTGCAAATTAATAAGACATATCACCAAAATACTTGTTTGAAAGTTTATAATTTTTTAGGAATCGAGTAGGGGTAGCTTATGGACAGTGGTGTCTACCTCGTTTGAACTGTGTGGTCTTTCAACAGATGTTTGTAATAATATGGCTTGTTTTCCTTCTACAATCTTATCCTTTAAACAAAAACACTTCAAGAAAATTGTATTTTATTTTGCTCATCTAGCATGTGGCAAACCAACAAAGTCTTTAATTCAAGTCGTGCACTTGGAGACAAAATAACAGGAGCCAAATAAAAGAAAATATGTTTTATGGGTATATAATTGTATCTTTTTTTTTTTTTTTGCTTTTTGTAGGCTGTTCAAAAATGACATCCACATCAAATCCCTCTTATCCTCTTCTCCATTCAGAATTTCCTTAAGGAATGTTCAGATTTCCCTCTAGCAAAATGGGAAGGCGAGAGTGAGTGGGAGGCTATGTTTGGCAGAGCTAAGCCCATTTTTTCCATTAAGTGTTTCTCTGCCTTTAACTGTCATTCCGGTGACCTCATTTGCCACTGGTGAAACATGTATTTATGGAGAAAGAAGTAAGATGTAAGCTAAGCTCAGTTATTTTACAAGATTAACTGCTCTATTAAGAAAATGGCAGTTCAAATCTGTGTATGTGTGCTCCAGCCCCTGTAAATCTGACATTTTTACATGCTAAAATGTAGTACAGGAAATATCCTAGACAAATTTTAAAAACAACAAAATGGTATTGTGGACTTTAAAAATGTGTAAAATCTCATATATCAGCTGTAGCAATTTATCTTTAAAATGTTTTTAAACAGTTTCTATTGTTTGTCTAGTAGTTGATTTCTGCACAGTAAAAAATGTAATGTTTAGTCACCACAGTATCTTGCTTTCAGTTAATATGTTGATTTTACTAATGGTCCTACATGGAGTATAAGAGCTCTTATGTTTCTTTTAAAAACCTTTGGCTGTAAATCGAGACTGGACTTGCATGCATTCTGTCAGTGGAACATTCCTGCTGGCATAGATTGACTCCCTTTTGGTTTGTTTTAGCAAGACCACTGGGGCTGTCATACCCACAGGGAGTGCTTTATGCCAGCTGGCATTACTGCAGCAGCATCTTTTGTAAAATATTACACTTGTGGACAAAGCAACAATTTTGTTTTATTGCTTTGTTTTATGTAGGATGTAAAGTTGGATTAATGACAGTTGACACTTCTAGGTTATATTAGAAAAAAAAGATACGTAAAGAGGCCAGAATTCAAACCAGTTGGACATTCCAGCCATGGCCTTGTCTCTGATTATGTAAAGCCAGCCAGTGACTCATTCATTCTGCAATCCCCCACAGTAAATCCTAAATGAAGCATTTATGTAGGAGCAGCCAGCACTGCTTTTTTTCCCTTTTTGTCACAAAATTAACTTAAACTTTTAGAACTGCTGTGTCAAGTTTTTTTTCCCCCAAAAAATGTCTGCTTAGATGTAAAATCATACTAAATCCTTATTGTAATCCACAAATGTTAGTTTTTTTTGTGCTGTGTTTCTTGATGGTTATCTGACCCTTTGAACTTTATTTATTTAGAGTTCAGATACATGATCACCACATCTTACTGCCTTCTATGTGTGTTAGTGCTTTTGCAATGTTGTTTTCTGCATATGATACTAGATCAGCAAGTCACTTTGGCACATGTTGTTATTAAAAGGTATTATGTTGGCTGAAGAATGTGGATCCATAAAAAAGTCTAAATCATGACATGTGCAAGCATTTAAAAAGAAAGTAGAATGAACGCAGGAAAATAAAACCAGGACACAAAAAAGGCAGAGTTTACTTCTACTTCAAGAAGTTGCAATGAAATAAAAATGTGAGGCATAGGAACAATTGATAAACATAATACTAGAAGAATGCCAGAGTTAGTAATTTCCACTGAATTCTTGAAAATAAAGCTTGAATGGGTGTACTAGTTATTTAGATTAATAGGCTATTCCTATTTTGGAAATATCTGTGGGTAAATATTTAAATTTCTAAGTTTATTGCTATGGAAATTCAAGGCAAATATTCCAGAACGATTTCTTCCCAATGTTGTATTAGTAAACCTGGAATGGAATTTGAATAATCAAAACACCATGTTCCTTAATATATTAAATATTTATTAATAAATTGAGCTTTTTGAGTTTACAACATACATACATAATGTTTATCTATTTTTAACCAGTCAGATGTCCATTGGAACAGCTCATCATACTGGGAAATATTGGACATTGAGGTTCTTGTTTAAGCCACACATGACAGCTATGAAGCCAGTTTTAAGACACTTTTAGCCTGACTTCATTGTAGTGGGATCAATAGCTGGATTCATTTAAGTATATGTAGCCTTATAAATATTATTTGCTGCATATCTACTGTGGTCATCACTTTAAGCAATCTAAACTTATTAAGGAATCTCTTCATTAGATAAAGTGAGGTCTTTTCAATAGCAGGGAAACATCTCATTACACTTTTTTTTTTTTTTTAAATTTTGTTTCTTTGGACGTCTGTATGCTGAGAATTTTTGAAGACCCGAGTTTGAGATTGAACTTTTTCTTTGTGTATCTTTTTTGTGTCATGTACCATTTCTCCAAAGCTATTTGACTTTTGTTGTTTTCTATGACAGGCGTATGCTAGATTCTCAGGAGCTCCTCTTAAAGTACACAAGATCACTAACCCTTGGAAGAGTCCCACAGGTGAGAATAAGTTATTGTATCTGTTTCACGTGTAACTAGTAAAGAAAATACATTTTTATATTCAATTGTTTAAGGGATGAAGTTAGCATAGTCCAGTTAACTTTCTGTCGGAGTATATTCCTTTTTTTTTTTTTTTTTATTTCATTTTACGTAGTATATGCAAGGTGGGCACGGTGGCACAGTGGGTAGCGCTGCTGCCTCGCAGTTAGGAGACCTGGGTTCTCTTCCCGGGTCCTCCCTGCATGGAGTTTCCATGTTCTTCCTGTGTATACGTGGGTTTCCTCCGGCTGCTCCGGTTTTCTCCCACAGTCCAAAGACATGCAGGTTAGGTGCATTGGCGATCTTAAATTGTCCCTTGTGTGTGCTTGGTGCGTGGGTGTGTTTGTGTGTGTCCTGCGGTGTGTGCATGCCCTGTGATGGACTGGCGCCCTGCTAGGGGTTTGTTTCCTGCCTTGCGCCCTGTGTTGGCTGGGATTGGCTCCAGCAGACCACCGTGACCCTGTAGTTATGATATAGCGGATTGGATAATTGATGGATGGATAGTATATGCATTGTATTAAAAAAAAAATTGTTTTTTGTTTGGACAGGAAGTTTACCAGCCTTGAAGACAAAAGATGACGGCTATATATCACAACCTCATAAAATGATTATTCACTTCAGGAAACAGGTTCCCATTAGATTTTCTTTTGACTTTTAATTAATCTATAATGCAGGCTGTTGCTCCATGTATCAGTTTTATTACCTCAAATTCAAAGATCAAGAGTAACTGCACACTAAACTTTGCAGTTGTTCATAAAAATATAGATTAAGCACATCTTATTGGATTAGTTTTCATCCTTTCCTTTCATTAGATAACTTTTTGTGCATGGGGGAATATAAATTGCTTTTTTTTTTTTTTTGGAGAGTATGTGTGTTTTTGCAATGGCACATGGTACATTCACCTGAAATCTGTACTTTTTGCATGAGTCAAAAGCAGTTAATGTTTTACAAGCTTGCCAAGAGCAAAGACAACAAGTTGAAAAATGTACACATGTCGCAACACTTTGGGTGTAGTTGGGGATGTAACAGTTAACTGTTTTTTTCAGACTTAAAGCATTTTTTAGTCTTTGTATATTTACTTTATCAAAAAGACAAACAAGAATACATGAATACATATTAGTGAATATCCAATGTGCCTGTGGTTTCTAAATGATAGTGTTTGATATTTTATAAATGTGTACAACTCGCTTTATAACTCAACAAAAAATTGACATTTGCTGGCAAATGTATTTGAAGTATAAGTCTATCTTCAACAAAATCAGTCCAATGGTATCTGCATTATTTCATGTGGATAGACAGACTGACAGACGTGATGATAATGTAAAAAAAAAAACAAATAAAACACTAGTCATCGCTGGTTAAATTGTCATTTTCCAGGTTAAGCAGCCTGCGACATTATCCAGCTTGACCTGTTTGGCAGTGGGCCAATGATGGTCTGGGAAGGCATGTCCTTGGAGGGTGGCACAGACCTCCACGTACTAGGCAACAGTACCCTGACTGCTGTTAGGCACCAGGACGAAATCCTCAGAGCTGTTGTTAGACCTTATGCTGGTGCAGTGGACCCTGGGTTGCTCCTGGTGCAAGACAATGCAAGGTCACATGTCACCATAGTATGTAGGCGGTTCCTGGATGATGAAGGTTTGATGCCATTAATGGTCAAGTATGTTCCCCAGACCTGAATCCAATTGAGAACCTCCGAGACATTATGTATTGATGCATCTGATGCTACAGACTGTCCAAGATCTCACTGATTCCCTGATCCAGGTCTGGGAGAAGTTTCCCTGAGACACAATCTGCCTTCTCATCAGGAGAATTCCCAGATGTTATGTGTCACATTATGAGTTGCCATGATGAAATTCATCCAAGTTCGATAAGCCTGTGATTTCAGTTCTTAGATTTTTGGTGCAATGTTGAATCCAGCCTTCAATGAGTTGGTGATTTTGTTTTTCATTGACCGTTGTTACATCATTTTGTTCTCAACAAATTACACAGTATGCCTCAGTAAAGATTTTCCACTTGAATAAATCATTCATTTTGATCCGTTGTGTGATTTAAGTGTTCCTTTAATTTTTTTAGCAGTGTATATATTTTATTTATTTATAGAGCCAAAAAATAAGGCTCAAACATTCCAATGAAAAAGTTTAAATATTCAAATATAATCAAACTTAGATTAATGATTGTGGATGTTATACATACTAATATTATAGTAATGGCTGCATAGGAAGAACAAACACCAGCAACTAAAAAAAAACAACAAAATCCTAATGGACCTGGACAAATGATATTTAAATACAAGTCACAATGTGTTTGCAGCACGGACACACTAGCTGTATGCTACAAGACCCATGCAACATTGTCATAAGCACTTCTTAAATTGTACAGGCACCAAGAGTGACAAAAAGTAAAAAATAATAATACAGTGTGGTGCCAGCTTAAGGTTTTATGTTGGTTGCTTTTATGCCTCACTGTAAGTTAAGACCACAGCAAGGTGAGAACAACAAGCAAAGTACATATATTTTGGGGTAGGTGATCTACATTGCAAGCCTTAATTTTGACGTGGATCAACCCCCACAAAAAGAAAAGGCAAGTGTCCAGGGTCCATTGATAATGTACAATTAATATAATGGCATTCAAAAAAAAAAAACCTGTTGACACCTGTGGACTCACCCAGAAAAGCCACTCCTGCTTGACTTATGAGATTGTCACGGTATCAAGTCAGGATCTGCACAATGTCAACTTTTTTTTTTTTTCTCCTTTACAGATGCAGCAATATTTTAATACCAGTGGCCTGCATATCTGTAATTACACCTCATTGTTTTAGGCATGGGCGGCACGGTGGCGCAGTGGTAGTGCTGCTGCCTCGCAGTTAAGAGACTCGGGTTCGCTTCCCGGGTCCTCCCTGTGTGGAGTTTGCATGTTCTCCCCGTGTCTGCGTGGGTTTCCTCCGGGCACTCCGGTTTCCTCCCACAGTCCAAAGACATGCAGGTTAGGTGGACTGGCGATTCTAAATTGGCCCTAGTGTGTGCTTGGTGCATGGTTGTGTTTATGTGTATCCTGCGGTGGGTTGGCACCCTGCCCGGGATTGGTTCCTGCCTTGTGCCCTGTGTTGGCTGGGATTGGCTCCAGCAGACCCCCGTGACCCTGTGTTCGGATTCAGCGGGTTGGATAATGGATGGATGGATGTTTTAGGCATTATTTGTCAAGCCTGCAGCCATGTAAGACGGGAGGACATAGCATGTTGACTCTTTAAAGCAAGATTTTTAAAGTATTATAATAAAAGGAAAACCAGAATTATCACCATTATTTTCTATTTTCTTTAATTTGAAGGTCTTAGTATTAAGCAACAGTCAGGGATCCCCGGTGTATGAATGAATGAGACAGAATCAGATGCAAAATGATAATTTCAGGGCACCTGAAAAGCTTATAGAAAAGCTTTTACAAGTACACTTGAGGGACTGAAAAACAAAAAAAAATGTCTGTTGTGAAAGGATCTAGTTGTACGTTTTACTAAAAAAGAAAATAAGCTAACCAGTCAAAATTATGAAATGGCTGATCTTGGAAGTGAAGTGCAAAAACAAATCTTTAAAATACTGCAGCTTTGCATAGCACATCTGGGGTATCGTGATGCCACAATTACTAAAACAAACAACCATACACACATGTCCTGATGATCTATTGATGGTAAAAACAGTTCAAGTAAAAACATCCTATTAATGGCATGCTGCTAGTATAATATACACTGCCTCATTTGGGAATGTGTATTGTGAAGTAAATCAGGTCTTCAGTGAGCCCCAAACCTCCAATATGAACACACACAGAGTCCCAGGTTCAAATAACGGATGGTTTATTCATCCAAAATACACAATACCTCTCCAAGTTAACAAAAAGCACAGGTTTTCTCTCCACAATCCAATTCTTCTCCACAATTTCATTCACCACCTCACTGCCTTCCTCCAGTTGAGTGTTGCTGTACGTCCTCCCAGCTTCGACTTGCCTGGGTAAGGGAGTGCAGCCTCTTTTATTAAGGATCCAGGAGTGCTTCCGGTGCCAGGACCACTGCCCGATGGAAGCACTTCCTGGTCATGTGAAATTCCATTATAGCAGGGAGCTTGTCTTTCTGCAGCACTCTCTTGTGGCACCCAGTAACCCCAGAAGGGCTACTCTCTAGGACTACATCTCCTGACCTGCCCTGCTGGCTTCCTACTGGGCACTGATATCCAGGGCTGCTGCCATCTAACATGCTGGGAGAATAAAAAGCCCCCCGTGACATCTTCCCTTTTCAGTGGGTTGTCCATTCATCCCTTTTGGTCTTTCCTTTTGGGTCTGATCCCTTTCTCCTCACCGGCCAGGATGCCTATCTGCCTGTTAGGAACCTCCCATCCGGGTACGGAACTATCCCTTCTTCTGGCCAGGATGCCCATCCAGCCCATGTGTCATCTACAACATGTATCACCAAAATTAGTAAGTAAATTTGAATACATATTCTTTATAACAATCTGGATTATTAGCTAATGTAACAGCACTCCAATGACATAGCAGTAATCTCACACAGTGGGACTTCTGCAAAGATAGCTTAACATGCTTAGACTTGGTTTTATCACCAATTGATAGTTTAGCAGTTTGGTTTTTACTTGTTTTAAGAATATCTAGTTCTGGAATTCATACACACAGTGATTGTGGTCAGTTTTTTATTTATTGAATACGACTTCTAAAAATACTTTGCCAATCAGATTAATATATAAAGAGAAGCAAAACTCAGAAAGGTGCCCCAGAAAGAAAGAGAGACCCTAGAAACAGAACACAACTTATAAAAAATAAACAAATAATTAACATAGATATATACATACACATATGCACACTGTGAGGACCATGGCCAAAATGTTAGGTTGCACCTGTTGAGGTATTCCATGCATAATAGCTGGAGAGGTTTTCTTTTCCTGGAATTCAGCACCCTTTTTTTTTTTTTTTTTTTTTTTTTTTAAACCAAAAAAACCTTTGCACATTATGGCCAAAAAGTTCTATTTTGACTGCTTCAGACCACTGGACTTGTTTCCATAATGCAATCAGACTTGTTTAGGTACAGGAAAGGTTTTCTTCTGCTGACTCTACAATGAAAGTCATATTTCTTCAGGTGCATCACCACTCCAGAGTCCGCTAAATCTTCCTGAAGGTCTTTTTTAGTCAAACAGGAGTTTTTATTTGCCGTTCTAGCAATTTAAGAAGCAGTTCTTTCAGGAAGGCTTTTGGTCTTCCATGAACTTGATATCCACAAGTCCCGTTAACTGCCATTTCTTAATAACATTACAAATTGATGAAACAGCTACCTGAAAAAACACTTTAATATATATATATTTTTTTTTTTACCTTTCTCCTGCTTTGTGAGCATCAATTATTTTATTTTTCAGAGTGCTAGGCAGCTGCTTAGAGGAGTCTATGGCTGCTGATTGTTGGGTCTGAGGAGTCAGACAATTTATACAGATTTGCAATATGCATCACCTGGGGTTTCTTTTAAGTCAAAGTTATTTCTTTACAATCATAGTATATAGTAATTTGCCCCATAACATTGTGTTCTAAAGTAAAGCATTTCTGAATAATTTTAAAAATACTTAGTCTGTTCTAGCAGATTACAGTGCAGCTCTGTGCCCATACCTGATTAAAGAAAAAAACCCTAAAATTTACCAAATACATCCATCTTTGAAGTGGCAAGGTTTTGATTTAAGAAATTCCTTCCGTGTTTATGAGGTTTCCCTGTGATAATGGAAGAAAACTAGAAATAATCATTATGTCAAAGGTTCTTGGTCCTGTTTTCTTGAGGTAAGGATATTTTACTTGCTTTTTTGTGTGCTTACAAAAGCCATCTCTTTATTATCAAAAAAAAAAACTCGTGACGAGACTTTTTCCCAGGGATGAGACGTGATCTTTTGAAGAGAGACAGAGAGTCAGAGACACTTTCACTTCCCACGAGACAGACAAGTCATGTCATTATTACAACCTTCAGATGCAAGTCCTGTGATACACATGCTGAGTAGGTTAGAGATAATGGAAGTAGGAAAATGCGAAAGTCTCCAAAAATGAGAGTAAAGTTCGCATTAGCGGAAACTAACTGAAAATATTACTTGGAGGAATAATGGAACAGCGAAAAGAGATTGAATATTCAGTTGCTGTATAGGCTTTTAAACATTCGAAGCTCCACATGAAATGCAGATCACGCGGCAAGCAGCAAGAGCAAGCCAAACAGCTTCTCGAGCAAAGAGGAGGTGAAAAAAACACCTGTTACTTGTTTCCCAATGTATCACCGTTTAAGAGGGGTTTCGGAGGAGCGGCAGCGTCAACAAACTGAAAATATTACTCTGGGAAATAACGGAACAGTGAAAAGATTGAATATTCAGGTGCTGTACAGGCTATTTAAACGTTCGCAGCTCCACACGAAATGCAGATCACGTGGCATGGCAGCAGCAGCAAGCCAACCGCTTATCGAGCAAAGCGGAGGTGAAAAAAACACCTGTTTCTTGTTTCCTAATGTATCGCCGTTTAAGAGGGGTTTCAGAGGAGAGGCTGCGTCTCCTTGGGGTACGCTCAGCCCCCCATCTTCCCACTGGCGCCTACTGCTGGCGGGGGTGGATAATGTGAATTGCAGCACGCCAAAAGCTGCTTGAGTAAAGCAGATTTAAAAAAAAAAATGAACAGTATTTCCCATTGTATAAGTGTGTTTTTTTTTTTTTTTTTTTAAATGTAATTGTTTCCCATTGTATAACCGTTTAAGAGAGGTTTTGGAGAGGCAGCCGCTGGCAGGGTGGGAAAAGGGTTGGCGAGTGAAGCGAGCGATTTTCACTTTAGTGAAGTCATGAAAAAATGCCAACCCCCCCACCTTTTACAATCTGTGTAGTTATTTTACATTGGTCATAAAGCAAGATACATGCTGATGGAAAGCGAAGTGAGACAAGCACAAAGTGGTTTCATTGTACTTGGTATACATAACATTGCTAAACTTCAGCCTAATTAAATTTAAGTGAATTGATGTTAAAAAACTGGGCCTATAGTGTGCATGCATATATGTGCATTGCTTTGTAATGGCCTGGTGCCCTTCCTGGGGATTGTTCCTGCCTTGCATCTGATGCTTTCTGGCATAGGCTCCATCTGGACCACGCCCCTGTCCTGAATAAGTGGGTTAGCAATGTGAGTCAATGGATATGTGTAGGGCTTGAAGTGGGGCAGTATGCACTGATATGCCATACCAGCTTTCTTATTGTTCAAACACCAGGGGCCTCATGTATAACGCCGTGCGTAGAATTCGCACTATAACATGACGTAAGCACAAAAGCCGAAATGTGCTTACGCACAGAAAAATCCAGATGCAGGAATCTGTGCGTACTCCAACTTCCGCGTTCTTCCACTCCATAAATCCCGGTCAGCGTGAAAAGTAACGCTCGTGCACGCGCCTTCTGTCCCGCCCCTGCTCCTCCCAGAATTACGCCTCTTTGAATATGCAAATCAATATAAATCGCCCTTAAGCTCAGCCTTCTGTGAAAACACAATTGGAAAAGCACGGGGGAAAAGAATTTCAGCGAATTCCAAGTGGAGGCAAAGGAAAAACATACTATTTGTTTATTTAAACCGTGGTATAATCAACAGAAAAAAGTTGATCGAGTGACATAGCGTGTTGTAGAAACTTGAAAGCTCACGTTCACAAAGTTGCACAGTGCCGGAAATAAAAAAGAAGTTGTCAGATATCAAAGTCGCCATGAAAAGGTGAGTCGTAGCCCACTGTCTGAGTGTCATATGAAAGCTTATTAGGGTACAAAGAAAAAAAAAGGCACACAGTGGGAAAAAGCACGAAATGTCAACTTCAATCTCGAAATTTCCACTTTAATCATGTAGTTTATTTTGTCATTAAAGTAGAACATCATAAACTTCATCTTAAAATCGTTTAATTAACCAGTTTCTCAAATCATATCGTTATTAAAGTAGCACGTTAAATGCTTTGTTTTGTATGTGATCTTCTATGTGCTCTATGTGTGTGAATCTCTGCTTGCTTCTTAAACCGGCTCTCTTCCTCCGACAGGACACAGAATCCATTACATTTGTGATTTTACAGCACTCTGAATAGCTAAAATACTGAGATGTATATGTGATATCATTTTCATGATGATAGGAGTTAAAGCACGTTATTAAACATGGGTTTCACGGTGCAGTGATTGTGTGCGACCTTCGATGAAGTTAATTTATTCCAGCAGTACTCGGGGGCGGCTCTAGGCTTGTGGTGGCCCTGGGCAAAGAAAGAATCGGTGGCCCCTTCGCCCGCCAATGTCAATATGGTATCTTATGCACGGTGGATGGCCACGTCCGTTGCGGACACTGCATAGCCGCCTTGTGCTCATGACACAAGCGTTTAACTTTTGTCGAAATTTGCCGCTGCGTTTTTAACTGTGTCGTTATTTTCTCTTTCTGTTTTATATTCAATATATATTGGCGTGGCTGCCCCTGCAGTCCTTGCTTTTCTTTCTCCAAGTGACCGATTGCCACACAATCAGCTCTGTAATAGATGTTAAGCCATCTGTAAGCTTAGAGCGCCGATTCTTCAAAACGTTTAAGGAACATTGAAATATCTTCGTAGTACATGTTTATTTATTCTATCCTTCACGCCAGTTCCAGTGAAGAATATAGATTATTTAAATGAAGTTAAAGTTTTATCTGTATAATATAATAAACATATTTTGCTGCATTTCATCTTAAAAATGATATCGTTATCATATGTAAATACGCACTTTATAAAGTGGCTCAGGTTGTGTAATATTATAACTGTAGTGCAAGTTTACAGTGGGATGATTGTACTTAAAAGTACAAACAGTTGTACAAGGAGCAATTGATTAAGTGCGTTTTAAGTTCTTGGGATGAAACTGTTTCTGAACCACGAGGTCTGTACAGGAAAGGCTTTGAAACGTTTTGCCGTGGCTGAGACAGCGTGTGCTTGATACTGTATACCGATAATTCTCTTTCCGATCAGCTGCTGCTGTGATTCCCCACTCAGATACAGTGATATAAATACTCAGAGTGGTGCAGTGAGAATAATATGGAAAAAGATGATCCGCTGTGGCAACTCCTAACGGGAGCAACTGGAAGAAGAAGAAGGTGCAGTGAGAGTAACAATGCTAAAGCAGTTATGGTGTTTGGAATACTATGGCTATTCCCTGGACCATTATATTGTTACAAGTTAATTACAATCAGATGCATTACACTAATAAACAATATGCAGTTAATTTCACTGTATTTATAAAGCCGCATCAGGAAAATAAAAGAGTAACCACACAGGAACAGTAGCACTGCTTTGATGCTGGTTGCCGCCAGTCTGCAAAACTGAGCGGAGAACTTGCGTACGACAAGGTATGAGGTACCGTGGAAAAGTGCGTGGCTTTATGCCAAGTGTAGGTTTTATACATCGCGATTTGAACGTGGAAAAGTTCTTACGCAAGATTTCTGTGCGTACGCACCATTTATACATGAGGCCCCAGATGTATGCATATGATATCTGATCAGTTCTTTATACTTCATTGCCTGCACACGACCTCAGTATTCTCTCTCACTGAAGCACACACGTTTTATCAATCAAGTGGGAGCAGACAGTATCTTTCCTATAATGAAAGAATATTATCCCATCATAAGTGTGAATTCAGCCATTATTGTCTAGCTGTCTACAGAGCAGAGAGAGCAAGGGGAGAGTGGAGTAAGACAAACAGGAAAGTTGGCAAAGACTTGAGGCTAACAGCCGGTCTCTTTTTAAAATAGCTGAATCCCATAACAATGGCTTGCTTTTTGCTTTTTTCCTTCTAAAAATGGCATTGATATGCCTTTTTGAAATATATGTGTAAGATCAAGCTGTGGTTCAATACTCGATAACATTTTTGGTTTGAAAAAGAATGTATTTGGTAAGTTTTGAGGCTTTTCTATCAAATGTGGACATGGGGTTCCATAGAGCCCTAAAATAAGCTTCACTTAGAAGACAGTTTTATGTGGGAAATTAAAATATACCACAATTGTGAAGAAATAACTTTAACTTGAAAAATACTGAACTTATCCATTAATAGTTTAGTTAACACAAATAATGAGTTAATCAATAGGCTCCTGAAAACATTATGACCTGTGGTTGTGTCACTTTTCCTATGCAAGATTGAGATGTACTAGACAACACAAGACTAATTATATGCCTTATCTTTAAATATAGGGTAATTTAAAAAATAGAAGTACTACCCACTTTTACAAGTATTTTATCGTGGAAAAAATGTTACTGGAGACAAGGAAACATGAATGGAAACTGGGTGGAGGAACAAGAAACCGAAGAAGAAAAAAAACTGCAGTTTTTAATTTTCATCAGTGAACTTAAGTTTGCTGTATATTTTGATTTGCTTACCATAAAACCACTAGATAAAGGTAATTATTATCTTTCCATAGTTTGTGGTTTCTGAGGGACACATCTTCCAATCATTTTGGTCTAGTTGTAACACTATACTTCACTTGTGTAATGCAGTAGTTTTTGGTTTATTGTCAATTCGGGCTTTATAGAAAAGAAGAATGACAGGTTCTTTGCTTAAATTTGCTGTGGTCTCGGGAAGATTTCTAAAGTAAAAACAGCATTCCCCCCATATAGAAATTCACAGAGACAATATTTGAAATTTTAATTTAAAGAGGTATTAGGTTTCTCCATGTAAAAATGTGCTTCTTTGAAGCCTGATAAGTGAGTGTAATTACATTTTTAAACAAAACCATATTTTGTATTTCAGTACGTTCCACTTTTCTAAATAATCAACAAAGTGTTCTTATAATGCTTCTAATGAAGTGTTTTAGTAATTTGTTTTATATAACCCTGGGAAGCATTACTGTTTGAAGTTTTAAATAGTTTATGTTTAAACATTTGCCTAAATATGTCTAGTTTAAAGATTGCAATTAATTTGCAAAATATACACTTTCATTATTAGTACCCTACTTTTCTGTTGGTTTCAAGTCAAAAGCAGTAGTGTACTGTTCTAACAAGTAGTTCCCTCCCCATGCCAGTGCTTCACCTCAAAAGTATCTTGTGAATTATTTTGTTGCTGCAGGACTAATACCATTGTGAACTGCTGAACTGACTCTCATGTGTCATCAGAAAAGACAAATGGATGTTTGGCCAAAAGTAATGGTTTTTAAATTGACCACAAGAATGCATCAAGTCCTTGACAACTGCTCCAACAATAAATAAATGTGATTAATTTAAAAGAAGTTTATATATATATATACACTTACTAAATCATTCTGTATATATAAAAACTACAGTAGATCCATTAAATTCTGTTTTATGTCATGATTGCAAAGCCTTGTACATGGAGCTAGAGTCAAAAAACAGTTCATTAGGAATAAAAAACCTTCCAGACATTGCTTGTTCTCTGTTCTATCTAAAAGTCTCTGCTTAACCATCTCTGTTAAGACCACTTCATTTTTCTATTCTGAGGTTGATTTTCATATTCTTCTACAGGACCTGTAAATAAACACTAAACAAACAATGGCCAATATTTCAGAAATTTAGCCAGGGTGTGCAAACTTTTGGGCACTACTGTTTGTAGCACCTTTCCCATGCGGAAAACGCTTCACAGAAATACAGAAAAAACAACTTTGTTTATACATCATTGGATACAAATAATATCTGCATTAAACACTAAATAAAGATAAATACAGGATATAAAATAGAATTAAAAAAAATAAACCAGAATAAAATACAAATACAACAAGACAACCCTGAATAAATAACATTTGTGATACAAACAAAAATCTCCCTGGGCATCTGGACAGATAGGATAAACTGAAAGAAGGGTCAGAAAATCAGTAAGTCAAATGCCTTCCTGAATAAATGAGTTGTTTCCACTTATGTACAAGGTGTCCCCCCAGAAGGACAATGGCATATTGTTTGTGTATGCTGCAATAAGCCCTCAACTCAATCTAAAGCAATAAGAAGACTTTTTCCAGTTTGAAGTAGTCCAGAGCCAGCATTTCGAGACCCCGTTTTGTCCTTTAAGGAATGGCTTTTTTACTGCCACTTGCCCTGTTAAACCTTTTCAGAGTAGAAACTGAGACTTGCTTTTTTTGACTACAGCTAAGCTGTGCTTGAAGCTGTTGTGCTGTGAGGCGCCTATCACACAGGCTGGTGACCCTCAGAAATTTAACTTCTGATTGGGTTGTGATTTTGGGTCTGCCAGATCTCTTCCTAGCAGAGTTTCTTCCAGTTGCCTTTGAATTGTGTAGGATACCCGTACTCACTGACACTGATTTTTTTTTTAAGTGAAAGGCCTATACTTCTGAGGGTAATAATGCTCTGTTTCATTTAATTTGTTTATTACTGCCTTCTTGCCATTATCACTACAATGTTATCCAAGTAGTACTACAGAGGCTGAAGTAACATAGTCTGTTCCAACTCTGTTTTAAGACTGAGCGTTTTGAAGTAATCAAAAAGAAGCCGGGACACCTGTGCAAATTGTTTGCTTGAACTTGCAAGGCTTAATTTACTTCAATTCCTGCAGAACATCTGTAGATTGTAATCTAAGAGTTGTTTCCTGAAGAAGACCCACTTTTAATATTCTGCTTTCATTTTTTTCAGTTTTTGCTAACCTAAACATTAAATGCAAACTTCTGGTAATTTTACTGCTTACCTTTTCACCTATCTTTGGTTAAACATTGCATTTCAACTGATTTAAATATGAAGAAAAACTGAAAAACCTAAGGTGTTTTAAAACTTTTGACTGATAGTGTATAATGAGGCAAGCAGCACACCACAGCTGAGTGAATCTGATTTTATCAAAAATTTCATCTACTTCGAGCCACATACAATACCATTGGATAGCTGAGTTTCATACCCTTTCAGTGATGTATAGTTGTCTATGATTTGTCACTTGTACTACTTGTCACAGCCGTGTGTAAAAGACAGGAAATATATTGCTTGTGTCACAGCTAATCTTTATGTATTGTTACACACAAGCTTCTGTGAGACTGCATGTAGACTGGTTGATGTGCAGTAAGACTTGAAGTTTGTAGTAGGGAAATGTGTTCTTCAAAAAAGAAAACACAATTGAGGAGGTTCTACAAAAATTGCACAGTGCAGGTGATGCAGAATATGAATACCTAGAGTCACTGTTTTGACTCTATATTGAGAACAGCACGATTTGCTGAATGACTTGATGCTGTGCTTGGTTTGTAAGTATTGCTTTCATAACTTTGAAGTATCGCACTTTTCACTTTTACAGTTCAATTACCATATCTGGATACTGTCTGCTGCATAATCACCCTATTTCAGTTTTCTGCGCAGTGCTCTTCTAAATTCAGCTTCTTTGTGTACCCATGTGAAGTTTCACATAACTGGGAACCACTCTTCAATCGAATGTATTTGTATTGCACCGCGTCATGCTGCTCCTTGCAGTTTCATGGGTGGATACCTCTCCAAGAATGTCGCTGAATCACACAGCACAAACTTTCAAAAGGGACCACTCTTCAATCTAATGTCACTGAATCACTCGCAGTTTCATATGGGGGAATTGCCCACTGCAGCCCCCTTATATTGAATGTCACTGTATAAAGCCACTCACATTACTATGTCATGAGCACATGAGGGGGAAAAAAAACTGTTTCCGCTAGTGGCTTTTTCATGGTATCCATCGAAGGGAATTTTTTTAATTCTATTTCTATCATGCTTGCTTCAAACCCCCACCCCCAGGAGAAATGAGCACAGTTACAAACAGAAAAAACATTGAAGCGTGCCCTTTTTGCAGACTTTAAGCACATTTAGAATCAGTCGCATTACTGCCAACAAGTTTCGTGCTCTTGACGATGGCCACTTGCAATTGAAAAGTTTAGGTGTGTTTGTGGTATGTGTGACTAGCTCTGGAGTCCTTTCCTCATTTCTTTTCTGCCTTGCACCCAGGGCAGTCAACAAAGGCATTGACTCCATACCCAGAACTCAGCACTGGAAGAAGCTGGTATAAAAATGTATGTTAAGTACTTAGATTGTTCCAGATGTGAAATGCAAGAAAGACGTGGCAATAACAAACTAAATAAATAAATGAAAGCACACTAAACAACTAGCGTGCAAAATGCAAGGTTTCGGTATGCCTAGTGGTTAACAGAAAATGTTTTTAAGGACTGGCATGAAAAATTCATTTTAAAAGTAAAGGTTTGGATGAGTACATAATTATACATATATAGTTCAGAGTGATATATATAAATAGTGTGTGTGTAAATACAGTATATATTTTCCCCTAAAAAATAAATAACTGCAATGCTTGTTTTGAGAAATTATTTAGGTGCAAGAGACTACATGCTTCCAACAGTGTTTCCTAAAAACAGAACATCTTGTTGCCAAATAGTATAACTTTGCAGTGTTGTGGGATATGAAATCTAAACTTGATAGCTGACAGATTGGGGCACAAAAGAAAATGGATTCCAGGGTTGTACATCATAAAATGTCTTTGTATTGTAAAATCCAGTTTTTTTGTTTTTTATTTAAATTGGTGTAAACAAAGGTTTTTATTCATTGATATACTTTTTTCAATTTGGAGTGCTGTATAATAATCAGGGTGATTTATTTTTGATTATGTAATTTAGGTGCAAGAATGCCAAAAACTCCATAGTACATAAGGGGTTAAGTTCTTTTTTGAAAGAATGAATTGAGTCCTCTGATCTCATTAATTTAGGGAGGTCATTCCAAAGTCTGGGCGTTATAAAGCTGAAGGCTCTGTCACCCAGAGAGCACAGGTTAGTTTGGGGCACAACGAAATTGCCAAATCAGTGGACCTTATTGGGTGGACAACAGCATAGTGATGGAGGAGCTTACTGATGTTTTTCTGATACAAGGCCATTTAAAGCTTTATAGGTTATTAGCAGAATTTTAATTTCAATTCAGTAAGACACAGGGAGGAATCAAAAATGACACCAAGATTCCCAGCAGAAGAAGGTCTGCATTAAGGGTGATTGAAAAGGAGCTCATGTTCTTAAGCTGAGGTTTAGTGCCAATTAGCATGAGTTCAGTTTTGTTACCGTTTAACTTTGAAGAGTTCTATTCCATTCAGATTTTAATTTAATTGATACAAATTGCGAATTTAAGTTCTAATGAACTTTCACTTTTAAGACCACAATAGATCTGAGTATTCTCTGCATTTAAATGATAACCAGGTCCAAAGCTGCAATAATATGGCCAAGGGCAGAAGGCCAAGGACATGGTCTTGTGGAACTTTTTTAGTGACTGGTGCTGAGCTGGACCAGCTATTGTCAAAAAAACAAGCTCTTGCCTATCAGTCAGTCACTGGCAGGCAGGTTTAGCGATACCTTGAATGTTCTCCATTCTGGACAGTATTAGACTTGACAGTATAGAGTGCTGCACTAAGGGATAAGAGAATTGATGTGCTGATTTGTCTTTAGTCTGCTGCTATAAAAAAATCTGAACACTTTCACTGCTGTGCTATTCTATGAAAACTGAATGAAAGGATTCCGTCAGCTTTTTACAAGGTAAGTACCTGATGAGTTGGGACACCACAATACACTCAAAAACTTTAGACATAAAAGGAAAGTGAAACATGGACCAAAAATTGTTTAGATTGTCAGCATCAAAACCAGACTTTTTTAATGTTGGGGATACAGCAGCAATTCTTAAAGAAGATGGCACTGAGCCGGTGCTGCTGTTGTAACAGTTGGGATTATGGTGTGAAGGCAGAATTTTACAAGTGTAGTGGGGATAAGATCCAGTAAACAAGGAGTAGGATTTATCTTACAGTTCAGACCATTAATAAATGTAGATGAAACTGGTGAAAATTTGGAAACGGAGCTGGATGGGATGGGAAGACAGGAGAGAAATGTAAAGCAGGATGGATTTGTACTAGTTGAATTATTTAGGTTTACAAAAAATGAAGGAATTTTTCACAGTCTTAAGAGGAGGAGGTGATTGAAGTAGTTTATTAACTACAGAGAAGAAAACCCTCGGGTTATCATGGCCATTCTCTGTTATTGTGCTGTACTATGTATTCTGGGCTGTGGTTACTGCATCTCTGCAAGCTCTTTTATAGCCAGAAAAGGCCCGGACATCTACAGGAAGAGATTTTTAAAATAGGAAAAGAAATATTTTCAAAAGGTAGTTTGATTTTTTTTTCTGTGCTTTCAAATGAAGAGTTTGTTGAGAATAGTTTGCATTCTGTATAATGGTTGCTTAGCCATAGAGCATAAGTCCACAGTCACGGGAGAAAGCTGTATACATTTTAATCTTTTTTTTACACCGCGTGACATAGGCTGCAATTATTCAAGGCACAAAATGCACTTTTCATCTTTTATTTTTTGTTCATGAACTGCTTCTCAAATGAGCAGGTCTCAAGTGTGCCATCCATCATTAAATAATAACTGGCCATGATTACAGTGCGTATAAGGTATTTAATGAAACATCTAAATATAAAACACTCAGTTTTAGAGATTTACATTGTAACTGGCTTATTAAAATATACTTCAAATAAGTAAATATTGAATTTCACATCTGAATTGGCAAACCAACAGTACAGTCTAACTGAAATAGTGATAACTGTGGTTAAGTGCATAAAAAGCTGAGCTCTTCAGGGAAAGCTGCACCTCTCCCTTAACTTTACAGTTCATTTCAGGGACTACTGTTTTACTGAAATATTTTTAACAAGGCAGTTCATACTGGGGTTCAGTGCATGGATCATCTCTTTGAATGAGGGTTTTCTAATGTGTGAAACAGGGGGCATACCTTTGGTCAAAAATGGGTAATAGCATCAATGCCAGCTTTCTGTTTGATCTCATTTGTATTTTGCCACTTCTGCAAATGAAAATTGTATGTGGCAGACCCTGCAAGGTAGAAGGTTCCCCTCTACATGGAAAACTTTACTACTTAGATGTTCAGGTTAGAATTCTGCTGGTTTGACTTTGTGTCGAATGAAGAGTTGCTCATGGTGTTGCGAATGAAACTCATTACCTTCATTGTGAGAAAGCATTGGTTATGCACTGCGACCTTGTATTGCAATTTCCCGGGGTTGATCCAGCTGACAGGATCCTCATTGCTGAGGACCCGAGTGGCTTGATTAAGCCAAGAGTACGCCCACATAACACGTATGTTGTGGCAGATAGATGGTCATTTTCAGAGGGTGGGACTGGACCGAGAGTCTGCTTGGGGTGTTGCCAACTGGGATCGAGAGGTGTTTCTTCGTGTGGTGGGGTCGGCAATGTGCTGTGTACCACTGCATGCTCCCCAACTTGACCTGACCTGATAGGATGTGTAGTCCTCAGATGCACTAACAAATTTGTGGTATCGCTTTTTCTCAATACTGTGTTTTTTTGGTTTAGAAGTAAATCAATGGCAAACAGGTTACAATGTTCCAATTTTTTATGTATATATAAGATTGTTTCCTAGACTCAGGACACCATATTTTGTTTTTAATCTGATTTAAGTCATTTTAAAGGTCATTGTCCAGTTGTTTCAAAACGTAAGTTCCAATTAAGTTTATATAGAACAAAACCGTCTAAATGAGAATAAAACATCTAATTAATATTGAATATTGGCTTAACCCTACTTTATTGTGTTTTTACAAAGCGTTCTTAATCATTGTGCTAGTAGGTGAAGTCTTGGTTAAATTTTTCCTATTGCAAGTAAAAAAAAATGGCTAAAAAATGCATGTTTTGCATTTTTTCCTCTTATGTATTTTTTATCAGTGTTATAAAAAGTGAGTAGTAGAAATTGGAAGTAACAAGAGATCATCTTCTAAATGAATTAAAAGGGTAGCAGACTTTTAATATTATAAAAATCATTTTAATCATTTTATTCATTTGCTTGCTACTTCCAGCTAATTTTCATATTTCAGCATGTTAGGATGAAGAGCCATTATTTTTCTTTTAGTCTCTACCATGCCTTCTGTGAACCTTGCTGCTGCTTAATTATGTTTGCAGAATTTTTAAAAAGGCATGAAAAATGTAGGCCGATGTACTGAAGTGTTGGTTTAGTAAAGAGACTTAGAAGAATCAGATACAGGGAATAGGCTGGACTGGTACGCTAAATATGCAAATCTTTCACTTTTATCAGAAGGTATCAACTAACTTTTAAGTTATTATCTTGAATTTTAAACTAATTATTTCTCCATATTAAGCCGCATTTTTCAGTGCTTACTGAAACATTGATTGCACTAGTAATTTCGATAAACAGTTGTTCATTAAATTCAGATAAGTTTCTGGAGATTGCGTTGGTGGTTGACCTGATGTGATGTTTTTTAGTAGTTCTTCAACCGTTGGAATGTTATGTTCCTCATGAAAATCATAATGTAAAGTTTGATTACTTACAGTTTCTGGCACATACATTGTTGCATAATCATTCCAGCTATTTTGTAACCTGCACATTTTGTTCAAGGCTGTGAAAACCCAATGCCTATACTGGCAGGGGGACATAGGAGTCATCCCTGGACAGAGCGCCATCACATTGCAGACCACAATTCTTACATATCTACACTCATTCATGCTGGACTAGTTTAGGGTCTCCACTTAAAATCCACAACTTTGTTGTGAATCAAGGAACCCTCAGAAACTGCAGTTACATAGTGGCTGCCAGAATCTGCAAGCAACAGAGGTAAAACATAGAGAATTGATTTGTTTAGAAGTAGAGTGATTCTCAAAGTTACAGTGAAACCCCACTTTATATTAAATAAAAAAAACATCCACACCTATTTGGTTTTTATGCTACAGACCTCCGTATAGGAAGGAATACTTACAATGATGTGCCAGACCTACACAAAAAATAACAAAAATTGTAACAGGAATGGGATTAGAGATCATCATTGTTTAATTTATAATGAAAATACCCCATTTAATACCATAAACTTAATCTTACTTTCTGTCTTTTCGGGATCCTAGTAATGTTAATTGGAAAGACCACAGAGATTATATTGGACTATGTGGTTATGGTAAAAGAAGAAAAACAAAAGTATAGCATTAGTAATATTAAACAAGTAACACCATCTACACAGTATTTAGAGCACCATATAAAAAAAAAAAGCTTGAAAAGACCAGTTCACTAAGTACCAATCTATATTAAAAGGTATTGTAAATAGATACACCAATATAAAATGTGTTGGAAGCTGAAGTAAGCCACACTGTACCATTTATTAGGAACAGCTTCCTGACAAGATGTCAGAATGTGGCAAATATTCATAAATACTTCTGTAAAAACTCAGGGACATTATCTGCTTTGCACACCCCATTTTTCATTGTCATCTGATGTCCGTTTAATATTTTCATCTTTTAATATTACAGACCTCTAAAATGTATGCTATATTCAAATCACATTCACACTCACAAAGTTGCAGAACTGGCACCACCAACCGCATTTGCCTACCATCTAATAAACAAAGTAATGTATATTAACAGTCATCGTTAAATCATACTTTTTGCACCAATTGGATGTGTAAACATTGTAAATTGTTAAAAATAACAGAAATAATTAGTACACAAAATAAATAAAGTTGAGCATCATTTTTGACCAAAGGTATGCCCCCTGTTTCACACATCATTTAGGTGATGTGATGTAGTGGCTAAGACACTGAACTTTCAGCCTCAAAGTTGTTGGTTCAGCTCCTGACTATGACTCACCGTTGTATGCTGAACAATTCACTTAATCTGTCTGTGCTCCATCTGTGAAAATATCTTCATTTTAAAATGTATTGCTCAGTTTAGGATTATGGAAACCTGATACCTGTCCAGGCAGTAGTGAGCACTGTCAAAGAACACTCAAGTACAGGTCCACAGGCACTCGTGTTCTGCCAGTTTTTCCAGAAGTGTTTTTGTTTGTTTGGGTAGTTTGTTGCATATGTTTTCCAGAGCAGACATTTTATTCCCATAACCTGATGATATATTTGAGCTCTGTGATGTGGTGCAGGATAATTTCCCTCAAGACATTTATCTCATCTTTAAGCCTGGCTTTTATTTCCTGTTTTTATAATTTATTCAGAACTTTAACTGTACTTTATTCACTTAAACACTCCAAGAAACTCATTGCAGATAGATGCTAGTTATAATTCCAGTGCAGAGGAATGATATCTTAGTAGAAAATGTGTTCTGTTACTTCAGTGTGTTTTGAGAGCTTCTGCTACCATTTTTTGGTTTGGAAATAAGCTTTTCAGAAGACATAAACAGATGATTTTAACTTGTTTAATCTGTTGAGTGTTTATCTGCTTCATATTAAAGCAACATGCATAGTGTATAAGAGAAAATATGAATAATTTAATAAATGTTAAAGAAACAGATAGTACGTTTCAATTTTAAATAGATGCAGCAACCAAACAGTTAGTCTGTTCTTTATGTCTAAGTCTGAGATATTGTAATTTTTAGGAAAATGTGATAACTTGCATAATGTAGATTACAATACAAACTTAAACTTTCAGTAATTAAGTGTTATTTTAATTAAGAAATCCAAATTTGATTTTAAGAGTCATTTTTCATTTATAAAAATAAAATCAAAAAATTTAATTTACATGAATGATTTTACACTTTAAATATTTTATTTTTGTCTTTTTTTCAAGCTGCTTGTTCCCTGTCAAAGTGTTTATTGTTAGACTTCTGCTTAAATTGTTATAACATTGCAAAAAAACTTATTGCTTATGTTGGCTGACCTAACTGTACTATTTATTGTTATAATAGGATTTTTTC